>CM060450.1:140865594-142065594 GCA_030545235.1 Helianthus tuberosus | reverse complement strand
CTTTATCATTCACAAACATATCCCAGCTAAAACCTTCAGGCAATTTTTCATCATCTTGAAAATTCCAGTTAAAGTTCTCTTGATTCCCCAGACATGCTCTTTTTGAATCCTCTATCACCTTTCTACCATGAGCCACTTGTGGTTCTTGTAATTGTTGTTGACCAACCTGTTGATATATGACTTTCCGGTAGTAGTCATCTTTTCCGAATGGATTCTTCACGTCACTTGCTTCTCGGTTCTTGCATTCTCTCTTGAAATGACCTTTCTCCCTGCATCGAAAACAAGTAACTTTAGATTTATCAAAACCTAAAGTAGAAACATGTGCATCAAGAAAGTCATTTCTTCCAGTAATCAGTTTGAATTTTCAGCTCTTCTCAGAACGCTAGCTAGACACCATTTGATATCCATAAGTTCCATTTCTTCTGCATCTATCTGATCGTAATCCTCCTTTGTAAGCATAGGATTCCCGATCCGTCCTGCGACCAAACCTTCATAAGATAGTAGCACGGAACCAAGCAACGCCATGTGATCTTTAGCAACCTCTTCTGAAAAACTTTGACCATCAGGAAGATTCAAAGCAATATTGCATTGTATCACATAACCATTTCCAGTCTTTGTGCTTTGAGAATGAAAGCTTGATGTAGTATCTTTTGGATTGACACTCGGGTATGAAGAGAAACCACTGCTACTTTTGAAAAAAATATGTAGCACGACCCGTGTTCAGACTCTGTATCTGGGAGTTTTGAAAAAAATATGTAGCACGACCCGTGTTCAGCGAACACGGCCACGTGTTCAGTCTAATGTAAGGCAAAAACTTAACTAAAATGCAGAAAATGTGCACGCGGTTTTAAAAAGGTTTTGAAAAACTGATTAGGCCGTTGATTTTAAGCTTTCTTAAAATCCTTGTGTCCCCAGCAACGACGCCAAAAACTTGATGCGTGCGTAGCGTTATATAATTTATGTATATTTTAAGCCCTTTTTAACACTTTAGTCAAGTTTTAAATTTATAAAACACGATATTTTACTAACACTAAACACACATATGGGCAAGTGCACCCATCGTGAGCGTAGTATAGCGTTGGTAAGATACCGAGGTCGTCCAAGGACACAAGAGCTTTTAATACCAGTTTATCCTCAACGTCTAATCAAATCAAAAAATTAGAAAAAGTTTTAAACATGAAAATAAAAACTAAAAATGCTGAAAATAAAAATAAAACAGATAGACAAGATGAATCACTTGGATCCGATCGCCTTTAGTGTAACCTTTGATGATTTCCGCACTTTTGCATTTTTTAAGAGATTATCTTAGTTATAGTAGTAGGCCCCTCTTTTGAAGGTGACGTTATCCTCAACCCAGTAGTTTGAGTCAGCTAGGATACAATCCTAAAGGGTCGGAATATTGAAAGATAATTAATTAAGTTATTAATGCTTAATGTGGTAGGTCCCTCTTTTGAAGGTGACGTTACCCTCGGCTAAGTGGTTTGAGTCAGCAGGGATACAATCCCAAGTAGACGGGTTAATATATTAATAGTAGTTTACATATGAGGGGATCAAGCCATTCGCACTCCCGCCATCCAATACCAGTGGGTATTGAAGGAGGTCCTAGTAAGCTTGACCCAGGTCCTTGCAAGATCTATACACTGAACAAGGCAAGAACCTTACCAAAACATTCCCTTAACCCCCGACAAGGTAGCCAACATATCTCTATATAGACCGTAGAGATATGAATGGTGTAAATCTTTTATTTTATATAGATATTAAATAATGCCAAGACACCACGGACAAATGATAAGGAAGTTTCACCTTCAACATAAGAAACTAGTTATTAAAGTCATTAATACAAAACCAAATAAAAAGTGCAAAAAGATTAAAAATCAAAAGTATTACACTAAATGCTTGTCTTCACCAAGTGATGTAAGGGACTTAGGCAAACATAGCCTTTGATTGTCAAGAACTCTTACTATTAATCATGGATCCCGAGACTACTACACACACTCTATGATGGATGATGGTGGTGGATGTGGGTTGTAGTGGTGGTGGAGTGTGGGTGAAGTGGGAGAGAGGTGGTTTGAAAAGGGATGCCTTTGAAGTGAACCAAGCACCCCTATCTATAGCCTGCACAGAAGCCCGGACACGGCCCCGTGTCCATTGGGAACGACCCTGTGTCCATCCTTATTCTCTTTCTTCATTAATTGCAATTTGTCTTTATTAGTTCCACACGCCCCCGTGTCAGCTGGGCACGGCCCCGTGTGCAGAAGCGTATCTATACTACAAAGATTTGCTTGGGTTCTACGAATCTTAGCATTGACCACGGCCCGTGTTGAGCTGGGCACGCCCCCGTGTCGGGAATAGAAGCTTCTATAGCTTTGTCCTTTCTGCAGACACCTGACCACGGCCCCGTGCCCGTCCGCTGGGCACGGGGCCGTAGTCAGCCTTCTGTTTTCTTGTTTTTGCTTGGGAAGATGCTGTCGAGGGGTCGGGCATGCCACGTTTGTTCCTTTTCTTGTATTTATGTTAGATTTTGCTGCATATTTGTTCTGTAGGATTGGTTTGTGACCCAAACGAATCGTTCAGAAGAGATTTTATCAGTTTCAGAAGCGGAAAATAAGAAACTGATGTCGAAATAGCTTGAATATCACTTTAAACCTCTTGTATATTGATTTAACAACTATTACATTCACGATAAATACCGGCAACACTTCGGTATCACAACTGAATTCTTCTCTGGTTTTTTTCAAATGAAAGACATGACATCTATTTATACTACATGCTAGTTCGCTTGAACCTACACACATACATGTTCAAGAGAAACCACCTAATAACTTCAAGCGAACCCACATGCATTTCAAGCTAACCTGACTAATATTTTATCTTCAAGCGAACTCATCAATTTGTCTTCAAGCGAATCCTCAAATCTGATTTGTGTGAATGTTGTAGACATGATGTAATAGATGATGTCACATATATGATGTTATCATCAAGAATAATGACATCACTCTTGTTCAGATCTGCAACGAACCCGTGACTTGATATAAGACGAAGACGACAGATGAATGCACTAACAGACTCCCCCTCAGATGTTGACGAGTCTTAAGTGTCGAGTCTTCACAATCTTCAGTCTTTATCAGTCTGAACTCTCTCTGAAATATCTCACAGTGTAATCATCCTTAAACTTTATCTCCTTCTCCTCTTCAGCATCAACAGACTCCCCACGAACAATCTCTACTCGGATGTCTTCAGACTCCCCTTTTCGATATACTGGGATCGCAGTCTGGCATGTTGAAATCACAAAGTCCTCAGATATCGGAACCTGTCTCTCTATCATCAGGTTCAAGATCGAAACCTGGCTACACCTGCACATTCTTAACCCAGAAATAAATTTCACAAATTTAACATTTAACAAATTTATAAACCCAGATTCTCTCTCAAATTAAACCAGAATGACTTATCAATGATAAATTCTGATGAACCATTTGAAAAAAAAAATTAATCATTTTTCTTTTCAAAACACATTCTCCCAAACCATTTGTTCATCATGTCTAGCACTTGGAATTTTGAAAATCAGCTCTCCAACATCAGTTGTCTAAAATCTTTTTGGATTTTTTAAAAATTATGCTAAAATACACTTAAAATCTTTTTGGATTTTGAGATATTAAGAAATGCAGTAAAGAAATATTTACAGACAATATTTTTTGTGAGTTTGTGCAAGAGGATCATATCAGTTTTTTACAAGTCACAAGTACCGTTGAGCTTAGTTACACATTAAGAATTAAACAATTCACTTAGATTGCCGATATACTGATCCACTTAAATTTTCACACAAATTTCAACTGATTCAGGATATGATTTAGATGTTTTAAGAACTTAAACTCATTCATGTGTCCCACCTCTTGAATATACTCCCGTATCCAGATCCCAATATTCAGTCTTAGAGGTGAGTATACCACAGATGATATCTGTAAGGGAATAAATTATAGTACGAAACCGTGAGATCTCAGGTCAGAACTTCCGTTCAGGAGAGAGATGACGGCTCGACTTTTGGTGTGTCCCCTTTAGAGGATCTTTTGATTACAACAGCATTGACTATCAATTTTATTGTTTCATCAATTTGCTGAGGGCGGCGCTATGTTTCAAGCAAGGGAAAAGTATTATTCGAGGACTAGGTCAGAACTTCCATTCAGCAGAAGTCTCGGAATAATACCCCAGATATCACTGAGCATAAAGACCTAGTATCTTAGAAAGAGGGACCTTTCAAAAGAGATTTCAGGGGTTACCTATATATCCAAGTAGTGTTCCCCACAAAATAAGCAAGTTTGAATTTAAGTTTATATCCCGAAAAAGCTTACTAAATGTGTAAAAACCTATCGGCATATCATCAGTGAGACCGTTTAACGCTATTTAAACAATACAATTCTTTAGCATACTGTAACTGTGTACTGATATACTATCATTTCCTCTTCTTAGACACCAAAACTCATTTTTCATTTTATCATGTTTTTGTCTTTTTCAAATTTTCTAATGTTTTTGGATTTTCTGAAAATTTCTACTCCCCCTAAAATGCAAACACATTAAAGGAAATTTGAAAACAAACTATACAATAAAATTGACAACCGATATCAAATCGCTTCAATTCGCCATCCACTTGGCATAACATTCCGAACTCCCCCTTACACAAAACTATTTTCTCATTATGATTTCAAAACACTTAAGTTTGTTTTAACCAAAATGATTTTTCCGGAAAATAAGTTTTGTTGGTTTTATCACTTGTAAAGTTTAGGGGTTTGGTTCATCATATAGTCCTTCAAATACCACTTGTAAGTTTGGTCCAATCAAGTTCTACCTAATAACCTTGATTAACCATTTGTAGAAAAAACAAGTACAACTTAATGTCCTTGATTTACCACTTGTAGGTGTAAACCTTCATTAACCAATTTGTAGGAATACCACATCTACACAAAATCATTTTACCAATAAAGATGTCGATTCCCGCTTCGCACTTACCAACCTGGAAGCTCCGGCAATTCACACTTAACCTGTAAAAATTCAATTATTATCAGATTCATTCATAAAATCAATTATCAAGAAAGATGCTGATTCTTGATCCACGGTTACAAACTTGGGATCTCCGGCAAAGTCAGATGTTCAAGGGAAAAGAATTTCCACCCAAGTCTAACCAACCTTGGGTGTTTTTAGCTCCTTTAGCTCTTGTTCAGTTGGGTTAAAAGTTGCTTTCTTTGTTGCGTAAAAATCTTTAACCCCTTTTACTTTCCCATCAAGCATTTTCCCAAAAATTTTCTTAACATTTCCATTGAAAACTTTTTCAACATCAAATTCCTTCGTATCAGAAAATTTGATTTGAGATCTCAACTTTACCAACGTTTTGCTTAATTTTTTCAAACGTCAGTGATGGATATTCATCATCATTCACTGAAGATACAAAATTTACCTCTTTTACCTCATCTTGTGGCTCTTCTGGCTTTGTGGAACCAGATTCATCGCCGACTTTTACATCACCCTTCTTGACAACCCACATTTGGTTATCTTTTGCTTTCTTTTTGTAAAAATTCTTTTTAGAACATTCACCAACCACATAAGTTGAATTTTTAAACATTTTGAATTTTTCAGTTGGTGGTTCAACATCAACAACTATTTCTTTCAGTTTTTCAGAAACTCCCTGTTTAGTCTTAGCATTTTTCGGACAGTTCCATGCAATGTGACCAGCTTCATTGCATTTGAAACAAGTTCGAGTCTCTTTTGGATGAAACACTCCAGTTCCATTCCTTTTCTTTTCAGCAAGAAACTCCTGGTTTGATTGTCTCTAGAAAGGTTTTTTCTGTTCCTCCTCAGCACTTCCACCTGAAACAAATTCAGTTTTTGTTTTAGAATTTTTCTCATTTTTATAATTTTCTGGTGGAATAAAACCTAAACCTTTTTTTTGTAGCTACCATTATGGTTTGGTTTCTTTTGAAAACCAGAACCAGAATTGTAACCCTTTTTCTTGTTTAATCGTTGTTGAACTCTTGAAGTGTATTTTTTAGGTTTTTCAGTAAGATTTAAATCTTTTATTTCAGAAATCTTAATTTCTGTCATTTTGAAAACCTTTTTGATCATTTCAAATCTAACACTTCTTATTGGAAACTCTTTGTCAGAATATAATTTGTCAGAATCATTTAAAGTGTATGCTACTTCAAATGTTTCATCATCCAAATTTGCTTTTGATAACAAAAACTCTTTACTGTATGCCCGTTTGACCGACGACTTTGGACTGTTGACTGACGAACTTGAACCTCCAGACTCAGACTTTGACTCAGACTCCTCATCAGTATCCAACACCTGATCGACCACCTTTTTAATTAACTCAGACTCATGATCAGTGTCAGACGATGTGAAAGTAACATCAATGTTTTCTGGTAAATCATCAGTTGTATCTGTTTTTTACTTTATATTGACTGCTTTTTCGACTTGCTCCTCATTTGGTTTTCTGGGAGAATAACCTTCCCAGATCGGAGGCGGACACTTGTTATAGCTAGCACTCGGTTTCTTACCAGCATCCTTCGTCTTAGACTTCTCATCATCTTTAAAAGCTTCAAAACCTGCAACAGTTGGATAGATTCAATCAATAAGATAATCAGAACTAGAATAACTCTGTAATAATCGTCTGATTCTCTCATTCTCAATTTTCTCAGTCTCCAACTCTTGCTGCAACTTTGCACATTCATCAATGTAATGATTGATTGCCTTCTGCTTTGTCATCATCACAGAATTCATCATCATTAGTGATTGTTCTCTTTTAGAATTTATCTTTTGAAGACCAGTTACTGTTTTGTTCAAGACATCATAAGATTATTTCACATAGTTAAGATTGAACAATAATTGTTCCTTCATCTACTCAAACTCTGCTAGCTTCTCTTCTTTTGCTGCACATTCCTTGCATGGTTCCAAACACTTCAAGAAAGGCTTGATGACTTCCACAATCTTTTCAATTTCTATGATCTTTTCAACTTCCTCAGCTTCAGTCACCTTATATGTTTCACCTTCCTGCTCAATCTCAACAGTCTACTCAGCAACACTTTCAGACTTCATTTCTTTTTCTTCTTTTGCAGCCCGTTTCTCCTTCAGTTTTTCCAAACGATATGCAAAATAAAAATGAAAACTTTCAGGAGAGAGATGAGTTTTAGCAACATTAATATGTCGTTCTTCTTCATCATCACTACTGTCATCAGTTGGTGTTTTATCAAACTCTACTGATTTGACAGAATTATCATCCGAAGAACCAGAATCAACTGGTGTTTGATCAAAAACAACTTCCTTTTCTGAACTTTCATCACTCTGTGAACTTTCATCTGCACTTTGTGATCCTTCTTCTGATGAAATAGATGTTACAATTTCATTCTTTACAGTTTCACCAATAGACTTCATCCATGTGGTAAACATATCTGGTTCTTTCAAAATTTTAGCAATGAATGCTTTGAAATCTCCTTTATCATTCACAAACATATCCCAGCTAAAACCTTCAGGCAATTTTTCATCATCTTGAAAATTCCAGTTAAAGTTCTCTTGATTCCCCAGACATGCTCTTTTTGAATCCTCTATCACCTTTCTACCATGAGCCACTTGTGGTTCTTGTAATTATTGTTGACCAACCTGTTGATATATGGCTTTCCGGTAGTAGTCATCTTTTCCGAATGGATTCTTCACGTCACTTGCTTCTCGGTTCTTGCATTCTCTCTTGAAATGACCTTTCTACCTGCATCGAAAACAAGTAACTTTAGATTTATCAAAACCTAAAGTAGAAACATGTGCATCAAGAAAGTCATTTCTTCCAGTAATCAGTTTGAATTTTCAGCTCTTCTCAGAACGCTAGCTAGACACCATTTGATATCCATAAGTTCCATTTCTTCTGCATCTATCTGATCGTAATCCTCCTTTGTAAGCATAGGATTCCCGATCCGTCCTGCGACCAAACCTTCATAAGATAGTAGCACGGAACCAAGCAACGCCATGTGATCTTTAGCAACCTCTTCTGAAAAACTTTGACCATCAGGAAGATTCAAAGCAATATTGCATTGTATCACATAACCATTTCCAGTCTTTGTGCTTTGAGAATGAAAGCTTGATGTAGTATCTTTTGGATTGACACTCGGGTATGAAGAGAAACCACTGCTACTTTTAGAACTTTGATCAACTTTTTTAGATGAATCACCAGCACTAAATGCAGTTTGAATTTTCGGGCTTCTTTCAACTTCTGGAACACTGCCTTTGTAATACATTTTTACATCCTGTTGACCATTTGGACTATTCATCCTCGCGATCTTCTGCTGTTCCAAATCTTGACCCTCAATCTTCTCGATAAACTGAGAAATCGTTAACCCATCATAAACTCCAGTGTTCTTCAAAATCATCAAGTAAGTGCCCCATTCTTTTTGTGGTAAAGCGTCATCTAACTTGTCTACCCACTCTTCACGATCCTTTTTTATACTAAGTGGCAATAACTTTCAATTGGCTTTTTTGTATCTTCACCCGGTAGACTGCTGAGTAGATCAAACTCTTTTTTGAGTAACGCCTTCTTGCTCTTAATCATATTTTCACTACCCTCAAACTTGACTCGAAGAGCATCCCATATTGATTTTGATGTCTTGTCATGTTGAAGCAGTATAAAGATGTCTTCTTTGATTGCTTGTTGAAGTAGACTAATCTTCATCTTTTCAGCTCTGTACATATCTCTTTCTTGATCAGTAAACTCAGATATTTCTTTCTCAACTTGCAGATCAGTATGTGGTAATACATATTTCTTCAAAATACACTCCCAAGATCTCAAATGATTAGCCTGAACCCAGTTTTCGAATCTGTCTTTCCATCCATAATACTCTTCAATGCTCATTAGCTTTGGGGGTTTTTGTAATGTTCCGGTTTCGTTTTCCAAATTCATATTCTGAGCAATAGAAGCTGGAGTAGTCGGAGATGTTGCGAATGCGTTGTAGAAATCTTCACTCATGTTTTAAATTCAAAGCTTCACAAACACAAAGTTTCTTGTGTAAAAAATACTGGTCTCAAACGAGCCGTATCACCTTGAAAAAAAAATACCTGAAACAAACAAACAATCAGTTTAACCGAATTGAAAATGTGAATGTGAGTGATAGTTGAATCAATCTAGGACTCGTGTTGAAGATTCGTGGACTCATTTAATGAATTACGCAAACAGAATGAATGAACTAGATCAAATGGGTTACGAAATAATGGGCTTCCAATGAATCTCAAACAATGAAGTTCACTTGGGCCGAGAATATATCACATGGGCTGAGGACTTTCAATTTCTGATTGGGCCGGTAGTTTGAAGTCACATGGATTTAATCCAATCAATTAATGTGTTCATGAAACTGATTGGGCCGCTTTATGGCTGACACAAATCCACTTAGCCGACAACTGTTAAAAAATAATGTTCAATTCTGATTGGGCCTCCCAGTACTTGAACTTAATGAACACATGCAAACTGAAATGATACTGATCACCTTGTTCAACCTGACACAAGACACTCAACCAAATGAATTCACGTGATGATGCTTGACCACCAAACCAATATCACATGCAACCATAAATTGGACCGAGACACTTTAAGATCATCAAATTGTGATAGGGCCGTAATATCCATTAAACCGACAAAACGTGAAATAGCCATAATAGTTTACGAGAATCACATTCTAACTGACATAAACATGTGATTTCATTTCCCGAAGTACTGACACCCTCGTTTAATGATTTACACAATACACGAAGCACTTTTCAAGCGAGAGGCCAGATTCAAGCGGACTCAACATGTATTTCAAGCGAGAGGCCAGATTCAAGCGGACTCAACACGTATTTCAAGCGAGAGGCCAGATTCAAGCGGACTCGCGATGTAATGTTCGCTTGAACAGTCAATGACGTCAGCAAAAATCGAACAGATTTCAAGCGAAACTATGATTTTAACCAGTTTTAAGTCGATTTTAACGCTGAAACTTTCCAGGATTTGTTAATACATGATTACGCACAAGATGTGTGAATTTGAGCCAATTTTATCCCTGAAAAATTTTTAATTTTGAAAAAGAATGGTGTAGAGATCAGAAAAAGTGATGAAAACAGGATGTTTTGGCAAGATCTCTTCCTCCAGTGCTCTGATACCACTTTCAGGATCGGTTTGTGACCCAAACGAGTCGTTCAGAAGAGATTTTATTAGTTTCAGATGCGGAAAATAAGAAACTGACGTCGAAACAGCTTGAATATCACTTTAAACCTCTTGTATATTGATTTAACAGCTATTACATTCACGAGAAATACCGGCAACACTTCGGTATCACAACTGAATTCTTCTCTGGTTTTTTTCAAATGAAAGACATGACATCTATTTATACTACATGCTAGTTCGCTTGAACGTACACACATACATGTTCAAGCGAAACCACCCAATAACTTCAAGCAAACCCACATGCATTTCAAGCGAACCTGACTAATATTTTATCTTCAAGCGAACTCATCAATTTGTCTTCAAGCGAATCCTCAAATCTGATTTGTGTGAATGTTGTAGACATGATGTAATAGATGATGTCACATATATGATGTCATCATCAAGAATGATGACATCACTCTTGTTCAGATCTGCAACGAACCTGTGACTCGATATAAGACGACAGATGAATGCACTAACATGTTCCTTTTGTTCATTTACGCTCATTTAATCCTGAAAATACAAAAGGAAGACAAAAGCACACTTTTTTCCAACATTAGTACTAAAAAGGGTTAGTTTTATGACTCATTTGACGTAATTTATATGTTGCATTTTACACACATCAGCGTGCGTCGACACAATGTTGACTTTTTTGACCATTTGGGTTGACCTCTTGATTTCTGGTAATAGGTTGATCATATACCATCGTGCCTATAGCCTGGCACGGGGATGCGTATCTATGTCTTTAGCTGGTTTCATCCAAATTCCATATTTTTACCTTGTTTTTTTTTCAGTTTTCATTTCTTTTCATCCATAGCCCCTAAAACCCTAAGATTACGAAATAGAGTAAAATGCCAAAATAGTCCGTGTGGTTTGGGCATTTTTGCTAGTATTGTATAAAGGTTTCATTTATTACCGGTGGGTCCAAAAAGGTTTCACCATTGCCATTTTGGTACAACTAACTTAGCCCCATCCATGCTCCTCAGTTAGTGAAGGGGCAATCTTGTCATTTACCCTGTTATTTAATTAATGTCACACCCCTTTCTAAGGCGGAAGCACGAGGTGTGATCCTAAAAGGTTCTCATTGCATACGACTGGTAAACATACTACATGCTCGTAAAATAACTCCAAATGCCATTAACACTATATAACTAAAAACATAACATAGGTTAAGTGTTTACATCCCAAGACATCATATTGTCTGAAAAGTTTACAACTTTATTTAAAGACGAACATAAAGGTTTTGATTCTTATATCCCACGCAAGATGGAATATAGTAACCAAATCCCACAAAAACAGGCATCGGAGTCTTGATATGACATGACTAAAACAAAAGCGACATCTTGGAGCAAGAGTAAAACTGCGCGCACATCCACTTTAGTTACCTGAAATACATGTGAGTTTTGAAAAAAAAATCGTCAACATAATGTTGGTGTGAATTCATGCAGTTTTTGTATTGAATGTTTATATACTTGAATGAAAACATGGTATGTAATTTGTATGAAATAAGTATTTCTGCAAATGTAAGGAAATCGAGATTGCTAATGGTTTGCAAGGCCATTAACATGTGACACGACATAGGAAGCATCCAAACCATAGGCATTTTTACTTGCCGATCCACGACTGTCGATTTACGACTAGAGACACAAAAGCACTCATTGGTAGAAGTAGGACAAGAGTGGGGTTTCCATAAACCCATTAGATCTAACCCTTTTGTTCCGCGGTCTAAATGTATACGTTGACTAATGGTGCTTATGGTACCCTATTCGTCACGTGATCTATGTGTCATTCCTTAGTTTTTGTTTTCAACATACCATAACACATGTATTTTCCCCAAGTTTATAAAACAAGTAAAAGTTTAAAATTGGGGACATGAACTCACAACTTTGCGTTTCCTGCGTCGTAGACTTCACCGGTAGCATCGTGACCTATACGTGTTCTATTAATGTTAGCCACTAGAATTGTATTACACAAGTACAAGTCACCATCATTTGTTTATGTATATACTCTTTGTTGTTAAAAATAATTTATATTTTTAACTATGTATGCTACTTATATTATTTTCCCAAAAATAAATATAAGTATTTTGTGTAATAATATTTTCAATATTATTTTTGTACAAGTATACTTAGGAAAGTATACTTTGTATTTTATGTAAATCCTTGTGTATTTTGTATTTTTCACCAAAAATCAATACTTTGATTTTTATTACTTTCCGGAATTATATTTCTTAAAAATGATATATTTTTAAGACTTGTATGAAACATATATATTTTGGCATGTCTATATATATGTATGGTTATTCTTGTTATCCACCCGATTTTTGTATACTTGTATACTTATGTATTCCCATATATTTGTATGTGTATTTTTGTGTTCATGCTCTTTGGGAGTATTTAGTGTATTTTCAAATCCTAATACACTACCACATATAATACACATAATATACACTTAGCACAAAATTTGGTGATTAATAAATATATATATATATTTTCTTTAAAAATATACATACTTAATATCAATTTTTATCTTGAAGAAATCATCATTTCTTAACTTGAAATTTACACAAAAATTAGGGAAACCTTGGTAAATATTTTGAGGTAAATTTTTAGGGAATAAGTTTCACCAAAACTTATATTTTTCTAAGTGTCAAAATTTTATAATTTTTTTTTTTGACATAGTTTCCCCTAAAAATGGAGGTTTCCCATGTTTTCAAAACACGTGTTTATTTTCTTTTCAATCATCAAAACAATTTTCCGCAACAATCATCACCAATAAATACTAATTTCTTCATATGAAACATCATGGTGAACTTGATTCTTGTTAAAAACGTGTAGTCTTTTAAATCTACACTTAACATATTATGATCTTTCCAAAAATAAGTGTTCTTGTGGTTTTTAAACAAACTTTTGTAAGACTTTATTTTATTAACCAACTTATTTATGAGTTTAATGGTTTCAAAGTATGTAAATCATGTTCTAAAAATCACTTTTATGTTTCTTAGAAAGATCATTATGTTTAACATCATGTTTTACCATGGATCTTTCAAGATCCATGCTTAATAACCTTAGATTTTTCGAAAAACAAGCTTTATGTTAATCTTTTAACAAACCTTCCATGAGTTTTAGTTTCGAAAATTAGTTCTACACACTCTTTATTACTTCAAAGTTACAAGATTATGCATAGAAATTCTTATTTCAAGCTCACATCATGCTTCATATGTTCATCTTCAAGTTTAACCATGGATCCTTCAAGATCCATGCTTAAAATTGTTAGATTCAAGTTTAACATACTTGATCTAATCATAAGCATAAGATATAACATCAACAACATCAATATATACACTAAAATTTTATGTAATCACTTATTTTCTTCATGAGTATGTTAGATCTTTTCATTTTTAACATTAGAAGTTAAGTTGTTTAGATGGTGAAACGTGTACATAACATAAACATGACTTAAATTAGTGATCAAGAAGCTTACTACTAGCTCTAATGGCTAGGGTAGTGGCACAAGTATGATGATGATGAACAAGGAAGAAAATAGGTGGTTAAAGACTCCACAAAGAGGTCTTTCAAGTTCCTACACCTTAAGCCTTCTTAGATGGTCTCCATACACCTTGTAGTGGCCTTGGAATGGATGTATGATGATCAAAAGTGAGGGTGTATGATGGTGGAGGTGAGGCCGAGAGCAAAGAGGGCAAAGGAGGAAGGAGGTGAAGTGAATGAGAATGTGTGATTTGTTTAGGATTTTATAAGATCTTTCAAATCTTTTATTGGTATAATTCTTAGAATATTCCCCAACATAATATCTAATAAAATCAAATGAAATCAAATAAAATCCCCATGGTGGGACCCTTGTCCAACCGTCCAACTAAAGAGGGGGGGGGGTGGCAAAGTGTAATTTTTGAGAAGTTGAAGGCTTAAAGTGCAAACGGGGGGGGGGGGGGGGGGGGTTAAGTTAGTTTTAGTGTGTTTAGGGGTTTTTATGATTTTTAAGGTGTTCTAGCATCAATTCTAGTTTAATATCATAAAAACATTACTTCTAGTCAAATTTTGATGTCCCGGTTATTGTCCGGTTGTTTGCTTCGTTACGGTTCGTTAAAGTGCTGAATTGCGCAGTTTCACTAGGTATAAAGCACTTTTTGTGGCAGTTTTACTTCCCGGCACTTTGTAAGTTATTTTGGACAATAAAACATAAATTCTACATGATATTAATGTGCTTAAAGGCTGATTATAGCTGAATTGTTGCTGAATTATGCTGATTTCTGCATGTTAGATAATTTTCGGGTGCTTTTTAGTGCATAGTTTAGGTTCCGGAAAGTTTATATGTTAACCCTTGTATCCACACTTGGGTTTTAATGTATTTCAGATGTTGGACCTACTCCTAGGCCCTAATTCTATTGTCTGATTGTTTTCTGCAAAACTGCTAACACAGTGTGTCTTACCAGTGAGTTTACTAGTCTTTCTGACGCAACGCTAAAAGTAATGCATAAAGCAATATTTGAAGTATGAAACGTGCATGAATTCATATGTATAGCATGTAATTATACAATGTTGACATTTAAGCACATAATTGCAGATATTAAATAATAATTAAACTGTACGACAATTACCAGTTTTATGCCAGTTGTCACAATTAAACCTATTGTTGACTTTTTACTTTTGACATATTCCTCACTTATCTCCCCAATTTCACAAACCAAACATTAGTAATTTATCTCTCTTGCCATTAATGGCTTAACCCAACAATTCATCCTCCAGCAAAGAAGAACCTTCATTTGAAGGATTTGAATACCGAACCCAAAATAACCCAACAATCCTCCGACGAATCAGATCACTCGCCATCCAAAACCCCTAGATCTCAATCACCCACCAGAAAACGCCCTGCGGTGGAACCTAATGACGATGATTGTAACATCCGCCAAAAACGGATCTTAGGAAAAACGATCTGTTTTGAAAATCGGATCCGAACCATAATAAATGTAAAATACGAATTTTATTATTATTATTTATTATTTATTATTTATACTATTGTCGAATATTAAAACAATTAATATAATTAATTTCGATTTAAAAATATTAATTCAATAAGTAATACCCGTTAGACATTAGTAAAAATTAAGGAATGGTATAACTGCGCCAGAATATAGTGCCAGACTACACTATCTTGACATCAAACGATTCGGTTCCATAGAGATAATGTTTTCTTATCATCTAATCGTCACATAACCCTTTTAATTAACCAAAATAACTGAAAACAATTCACCTTTACTACACCATTAAAACTCCATATACATTTCAAGAACTTGAAGGGACTTGACCAATTCTTTAATCATGGACTACAAGATTGGAACAATTAGCTTCCTAACACTTTTGCTAGCATTTCCCATTACAAAATCTCGTTCATAATCATCTTCTCATGCGGATTATAGTGAAGATCAAGTTTAGGGTGCAAAATCTTCAGCTTGTGATGTCTCCTTCATTCCTCAATTAATTTAGGTACTTGAGTCTAATCTCATTAGTTTTTCATGATCTACAAAAGTCTACTATCCATTTTTGTGATAGATGGGCATACGAATTCATATTTAATTTCTTGATAAATTAGGGTTCTTGAAATCCTAAATTTAGGGCTTTTGATCCTAGAAGCTTGTTTTCATAAAACTGAAGTTATGTTTATGTTATATACCATATCAGATTAATTTGTGAAAATTTTGGGAATTTTTAGATTTCTTATGAATTTACTATGCATTTTTTTTTATCATGATATATCATATGGAAATATTATATAAAATATAAGTTTATCAAAATATCAAACTCGTGAACATTACTTTTTAAATTTTTACAAAATAAATAGATTACGAAATTTGTGTTGGACTTCATGATCTATGGAAGTATTGTTAATATAACTGATGGTATTAATATAAATATAAGGAAAGATTGATTTTCGAAAATGTATATAAATATTATGAAGATGGACTTTTACTAAATTACTAGAAAGGATATTTTATATGTAATGATATAAAAATCGTATTTTCTTGGCATGATATTTATAATTGTCTAGTTTATAAATCTACTAGATGTATTTTTGATGGTTAAACTAAATTTAGCATTTTACAAAATATGTATGTATTTGCATAAGTAATTTTATGTTATTATTATAAATACCGTTAAATTCGTTTAGGGGTTTATATGATTATTTAACTGTTTATATAATTTAAATGACCGATTTCTTAATTCATAGAGTAATTATTCATAATATGCAATGTTGTAGAAGGCGTTAGGCGCTAGTCGGGCGGTGAGGTACCGCTTAGGGATTAATCAGATTGGACTTTTTAAGTATAATTTTACAAAATTTATATATATATATATATATATATAGGAATAAGTTAAAATGAGAACCACCTCGAGTTGTAAGAACCAGCGAGAACCACCCCCGCGGGGGGCCGTTGACCACGAATTTTTTTTTACACCTAGATCCGTATATTTTAACACGGGTGGTAAATTTTGGGTTCAAACGGCGCGCCCGAGGGGGTAGTTTTTTACGCCCAAAGTTTGGTAAAAAAAAAAGAAAAATTAAAAAAATTAAAAAAACCCAAACTTTGGGCGTAAAAAACTACCCCCTCGGGCGCGCCGTTTGAACCCAAAATTTACCCCCCGTGTTAAAATATACGGATCTAGGTGTAAAAAAAATTTCGTGGTCAACGGCCCCCCGCGGGGGTGGTTCTCACTGGTTCTTACAACTCGAGGTGGTTCTCATTTTAACCTTCCCCTATATATATATATGAGTAAATTACACAGATTGTCCTTTAATTACACCCTAAATTGCAGTCTCTGCCCTTTCCCTTTAATTTGTGCAGGCCATGTCCTTTAAATAACAAATTTGCACACTCCTTGTCCTTTGCTCCAAACCCCATCCAACAACCCAGTTAAATGCACCCATGTGCCTCTCACATGATGGGTAAAATTGTAATTAACCCTCCACCTACCCTTAAAAACCCCATTAAAAACCCCATTAAAAACCCCAAGAGTCTTCTTCCTCCCCACATAACGCGTATCCGACGAATGTTGTGCCCACTCTGACATTCATTCTTCAGGAGAAAAGTATTGTTGTTTTGAATAATGAACATGGTTTTTCTTCTGACAACATTAGAGCGCTTTGTGATGTTGGGAATTCTACCAAGAAGGCATCTAGTGCTGGGTACATCGGCAAGAAAGGCATTGGATTCAAATCAGTATTTCGGGTATTTCTGTAAATAGTTTTTGTAAGAAGGAAACATAAAACATCCAGCCGGGTTTCAATTTAGGTGGCCAAAGTTGAAAGTTCTTTTGTCGGCTTGAAAAAAACCATCGAAGCTTTCTAAAATCTAATTTTAGAACAGCATTTAAAACGTTGATCCATGGGAATCAAGGCTCGGGTATCGTGACATGGCATGTACTTTAAAAACTAGCTATTAAAGCATTTGAAACTTTAATGGTTTTTTGTGACTTAAAATAAGTTGGTTACACACAATGGGCAACCTTTTTATGTAATCAACCCTACAAAATTTGACAACTTTTCAACCTGATTCCATGTGGTTGTTCATTTTTTGCTTTTGATAAAGATATCTATCAACAGAAGCTTATGTTGGATTGGAACCAATTTTTTTGGTATGAACATCACTTTGATGTTTATGAACCGATGCACCAGAAGTTCATTCTAATGGATTTCACATCAAGTTTGACTTAACGGAGGGCCAGATCGGGTTTCTTTTGCCAACAGTTGTGCCTCCTTGTGACATCAATTTTTTCACAAACCTGGTCTCATCAAACACCACTGATCAAATGATTACACACCATTACAATACATGCTTTGTGCTACCCTTCAAGTCAACATCAATGCCAAAGCTAACAGAAACTTCCACTGTAGACACCATCACCTCTATGTTTTCAGATCTTCATCCATCTTTATTACTTTTTCTTCATCGTCTTCAGTGTATCAAATTCAGAAATATGCTTACTGATTCATTCATCATCATGAGAAAAGGAAAAACTGGAAATGGTTTAACCAATGTTTCAATGGGGAATGAAATGTTGACTTGGTTTGTTGACTCTTTGAAATTGCAGACTAATGGTATTCGAAAAGATGTAAAATTTACCGAGATTTCAATTGCTTTGGCTCTTGAAGTTTTAGAAATTGGTAGTTGGAAGAAGACTCTTGGGGTTTTTAAAGGGGTTTTTAAGGGTAGGTGGAGGGTTAATTACAATTTTACCCATCATGTGAGAGGCACATGGATGCACTTAACTGGGTTGTTGGATGGGGTTTGAAGCAAAGGACAAGGAGTGTGCAAATTTGTTATTTAAAGGACATGGCCTGCACAAATTAAAGGGAAATGGCAGGGACTGCAATTTAGGGTGTAATTAAAGGACAATCTGTGTAATTTACTCTATATATATAGATAACTTTATACTTTTTAGAGTGAATTGCAAGTTTTGTCCTTTATCTTTAGGCCACTTTGCAAGTTTTGTCCTTTATGTTTAAAGTTGACGAGTTTGTCCTTTATGTTTAAAAATCAAGCACGTTTTATCCTTTTGGGCAAAACGTGCCTGATTTTTAAGGACAAAACGTGCTTGATTTTTTAAACATAAAGGACAAAACGTGCTTGATTTTTAAACATAAAGGACAAAACGTGCTTGATTTTTAAGACCCAAAGGGTAAAACGTGCTTGATTTTTAACATAAAGGACAAAACTCGTCAACTTTAAACATAAAGGACAAAACTTGCAAAGTGTCCTAAAGATAAAGGACACAACTTGCAATTCACTCTACTTTTTATTAATAAATTTACAAGTTTAGGAGATAACTTTATACTTTTTATTAATAAATTTAAAAGTTTAGGACCACATGTAAACTAGTGAAAGATAGAGGGGGGTTAAATGTTAAAAAAGGTTTATAACTAAAATTTGGGTTTTAAACCATGGGCCAGGTGTCAAAAATTGGATTTTTTGGGTGAAAAAACATGACCCCGATTAGTCCGATTTTGACCGATTTTGTCCGACTTTTACCGACTTTGACCAATTTTGACCATAACCGATTTTTTTGACCGACTAGCTTAAATTTAGGCAGTAACCCACCTACTAGCGCCTAGACGCCGATTAATCGGCCGCCTAGGCCGATTTCTGCAACATTGATAATATGTGATTTAAGAATTTGTAGAAACTAGTTATGTATATTTTTTTTTACAAAAGTGACTAATTTAATTATTACAAAATAACTATTTGGACTGACATGATATTCCATATAGGATGTACAAGATCCTAGTTGATATAAATTTTTAGGTGGACTAGTTAAAAATATCAAAGGTTAGAAACTCATAAAAATATAATTAATACATATATATTGATTATGTTGTTAATTTTGAGTTTATCCGAAATTTGATTTAATCTATAACACTTTAGAGTTTCTAGGGCCCCCTTTGAACACATCCAAGGTATGAATATACGTTTATTAATCATAACCAAACATTTAATATTTACAAGACAAAATTGTTATATCTCTCTGTATAATAATAAATATAAAAAATGCTTATGATGTATTAGTAATTTCACCAAATAAATGGTGTTTAATCTTAACTAGGGATCGTGATTAAATTCTTTTAACTATGTTTTGTTTTGATGAAGCCAATTAACTATAAACCGAAACAGGACAAAATAGGCAATAACACAAAACACAACTCTAGGCCTTGATTACACCCACTGATTGTAAGAACTCCATCTTTGCTTCTATTCATCATTGTTTTTGATCTTCAACTTTTAATCTTGTCTTATTTTACAATTTAGAAAATAAAATAGAAAATAAACACAACAACAATCTAGGTATTGATTCCCGTTCAACAAAATAATTATTAATACGTAAAGGAAGCAGTCTTTTGTCATACAAAAGTTTTGACAAAATAAAACCAGATTTCAATTATAAAACAAGTTATATATGTTTGCAAAAGTGGGTCTGATACCATTATTAGGTCTCTTAGGTCTCATACACGTATTTTTACATAATTTAATCCTGTCAAAATATGTGTAAAAATCAATCTAAAATGAAACCTTAGATCATCCAACCAGAGTCCGATTGCAAACTAGAAATAAAACGAAATCTAACCATAAGGTGTTTATCTAAAAGATACCTTTCCTGAAGAACTCGGCTAACCAATGCGTAACACCTTGGTTCAAAGATTCGTTCGTTAGATCCATTAACATGAAAAAACCTATGAATTTGAATACCTACGGATTCCACTTGCGAAAACACTAGTATTAGCCGGGGTGCGACCCGACCGATGGCATCTTGCTGATGATGTTTTTGCCGAAGGCGTCATAGCTGGGGTCTGTTGGCCAGCGGTGGTTTAGTGATGGGTAGCCTGTAGGACAACCCTTAAGTGGTATAAACGATATTAAAATCATACATTTAATCGGGTAATTGTCTAGAATTAGATAATTACGGTTGTTTGTGTTTCAGGTACAAATGGAGCTTAAAATGGAAGGAATACAGAGAATAAATGAAAAAAATCAATTATTGGAATTGAAGAATTAAGATGATGACATTATAGAGGATGAAATTACGAGAACGTGGGCGAAAACGGCGAAGAAAACGGAGTTGAAATGAGAAAGTTATGAAGAAAACAAAATTGTTTGCTGAAGCCTATCGTAGATTCCGATAGCTAGCGTAATTTACGGTAGACACTGACAATTTTTTACCACCGTAAGGCAGTAAAGACTGAGCGTAAAGGTTTAAGGGCCACCGTAACTTACGGTGGCCAGCGTAAGTCACGGTGGCGACTGGAATTTCTTGTAACTCCCATTTTTAAGAACAATTATGAGTGCATTTTCATCATTCCAATCATTGTTTTCGGTTTTGGAGCAACATAGGGGCAATTTTGGCTTGTTTTCTTGTGTTCTTGAAGATTCTAAACATTTAGTTTGTGTTTTCGATTCGTATGAACATTGAACTTGATGGTATGATGATTCATCGAGCTATGAGAGGCTAAACTTGTCGGTGATCATCCTAGATGTTCATACTAGGGAGATTAGTTATGAATCTATTAAAGAGAAGGGTAGAGAGTCTAGTGACCATATGAAAAGTGTGCATCAAAGAATAAAAACAAACAAACCATCGAGGTGTGAAAAGAAGTATGAGGGTTCGAGCAGGTATGTAGTTGACTATCCATCGAATGGACATTTGATGGATGCATTTCAACCAATGACAAGCTACAGTGGGGGAGGTGATAGGAACCGATTCTTTGAGCCACCATAAATGGGGGTGGCATGGTCTGGCTGAAGACTCGAAACTTAGCGCTGCTTGGGAGGCAACCCGGGGTTTTATATTGACCTTGTTGTTTTTATCTTTCTATGTTTCAGGGCCATGGCAACATTCAAGTGTGGGGAAGATGTGCGGATATTTGTGTGAAGGTGGTGATAGGAAGTCGGATTATCTACAACATCTGTTGTGTCAAACTTCACTAGGTCAATGTACTCTTTCCTTAGTCTTGTTATGTTCTTTAGCTTTGAAATATTGGTAGTTAGTTCGTTTGCTTTTAGATTAAAAAATAAATAAATAAATAAATAAAAAGAGTTTGGTGTGTTTGGAGCGATCTTTCCCTTCAAAGCCATACATTGGGGTCAATGTATCCCAAGTGTGGGGATGGGGGTAAATTTTTGAAAAAAATTGTAATCAAGCGAAAATTGGTCTAAATTTGAAAACTTAATGTATTGAAACCGCATAACACACCGGCAACCCCGTATACCCTTTTTTTCTTGGTGAGAGTTTGAGCCACTTATTTGAATTGTTAGAAATATTTTCTTTGATGAGAGTGGCAATGGGTGGGGGTACATTAGAACTTGTCTTAAATGAGGTTTGAGGCCTTAGCTTGATATGCATGTGAAAAGGATAAGGACAACTAGGTAGCCTGGTCATGGTGTGTGTGAGTGTGAGATTTGGGGGGTTGGACCTCATAAATTATATATATGAGCATGGTAGTGAGAGGGGCGGGGGTTTGGACTTTAGTAGCCCATTTGAGCTTGAAACCGATCATTTGTAACCCATGCCTAGTTCCTCTAAATTTAACTTGTATTTGACCCGGTCTATTAGTGTTGCATCTCGTATTAGTATGTTTATCTTGTTATGTTTGAAAAGAAAAAAAATAGAAAAAAGATATATGAAAATGAAAAAAATAGAAAAAAAGAAGAAAAAAAGCAATGAAAAAAAAAGAAAAAAATGAACGAGATATTTGGTATATAGTTGTTTATGTTATGTTTAGTTAGAAATAAAAGACCGGGTTGAATCGTTAGTTACTATTCACATATATCTTTCTATTTCCTACCCATTTGCCTAGCCACGTTACAAACCTTTAAGTCCCTTTGATTCATGTGCATGTTTAGCAAATTCTTTAGGCGAATGACCGATTTAGGTACAAGCTTATTATTGTGCAACTTCCCGTTTGCCTTAAGTGTGTTCTAGCTCATCCTTGCTAGTTATTACTTGTCACCGAGGGGAGAGTTATTGTGAGGGGTGTATTATGCACAGCTTTATGAAAAAGTTAGTAAATGAGGACATTTGGTTGTTTGGTTTGTGTTTGATCGCTTGAGTAAATTGTGGTTTGTTTAAATGAGTTGCTTAGGGGCAAGCAACGGTTAAGTGTGGGGATGTGATGGGTAGCCCGTAGGACAACCCTTAAGTGGTATAAACAATATTAAAATCCTACATTTAATCGGGTAATTGTCTAGAATTAGATAACTACGGTTGTTTGTGTTTCAGGTACAAATGGAGCTTAAAATGGAAGGAATACGGATAATAAATGAAAAAAAAAATCAATTATTGGAATTGAAGAATTAAGTTGATGACATGATAGAGGATGAAATTATGAAAACGTGGGCAAAAACGACGAAGAAAACGGAGTTGAAACGAGAAAGTTGTGAAGAATACAAAATTGCTTGATGAAGCATACCGTAGCTTACGGTAGCTAGCGTAATTTACGGTAGACACTGACAATTTTTGACCACCGTAAGGTAGTAAAGACTGAACGTAAAGGTTTAAGGGCCACCGTGTAACAACCCAAAAATATGTAATATAATTATTTTCTCTAAAATCGTTCATGAAATGAAGGTTTGGGCTAAAATAAATAAACGTTAGGAACCGAGGGACTAAACATGAAAAATTAAAAGGAAGACTAGTTAAATTAAATAACACACACACACTAGACACTTCTAGTGTGTGCGTGATGTTGTCCAGGAGAAGAGACAAGAACACCACAAACCCTAGTTCACTAATTCCATCAAATTGAAGGTGATTTCAAGCCCGAACGATTGTAGGAACGCGAATCCTTGGTCATCAAGGTGTGAATAACAAAGTGGTAAGTTGAATTTCTTGAAATTATGAACTTTAGGAAATGGGTTTCTACCCAACTATGATTAATGTTGTGATATACACAAATAGAAGTTAAGATTATGAACTAGAACTCGATTGGTGTTTGGTTTGTGGTGATTTAACTTGTTTAGATGGATGGAACATAGATGAATGATGTAGGATGAGAGAATCTCATTAACTTACTTGATTGTTATGAACTTGTACATTAGTATGTGAAGATACTTGTAATTAAATACCCTATAAAGGTGAAACCCGCCAAGTGTTTGATAAAATGCCTAAAAGAACAAATAACAAGTTGTTGTATGATAAAAGTGTGTAAAGGAATGAAATGATATGTAGTCAGGCTAAATGAGTGAATGTGTTGATGCAGGCGTAAAAGAAGAAGGTTCGAGTGCTAGGAGGTCGGACAGCTCACAGGATCGAGGTATGTTGTCCTATGCATACAAGCTTTATTGTTTAATTGATATTGCTATGTTAGAATCGTAATTATGATAGTTCATAGATGATGGGTAATCGATAGTGTAACCCGCTATAAACGGGTCGTAAGGAACGATGATTTATGGAGGAAGTTACGTTATGGAAGGTTGGTCTTGAACTAACCGTACACATGCGAAGTTATGTAAGAAAGAAGAAAAGTAGCTAAATCCGTCACGAATGGATTTGGGATGATGTATGTGGTATTATGTCTAATCCGAAACCAACGGATTAATTAATGTGATGCATTATCTCTTTCGGAGATAATAAGTAAGTACCCGCCCAATGGGTAAATGAAAGTAAGATGGTGATGTGGTTATGTGATGTAAATAATGGATGTTGGTTTTATTTTAAATGAAAGTTGCAAGAACTAACTAGTTAAATTGGATTGTGTTGTAGGTAAATCTGTTATATAGGTGGCGAGGTGAGGCTTGGGGCGAACACAAACATGTACACTCGACTATGCGCTTCCGAAGTATTCGCCCTTTTGAAACAATATTTTTTGTTAAACTCATACTCTTGAAAGTAATCTTTTGGTTATGTAAATTATGGTTTAGAAACTTAGCCGTTTGTAAATAGGTACTTTAAACTTGTATCGAGATAGGGTAGTTCGGATTAACACCTATAACTAGACTAGGGGAGGTGTTGATCTCGAACTAACTACAAGGGTATTTTGGTAAAAATGCAAATTTTATGTTTTTAGTTGAAAACTTGTAGTTTCCATGTGTTTGGTCTTTTTGTTAATAAGGGCGTAACAAGTTGGTATCAGAGCCAAGGTTTGAGAGAATCAAGCACGAGTTGAAGTGCTTGGGCTCAAACTGATAGCTCGCGCAATGGGTGTGTTCGCTTCAAGGTCGCAAACAAGGTAAAAGTTTGAGATGCTTTAAATTTTATAACGGGTCAAAATAATAATATGCGTCGTAGTGGGTTACGAGTGTATAGAATCCCATGAATTTGGATCTTGTGTAATGGAAAATAACTATGGTATGGCATTGGCAAGAATTGGTATGCAAACGGATAAGTTTGGTTGTTAAACCATGAATGGGTTGAAAGTTTATAAGTGAGAAAATGGCCGAAAGCTTAAAAATTTCGGAAATGGTTAATCCGGGTACCGGATTTTAACTCTATGTGATGAAGGATGGAATTACGATCGCATAGGAAGAAACGGATCGTAAATCGGATGAAAATTGAGTAAGTTATGATCATTTAGGTGAAAAATGGGAATTTTGAGAAAATGCAGCACCCAGCACCAGATCTTCTGTGAAAATCGAAGCCTCGCGTAGCGCTAAAGGCCGTCGCGTCGTGCGAGACCCTTCGCGTCACGCGAAGGATGATCAATCATGCGCCGCGTCGCGCGACCCCCCCTAAACGTCCAAACTTTTTTTTTTTGTGTTATGACCAAGGGACTTGTTTATGATGGTTATGAATCATGTAAATAGAGTTATGAAAGTTATTACGACATTATGGAATAACCTATAATGAACCGCAAGGGTAGGTGATGTTGAAATTATTAAAAACCATCGAAAAAAACTTTATTGTGTAGATGGCGGACCACGTGGATACGAATGATGATGATGTGGCACGGGAAGATGCATTAAATGAAAAGATGGCGCAAATGATGGATAATACTTTTGAAGCCAAACTTCCACAAATGGTTCAAGAGGTGGAGAGTCGCGTGTTGGAAACGATTGATGCAATAATGACAAGCAAAATGGATGAAATAAAGGAGATGATTGGAGAGTCTAAAAGCAAGAGTAAGATACGAAGATGCACGTATAAGGATTTTATGGCGTGTAGTCCTTCTCCGTATGATGGAAAGATAGATCCAATTGTATGCCAAAGATGGATTTCTAATATAGAAGTTGTGTTTATCCGGAGTCGGTGTGATAAGGAAGATCAAGTAATGTTTGCTACGGGTCAATTGCAATCGCAAGCTAAAGATTGGTGGGATGCTCATTGTAAAGAGATAGGTGAAGATAAACTTCAAGTGATGACGTGGCAGGAATTTAAAGAGCCTTTCCTAAAATACCATTGCCCTCAATCCGCCGTCGATAGGATTTAGGAGGAATTCTTGCGTCTCCGACAGCACGATGAAACAATCAATGAGATAACAAATATTTTCTTGTATAAGTTGAAGTTTTGCAAGGAGTTCGTGAATTCAGAAAGAATGAAAATCAATCGATACCATGATATGTTGAAAGCGGAGTTTAGGGAGTTTATTACGCCCTCGAAGTGTGAAACTCTTGACGAACTTACAAACTGGGCGCGAGACAGGGAGATTGAACTCAAGAGACAGGTGGAGCGAGGTGAAAAGAGACCGCCAGAGAAGGTGTCTAACCCAACTCCTTTCAAGAAAGGCAAGTTTCAAGATCAAGCTAATAAAGAGAAAGCAAAGAGTGGAATTCCCCGTTGCAAGAACTGTGGAAAGCTTCACTCTGGGGAGTGCCTGTTAGGCAAGAAGGGATGTTATAACTGTGGGGAAGAGGGACATCCGCATTACAGGTGCCCTAAGAATACGAAGACATGTTATAATTGTTTCCAGAAGGGTCACATCAAGGCGGAGTGTCCCAAGCTCCAATCGGGGATGAAGAAGGAAGGCAAAAAGGAGGAGAACCCTAAGGCAAGAGCAAGAATGTTTCAAATTACGTCTGAAGAGGCTAAAGCTCATCCGAATGTTGTGTCAGGTATTTTCTTGCTAAATTCCTTGCCGATGTACGTGTTATTCGATACCGGAGCTACTATGTCATTTGTTTCGAGTGATGTAATTAGTCACCCCTCATTTAAGATTGAAAGAATGCAAATACCATTAGAGGTAGAAATAGCTGATAGCAAGAACTATTTGTTGCACGATGTGTGTAGAAACTGTAAGCTCACGATAGAGGATGAGGAGTTTGATATTGATCTCGTACCTATGGTCTTAGGAGAATTCAAGGTAGTAGTAGGTATGGATTGGATGGCCCGACACCATGTGGAGATTAAATGCGAAAGTAAGACAATACGCGTGCAATCTCCGAGTGGGAAATGGTTAAGTATTCAAGGAGAGAGAAATGTAAAAGCAAAGTTATGCAATATTGTCCAAGCTTTCAAATACGTGCGTAATGGAAGTAGGGAATTTTTAGCCTATGTAGTAGATGTTCATCAAAGCCTTCCCAAGTTCGAAGACGTGGCAGTAGTGAATGAATTTCCAAATGTGTTTCCGGAGGAGTTGACGGGGCTTCCACCCGAACGCGAAATAGAATTTCGTATTGATTTAAATCCGGGTGCGCAACCGATGGCTAAATCCCCATATAGACTGGCTCCCACCGAAATGAGGGAACTAATGACTCAACTGCAAGACTTACTTGATAAAGGCTTTATATGTCCGAGCGTATCACCTTGGGGAGCACCCGTTCTTTTTGTAAAGAAGAAAGATGGGTCGATGCATATGTGCATCGACTATCGGGAGCTGAATAAATTGACCGTGAAGAACTGTTATCCCTTACCCAGAATTGATGATCTTTTTGATCAGTTGCAAGGGGCGATTTGGTTTTCAAAGATAGATTTACGTTCGGGCTATCATCAAGTAAGGGTGCGAGAGGAGGACGTTGCAAAAACTGCATTTAGAACTCGGTATGGACATTATGAATTCTTGGTCATGTCCTTTGGGTTGATGAACGCGCCAGCCGCATTTATGGACCTGATGAACCGAGTATGTCGACCTATGTTAGACAAATCTGTGATTGTGTTCATAGATGACATTTTGGTTTACTCCCGGAATGATGTCGATCATGCAAGACACTTACGTGAGGTACTTGAAACCCTCCGTAGAGAAAAACTTTATGCAAAGTTCTCAAAGTGTGCCTTTTGGCTCAGGGAGGTGCAGTTTCTAGGTCATGTGATAAATTCAGAAGGTGTCTTAGTAGATCCAGCAAAGATTGAGGCCGTATTAAAGTGGGTTCCTCCGAAAAACCCAACCGAAGTAAGGAGTTTTCTAGGCCTTGCCGGCTATTATAGAAGGTTTATTCA
This sequence comes from Helianthus tuberosus, assembly GCA_030545235.1. NCBI lineage: Eukaryota > Viridiplantae > Streptophyta > Magnoliopsida > Asterales > Asteraceae > Helianthus > Helianthus tuberosus. The sequence continues at coordinate 142,037,523 of CM060450.1, read as the reverse complement.
AGATTTCTCAAAGATTGCATTACCAATGACTAAACTAACGAGGAATGAAGGAAAGAAGGAAGGAAAGTTCGTGTGGGCTAAAGAACAAGAAGAAGCTTTTCAAGTGTTAAAAGACAAATTATCGAGTTCTCCGGTGTTAACATTACCCGATGGAACGGAAGATTTGGTTGTCTATTCAGACGCGTCACATCAAGGCTTGGGGTGTGTTTTAATGCAAAGGGGAAAGGTTATCACGTATGCTTCAAGACAACTTAGGCCACATGAAGTAAACTACCCGACCCATGACCTAGAATTGACAGCGGTGGTTTTTGCCTTAAAAATTTGGAGGCATTACCTGTATGGGGTGAAATGCACGATCTACTCGGATCATAAGAGCCTCAAATACTTCTTCGAACAGAAAGATTTGAATATGATACAACGAAGATGGTTGGAACTGATTAAAGATTACGACTGTGATATTTTATATCACCCGGGAAAGGCAAACGTCGTAGCTGATGCATTGAGTCGAAAAGAATATCCACACCCGATTCATGTAAAATCTATGAAGATGACAGTTACGCCTCACCTCCTTGAAATGATAAGAGATACTCAAATAAAAGCATTAGAGGCAGGGGATCCAAAGAAAGAAAGAACGAAGGGGATAGCAGAGAAATTTGAAGAAAACTCGAACGGGCTTAAAACGAGATTTGGTCGGATCTGGATACCAAGGTTTTACGAGGTCAAGACAGCGCTACTTGAAGAAGCTCATAAGTCACGGTATTCCATTCACCCTGGGGCTACAAAAATGTACTACGACTTGAAGATAAACTATTGGTGGCCCGGTATGAAACGCGATATCGCTAAGTATGTCGCGAAATGTCTAACGTGCTCTCAAGTGAAGGCGGAACATCAGAAAACCTATGGAGGGTTACAACCCTTGGAAATTCCAGTATGGAAGTGGGAGGAGTTAACGATGGATTTGGTAACTAAGCTACCTAGAACGAAAAAGGGGCATGATACGATATGGGTAATTGTGGGCTGGCTCACAAAGAGTGCACACTTTTTACCAATTCGAGAGGTCTACTCCTCAGAAAAGATGGCGGAAGTATATGTGAATGAAATAATATCTCGACACGGGGTGCCTGTGTCAATAGTTTCAGATCGGGATACGAGATTTACCTCTCGTTATTGGCGGAAGTTCCATGAAAGTATGGGCACGAAACTGCACATAAGTACCGCCTACCACCCGCAGACTGACGGTCAATCAGAAAGAACGATTCAGACGCTTATAGATATGTTAAGAGCATGCGCGGTAGATTTTGGGGGAAATTGGGATGACCATTTACCACTAGTGGAATTTTCTTACAATAATAGTTATCATAGTGGTCTCAAAATGGCACCTTATGAACTGTTATATGGAAGAAAGTGTAGGACTCCCGTATGTTGGGGGAAGTAGGACAAAGGGAACTCGCGCCTAACGAATTGATAGCAATGACCAATGAAAAGATTGACCTAATTAGAGCACGATTAAAGGCGGCTCAGGATAGGCAAAAGGCATATGCGGATAAGAGAAAGCGTCCTATCGAATTTCAAGTAGGAGACTATGTTCTATTAAAAGTATCCCCATGGAAAGGTATAATCCGTTTTCGGAAACGGGGTAAATTGGGGCCTCTTTATATTGGGCCATTTAAGATTTTGGCTCGAGTGGGGAAAGTGGGGTATCGTCTAGAATTACCGTCTTCATGAGATGGAATCCATAACACTTTCCACGTATCACAATTACGAAAATGCCTTGCGGATGAATCGGCGATCATACCTCTTGACGACATTGAAGTAGATGAGAGCTTAAACTATGTTGAAAGACCTATAGCCATTAAAGATTTTAAGGTAAGGAATCTTCGCAATAAGGCCATTAGACAAGTTCTAGTGCAATGGCAACACCGGAAGGGGTCGGAACTTACATGGGAATCGGAAGATGAAATGCGGAAGCATTACCCTTCTTTATTCGGTACGTAAATGATGATTTAGTATGTGTTCAAGTTTCGGGGACGAAACTTTTTCTAAGAGGGGTAGACTTGTAACACCCCAAAAATATGTAATCTAATTATTTTCTCGAAAATAGTTCATGAAATGAAGGTTTGGGCTAAAATAAATAAACGTTAGGAACCGAGGGACTAAACATGAAAAATTAAAAGGAAGACTAGTTAAATTAAATAACACACACACACTAGACACTTCTAGTGTGTGCGTGATGTTGTCCAGGAGAAGAGACAAGAACACCACAAACCCTAGTTCACTAATTCCATCAAATTGAAGGAGATTTCAAGCCCGAACGATTGTAGGAACGCGAATCCTTGGTCATCATGGTGTGAATAACAAAGTGGTAAGTTGAATTTCTTGAAATTATGAACTTTAGGAAATGGGTTTCTACCCAACTATGATTAATGTTGTGATATACACAAATAGAAGTTAAGATTATGAACTAGAACTCGATTGGTGTTTGGTTTGTGGTGATTTAACTTGTTTAGATGGATGGAACATATATGAATGATGTAGGATGAGAGAATCTCATTAACTTACTTAATTGTTATGAACTTGTACATTAGTATGTGAAGATACTTGTAATTAAATACCCTATAAAGGTGAAACCCGCCAAGTGTTTGATAAAATGCCTAAAAGAACAAATAACAAGTTGTTGTATGATAAAAGTGTGTAAATGAATGAAATGATATGTAGTCGGGCTAAATGAGTGAATGTGTTGATGTAGGCGTAAAAGAAGAAGGTTCGAGTGCTAGGAGGTCGGACAGCTCACAGGATCGAGGTATGTTGTCCTATGCATACAAGCTTTATTGTTTAATTGATATTGCTATGTTAGAATCGTAATTATGATAGTTCATAGATGATGGGTAATCGATAGTGTAACCCGCTATAAACGGGTCGTAAGGAACGATGATTTATGGAGGAAGTTACGTTATGGAAGGTTGGTCTTGAACTAACCGTACACATGGGAAGTTATGTAAGAAAGAAGAAAAGTAGCTAAATCCATCACGAATGGATTTGGGATGATGTATGTGGTATTATGTCTAATCCGAAACCAACGGATTAATTAATGTGATGCATTATCTCTTTCGGAGATAATAAGTAAGTACCCGCCCAATGGGTAAATGAAAGTAAGATGGTGATGTGGTTATGTGATGTAAATAATGGATGTTGGTTTTATTTTAAATGAAAGTTGCAAGAACTAACTAGTTAAATTGGATTGTGTTGTAGGTAAATCTGTTATATAGGTGGCGAGGCGAGGCTTGGGGCGAACACAAACATGTTCACTCGACTATGCGCTTCCGAAGTATTCGCCCTTTTGAAACAATATTTTTGTTAAACTCATACTTCTTGAAAGTAATCTTTTGGTTATGTAAATTATGGTTTAGAAACTTAGCCGTTTGTAACTAGGTACTTTAAACTTGTATCGAGACAGGGTAGTTCGAATTAACACCTATAACTAGACTAGGGGAGGTGTTGATCTCGAACTAACTACAAGGGTATTTTGGTAAAAATGCAAATTTTATGTTTTTAGTTGAAAACTTGTAGTTTCCATGTGTTTGGTCTTTTTGTTAATAAGGGCATAACACACCGTAACTTACGGTGGCCAGCGTAAGTTACGGTGGCGACTGGCAATTTTTGTAACTCCCATTTTAAGAACATTTATGAGTGCCTTTTCATCATTCCAATCATTGTTTTCGGGTTTAGAGCAACATACGGGCGATTTTGGCTTGTTTTCTTGTGTTCTTGAAGATTCTAAACATTCGGTTTGTGTTTTCGATTCGTATGAACATTGAACTTGATGGTATGATGATTCATCGAGCTATGAGTAGCTAAACTTGTCGGTGATCATCCTAGATGTAAGGTTTGCGTTTGATATTATCTTTTTGCCTGGATTTCTAGAATAATGACTTTGAATGTTTGTTTAAGTTATTATGATGTTTGAATGTTTGTTGGTAAAGTGTTGATTCTTGTTTGATGTTAGTCTAAACCATACGTTCTTGGTGCCGTTGGCAATCGAGATATCATGGGAGGGATTAGGGTTGGATAATTGGCAATTGATCATCGGGTAACAACCTCGCATTTTATAATCCGAGTACTTAGTTCCCTTTCATCGCAAACAGATAATCAAGCATGAGCCATGTGTATGTGGTTCTCTCTAGTTGGGCATAAACATTAGTGTGGATTAAAACCTGAAATCTATGATGGTCGCTTGTTCCTAATCTGTTTTCAAAACCATCATTTAATTTGCAATCTAGTTTAATTTAATCTTAGCTTTTAAAATCAGACAATACAACTCTTGAATTTACTTTTCTTGCAATTAGTATAAACTTTAGTAAACTTAGATATACACTTAGATAACATACTTTCCACAAACTCCCTGTGTTCGATACCCACTTACCGCTTACTAATTAGTTGTATTTGTATTAAATTTGCATGAGACCACGACATCACGTCATTTAGTTGGGGAAGCTTGGCCGGGGCATGGTGGCATCGGCCAACGTTGGGCGGCGTCAGTGGCTCAAGCTCTTGATGGTGGTCGGCGGCATCGGTGTAATTCTGGGAGGATGGCAACACAAAAAGAGGCAAGAGAGATGAAGAGAAGGTTGTGTGTTGAAAAGTTTTCTCAATAACCCTAGGTACCTATTTAAAGTCCTCTCAAACTTTGGGAATATGTTAGGATTTTGAATTCAAATTGGTAATGATAACAAAGAATAGTGTTTTTTGAATTTAATAATTATCAATTACTTTCGCTCGACGATTCCATTCTTGGATGGTTGGTTTGGCCCTTGTTCCTGTAATTCGAATCCTATCCCGGTATATCACAATTTAGTTTTTCACCATTGTGAACCTTACGCCTTTTTTACTCTCTGATCGAGGTTCTCGGGATTGAAAAATCTTCGTAAACTAAATCACACGTGTATATGTTGACATTTAAGAGATATACAGTCAAGAAAACCAAGAGCAATGGTGATATATGTGCAGATTAGACATCGAAAAATAAACACTCAAAAATGGCTACAATTTAAGGAATGTGTCATATCAACTAACCGAAAAATAAATAAATTATTAATTATTAACTCTCAGAGCTTATTTATTTAATAAAAATTTCTTTAACTTAAATAAATTATTCAACTAATAATGTATTCCCTAGTCACTATTTTTGTGTCGGGATATTTAAAGTTAAATGTTATTTTCTATTCATTGCTCAAATTGTAACTATTTGAATGGTACCATACTAGTAATGTTGAAAATCGATAATTGGGGGATACTAATGCAACAAGTTTTGAGTTTCTCAGCTCATCGATTTAATTTATACCACCTTAGTGATTTTTGGGGGCCCTTTTGAAAACATCCAAGGTGTGAATATACATTTATTAATCATAACTAAATATTTATTAATTACATGACAATATACTTATTTCTCTATATTATAATAATAATAATAATAATAATAATAATAATAATAATATAATAATAAGAATAATAATAATAATAATAATAATAATAATAATAATAATAATAATAATTAATGCTTATATTTGTATTAGTAATCTTACCAAATAATTGGTGTTTCATTTTAACTATCATTTCGCGATTAAACTCTTTTATATATGTTCGGCTTTCTTAAAGCCAAATAGCTATAAACCGAATGGGAAAAACAAGGCACTAACTCAAAACACAACTTTGGGCCTTGATTACACCCACTTATTGCAAGAACTTCATCTTTGCTTCTGGTCGTCGTGGCTTTTTATCTCTAACATTTCGTCATGTCTTATTTTACAATTTAGAAGATAAAACTGAAAAAGCATGTTGCAATACAAGGCTTCCAAAACATCTAAAATATACAAGATATGAAACAAAATACATGAACCAATAAATAAACACAAGAATGGGTCTAGGGTTTGATTCGCAAGCAACAAGACAATCATCAACCCGTAAAGGAAGCAGTCTTTTGTCAAACAAAAGTTCGATCACAATAAAAACAGATTGCAAGTATAAAACATGTTCTATTTGTTCGCAAAAGTGGCTCTGATACCATTCTTAGGTCTCGTACACATATTTTAACATAATTTAATCTAGTGGAAACGTGTGTATGAATTGATCCAAACCAAAACTTTAGATCGTTTACCAGGAGTCTAGAAGTAAAATAGAAATAAATAAAATCCAGCTACAAGGTGTTTATCGAAAACATACCTTTCCTAAAGAACTAGGCTAACCAATTTGTAACACCTTGGTTCAAAGAAGCGATCGCTAGATCCATTAACATGAAACAACATGTGAATTTGAACACCTTCGGATTCCACTTGCAAAAACACCTCTAATATAATTTGGTCTCAACTTGATTTATTAGCGACGATCAAGCCAATGGCATCTTGCCTAATATTTTTCTGCTAACGGCGGCTTAGTCGAGGTGTGTTGTCTTGTGGCAGCTTTACTGGGGATGCATGATATATGTTAAACTATACATGTTTTTATCCCACAAAACACTTCCGTTTTAAGCGTTTTTGATCAAAACCGTGACGTTTAGGTACCAAATCCGGTACTTTTATATTTTCAGGTCTTAAACAGAATACGAATGACAAATCTGATGAAAACGGGCAAATTCTGATGCATTTCTGGCAAAAGTGACAAAAAATCTGATGACTGCCAGGTGTTGCACTACCATGCGATCCAACTACACTACCGTGCGAGACCTCCGACCTCGGAAGTAATGCCAGTGCGACTCATGGTGCCGCTGATTACTCGGAACGCACTACCGTATGACCCGCCACATTACCGTGAACCACCTAGACCATGATTTCTGATGATCATTCTCACGACCTCGCACTACCGTGCGACCAGTGGCATGACCGTGCCAATCTGGTGACCGAGACAACTTGTCCACTAGTCCACTTGTCTGACCCCGAATCGGAGAAATGACGTCACCCGACAAGTACCAGTGCACGACCGTGCGATCCAACTACACAGTGCCAAACTGAAAATTGCCTATAAATAGAGCCATTCGCTACTAGTTCCAATGTTGGGGTTTTCTCCATGTTTCTAGGCGATTTCTGGGTTTCGAAGTAGTCCTGATCATACCTATTTGAAGCACCAAGATCGAGTGGAAGCATAACCGATCCGACCCATCAATTTCTTTCTTATTTATGGTTCGATTCCTTGTTCTTAAACATGTATTCATATCATTATTCAAGTTTTGAGCTGATGTTAGTTTATGTTTAATATAGTATTGTGTAATAGTAGTAATGAACTTGTTTCTTGAATAATCTTTATGTTGTAATCTTGTTTGTATGAATCTTTAGTACTTTTTCATGTTTGAATCTTCATGATTATATAATGAATGTTTCATTGATGTTAAGTTCTTGATTATGTTTGATTGTCTTGGATAATGAATCTGTGGTTAGTGGGATGGTAACTATTTCTTGATTAATCACTTGTTTGTAAACTTGTGTACACCATGAGACTCGAGAGGGGTATTGGTTTTGTCAGGGCCCCCGGCCCGGTTTTACCCGGTCCCGAAGCCGCGGGACAGAAACCCGTGGTATTTATATTTAATTTGGTAGCGGAAATATCAACAGGATCGTTTTAAAACTGAAAACATCCAATTCTTTTATTTCACACTTTTGGGATAAAATCCCATAATTTACAATAAAGGAATTTCATGAGGAAATTCCCTGTTTTACAAAACATGTTTATTTATTTTACTGAGCCACATCTTCAAGCTTTAGTGCTACGCGACACTTTTTCCTAGGTTCACAGTAAGTCACCTGAAACATGTTTTAAAAAAGATTTTATCAGTGGGGAAATACTGGCGAGTCATTCAGGTTATATGAAAGGACACTTTAGTTATCAATTACAGCATAAGAGCGATTACAGTGGCTACTATCTTATTTTTTTTTATTTGGCGCCGTGTCACACCCTGGGGACGATGGTCATACCACTATTGAGTCATTTCACCCAATTAATGATGATTATCATTGTTAGGTTGGTGAACCTAACCGTGAGAAATTACTAATGTGCACAATACCCCACTTGCCAGTGATTTAAGATAACCAAGACTTAATCCCTGTAATTATAACTATTGAAAATAATTTGAGTATTGTAAAACATTGTTGATAAAAAGAGAATGACTCACATTGCAAATTTAGACGGGCAGAGTTTTTCCTACTGATTTTAGCCTGTTAACCTAGTTAAATAACAATGCACACAAAATTAGGCCAGTAACTTAATACAACATTTACGATAACTCACGAAATCAAAACCCTCACGACGAATGACAAAGTATAGCCCAAATACGGGCAGCACTTAAACATCCATCGGATCGGTTTCAATTGATCGGATATTGTATCGTAGTAATGATCGATTTATTACCCTTGATCTTAGCAGCGTTTTCCTATTTTGAATGTGATTTTCGAACAGAAAGATTGTGATTTTGATAAATTTTGCGCACACAGACGATCAGCCCATGCACAGGCAATTTATAGCAACTTTTTGGGTTTTACGCGGCCCACGTAAACCCTCTATTAAACATTACGCGGCATGCGAGGGCCCCCTATTTTACTTCTAGGGCTAGCATGTCACGTGTAGGCCCACCACATGGCTGACACGTGGCCTGGAACGTGTCCCGGTCGATTGTGGGTATGTTGCGGCCCACGTAAGCTTAGCCTTATGGCTTACGCGGCCCGCCAGAAATCCAAATTTCTTGTATTCTTGGTTTTTCATGAGCATTAGGGTTTCAGGGGTCCGGGTTTTCACTTACGGGACATTTTTGGACGTTTTTGCAGGTCCTTACATCCTCCCCATCTTATTTAAAATCTCCTCCTCGAGATTTAATGAAATAAGTGAGGATACTTTCGCTTCATTTCCGATTCCAGCTCCCAGGTGTACTCAGGTCCTCTTTTTGAATCCCACTTGACCTTGACCAGTACTAGTCTTTTGTGTTTGAGAAACTTGACCTTTCTGTCTTCTATTTGGAGTGGTTTCTCAACAAATTTTAGCTTTTCATTTACCTCTATATCTTGAAGAGGTACTACCAGGGAGTCGTCAGATAAACATTTCTTGAGGTTGGATACATGAAATACGTCATGTACTCCAGCTAGTTCTTCTGGTAGTTGTAGGCGATAGGCGACTGGTCCTATGCGTTGGATTACTGGGAATGGTCCAATGTACCTTGGACTTAGCTTTCCTTTCTTACCAAATTGGACTACTCCTTTCCAAGGAGAAACTTTCAAGAGTACCATGTCTCCGACTTGAAATTCTAACGGCTTGCGTCGATTGTCGGCATAACTTTTCTGGCGATCTCGATCCGTGTTCAGTCTTTCCTTGATTTGAGTTATCTTGTCGGTGGTTTCCTGTACAATATCGGGACCTGATAATTGACTTTCTCCTATTTCTGCCCAACAAACTAGAGTTCTACATTTTCGTCCATACAGTGCTTCGAATGGGGCAGCTTCGATACTTGCATGATAACTATTGTTATAGGAGAATTCAATTAAGGGTAGGTGGTTATCCCAGTTTCCACCAAAATCTATTACATATGCTCTGAGCATGTCTTCCAGGGTCTGGATCGTCCTTTCACTTTGTTCATCTGTTTGGGGATGGTAAGCAGTACTCAAGTTTAATCGGGTCCCCATTGCTTCTTGGAAACTTGTCCAAAAATGTGAAGTGAAACAACTATCCCTGTCTGATACAATGGAGAGTGGGACTCCATATAAGGATACTACCTCGTCTACATACAATTTTGCTAATCTTTCCATGCTAAAGGTTTCTTTCATGGGTAGAAAATGGGCTGATTTGGTTAATCGATCCACAATTACCCAAATCGCATTGTTACCTTTTCTAGTTTTAGGCAACTTAGTAACAAAATTCATTGTTATTAGTTCCCATTTCCAAACATGCATTTCTAGTTGTTGAAGCAAGCCTGAAGGTTTCTGGTGTTCTGCCTTAACTTGTGAACAAGTTAGGCACTTAGAAACATATCTAGCTATATCCTTTTTCATTCCTATCCACCAGAAGTTATTCCTTAAATCTTGGTACATCTTATTATTACCAGGATGCATGGTATACCTAGATTTATTGGTCTCCTCTAAAATTTTATTTCTTAAGTCTCCTTGCTTAGGTACCCAAATCCTTTTCTTGTGGAATCTGCAAATTCCATCAATCCCTTGTTCTAATTCTTTTATTCTTCCTTTCATTCCTTCAGCATCATCTTTGATTGTTTTTTCTTGAACGTTCTTCAGTTGTTCCATTAAATCTACTTGAAGATTTAATCTAAGAGCATGAACTCGTCTTTGTTTTTCATGATACTTACGACTTAGGGCACCTGCTACTACATTTGCCTTTCCTTCATGATATTGAATATTACAGTCGCAGTCACTTAGAATTTCCATCCATCTTCTTTGCCTCATGTTTAATTCTTTCTGCCCAAATATGTACTTAAAACTTTTATGATCTGTATAGACTGTAAACTTACTTCCATACAGATAGTGTCTCCAAATCTTAAGGGCAAAAATTATTGCTCCTAATTCTAAGTCATGAGTCGTATAATTTTCTTCGTGCTTTTTCAATTTCCTTGAGGCATACGCAATTACCTTTTTGCATTGCATCAACACACATCCTAATCCTAGCTTAGAAGCATCACAATAAACTTCAAAATCTTCTGTTCCTTCTGGTAAGGCTAGAATTGGAGTGTATGTTAACCTTTGTTTTAAAATATTAAAAGCCTCTTCTTGCCTAGCCCCCCATTCAAACTTAACTGTTTTACAGGTTAGCTAAGTTAATGGTACTGCTATCTTAGAGAAATCCTTAATGAAGCGCCTATAGTACCCAGCTAATCCTAGAAAACTTCTAACTTCCGTAGCTGATTGCGGGACCTTCCAGTTGGTGATCGCTTCTATCTTGGAGGGATCTACGTGAATACCTTCGTGATTCACCATGTGACCTAAGAATTGCACTTCCTGTAGCCAAAATTCTCATTTCGAGAATTTGGCAAAAAGCTTTTCCTTTCTTAACAAAGTTAAGAGTGCGTGCAGGTGCTCACATTGCTCTTCCTGGATTTTAGAATAAATAAGTATATCGTCAATGAAGACAATTACAAATTTATCCAAATACAGTTTACAGATTCTATTCATCATGTCCATGAATGCTGTAGGAGCATTTGTTAGTCCAAAGGGCATGACTGTAAACTCGTAATGACCATACCTGGTTCTGAAAGCAATTTTGGGTATGTCTTCTTCTTGTACCTTCAACTGATGGTATCCGGAGCGTAAGTCTATCTTAGAAAAATATCTAGCTCCCTGGAGTTGGTTGAAAAGATCATCAATCCTAGGTAATGGGTATCGATTCTTAATTGTAACCTTATTTAATTCCCTGTAATCGATACACATTCGCATCGAACCATCTTTCTTTTTCACAAACATCACTGGTGCTCCCCTCGGGGATGAACTAGGTTGTATGAATCCTTTGCTTAATAATTCATCTAACTGCTTTTTCAATTCTAACATTTCGGTGGGTGCTACCCGATAAGGTGCCTTGGCTATTGGTGTAGTTCAAGGAATTAGATGAATTCTAAATTCTACTTCCCTATCGGGTGGTAATCCCGGTAGTTCTTCTAGGAATATATCAGGGTATTCTGATACTACTGGGATTTCCTTGAGTTCCTTATTTTTGGTATTAATAACTACCAAAGCCATATATATTATTCCTTGTTTTCTTGAATAACTGGCCATTTTCATTACTGAAATAAATTTCATTGAGTTTCGGGGCTTATCTCCTGTAACCACAATTACTTCTCCTGTGGATGTATGAATTTCTATGGAATTCTTGTCACAGAGGATTCGGGCATGGTTGGCTACTAACCAATCCATTCCTAGCACGACATCGAATCCAGCTAAATTCATAGGTAACAGGTTTGCAGAAAATTTATGGCCTAAGAGTTCTATCTTTCCTTTTTGCAAAACCTTATCTATGCTAACAGAATTCCCATCTGCCGTCTCTACCGTAAAAACTTGTCTAAGTTTAGTTAAGGGTTACTTAAGAGCTTGGCAGAAGGAAGTATTTATGAAACTTTGGTTTACACCAGAGTCAAATAATACTTTTGCGTAAACATCATGAACTAGGAACGTACCCGCTATTACATCCAGAATCAGATCTGCCTCTTGGGATATCAGCTGAAAGGCTCTTGCGTTCTTGTTACTAGTTCCTTCAGCAGGTTTAGTCTTGTTATCAGCTGGCTTGACCAGTTTAGGGCATTCTGGTCTAAAATGTCCAGCTTCTCCACAATTAAAGCAAATTGTTGATTTCTTTCTTCTGCAATCTTCTTCTTGGTGCCCCGGAATTTTGCAGAAGTTAGAGTACCCCTTCCATTTTCTAAAGTGGTTTCTTTTACAGGTACTGCAAAACGGCGGAGTGGACGATTGCCCAGTCCCCTTTTTCTTGAAGTTGCTACTCGTATTACCCCCTCGAAATCCTTGGGTAATCTTTTGAGCCAATTCCTTCCTTATGTTTTCTTCTCGCGTACGTACCAGTCCGTCAGTCAAGGTGTTGGCTAATTCTACCGCATCGTCGATTGTGCAAGGTCTTGCAGCTTTGATGATGTCATGAATCTCGCTAATCAAACCCCAGATATAGCGAGAAATAAGTACCGATTCTGGCGAAGCCAGAGTTGGTACAATTCTAGCATACTCGAAGAACTTTTAAATATACCCTCGACAGTCAACATCCACCAATCGGTGGCTTAGGAACTTATTGGCCATTTGATCTTTTTCATATTCGGGGCAAAATTTTCTTTCCACCAATTGCTTAAATTCTTCCCAATTCATAGCGTAAGCCATGTCACTTCCTTTGGCCTGTAATACCGTATTCCACCACTCTAATGCCTCTTCCTTGAAAAGGTGAGAAGCATACATGACCTTATCCTCCTCGGCACATTTACTTATTTTAATTACTGCCTCGGTCTTTTCCAACCAATGTGTTGGGATTGAACCCTACCAAAGGAACAGATAATGAAAGCCAAAACCGGATCACAACAATGGATTCACAATAAGCAACTGTTTACACTAATTCTTCTCCCATGAGAGTGATTATAACAGCTGATGATCTTACATCCACTGCTCGGAGACAACTGCTGCTATTATTCAAAACCACTGATGAAGCCAGAAGACTGCTGAGAACTAATCACTGTTGGTACAATCTACTGATGACAAAGCACTGCCCAATCAAGGACTGATCAACCCTGAGGAAAGCACTGACATAAAGAGAGAGCAGTAGTTTAGTATAAATATGTTTCATGTATAGTCAGTTGTTAGGTTTAGCAGTGTTTGTATAAGAACAGTAGATACAGGTTGTTAGACTGTTAGACGTCGCTTTCTTGGTGACGTCAGCTGAGATGCCTCAGTGGTTTGGATTGTCTATAAATGGAACAGTACTCTGTACTGTTACATTTGATCGTTTTGAGAGAGTTCTTCTCCTCAATTCAATCCTTTCATCTTGTGCAACCAACCACTGTAGTATCAGGCTGAGGGGGAGCTTAGTTTGTAAGCTTGCAATGTAACCCTTTGCTTTGAATTGTAATCTTTCGACTCTATGAAAAGCAAATGTTTATCAAACTATTTTCTCCTTTGATTGTGTTTACAAAGTTTGTTATTCATTTCCGCTGCACTTAAACTCTGATCATTTCTATTTGATTTGTTCAATGTATACAAACAAACACAATCATGAGAGCCTCCGATCCTAACAATTGGTATTAGAACCTGGACAGTCAAATTCGATCTAACAATCAATTTGACATAACAGTTCGGCTCAAGATTCATTGATACTAAGGTTGGGTGCATTTAGTTGAAAAACAGAGTGCCGAGTAAACCATGCTCAAAGTGGTTATTCAAAAACTCTGTAAAACAACCAAGATGTCATAAGACACACAAATTTCACACAACAAGTGATGTCATACACAAGTCACTCATAGTTTTCAGATCTAAAAACATATCTGTTAAACTATGGGATTAGTTCTTATTTTCAAATATTGATTTCAACTGTTGTTATGAAACTTGTGATGTCACTAAATTAGATGCTAAAGTATGAACCTCAGGTTAACAAAAGCCTATGTTCATAAAAACCTTTGTGTTTTTGCTAACGTAAAAAGAGGGAAATTAAAACTTTAGTCATAAGGATTTATGTGTTGAAAACAGGTTGAGATCCTCAAATGGAATAAATCAACTCTGTTAAAATACATCAAGAAAACAGGATAATTCGTATCATATGTAATGTGAGATTGTTCAAAAATTTGTACAAATATGGCAAATTCTCTTATAGCATTACTGCAAAATGATTCAGGATTAAGTATTCCTTCAATAAAGACCTCCCAATAAGTATTTTATTACTTATGAATGGGAAGGGTGAAAGGGGAAGAAGAAAATTCACAAAAAAACTCATAAGTGTGTTTATCTCAAAACTTTTGAAGTCAGAAGAAAATAGCATAAACATAAAACACTCAAGAGTCAAAGATTGGGGTAAAAATGGTCATTAAGCAACTGTGTGCATTCATTGGTTCAAGAAAAGGTTCAGGTAACAATAGTATTCGCAGAGAATAAACTTTCAAATGGACTAGACAAATTTTCAGAATAATCACATGGTAACAAAATCTACACCAGGGTTTTCAAAAACTCATGTGATCTTGTGTCCTCATTTTTCTGTTGAAAATCAATCAACAAGAGAATGGTACCAAACAGTGGTCAAAATGTATTTAATATTTCATACCACTGTTGTCAAAACACTGACCATTTTCATAAGCTTGAGATTGATATGATTAGGAGTTTCAGTGAAAAATTATACCAGATTCTTTTGGTGCTGTTTTCAGAAAATCCTTTAATTTTTTTCGAAAAAGGATTTTCTCAAATAAAGCAGGATATATTATTCTTTATTTTTCCTTTAGGAATGATATATTTTGAACATTTTACTGATTTTTGATAGTAAAAGTTTCAATCTCCTGTGAGGATATATGACCTTATTTTTATTAGGTGATATTATCCTCAAAACAGATCTAAAGGAAATGGTATATTTGTCAAGGTCATGTCAAACTCAAGTTTGTTCTTTTACTTTGCAAAAGATTAATTGTCAACAGATCTTAAAATACGTGGGTACTCATGTTTTAATTTAAATATTATAACAAGAATGAGTTGCCTTGGTAAAAAGTTTACATCATCTTGGGTACTAAACCACTGTCAAAAATTTGTATAAGCTTCAAAATGTGTAATTGACATGTGGTAAAACCTTGAATGGAAAATTCTCAAAACGGTTGCTGATATATCCATCTTTCAAGTCTTTACCATTTACCCTAATCACTGTTTTGTTCAAACATCTGCCTTCTAAATATTGTCCACTGCTAAAAGTCAGCCACTGATCCTTCATTTTGCCTGGCAAGCACTGATGCTCAAAATCAGTGTCTTATCCACTGACAGTAAAAATCATCCACTGTTATCACAGCATTACCGTTGTAACCACTGATGTTTGCTTCATCAGTGGCTCTCAAAACAACGGTCCTCCATTCTTCATCCATATCATCAGAGGTTGACACGTGGTCAGTTTTTAGCCATCAGATCTTAATAACCACTGCCACATCAGCGATCATTTTTTTTAATGAAACCCTGATCAAAACCCCCAAACAAGGTTTTACACTGTCGAATTGAATTCTAAAATTCTCTTCTCAAAGCAGTTTCTAACCCTTCATCCCAAATCATTCTCTATTCTTCCGCATCAAAATGACGAAATCAAAAGCAAAATCAAAATCACCATCATCTTCCAAAGAGGTCGCTCAAACGGCCGCTGAATCCGTTGAAATACCATACAAATCTCCTCGTAACTATGTGGGTTTACTCACAAAACCCACAAACAACCACACCTTCGATTCCATCATTGACACCTTATCTGAATCAAAGTACAAAATTTTGATAATAGCAGACGCTCCCATTTACTTGCAAACCCAGAGAGAGTTCTGGAAAAATGCTACGCTTGAGAAACAAGACAATAAAGTAGTAGCCATCAACTCCTCGATACAGGGTAAAGCGATCCAAATCACTCCAAAAGCAATCTCAAAAGTCTTTAAACTCGATGATCAGAAAGGTAAAACTGCCTTTGATAAAACCGAGTTGAAAACTAATTTTTTGAAAAGAGGGTATGCAGAACAATCAAAGGTAGATACCTTACAAAAAGGTTATTTCCCTTCTGCACCTAGGTTTTTATTTCACACACTTTTTATGTGTGTTTCAAATAAAACAACAGCGTTTAACGAAATACCATTGAAGATTCAATGCATGGGCTATGCTATTTTAAATAATAAAGATTACAACAACTCCCAGGAGATCTTTAATGACTTGGTAAAAAATGTTGATAGCAAAGCATTTTTACTCTTTCCAAGGTTTCTAAGCTACTATTTTAAACAAAAATTTGAAAAAGAAAATGAAAATTTGCTAAAACAAGGTGTTTATTTTCAAATAAAAAGTTTAACACCTGAAACATTCACTAGAATGTTGGCACCAATAAAAACAAAAGCAGAGGTGTCTGAGCAGAATTTAGCAGTGACCACTGCTCCTCAGACATCTGCTGCTGAGTCCACTGCTCCAGGTGATAATAGCAGCACTACCACTGCTTTGAAACCCACACCTGCCACTACCAAAAAGACCAAAAAGAAAACATCCAGAAAACCCACCAAACCCAAAACAAAGGCAACTCTGGAAGATGAGATCCCAGAGCAACTGCCAGTGACAAAAAAAATGTCACCACAAACCACTGCTGCTACTTCCTCACAGCAGTTGGTAGAAAGATCTCCACCATTGCCTCAAACTCCTCCTGTATCCTCACAAAAGGATCAGGTTGTAAGCACAGGGACCCCACAATATGAAGCTCTGGACCCAATCGGATCCATCTTCCTCAGTCCTGATCCCAAGGACATGTCTCTTTCAACTTCCATACCCTCACCAATCATACTACCACAATCCATGCTACCTTTGTTGCATGCAGTTGATATAGCTCAGACACAAACCAGTTCCTCTCAATCACTCATCAAAGAGAGTACACTCCAACAAGTGACTGGATCTGATGCCTATACCTCTGCTATCCCAGCAACAACTGAGGAGGTTACACTGCAGGAGTTACAAGTAACTCCTGTCAGTAGTTCAAGTGGAGCAGCAACTACAAATGTTGGATCAACAGATCTACATATGGACAGTTGTTTCATTAATAAGTCTCCCTTGAAGGCAATATCTTCTATAGCACCTTCGATAACCACCAGTGAGTTTGTTTTAACCACTGGTACCATCAAAGGATTATCAAGTGCTGAAGAAAGAAGTCCCAGTACCAAGAATAAGGGGCATCAATGGGTGATTTTTGGGACTCAGTTCCTAAGTCGCACATTGGTACAACCACTGCTGGTGGGGATTCAGATGATCCCATTAAAGTGGGTGATGATTCAAAATATCAGGAATTGACGGGCAGAGTTGAAAAACTTGAAACATCAGTTGCTGAGATAAAGGATATGGTGCAGCAGCTACTAAAAGCTCAAAAAGCACAATCCACTGCTGCTCCAGCTCAAGCATCTGCACAACCTGCACCTGCTCCAAATGAGCTGTGGGATATTTTCCAGCCCTTACATGAAAAACAAAAACAGATGGCTGATCAGCAGCATGAAATACATGTGAAAATGCTGACAAACATGGTGGAGTCGAGATTTAAAGATACTCAAGCAGACATCAAAGCTATCAAGGCTCATCTCCAAAGCACTTCTGGAAAAGTCCCCTATACCATCCTTTTCATGGATAACCCCCTTACAGATAATGCCAAAAGGGGGAAGAATATCAAGCAGTTGAAGAAAAAAGGGAATTGAAGATGGTCTGTATGTTGAACCAGAACAAGAAAAACAGACATCTAAATCCTCAAAAGGTTCAAAATCTCAAACCACAAAATCTCAAACTTCCATCCAAACAGCTGATACAGCAGTAGTTACAAAAACTGCTAGTAGTAGCCAAACAGCTGCCATCACTTCAACACACACCACCACCACTTCTATACCACCACCATAAAAAATAACACCACCACCATCATCTCCTGCCAAAAAGCAGAAGACAACAGATGTTAGTCAATCACAAACCACTGCCATTCAATCTCAAACCACTGCTATACCATCAAAAACTACCTCACCACCTTCAACCCCTGCTCAAAAGTAGAAGACATCTAGTGACACATCAGTAGTTGTAATGACAACAGAGGTTGAAACACCAGCTGTTTCAACAGCTGTTAGTCAACCATCCACCACTGCTCTTATCATTCCTACATCACAACCAAAATCCTCTTCATCAGTAAAGCTTCACAAAAGAAAAAGAGAAACAACTCAAGTCGCTGATGAAAAATATGATCCTGTTGCCTCAAAATATCCACTGGAACTAGATGCTGTGAAAAATGAGATGAGACAATTTTACACCGAGAAAGATCCTTCAAAAAGAAGATTCCCTTCCCTCATTGGCTTCATAGTCCCAGAAAACATGGATGAATATCTCGAATTAAAAGCAAGGCAATCAAGGATTAGAGCTAAACTTGAATGCAAAGATGAAGGTGATGAAGCCATTGCAGAAAGAATGGTACTCTTGCTCACAAAGGTCAAGCTAATGGAAGACTATGCACAAGATCTGATCAAAGAAAAGACAGATCAACGAAAAGCAATAAGAAAAGAATATATTGCATATATAATGAAAGAAAAATTCTATCAAGCTGAAGAAAACCAATTTGAAGAGTGGCCACTGGTTGCCTTGAAGCATGAAGCAAACAGGATTGAAAGGATTAAAAATGATCCAAGTAAGAAGAAGACAACTCCAAATTGGAATAAGTACAAAAAGCTAATCGCTGATCTTACTTCTGAATACAAAAAGAAAAGGCAGGAACTGATAGATGCTAAGGTGGATACTGCTGAAGCCATAGCAAAATGGACAAAGCAGTATACCGACGAGGCATATGAACGGCTGAAGAAAAGAAAGATAACAGTCTCAGGAACTTCTAAAAAGCCAGACTACAACAAGATGGAACAACAGCTGGATGCTCATAAAACACTGATCACATCAACAGTTGACCCGAGTCTTGTGATAAACCAACAGAGAGGAAAACTGCTGACCATTGAAGAAGAAAAAGAAAAGGAAGCTGAGTACTTCACAGAAGCCATCAAGAAAATGGGTCTGAAAGAAGATAGTTCAGTGACCCTTCAAAACCTTTTCAAAAAGGTACTAACCAAACCTGCATCAACAAACATTTCAGCAGATATCTCAGACAGTGAGCTTGATCAACAAAAGACACAAGAGCAAATTGACAAAGAAGTTGCAGAAGATATAGCTGCAGCAAATGAAGTCATAGAAGAAGCTTTCAAAAGAATGTCTGAAGTTCCGGATACTGCTTTACAATTTTTCTCAAGGCCAAAATCTCAAAGCTCATTAGGAAATAAATCTCTCCCAAGAAACCCATTGGGTTCAAAAGTACTAAAGTGGCTCTCTGATCAAAAGACCCACGTATTGACCCTGGTCAGATCCAATGGCGAAGTGAAGTACATATCAAGGAAAGAAGCGCTAGGCCTTAGTGTTGAAGATTTGCAGGATCTCCTTGAACTTTCACTGTGCAGGGATGAGGATGACATAAGTTCCAAAGAATTTGAAGAAGAATTTAAAAGACAAGCCATGGAACTACTGATGAGAAATAAAAATCCAGAATAATGAAAGGTTTTGGCATTATTTGTTCCAGGGGGAGATTGTTGGGATTGAACCCTGCTAAAGGAACAGATAATGAAAGCCAAAACCGGATCACAACAATGGATTCACAATAAGAAACTGTTTACAATAAGTCTTCTCCCTTGAGAGTGATTATAACAGCTGATGATCTTACATCCACTGCTCGGATACAACTGCTGCTATTATTCAAAACCACTGATGAAGCCAGAAGACTGCTGAGAACTAATCACTGTTGGTACAATCTACTGATGTCAAAGCACTGCCCAATCAAGGACTGATCGACCCTGAGGAAAGCACTGACATAAAGAGAGAGCAGTAGTTTAGTATAACATATGTTTCATGTATAGTCAGTTGTTAGGTTTAGCAGTGTTTGTATAAGAACAGTAGATACAGGTTGTTAGACTGTTAGACGTCGCTTTCTTGGTGACGTCAGCTGAGATGCATCAGTGGTTTGGATTGTCTATAAATTGAACAGTACTCTGTACTGTTACATTTGATCATTTTGAGAGAGTTCTTCTCCTCAATTCAATCCTTTCATCTTGTGCAACCAACCACTGTAGTATCAGGCTGAGGGGGAGCTTAGTTTGTAAGCTTGCAATGTAATCCTTTGCTTTGAATTGTAATCTTTCGACTCTATGAAAAGCAAATGTTTATCAAACTATTTTCTCCGTTGATTGTGTTTACAAAGTTTGTTATTCATTTCCGCTGCACTTAAACTCTGATCATTTCTATTTGATTTGTTCAATGTATACAAACAAACACAATCATGAGAGCCTCCGATCCTAACACAATGCAGTGCAGCAGTTTCCCCTTCATTGCCTGCAAATTCAATAGGTTTACAGGCAAGAAATTCTTTATAGGTGCAACCAGGTGTTGCAACTTTCATTTTCTTAAGTATTGGGGCTTGGATCGTGTTGTCATTATTGCCGCCTCTGTTAACACTATTACTGAAATTATCGTCGCGCGTGCGTTTACTGGGGTTGGCTTGTGAAGGCTCAACAGGACTTTTAACAGCAGCGACGATTGCTGGGATAGCATTAGCTATTCCCTGGGCAATGACATTTTCTATATCTTGCCTATTAAGAAAGTGATCTTCATTGTTTTGCTCGGATTTGTTAACTGGTTCATTAACAGTGTTTTCCATCTGATAATTAACAATATGAGTTATTGGCACAAAATAAATAACAATCAAATGCAATAAAGTAATCACACATAATCACGTCAACACGTATAGCCAAAATTGTCGACTTTGCGACTTTCATACTTTATATATATTTTAGTATGCATCCATACACACCAGATATATTACAAAAGTTTTATTTTAAGTTATTTTACATGATTATGTTTTTATTATTTATTATTATTATTAAACACATAACCACACAACCACACACTCCCACAGTCAGCTGGCTTTTTAGAAACGACGTTCCCTCTCGTCGTATTTCCAGGAGATCCGTTCTCCCACTTCCCGGATTCGATTCCCTGCGTCCACCAGTTCCTCACCGTAGTGACGGAGTTCAGCCAAGTTTTCTGTGCTCATAGGTGGGTTTGGTGCAGGCTCAGGGTCAAACAAGGGGAAAAAGACGCTAGGGTTATTCAAGAGATTCTGAAATTGCCAGTCGTTTGTCCACCATTCTTCCAGCTCTCCTTGTAGAGGTCGCGGGTTGACAATATAATCTGGAATAGCCGGGTCCAAGTTAACTGGGAGTTGGGATTCAACAAGGTAATTGAAGAGGTTTTCATTGGCAGGTCCGATGAGGTCACAGTTTTCCAGTTTACGATCCAACTCCTCCCATGGTGGCATTTCCTGGACTTGCCCAGAACTTTCCCCGATCTCTTTACCTTTCCCTTTATCCTTTGAATCCTCAGTCTTTTTAACCTTCTGTGCAGTTGGTTTCTTCATACGCCCACGTTTCCAGTCCAAGATCCTCCTCTTTTTCGGCTTGGGTTTCTCCTGGGCCTGGAAAGTTAGTGGTTCCTCAGTATCCGCCTGGTAACCAGATGGGTTTCCTGTGGTATCCATATCAGTGCTATGGATAGTAAAGTTTCGGAGTGCCTCCGACAGTTCATTCATGCTGATAACATATATGAAGAAACACACACAAATTTAAGTTAAAATTTTGTTTATTGTAAATTAAATTTTCACAGAATCACAAAATGGTAATTAGAAAAATAAAGTATTTCTAAATACTTAATTGGCTTAAATCAGTGGCTCTGATACCACCTTTTTCAGTCATGGCCCCCGGCCCGGTTTTACCCGGTCCCGAAGCCGCGGGATAGAAACCCGTGGTATTTATATTTAATTTGGCAGCGGAAATATCAACTGGATCATTTTAAAACTGAAAACATCCAATTATTTTATTTCACACTTTTGGGATAAAATACCATAATTTACAATAAAGGAATTTCACGAGGAAATTCCCTGTTTTACAAAATATGTTTATTTATTTTATTGAGCCACCTCTTCAAGCTTTAGTGCTACACGACACTTTTTCCTTGGTTCACAGTAAGTTACCTGAAACATGTTTTAAAAAAGATTTTATCAGGGGGGAATACTGGCGAGTCATTCAGGTTATATGAAAGGACAATTTAGTTATCAATTACAGCATAAGAGCGATTACAGTGGCTACTATCTTATTTATTTTATCTGGCGCCGTGTCACACCCTGGTGACGATGGTCATACCACTATTGAGTCCTTTCACCCAATTAGTGATGATTATCACTGTTAGATTGGTGAACCTAACCGTGAGAAATTAGTAATATGCGCAATACCCCACTTGCCAGTGATTTATGAAAACCAAGACTTAATCCCTATAATTATAACTATTAAAAATAATTTGAGTATTGTAAAACATTGTTGATAAAAAGAGAATGACTCACATTGCAAATTTAGACGGACAGAATTTTACCTACTGATTTTAGCTTGATAACCTAGTTAAATAACAATGCACACGAAATTAGGTCAGTAACTTAATACAACATTTACGATAACTCACGAAATCAAAACCCTCACGACGAATGACAAAGTATAGCCCAAATACGGGCAACACTTAAACATCCATCCGATCGGTTTCAATCGATCAGACATTGTATCATAGCAGTGATCGAGTTATTACCCTTGATCGTAGCAGCGTTTTCCTATTTTGAATGTGATTTTCGAACAGAAATATTGTGATTTTGATAAATTTTGCGCACACAGAGGATCAGCCCATGCACAGGCAATTTATAGCAACTTTTTGGGTTTTACGCGGCCCGCATAAACCCTCACTTAAACATTACGCGGCCCGCGAGGGCCCCCTATTCTACGTCTAGGGCTAGCGTGTCACGTGTAGGCCCGCCACGTGGCTGACACGTGGCCTGGAATGTGTCCCGGTCGATTGTGGGTATGTCGCGGCCCGCGTAAGCTTAGCCTTATGGCTTACGCGGCCCGCCAGAAATCCGAATTTCTTGTTTTCTTGGTTTTTCATGAGCATTAGGGTTTCAGGGGTCCGGGTTTTCACTTAAGGGACATTTTTGGATGTTTTTGCAGGTCCTTATAGGTTTTATCTAAGATATATCGGATTTTGATTGGGAATGCTTTCTTGCACGTAAGGGTTCTAACTAATTATATGGTGTTGTTACATGTACTTGACGTGGTTTATGATCTTTGTTTAGTAGTTTTGGTCTGAAATTGCTAAAATGGTAGATTTGTGATCAAGAGTTGTAAGGTGAAATATAATCTACTTGAATGCTTATCCTCGTGGCTATATTGTGACCATCGGTATTGCTTTCTTTGATAAGTGAGGTTAAAAAACTCCTAGCGGATGACTAATCTATCTTTAAAGGTTCACATGAATATATATCAATAGCTCGCTAAAGAATGATTTTAGGTGGTTAACGTGTGTTTATCGTGTTAACTTTCCGAAGAATCATCATGTTAGAAAACTCCTAGCGGATGACTAACTGTCTTGAAATTGGAAAATTGATCAAGTGCTTTTGTGACATATCTGATGTAGATGACGTGTTTAGGTTGTTTGTGAAACAAGATAATATTTATCTTTCATATTTGTAGTCTAATATGGTTTAGATATAATTTTAGATAATTTTAGTTAAACACCCATTCGCTTATATGTTTATCCGGTAAATCAATTACTAAGATTTAGTACTTAATAACGCCCGTGTTCCATGGATCGATATCTGGCTCTTACCAATACTTTGCTACATATATGACGGGATATACTTGTCATTTTGTGTGTGTTTTAATGTTAAGGTATAAACCATTTTTATAAATATTAAAACCAATTTCGTGTGTAAAGTTCATTATATAAATATGTATAGTTACGCACACGTCAAGTTTTTGGCGCCGTTGCCGGGGACCCGGCGGAATTTTCGGGACAATCCGAGTTATTATTTTACCAGTGTACATACTGTGAATACTTGTACATTTTTGTATTTATTTGTTTTGATTTTTACTAACTTGTTAATATTTATCTGTTCAACTAACTTTTATTTTTCTATTTGACTAACCAACTAACCGCTAACCAACTAACTAACTTTACTGACTAACTAACATCATACAAACCTTTTATTTTATTGTTTGACTAACAATTTTCATTTATTTATTTAATTCAGTTATGTGTTCGGAAGTGAACCATTTTCTTTTATTTATTCATTTCAGTTATTTCAATTCACTTATTTCATTTCTGTTTATATTTACATTTATGCACGTGTTCGGAATCGAACCGCTTATATATATATATTTATTTATTTCCTTTATGCATTTATTTACATTTATTTATTTACGGTCATTTATTCATTTATTCATTCTTGTCCATTTATTTATTTAGTTAACTGCATATTTATTTCATTTATTTGTACTCATTTATTTATTTGTTTACTTGTTCGGAATTGAGTAGCTTGTTTAATTATTTATTTACTTCACGAAAATAAAATAAAAACTTTCTGATAGATCATCAGATTTCTGATGAATTTATCAGAATTTCTGGTAAAAATATAAAAATATCAGATTTTCAATGAATTAATCATAATTCATCAGATTTTTATCAGATCTTATCAAATTTTCTGATAAAAAAACACAGTTTTCGGAAATGAATAAATAAACAAATAAACGAGTATGTAAATAAATAAATAGATAAGTATAATAAATTTGTATATATTTATATAAGGATATAAGAATATAAATTTCATTACTTAAAATATTATTATATTCTTTTTCCGTATAATGCTTTCCTTATTACTTGTAGTTTAATGTCCACAACCCTTGTACCTGCTATTGCTGAGCTAGCCAACGAACCAGAAATTAACTTAAGAAGAAGTAGGCAGCTTCGCGAAAGATCGCTTGTTGTTGCAAAAAGGATTGCGCCCACAATCGACGAACCAGTGATACTTTCTGACAGCGAGAGTTCAGAGGACGGCAGAGGAAACATCATGGCGGAGGACGACCTACCTTTGAATGAGACCTGTTGTCCAGGAGGAGAGGGCTTGCTACCGAGCATCGCCCGATCTACGATAGCAGCACCGAGTTTTGAAATTAAATATAGTATAATTAACATGTTACAAAATTCTGTGCAGTTTGATGGGAAGGATCATCAAGATCCAGGTCGGCACATCGCTTCATTTCTCGAGGTGTGCTCGACTTTCAAAATTAGAGACGTTTTGGGAGACGCAATTCATTTGCGGCTATTTTCGTTTTATTTGCGAGACAAAGCCCGATCTTGGCTTTTGTCACTTCTAGCAGGTTCCATCACGACTTGGAACGAGATGGCAGATCTTTTTATGCACAAATACTTCCCTCTAAAAAAGACAGCTAAGCTAAAAGAACCGTATAATCACATTCAAAGAGGATGAAGGAGAATCTCTACACGTAGCTTGGGAGAGGTTCAAAGTGTCACACCCCAACCGATGGCGGAATCATCGGGACGCGGCACCGAGCGAAACAAATTGTCCAGGAGAATCCATAACAACTATTGATTATATTATATTAAAGGTTCATGTCCCATACCACAAACATATAAAATAAAACAGTTATTACAGATGATGTTCTTAAAGACAAATAATCCATTTTGACAACTCACATTTTGTTTAGTTTGTTTCTAGACTCTCCTAGCTTGATTCCATAGCAGCTAACCAGCAAAAGCATCCTAAACATCTGTCACATACGTTAAAATAAAAGTCAATACACATAGTGTAAAGGTGAGCATACAAGTTTAATAGTATAATAGATAGCAAAATTGGTTTACGCATAACTAGCATGTAACATGTAGCAAAGTGAAGCTAGTAGGTTATCGAAAATGAAATATGCACAGACGTGACCGCGAGTTGTAGAATGTACAACACATATCACCATTGTGACACGTGAAGTAAAGCCCTTAACAACCCCTGTCAACGACAGGTGCTGAGTCCAAACTATAGTACTATCGATGCTAAGGTGCCAGGCAACAATCACTTTGTAAACATGCAATAACGGTCAGCGTATAAAAGTGTTTGCGTTGTGTGTCAATTATGATTTGAAGTAGATAACGTATGTAACACCCAAAAGTGCGTAAAGCAAAAAGGGTTCGAGTATACTCACAGATTGTGTTTAGTAAATAAACACTCTCTTGGATTGAAGGGAGCACTGAGAGATTAGCCTAATTATAGAATGATAGCATGAGCGATGAACAGTGCGTTAAACGTTGCAAGTGAACAGTGCAAAGGAGGGTCATCCGATCGGATGACAATCCAGATGGATGGTCATCCGGTCTGATGGCCATTCAGTCGGATTGTCATTCGTTTAGGATGGATGTGTTTGTGTATGATGGAACTTTGAAGTTTTCGTTGTAGCATTTTATAAAACAAGAAGTGTTTCTACAATTCATGTCATCCGGCCGGAGTGGTCATCCGGACGGATGGCCGTCCGATCGGATGGCGGTTCGTTTGAAACTAACTTCTTTTGAAATTTTGTGAAAAAGTCTAAGTGTTGGAAAGTATCACAAGCATTGAATGTTACAAGTCATCCATTTAGATTGTCATTCGGTCGGATGACAATCCGAGAGAACGACAGTCCATTCAGCAACCTGTTCGTTTTGAATCTTGTAAGAATTTGTTAAGTTTAGAAAGTTTTGTGATTATACCGAAACGGTATAACGATGTGTCAAACAACGGGAACTCCACCAAGTCCAAGTCATCTGATCAGATGGGAATCACCCCGTTCAATCAGTTTGTTGTTGTTGATGGTGGTTCATGTTTAACCCTTTAAGTCGGTTGTCTCTTCGACAGGAATCAGTTCTCAGACCGACACTTCACTAGAGAATGAGTGGAAAGCCTGAATGAGTCCCGATTCTATCGGTTTTTGAGTGCAAGAGTGTAAAAGAATATGCAAGAAAAGTTAAGGAAACATCTTTCAACTTTTTTAATCTTGAAAATGTTTAGATTTAGGTGAAATCAGTGTTTAAACATGTTGAAATCTCTTAGATCTGAGTTGATCTTGGTGGAATAAGGTCACACTTTGAAGTTCATGAGAACCCATGATGACGTCATCCAAGAACTGCCCAAACTAGCCGATTTCATGGTGAAAAGTTAGGATTTGATGGTGAAAATGATGAAGAAGTGTGTATAGATCAAAGAAGTACAAGATTTGGGTTGAAAGCTTACAAGAATCGTGAGAAATCGAGAGAAAATAGGGCTGGAACGTGCTGGTTGAACGAGAGCTGTCACAACACATGAACAGTGATGTAACAGCTGGTATTTATAGGTGACAGAAGAGGAAGGGCGGTGTAAAGGTGCAATCGGAGGGCAGTCCGATCGGATGGTCCTCGATTGAATGGTCATTCGATCAAAGGGCTTCGGCGAGTTGGTTTTCGACTTTTCATTTCGTGCATTGAGTGTTGTGATGCGTTGCGAGTAAGCGATGCGATAGTATTACCCGTTAATTACACAAATAACCTAACTACTAATAACCACAATAATAACCCTTAAACTTCAAGTTCGCGATGAGATTGCGTTGCGATAGAGTTGCGATTGCGTTTGCGATTAACATCCCAAGACAATTGTAAGCATGCACAAGTAACACATAACAACACCCATACACGTAAAACAATATTCAGAACCTGTAATTCGAGTTGCGATGCGATAGCAATGCGATTAGCGATAAGTCAATTAGCGATTAAACTGTGATTATTATAGATACTCCACATAATACAACTAAAGTACACAAATTAAAGAATTCGATTAACAAGTCAAAGAGTAAAATCAATAATTAAGCAAGGAGGGACAGATCGCATTTAGCAATCTTTTCTTCCTTTGACTTTGACTTGTACTTTGACTTCAAAACATGGGTTGTTACAGCCTCCCCTACTTTAGGGAATTTCATCCCGAAATTAAGGCGCAGGCGTAACGAATAGCTGTGGGTACTTAGCCTTCATGTCGCTTTCAAGTTCCCAGGTGAACTCGGCGCCGCGTTTTCCTTCCCAGCGAACCTTTATAATGGGAATGCGTGAGCGTCGGAGCTTCTTGGTTTCTCGATCCATGATATTGACAGGCTTTTCCACTAAGTGTAATGTTTCGTCCACTTGCAGATCCTCAAGTGGTACTTGTAAATTCTGCTCAGTTAGACACTTTCTGAGATTCGAGACGTGGAAAGTCGGGTGGACGTTGCTAAGTTCCTCCGGTAGTTCGAGTTTATAGGCCACTTTGCCGATCCTTTCTAGAATCTTAAAAGGTCCAACATATCGAGGTGCGAGCTTTCCTTTCTTGCCGAATCTGATCACTCCCTACCAAGGTGAAACCTTTAGGGGTAGGTGATCGCCAACGTCAAATTCAAGGGGCTTGCGGCGTCTATCGGCGTAACTTTTATGACGACTCCGAGCTTTTAACAGGTTATCTCGAATTTGGAGGATCTTGTCAGTCGTTTCTTGCAACAGCTCAGGACCGGTAATTTGCGCATCTCCGATCTCGTGCCATACAATAGACGATCGACATTTTCTTCCGTATAATGCCTCAAATGGTGCCATTTGAATGCTAGAATGATAATTGTTATCGTACGAGAATTCGACCAAAGGTAAGTGAGCGTCCCAATTACCACCGAAATCTATGACACACGAGCGAAGCATGTCTTCAATGGTATGAATCGTTCTTTCAGTCTGACCGTCGGTTTGGGGATGGAAAGCGGTACTTAGATTAAGAGTAGTACCGAGAGCAGATTGAAACGTTGCCCAAAGACGCGAGGTAAACCGACCATCGTGGTCAGAGATAATATCACGAGGCATCCCATGTCAACAGATGATTTCGTCGGTGTAGATCCGTGCTAATCGTTCTACCTTGTAGTCTTCTCGTATAGGCAAAAAATGAGCAGATTTAGTAAGTCGGTCAATGATAACCCAGATGCTATTGATGTGCGCAAAATGCAACATATAAATTACATCAAATGTGGCATAAACTAACCATTTTTTAGTACTAATGTTGGAAAAAGTGTGTTTTTATCTTCCTTTTGTATTTTCAGGATTAAATGAGCTCAAATAAACAAAAGAAGCAAAAAGGCAGCTAAGTCTAACATAAATACAAGAAAAGGAATAAACATTGCATGCCCGACCCCTCGACAGCATCCTCCTAAGCAAAAAACAAGAGAACAGAAGGCTGAACACGCCCTGTGCTCAATGAGCTCAGGGGCGTGCCCAAGTGTTTGCAGAAAATATAAAGTTGTAGAAGCTTCTATCACCCAACACGGGGGCGTGTCCACCGGACCCGGGGCCGTGGTCAACGCAAAGATTCGCAGAATCCAAGCAAATCTTGATAGTACAGATACGCTTCTGCACACGGGGCCGTGCCTAACGGACACGGGGGCATGGTCAACTAATGCAGACAAACTACATTGAATGAAGAAAGAGAAGACGGGTGGACACGGGGCCGTGCCCAATGGACATGAGGCCATGTCCGGGCTTCTGTGTAGGCTATAAATAGGGGTGCTTAGCTCACTTGCAAATAATCCCTTGGCAAACCACCTCTCTCCCACTTCACCCACACTCCACCACCACCACAACACCATCATCCACCACCATCATCCATCATCCATCATAGAGTGTGTGTAGTAGACTCGGGATCCAAGATTGATAGTAAGAGTTCTTGACAATCAAAGGCTATGTTTTCCTAAGTCTCTTACATCACTTGGTGAAGACAAGCATTTAGTGTAATACTGTTTATTCTTAATCTTTTCGCACTTTTTATTTGGTTATGTATTAATGACTTTAATAACTAGTTTCTTATGTTGAAGGTGAAACTTCCTTATCATTTGTCCGTGGTGTCTTGGCGTTATTTTACTGTCTATATAAAATAAAAGATTTACACCATTCATATCTCCATGGTCTATATGGAGATATGTTGGCTACCTGGACGGGGGTTAAGGGAATGGTTTGGTAAGCGTCTTGCCTTGTTCAGTGTATAAATCCTGCAAGGACCTGGGTCAAGCTTAGTAGGATCTCCTTCAATACCCACTGGTATTGGATGGCGGGGGTCCGAACTTCTTGATCCCCTCATATGTAAACTACTATTAATATATTAACCCGGCTACTTAGGACTGTATCCCTGCTGACTCAGACTACTTAGCCGAGGGTAACGTCACCTTCAAAAGAGGGGCCTACCACAATATGCATTAATAACTTAATTAATTATCTTTCAATAATCCGACCCTTTAGAATTGTATCCTTGCTGACTCAAACTACTGGGTTGAGGGTAACGTCACCTTCAAAAGAGGGGCCTACTACAATAACTAAGATAATCTCTTAACAAGTGCAAAAGTGCGGAAATAATCAAAGGTTACACTAAAGGTGAGTCAGAGCCAAGTGATTCATCTTCTCTATTTGTTTTTATTTTATTTTTATTTTCAGCATTTTTAGTTTTTATTTTTTAGTTTAAAACCTTTTTCTAAACTTTTGATTTGATTAGACGTTGAGGATAAACCGGTATTAAAAGCTCTTGTGTCCTTGGACGACCTCGGTATCTTACCAACACTATACTACGCTCACGATGGGTGCACTTGCCCATATGTGTGTTTAGTGTTAGTAGAATATCGTGTTTTATAAATTTAAAACTTGACTAAAGTGTTAAAAAGGGCTAAAAATATACATTAAAAACTATATAACACTCACACGTATTAAGTTTTTGGCGCCGTTGCCGGGGACACAAGAATTTTAAGAAAGCTTAAAATCAACGGCCTAATCATTTTTTCTTATTTTTCTATTTTTTTAGATTTTTCTTAATTTTTCAGCTTCTGCAGAGCTCAGCACGGGGCCGTGCCCGCTGAACACGCCCCGTGCCCAATCTTTGGTACTGGCAATCCTGTTTTAAGTCAGACAGTAGCTGAACACGGGGTCGTGCCCACTCAACACGCCCCGTGCCCAAGTATCAGTTACTTAAAACATAACCGTAAGATCCCGATGGTTGGTAATTTCTGACACCAACATGAGTGATACTGATATTTTTTACTTTCGGCACTCTTATGGTACGTGGTGTCAAATATGTGGTGGCCCTCATAAAGATTTAAAATGTTATTTTTTAAACTACAAGCCCCACTATATTGACCCATTGTTTTCTTGTAGCCTTAAGAGGGGTGAAAGTAAAAATAATCCATATCTCTCCCTCGAATGCTCTCAATCAACCCTTCTAGGAGAAATGCTTCTCTGTGAATTATTTCAAATGGAAGATCTAATTCTTAATTGGGTGAAAGAACTTGAGATGGATATCATTAATTCACCTTAAGACGAAGCCCAAGAAGAATTATTAAGTATGCGCATTCGGATGAAAACAACTCCGTTGTTCCCGAAATCACCTCTAACTTTGGTGAAGACTTGAGCGATAGTCGTCCCTGTGTCGATTGTGCCGTGAAGGACTCCCCATCGAGCTTGTTCGATGCATACATAGACCTGAGCGATTCGGCATACACCTTATTTTTATTTTCAGCATTTTTAGTTTTTATTTTCTAGTTTAAAACCTTTTTCTAAACTTTTGATTTGATTAGACGTTGAGGATAAACCGGTATTAAAAGCTCTTGTGTCCTTAGACGATCTCGGTATCTTACCAACACTACACTACGCTCACGATGGGTGCACTTGCCCATAAGTGTGTTTAGTGTTAGTGGAGTATCGTGTTTTATAAATTTAAAACTTGACTAAAGTGTTAAAAAGGGCTAAAAATATACATTAAAAACTATATAACACTCACACGCATCACTATCGTGAGCTGATGGCGTGCACGGAAGTTTCGTTATGAAGTCCATAGCTATACTCTCCCATTTCCACATAGGGATCTCAGGTTGGGCGAGTAAGCCAGAGGGTCTTTGATGCTCAGCCTTGACTTTCGAACAAGTTATGTCTTTCTTCATTCCAGGCTAACCAATACCGTTGACGAAGGTCATGGTACATCTTGCCTGCACCAGGATGAATGGAATATCGGGATCTGTGTGCTTCAGTCAACAATATCTCTCGAAGGTTATTGCGAATTGGAATCCAAATGCGATGTAGATAGTAATAGATACCGTTTGATTTCGTGACAAAGTGCGATTCAGCACCGCACTTCTTCATTTCCTCTCACATGGTATCTTCAACGAAGCAGGCGTGCTGGGCATCACGAACAAAGGCTTCAAGGTCGTGCTGGGCGTGCGTATTATGAACGTTATGCAAATAGCTTCGTCTACTTAGAGCATCGGCAACGACATTTGCTTTGCTAGGGTGGTAGCGAATCTCACAGTCGTAATCGTTAATGTCGCAACCCCCGTCCCCTAACAACCCGGGAACGGGCGGCTGCGGTAAGTTTCGGTGGTATCGGTGTTTATCATTTTGGCAGCGAAAATTTCATCAGGACCGTAGTTAGGAAAATATTTTTTCAGAGTAAAATACCACACTTTTATAATATTATGGGAATTTCCCAAGTTTCAAGTACACACATTTTTATAGGGATAAACCCTATTTTATTTAAATAAAAACAGCTCTTTATTTAGGTAACTTTTATTGCCACTTTCCAAGCCTTCAGTGCTATCCAGCTGGCTTCTATTTGGCTTCACATTTTGTTACCTGAAACGCATTGAAAAAAAACATTTTTTCAGTGAGAAATACTGGTGAGTGAATCCCAGTTTAATCAAAACAGGTTTTATAAGTCTACAGCATTGAGGGTGGTCGTGCAATTACATTTGTTTCCATCTACTTTAATTACCACCCACGGTACTGTCAACCCGACTTGTGGTCATGTTACTACTCACAATGTAGTAACAAATTTTGTATACAAAACCCCAACATACCGACGATAATTGTAGAATAAAAATACTCAATCACTGTTTAATATAATGTTAATTATATGAGGTTTTGTAAAAACAGTTTGCAAAAAGGAGATTACTCACATTGCAGTCTTAGGGTTTTCCTTAAGGATTTCCTAGTGATTATCTATTAATTGCACAAATGCACACGCGTTAGTATAATAACCCAATATTTACATTAGTAATTCCCTCCCCGAGACGACATTCCAACGACTACGTCGGGCAGAACCCCGACAGCCGTTACGGAACCCTGGATCAATCGGGCAGCGTATCTAATACGTAACCGGGGGTTATGATACTTACAACTAGGCAGAACTTCGTTATTTAGGAGGTATAATGCCCGCTACTACTTCAAATATTCAGAATTTTAGAGAGAAAGTTGATTGTGGGACGAATTGTGAACTGAGGCCAACGACCTCTATATATAGTGCTGATCTCGGACTCCTTCACGGCCCGCGTAAGCCGAAGGATGATCCTTCGCGGCCCGCGACATAGGGTTGTAGGGCCTAGCTATGACCGGTCATCACTTATAGGCTTGACACATTGCACGACACGTGGCAGCACCGGGTGCAGCCTGATCGCTTAACTGTTGCACCCCTCATAGCCTAAAGGCAAAACCCTAAAACCTTGTTTTTATTTAATTTTTAATTATATAGGGTATTTTGGGCTCGGTTCTCGCATACATGGTGCATTTTAAGACATATAGGGTCATTTTAAATATGTTAGGGTGTCGAAAATATTTTGGAAGGTTGTTATATCCTCCCTACCTTGTTTTAGAACTCTTCCTCGAGATCTACTGGAATAAGTGTGGATATTTCCTTTGCATCTCTGATTCAAGCTCCCATGTATACTCTGGTCCTCTCCTGGAGTCCCATTTTACTTTCTCTAGAACTAATATCTTGTGCTTGAGGTTCTTGACCTTCCTGTCTTCAATTTGTAGAGGTCTTTCCACAAATTTAACTGCTCATTTACCTCTATATCCTTAAGAGGTACTACTAGTGATTCGTCAGCTAAGCATTTCTTGGGATTAGATACATGAAATACATCATGTATTCCTGCCATTTCTTCTGGCAGTTGTAGCTGATAGGCTACAGGTCCTATTCTTTTAATAATCCTAAAAGGTCCAACATACCTGGGGGCTTAGCTTTCCTCTTTTGATGAATCTTACCACTCCTTTCCAAGGAGAGACTTTCAATAACACTTTGTCTCCTACTTGAAATTCCAATGGCTTTCGTCTGTTATTTGCATAACTCTTCTGTCGATCACGTGCTGCTTTCAATCGTTCCTTGACTTGAATGATCTTGTCTGTTGTTTCTTGTACTATCTCGGGTCCGGATAGTTGCTTTTCTCCAATTTCTGCCCAACAGACTGCGTTCGGCACTTTCGTCCATAAAGTGCTTCTAATGGTGCAGCATTGATACTGGTATGATAGCTGTTATTATAAGAAAATTCTATCAATGGTAAGTGATCGTCCCAGTTACCTCCGAAATCAATTACACAAGCTCTAAGCATGTCTTCCATTCTTTGAATTGTTCTTTCGCTTTGTCTGCCCGTTTGAGGATGGTAAGCTGTGCTTAGATTTAGCTTGGTTCCCATTGCTTTTTGGAAACTTGTCCAAAAATGAGAAGTAAAACGGCTATCCCCATTAGAAATAATTGATAAAGGAATTCCATGTAAAGAAACTATTTCATTTACATATAATTTAGCTAATTGTTCCATACTGAAAGTTTCCTTCATGGGTAGGAAATGAGCTGACTTAGTTAGCCTGTCTACAATCACCAAGATTGTATCTTTACCTTTTCTTGTTTTGGGTAATTTAGTAACGAAATCCATTGTTATCAATTCCCATTTCCAAACTGGCATTTCTAATTGTTGCAACAAACCTGAGGGTTTCTGATGTTCAGCTTTAACTTGTGAACAGGTTAGACACTTTGCAACATATGCTATTCCAGCAATAGTTGCTGCTGTTAGAAATCCAATCGAACCTCAACAAATCATTCCTAGCAAACGTATTTCTGAAGATAACTTCAGTAATAGCATAAATGGAAGCGGTAATCATACTAATCATGATAATAATCCACGGCAGGCTCCACTCCCTAAGAAAATGAAAGTTGCAACACCTGGTTGCACTTACAAAGAATTTCTTGCTTGCAAACCCGCTGAATTTGCAGGCAATGAAGGAGCGACTGCGGCACTGCGTTGGTTAGAGAAAACCGAGGCAGTGATTACAATAAGTAAGTGTGCCAAGGACGATCAGGTCATGTACGCGTCAAATCTTTTTAAAGAAGGGGCGCTAGAATGGTGGAACACGGTGTTACAAGCAAAAGGAAGGATGATGGCGTATGCAATGAACTGGGAAGAATTTAAGAGTCTTGTAGAAAGAAAATTATGTCCCGAATATGAAAAAGATCAAATGGCGAATAAGTTCTTAAACCATCGAATGATGGGTGTAGATTGTCGCGGTTATACTTCGACATTCTTTGAATATGCTAGAGTGGTACCAACACTGGCTTCGCCAGAACCGGTACTCATTTCTTGCTATATTTGGGGATTGATTGGTGAAATCCGCAACATCGTTAAAGCTGCGAGACCTCGTACGATTGACGATGCAGTGGAATTAGCCAACACCCTAACTGATGAACTGGTACGCACAAGAGATGAAAACAGGAAGAAGGAACTGGCTCAGAAAATTACCCAAGGCTTTCGTACGGGTAATAATAACAACTTCAAGAGAAGAGGAACAGGGCAATCTTCAAATCCGCCATTCTGCAGGAATTGTAGAAAGAAACATTTTGGAAGATGTAGTGTAACCTACAATTTTTGTAAAATGGTAGGACATCGTGAAGAAAACTGCAGAAAGAAAACCATAACCTGCTTTAACTATGGAGAAGCGGGGCATTTCAAAACAGAATGCCCTAAATTGGTCAAACCCGTAGATAACAAAGCCAAGACAACAGACGGAGCTACTAGGAAGAATGTTCGAGCTTTTCAGTTAACTACTCAGGAAGCCGAACTTATTCCAGATGTGATAGCCGGTACGTTCTTAGTTCACAACATTTATGCAAAAGTATTATTTGACTCTGGTGCAAACCAAAGTTTTATTAATACTTCATTCTGCCAAGCTCTTAAATTACCCTTAACCAAACTTAGGCAGATTTTTACAGTCGAAACGGCAGACGGAAATTCTGTTAGCATAGATAAAGTTTTGCAAAACGAAAATATAGAACTCTCAGGTCATAAATTCTTTGCAAACCTATTACCTATGAAATTAGCTGAATTCGATGTTGTATTAGGAATGGATTGGTTAGTAGCCAACCATGCTCGAATTCTTTGTGATCAGAATTCCATAGAAATTCGTGCACCTACCGGAGAAGTAATCATGATTACAGGAGATAAACCACGTAAGCCCATGAAGTTCATATCAGTAATGAAAGTTGCTAGTTATGAACGAAAGCAAGGCATAGTATATATGATTTCAGTAATCATTAGTACTAAGGGAAAAGAACTTAAGGAGATTCCTGTAGTCTCAGAATACCTAGATGTATTCCCAGTAGAATTACCCGGACTACCACCAGACAGGGAGGTAGAATTCATCTAATTCCAGGAACTATACCAATAGCCAAGGCACCTTATCGGTTAGCACCTACAGAAATGTTAGAACTGAAAAAGCAATTAGATGAATTACTAAGTAAAGGTTTCATACAACCTAGGTCATCCCGGTGGGGAGCACCAGTGTTGTTTGTAAAGAAGAAGGATGGTTCAATGAGAATGTGTATTGATTATAGAGAATTGAATAAGGTTACAATTAAGAATCGATACCCATTACCTAGGATTGATGATCTTTTCGATCAACTCCAAGGAGCTAGATATTTTTCTAAGATAGACTTACGCTCCGGATATCATCAGTTGAAAGTACAAGACATACCTAAGACTTCTTTCAGAACTAGGTATGGTCATTACGAGTTTACAGTCATGCCCTTTGGATTAACGAATGCACCCGCAGCATTCATGGACATGATGAATAGGATCTGTAAACCGTATTTGGATAAATTTGTAATTGTTTTCATAGACGATATACTTATTTATTCAAAAAGTCAGGACGAACATTGTCAACACCTGCATGCACTCTTAACTTTGTTAAGAAAAGAAAAACTTTACGCCAAATTCTCGAAGTGTGAATTTTGGTTGCAAGAAGTGCAATTCTTAGATCACATGGTGAATCATGAAGGTATTCATATAGATCCTGCTAAGATAGAGGCAATTACCAAATGGAAGGTTCCGCAATCTGCAATGGAAATTAGAAGTTATATAGGTTTAGCTGGATACTATAGACGGTTTATTAAGGATTTTTCCAAGATAGCTGTACCATTAACTAAGCTAACCTGTAAAGCAGTTAAGTTTGAATGGGGACCTAAACAAGAAGAAGCCTTTAGAATTTTGAAACAGAAATTAACCAATGCACCAATCTTAGCCTTACCAGAAGGAACTGAAGATTTTGAAGTATATTGTGATGCTTCAAAACTAGGACTTGGATGTGTGCTGATGCAACGTAAGAAGGTAATTGTGTATGCTTCAAGACAATTGAAAAAGCACGAAGAAAACTATACGACTCATGATTTAGAATTAGGAGCCGTAATTTTTGCCCTGAAAATCTGGAGACATTATCTGTATGGAAGTAAGTTTACTATCTATACAGATCATAAAAGTCTAAGATATATATTTGGGCAAAAAGAGTTAAACATGAGGCAAAGAAGATGGATGGAAATCCTAAGTGATTACGACTGTGATATTCAGTATCACGAAGGAAAGGCAAATGTAGTTGCAGATGCCTTAAGTCGTAAATATCATGAAAAGCAAAAGCGAGTTCGTGCTCTCAGATTAAATTTACAGATAGATTTAATGGAACAAATAAAGAAGTTCCAGGAAACAGCAATCAAGGATGATGCTGAAGGAATGAAGGGATGAATAAAAGAGTTAGAACAAGGAGTTGATGGAATTTGGAGATTCCACAAAAGAAGAATTTGGGTACCTAAGCATGGGGAATTAAGAAATAAGATTTTAGAAGAAGCCCATAAATCTAGGTATACCATGCACCCAGGAAACAATAAGATGTACCAAGATTTAAGAAATAATTTCTGGTGGATAGGCATGAAGAAAGATATAGCTAGATATGTTTCTAAGTGTCTTACTTGTTCACAAGTTAAGGCAGAACACCAGAAACCTTCAGGTCTACTACAACAATTAGAGATGCCGTTATGGAAATGGGAGCTTATAACAATGGATTTTGTTACTAAGTTACCCAAAACCAGAAAAGGTAATGATGCGATTTGGGTAATTGTGGATCGATTAACCAAATCTGCTCACTTTCTATCTATGAAAGAAACCTTTAGCATGGAAAGATTGGCAAAGTTGTATGTAGATGAAGTCGTATCATTACATGGAGTTCCACTCTCCATTGTATCAGATAGGGATAGTCGTTTTACTTCTCATTTTTGGACAAGTTTCCAAGAAGCAATGGGAACTCAACTAAACCTAAGCACTGCATATCATCCACAAACAGAGGGACAAAGTGAAAGGACAATCCAAACTCTAGAAGACATGCTCCGAGCATGTGTAATAGATTTTGGTGGAAATTGGGACGACCATTTACCATTAATTGAATTCTCCTAAAACAATAGTTATCATTCAAGTATTGAAACTGCCCCATTCGAGGCACTGTATGGAAGAAAATGCAGAACTCCAGTTTGTTGGGCAGAAATAGGAGAAAGTCAATTATCAGGTCCGGAGATAGTGCAAGAAACGACCGACAAGATTACACAAATCAAGGAAAGGCTGAAGACGGCTAGAGATCGCCAGAAGAGTTATGCAGATAATAGACGAAAGCCATTGGAGTTTCAAGTCGGAGACAAAGTACTTTGAAAAGTATCTCCTTGGAAAGGAGTAGTCCGATTCGGTAAGAAAGGAAAGCTAAGTCCCAGATACGTAGGACCATTTTCAGTGATCCAACGTATAGGACCAGTTGCTTATCGTTTACAACTACCAGAAGAGTTAGCTGGAGTACATGATGTATTTCATGTATCCAATCTCAAGAAATGTCTATTAGACGAATCTTTGGTAGTACCTCTCCAAGATATAGAGGTAAACGAAAAATTAAAATTTGTAGAGAAACCTCTTCAGATAGAAGACAGAAAAGTGAAGTTTCTCAAGCACAAACGACTAGTGCTAGTTAAAATAAAGTGGGATTCAAAGAGAGGAGCTGAATACACTTGGGAGCTGGAATCTGAGATGAAGAAAAAGTATCCCTACTTATTCCAGTAAATCTCGAGGACGAGATTTTTATTAAGGTGGGGAGTATGTAACAACTCGTATCAAAAGTCATATTTATTAAATTAATTTGTCCAATAGGAAACCCTAATTGAGACACCCACGTGATTCTGCACAAACCCTAAAATTTTCAGAACAATCAGAATCAGGATCAGGGCCCCTAAAACTCAGGGGGGTAAACCCTAGTTACGATTATCTATATAAAACGTTGTCAAAATTTAAAATTATGAAACTGTCGACACAGCAAGCCTACACACACACGGGGCTACCCTATGAATTTTTTTGTATCCCTTACGGACCGTAAGGGATGAGGCTTACGGTCCGTAAGCAAGGTAAAATTTGTGTATAAATAGTAGAGATTGGGACTTGATTTCTGGCACTGAAACGACGAAGAAATTCGTTACGTAGACTGAGTTATAGCAGAAACACTTCTAAAAACACACACGGATCACTAATCGCCGCCGCAATACAGGGTAATAACTCGATCGCTGATACGATTCAATGTCCGATCGATTAAACTATCCAATGGATGTTAAATTGCTACCCACATTAGGGTTTATGCTTTGTCATTCGCTGTTAAATCAATGGATGTTTAAGTATCGCACTTTGTCATTCAATGTGAAGGTTTGATCTCGTGAGTTATCATAAATGTTGTATTAAGTTACTAACCGAATTGTGTGCCTGTTATTAAATTTAGGTTAAAAGGCTAATCAGTAGGCTAGGCTCTGCTCAAAACTAAATCTGCAATGTGAGTCATTCTCTTTTTATCAAATTACTTTCAAAAGCAAGTTTATTTTCAAGGTTATATTTACAGTGATTAAGTATATGTAATCACCAAGTTACAGCCGGTATGTGGGGTTTTGTATACATTACTTGATAATCTTCACAATTGGGGCAGCCAAGGGGTGATATGACCATAGTCACAGACACCATTGGACAACAGGAGGGCCAATGGGTCGAGTGACAAAATACCGTGGGTAGTTGGTTTGATATCTGGAAACATTGTAATCTCTCTTAATATTGTAAATTATAACAAAAGAGTCGTTTTAGTAAAATGAATGATTCACTCAGTATTTCCCGCTGACAAAACCTTTTTCAAACATGTTTCAGGTGATATGTTGTGATCCAAGAAAAGTGCCGATAAGCACTACAAGCCTAAGGAAGTGGCTCAATATAAAATAAGGAAACATGTTTTGTAAAAATAAAGATTTCTCCGTGAAATCTTATAGTTGTAAATTACCGGGGTTTTATCCCTAGTTGTGAAATCAAAATAATCGGGAAATTGCAGTTTTTAAAAGATCCTGGTAAAATCTTCCGCTGTTAAATAAATACCACGGGATTTTCTGTCCCGCGGCTCTTGAAACGGGTCAAACCGGGTCGGGGGCCGTGACATTACTACTCACAATGTAGTAACAAATTTTGTATACAAAACCCAACCATACCGACGATAATTGTAGAATACAAAGACTCAATCACTGTTTAATATAATGTTAATTATATGAGGTTTTGCAAAAACAGTTTGCAAAAAGGAGATTACTCACATTGCAGTCTTAGGGTTTTCCTTAAGGATTTCCTGGTGATTATCTATTAATTAAACAAATGCACACGCGTTAGTATAATAACCCAATAATTACATTAGTAATACCCTCCCCGAGACGACATTCCAACGACTACGTCGGGCAGAACCCCGACAGCCGTTACGGAACCCTGGATCAATCGGGCAGCGTATCTAATACGTAACCGGAGGTTATGATACTTACAACGAGGCAGAACTTCGTTATTTAGGAGGTATAATTCCCGCTAGTACTTCAAATATTCAGAATTTTAGAGAGAATATTTAGTGCTGATCTCGAACTCCTTCACGGCCCACGTAAGCCGAAGGATGTTCCTTCGCGGCCCACGACATAGGGTTGTAGGGCCTAGCTATGACCGGTCATCACTTATAGGCTCGACACATTGCACGACACGTGGCAGCATCGGGTGCAGCCTGATCGCTTAACTGTCGCGCCCCGCGTAGCCCGAAGGCAAAGCCTTCGCGGCCCGCGAGCTACCCCAAACCCTTGTTTTTATTTAATTTTTAATTATATAGGGTATTTTAGGCTCGGTTTTCGCATACGGGGTGCATTTTAAGACATATAGGGTCATTTTAAATATGTTAGGGTGTCGAAAATATTTTGGAGGGATGTTATAGTTAAGAAGTTCAACCCATCGGCGTTGGCGCATATTCAGTTCCTTTTTATTCAAGATGTGTTGTAGGCTCTTATGGTCGGTGAAGACCGTATACTTGGTACCGTAAAGGTAGTGTCGCCAGATCTTTAATGCAAAAACAACTGCACCAAGCTCGAGATCTTGGGTTGTATAGTTCTTCTGGTGGATCTTGAGCTGACGAGAGGCGTACGTGATAACCTTTTCCTGTTGCATGAGAACACATCCGAGACCAAGGTTCGAGGCTTCGTAATAGACTACGAAGTCATCGTTTCCGTTAGGCAAAGCGAGAACAGGAGCATCGCAGAGCATATGCTTCAGAGTCTGAAAGGCTTGCTCTTGTTTGGTTCCTCAAACAAAAGACTTATCTTTATGCGTTAAGGAAGTAAGCGGAACGGCGATTTTCGAAAAGTCAGCGATGAATCGACGGTAATAGCCCGCCAATCCGAGGAATGAATGAACATCAGATGGTGATTTTGGAGTAACCCAACTCTTAACAGCTTCGATCTTCGCGGGGTCGACGTGTATACCTTGACTATTGACGATGTGACCGAGGAATTAAACCTCCTCTAGCCAAAATTCAGACTTGGAGAACTTGGCATAGAGTCGATTCCCTTGGAGTAACTCGAGAACCAAACATAGATGTTGCGCGTGTTCGGCTTTCGAAAAAATAGATTGTCGTCGATGAATACGATGACAAAACGGTCAAGAAATGGTTTGCAAACGTGATTCATCAGATCCATGAAAACCGCGGGTGCATTGGTTAAACCAAAGGGCATTATGATGAATTCATAATGGCCGTATCGGGTTCGGAAAGCGGTTTTGGGTATATCTTCCTCCTAAATTCGTAACTGGTGATAGCCTGAGATTAAATCGATCTCCGAGAAACAAGTAGGACCTTGTAATTGATCAAACAAATCATCGATTCGAGGTAGGGGATAATGATTCTTGATAGTCAGCTTATTCAATTCCTTATAATCGATGCACATCCGGATCGACCCGTCCTTCTTTTTGACGAAAAGGACTGGTGCGCCCCAAGGAGAGGTGTTAGGGCGAATGAAGCCTTTGTTAAGCAATTCCTGGAGTTGACTCGAAAGTTCACGCATTTCTAACGAAGCGAGGCGATATGGGGATTTAGCAATAGGATTTGCTCCGGGAATAAGTTCAATGTGAAAGTCGATATCACGACTCGGAGGTAAACCAGTTAATCATCAGGAAAGACACGAGGAAAATCATGAACCACAGGCACCTTTTCTATTTCCTTCTCATTCTTTTCCTTCTCCGCTCCTACGATACGCGCCAAGAAAGCTTTGTATTCCTTGCAGAGATACTTGCTTGCTTGGATACACGACATGAGCTTGAGGTCTTTCAAAGGAGTTTCTCCATACACAAAAAGTTGATCGCCATTAGCGAGTGAGAAACGGATCATCTTATCGATGCAAATGACTTCAGCATGATTTTCACGAAGAAAATCCATGCCTACTATGATATCAAAACTACCGAGCTGCATCGGGATAAGATCGATGGGGAATACGTGATTGTTGAGTTCAAGCGTAAAATCACGGAGAACAGAACGAACAGTGACGGTTCTTCAAGTGGCAACCTCAAGGTCGAACGTCGTAGGGAGATGGGTGCGCTTACGATTTAGGAGCTTTTCGAATTCAAACAATACAAAACAGTTAT
This sequence comes from Helianthus tuberosus, assembly GCA_030545235.1. Taxonomy (NCBI): domain Eukaryota; kingdom Viridiplantae; phylum Streptophyta; class Magnoliopsida; order Asterales; family Asteraceae; genus Helianthus; species Helianthus tuberosus. The sequence goes on along the minus strand of CM060450.1, from coordinate 141,994,256 downwards.
CTGCTCCAGTATCAAACAAACGCGAAGCATATATACCATTGACGAGGAACGTACCATTAACAATGTTGTTATTTGCTTGAGCCTGGCGGGCGTTGATGTTGAAAGCACGTCCGCGGGCAGCTGGCTGCTGCTGCTGTTGATGTTGTTGCGGCTGCTGTTGTGGCTCTTGCTTCACCACTCTGTTTGGGCACATGTTTGCGAAGTGGTTAGGATCACCACATGCAAAGCAAGCTCTTGCATGAGTTGTGGGGGCAAGAGCTGCTTGTTGGCCCTCTGGAGCAGGAATGAGAGCTGGTGGTGCAGGAGCTTGACCTTGAGCTTGAGCTGGGGCTCGGTGAGGACCAGTACAACAATTAGCAGTAAAGTGGTCGTACAGGTTGCAGTGAACACAAAATCTGCATGCAATCCCAGTAGGATGATGATAAGTACAGGTAGGGCAGAGCGGGTGAGGAGTAGTATACGCACGCTTGGCCTGCAGTGCATTGGTTACCGGTGCCGCTACTTGGCGGTTCTGAGGTTGCGGTTGAGAAGTGATGGCATTTAGTGGTGCAGTAGCTGTCCCTGCACAGTTCTTCTTCTTGTTGGTGTTGTTCTTTCTCTTGCGGCATGAAGACTTGGAAGCTTGCAGTGTGGCGGTTTCAGCGGTGGGAGCAGCGGTAACTTGGTGAAGACTTTTGGTGGTTTCGTCGAAGTAACCAGCCCGAACTTGCTTATCGTTAATCTCAGCAGTGTGCAGGAAGGTTTCTTCAATAGTTATCGTCTTGGCGGGTTACACAAAGTCAGCAACACAATCTTGTAAAGCACAGATGTATTTCTTGATGGCTTTGTCAGGAGTAGTAACTTGGCCCGGACAGATTATACTCGGCTGCTTAAAGCGGGCACTTAAACCAGCGTTGTCGCCACCCTCTTGTTTGATGTGCCAGAACTCGTCCTCCAACTTCTGAAGCTCGTGGGGAGGGCAAAACTCCTTCATCATGATGTTCTTCAACTCATCCCACGTAAGCCCATAGGCTGCATCATTCCCTCGCTTGTTTCTTTCGGTAGTCCACCAATACAGAGCCCTGGACTGGAAAACGCCAGTGGTGTTAACAGTGCGGAGGTTTTCGGGATAGCCACTTTGGCGCAGGGTGACTTCAATTGAATCGAACCATTGAAACATGGCAGTAGGCCCGTCTTCTCCAGTGAATTCTTTGGGGCCGCAGGCTTTAAACTGCTTGAAGCTAAAAGTAGCCTTCGGCGAATCAGTCCTGGATTCCTCAGAGGACTTGCTAGCGTTTTTATTAAGCTCCCTGACAATTTGTGGTATGACCTTAGCCATCTGTTTTGCGACGAGAGCAGCGATGCGTTTGTCCTCGTGGTTTCGGCGGGAGGTGCGCCAAATGTACGATCTGAATGACGACGTGGTCTACAACAGACATCGCCATAGCAGACACAATTTCGAGCATATTCTATAGTATCTCCTCGCGCTACTTTATATAAAGCTCAGGTACACGTCCAATCATATCGTCACAAAATCTCGTAGGCACATAAACCAAAGAAGCACGTAAACACATAAGCACGTAATCCACGTAAACAAAGAGGCACACAGTGCATGTAAGCACGTCTTCACTATATTTTGCACGTATTCACCTACATATATTGCACGTATTCACATATCTTTCACAGTGGCGTAAAGCGATCGAGAGTTGCGAGTGCGAGTAGCGAGCAATCATAGCAAGTAGTATGGCGTGCGATTTGTTAGCGTGTTGTGATAGATGTGCAGGGTGAGTGGTGTGTGTGGATCAAAGCTATTGGTGCATGCGTCTGTCGACTTCGTCTTGTATCGAGTCTTGGATGTATATAGATAGTTCAGGGCACATAATTCGATAAAACTGTCAAAATTAGGTTAGCAGGTAAGTTCACACGAAATTACAAAGTGTAATTTCGCTTGAAATCAAAAAGTGATTTCAAACGAAATCACCTTGCTAATTCCGCTTGAAATAGTAATTTCGTGTGAAATGGTAATTCCGTTTGAAATGTAATCTCGTTTGAACTGGTTCAAGCGGAATTACTTTGCCTATATATAGGAGTGTCCTGATTTTGTTTGAGAAGGACATGTTTGTGTAATTCTGGAGCCGAAGTGTCGTCTTGCAGTAAAACTTTGTCAAATCAATCAGAAAGACATTTATAGTGAATATCTAGCTGAATCAAACTCGATATGTCTGTTTCCGCCTTTCATATTGAGTAGAATGCCTCTGAACGACTCATTTTGGTCGATAAAACGATCCTACATGTGGTATCAGAGCTCAGGAGGAGGAGTTCTACCGTATTCAGCTTGATTTCATCAGATTTTCTAACTTCTACACCTTCTTTTCAAAATTAAACAAGTTTTAACGGATAAAATGGTTTGAAGTTCACACTTAGAATTAAGTTTGAGGGAAGTGAGAAGATGATAAAGAGTAAAAAGGCATTGCTAAAGAAAGAATTTGATTTATTCACAAGTTTTCCAAGAGAAGATATAAAGAAAGTGATTGAAAAATATTGTCACCTAGTCCGGTCAATGTCATTGTTAAACATCAACAATGATCGTGAGGAATGGGTTGACAAATTAGCTGCTGCTTTACCTCAGAAAGAATGGGGTACATTTTTGATGATATTAAAGAATACTGGAGAATATGATGGTTTGACAATCTCCCAGTTCATTGAGAAGATTGAAGGACAAGATCTTGAACAACAAAATATTGCAAGAATGAACAATCCGAGTGCACAACAAGATGTTAAGATGTACTATAAAGGGAGTGTTCAGAATGTCGAAACAAGTCCAAAAATCCAAACTGCTTTCAGTGTTGAAAACTCATCTGGATCAGTCAATCAGAGTCCAAGCAGCAGTAGTGGATTTTCTTGATATCCGAGTGTTAATCCGAAAGCTTCAAGCTCAAGTCATCAAGTTCAAAGCTCAAACAACAAAAATGGTCATATCTTAAATTGCAACATCGCCTTGCATCTTCAGAATGGTCAAAATTTTTCTGAAGAAGTTGTAAAAAGTCATATGGCATTACTTGTTACAGCATTGGAATCATATGAAGGATTGGTTGCAGGAAGGATCAGAAATCCCATGCTGACAAAAGAGGATTACGATCAGATCGATGCTGAAGAAATGGAGCTGATGGATATCAAGTGGTGTTTAGCGAGTGTTTTGAGAAGAGCTGAAAAATTCAAGATGATAACAGGAAGAAATGATTTTTTGGATGCAAATGTATCTACTTTGGGTTTTGATAAATCTAAAGTTACTTGTTTTCGATGCAGTGAGAAAGGACATTTCAAGAGAGAATGTAAAAATCGAGAAGCAAATGGAGCACAGAATTCGTTTGGAAAAGATGATTATTATCGGAAAGCCATTTATCAACAAGTTGCTCATCAGCCGTATCAACAAAAAGAACCACAAACTGCACATGCTAAAATGATTAAAGATGCAAATAAGAAAGCTTATTATGGTATCATTGATCACGATGATGAGAAAGTGGCTGCAGGTTTTAGTTGGAACAAATACATTCCACCTGATTCAAAAGTAGCAGCTCTCATTGCACAAATAGTTCAAGAGCCAGATTTGATGACAGAATGGATGAAAGCGTTTGCCAGTGATGAGAAAAGTCAAGATGAAGAGTTTGTTTCTTCAGATGACAGTTCAGAACAAGCACAAGTGTTTGATCAATCATCAACTGATGATAGTGATGATGAGGAAGAAATGCATATTAATATTGCAAAAACTCATTTATCTCCTGAAAGTTTTCAATTTTATTTTGCAGATAGAGTGGAAAAGCTGAAGGAGAAACAAGCAACAAAAGAAAAGAAAAAAGCGTTTGTTGATGAGAAAGTGGTTGAAACTGAGGAATTAGTTGAAGCTGAAAATGTGTTTGAAGCTAAGAAAGAAGTTGAAGTTGCTGAAAAGGTAGTTAAAGTTGAGAAAGTGGTTGAAGTTGAAAAGATAGTCGAAGTTGAAAAGATTATCGAAGTTGAAAAAATTGTTGAAGTTATCAAACCTTGTATAAAGTATTCAGAGTCATGTAAGCAGTGTGAAGAGAAAGATGAGAAGTTGAGTGAGCAAGATAAGATGAAAGAAACATTATTGTTCAATCTCAACTACGTGAAAGAATCATATGATGTGTTAAATAGAACGGTGACTGGTCTACAAAAGACAAATTCTGAAAGAGAAGATGCATTGACTATGATGAATGCTGTGATGATGACGAAACAGAAGGCCATAAATCATTACATTGAAGGAATGAAAATGAAAGAATTAGAAGATTGTTGCAAAGTTATTCTAGTTCTGATTATTTGATTGATAGAATTTATCCAACTCTTATAGGTTTTGAAGCATTTCAAGACAATAAGTCTGAAGAAAAGGATACTGGTAAAAAACAAAGTGCAAATTATAACACGTGTCCGCCTCCGATTTGGGAAGGTTATTCTACCAGAAACCAAATGAGGAGCAAGTCAAAAAGGCAGTCAATATAAAGTTAAAGTCCAAAATAACTGATGAGTTACCAGAAAATATTGATGTCACATTCACATCGTCTGACACTGATCATGAGTCTGAGTTAATAAAAAAGGTGGTTGATCAGGTGTTGGATAAGGATGAGGAGTCAGAGTCAGAGTCAGAGTCCAAAAGTTCGAGTTCATCATCAGTTGACAGTCACAAGTCGTCAGTTAAAAGGGTTTACAATAAAGAATTTCTGTTATCAAAATCTAATTTGAATGGCGAACCAATCAAAATGGCATATACTTTGATTGATTCAAACAAATTATATTCTGATGAGGAATTTCCAATAAGAGGTGTTAAACCAGAAATGATCAAAAAGGTTTTCAAACTAACAGAAATTAATATTTCTGAAATAAAATATGTAAATCTTACTGGAAAATCTAAAACTTACACCTCGAGTTCAACAAAGATTAAACAAGAAAAAGTGTTACAGTTCTGGTTCTGGTTTTCAAAAGAAACCAAATCATAACGGTAATTACAAAAAGAAACGTCTACGATTTATTCCATCTAAAAATCATAAAAATGAGAAAACTTATAAATAAAAAACTGTATTCATTTCAGGGACAAGTTCGGAAGAAGAACAAAAGAGCTCATTCTGGAAGCAAACAAACAAAGAGTTCTTTGCTGAGAGACAAAAGTTTGAGAAGATTGGAGCTTATCAGAGAAAAGAGACAAGAACCTGTTACAGATGTCAAGAAGTTGGTCACATTGCCTGGAATTTTCCAATGGCTACCAACATCAAACAGGAAGTTGTTTCTAAACTGAAAGAAAAGATTGTTGAGAAAAATGAACCACCAACTGAAAGATTCAAAGTTTTTAAAAGTTCAACATATGAAGTTGGTGAATGTTAAAAGAAGAGATTTTACAAAAGAAGAGTTAATCTTGACAACCAGAAGTGGGTTGTTAAGAAATCGGATATGAAATCTGGCGATGAATCTGATTCCACAAAGTCAGAGGAGCCACAAGTTGAGATAAAACTGGAAACATCAGTACCGCCAATGGATGATGTCAATTTTCCACCATTGCGGGGTGAAAATTTTAAACAAAAAGTTGGAAAAGTTGAGATCTCGAATCAATTCTATTCTGAAAAGAAAGAATTTGATGTCGAAAAAGTTTTTAATGGAAATGTGAAAAAGATTTTTGGGAAGATGATCGATGGGAAGGTTCAAGGGGTTAAAGAATTTTATGAAACAAAGAAGGCATCTTACTACCCGAGTGCAGATGAGGAGGTAACATCCAAGTTTGGTGAAGCTTGGATGCCTGTTTTTCATATGTGAGAAATATGACTTGCCGGAGCTTCTAGGTTGGTAAGTGTGAAGCAGGTATCGACATCTTTCTTGAGAAATTCACTTTGGTGATATTTCGCCTTACAAGTGGTAAATCAGGGACATTAAGTTGTACTTGATTTTCTACAAGTGGTATTTGGTGATTATTTTTTAAAACTGTTATATTTTCAAGTGTTTGAGAAAACAAAGTGATGAATTGAACCCCATTTTTACAAGTGGTAAAATCAACAAAACTTATTTTTCCGGAAAAAAACATTTGATTAAAACAAACTTAAGGGTTTTGAAATCACAATAGGAAAATAGTTTGTTGTTAGGGGGAGTTCTGATTGTTTATGCCAAGTGGATGGCTATCTAAAGCGATTTGATATCAGTTGTCACTTTATTTGTATAGTATGTTTTCAAATTTCTTTAAATGATTTTGAATTTTAGGGGGAGTAAAAAATTTCAGAAAATCCAAAAACATTGGAAAATTTGAAAAAGTAAAAAATATGATAGAATCAAAAATGAGTTTTGTTGTGAAAAAGAGGAAATGATAGTACATCAGTGGACTATCACAGCATGCTAAAGAATTGGAAAGTTGAAATGTGATAAACGGTCTCACTGATGATGTGCCAGTAGGTTTTTACACATTTAGTAGATTGTGACGAGATATAAACCTAAATTTCAAACTAACTTATATTGTGGGGAACATCTCTCGGATATATGGGTAACCCCCGAAATCTTGTTTGAAAGGTCCCTCTTTCTGAGATACTAGGTCTTTATACTCAGTGATATCTGGGGTATTATCCCAGGACTTCTGATTTTGCGGAAGCAATGGCCTAGTCCCCGTATAATACTTTTCGCTTGCTTGAAATATAGCCCTCCCTCAACATAAAAAATGATGAAACATTGCAAAATGCTAATCATGTGTTGTTAAAGAAAATATTCTCTAAAGGGAACACACCAAAAGTCGAAGCCGTCATCTCTCTGATTTTGCGGAAGCAATAGCCTGAGCTCTCACGGCCCTCGCATTTTAATCCTTTACAGATATCATCTATGGTATACTCACCTGTAAGACTGAATATTGGGATCTGGATACGGGAGTATATTCTTAGGTGGGACACGTGAATAAGTTTAAGTCTTTAAAACATTAATTTCATATCTCGAATCAGTTGAACTTTGTGTGAAAATTTAAGTGGATCAGTATACTGACAATCTAAGTGTATCATTTTGAACTGAAAATGTTTAAAGCTTAACGGTGTTGGTGATTTGTCTCATAAACTGATATGATCCTCTTACACAAACTCGAAAAAATATTATTTATAAATATTTCTTTCCTATATTTCATTTCATTAAAATCAAAATTCCAAAAGATTTTTAGTGTGTTTTAGCATAAATTTTGAAAAATACAAAAAGATTTTCGACAACTGATGTTGGAGAGCTGATTTTCAAAATTCCAAGTACTAAACATGATGACAATCAGTGAGGGGGAGTCTATTTGATTTTAGAAAAGTTTTTTTTTGAAAAGAAAATGTTATTATTACAAGTGGTTCATCAGTGATTAACATTGTAAAATCATTTATTGATTTTGTGTATACAAGTGGAAAGTAGAGAATAAATTTGTCAAATTTTAAATTTGTGAAATTTATTGTGAGGTAGAGATGTGTGTAGGTTAGTCAGATTCTTGATCCTGAGCAAAGAGAAACACATGTTACGATCTTAAGAACCAAGTTCTGATCCTGAATTCAAATTCACGCAAGATGTTGATGCTGATGAACTTAAGAAATCAAGAGACCTGATCAAGAAGAGAACAAAGCCAGGTTGTGATTCTGGAAGAAAGAAAAAGAAGATTGAGGATGTGTTACAGTGTCAGATACTTCAGGAATAGTTAAAGACTGAAGACGTTGAAGACTCGACACTGAAGACTGGTCAACATTCGAGGGGGAGTCTGTTGGTGCATGCGTCTGTCGACTTCATCTTGTATCCAGTCTTGTATGTATATAGATAGTTCAGGGCACATAATTCGAGAAACTGTCAAAATTAGGTTAGCAGGTAAGTTCACACGAAATTACAAATTGTAATTTCGCTTGAAATAGTAATTTCGTGTTAAATGGTAATTCCGTTTGAAATGTAATCTCGTTTGAACTGGTTCAAGCGGAATTACTTTGCCTATATATAGGAGTGTCCTGATTTCGTTTGAGAAGGACATGTATGTGTGATTCCGGAGCCGAAGTGCTGCCGAAGTGTCGTCTTGCAGTAAAACTTTGTCAAATCAATCAGAAAGACATTTATAGTGAATATCTAGCTGAATCAAACTCGATATGTCTGTTTCCGCCTTTCATATTGAGTAGAACGCCTCTGAACGACTCACTTTGGTTGATAAAACGATCCTATAAAAGCGAACAGCGAAAAGCGTATAAATCACCAAAATCGAAACACATAAACACATAAAATCACATAAAGTACATAAAATTCACATAAAATCAAACATAAAGGTGATAAATCACGGAGTCAGCGACGGCGAAATCCATAATCGAAATACATAATATCGAAAAGAGATTGTCTCGACTGATAGACGTTAACTACCCAAAGTGATTCGACTATTCTCAAGGACTTCGAGCATGCGCTTTGGCCTAATAGACTGTGCTCTATCACCACCATACAATGAACAACACGCATCCTTTTGGTTATTCACGCAATTCGAGTCATTGGAATCCATCAAGACTTTGGTGAGAGTTTTGTAAAAACCAAAATAGAGAACGGAACAAGTCATCAAGGTTCGGGTTTCACCCCTGACTTAACGACTGCATTCCTGTTTGTGTGATAGAGTTGCGAGATAGAGAGGGAGAATTGCGTGGAAGTATGGATTTCACTCCTGATTCAATGCAAATTCTCGTGTTTATAGTAAAAAGTCGTGTTGGCGAGCGATCTCATCGAGAGTTTGCGGTTCTCACACCTAGTCTCGACCAGATCACTTGCCTACGCGAGAGATTTTGAAAATTGAGCAAGTTGCCAGTCTTAGGAAAGGCTGACCTTGCGCGAAGCGGTAGTATGCGATGTCCGCGCAAGAGTATAGTGTTCAGCGAGTTCAAGTCAGAATAATAAATAAGCTCGCACAAAACCCCTATCGGGTTTTGCACAAGTCGGTCTGTTGGTACTTAGACTATAGACTAGGTCATTTCTAAGACATCGACCCGGACTAGGTCAAGTCTTGCCTAATTTCCTATAGTTATGGCTCTGATACCAACCTTTCACACCCCAACCGATGGCGGAATCATCGGGGCGGGCCACTGAGTGAAACAGATTGTCCAGGAGAATCCATAACAACTATTGATTATATTATATTAAAGGTTCATGTCCCATACTACAAACATATAAAATAAAACGGTTATTACAGACGATATTCTCAAAGACAAATAATCCATTTCGACAACTCAGATTTTATTTAGTTTGTTTCTAGACTCTCCTAGCTTGATTCTATAGCGGCTAACAAGCAAAAGCATCCTAAAAACCTATCACATACGTTAAAATAAAAGTCAATACACATAGTGTAAAGGTGAGCATACAAGTTTAATAGTATAATAGATAGCGAAATCGGTTTACACATAACCAGCATGTAACATGTAGCAAAGTGAAGCTAGTAGGTTATCGACAATGAAATATGCACAGATGTGACTGCGAGTTGTAGAATGCGCAACACATATCACCACTGTGACACGTGAAGTAAAGCCCTTAACAACCCTTGTCCAGGACAGGTGCTGAGTCCAAACTATAGTACTATCGTTGCTAAGGTGTCAGGCAACAATCACTGTGTAAACATAACATAAAAGCATTCATCGAGTAACACATATAACATGTAATAACGGTCAGCATATAAAAGTGTTTGCGTTGTGTGTCAATTGTGATTTGAAATAGATAACGTATGTAACACCCAAAAGTGCGTAAAGCAAAAAGGGTTCGAGTATACTCACAGATTGTGTTTAGTAAATAAACACTCTCTTGGATTGAAGGGAGCGCTGAGAGATTAGCCCGATTATAGAACGATAGCATGAGCGTTGAATGGTGCCTTAAACGGTCCAAGTGAACAATGCGAAGGAGGGCCATCCAATCGGATGACAATCCGGACGGATGGTCATCCGGTCGGATGGCCATCCAGTCAGATGGCCATTCGGTCAGATTGTCATTCATTTGGGATGGATGTGTTTGCGTAAGATGGAACTTTGAAAATTCATTGTAGCATTTTATTGTAGGATCGATTTCAGAACGAATGGCGGAAACAGACATTCTGAGGTCAATTCAGCACAATATACACTTTAAACTGTCGTATTATTGATTTGAAATCAATTTACAGCGAGACGACACTTCAGCAGCACTTCGTTGAACAAACCGGAACTATTACATCTGATATCGCTTGAGGAGGCATATATAGACTCCTGATTTCGCTTGAAGTAGTTCCAAGCGAAATAAGATTCCAAGCGGAATCAGATTTCGAGTGGAATAACATGTATGCACATTCAAACGGAATCACCTCCTTTCAAGCGAAATAACAATAAATCTCAAACTACGTGCCCTGATTTAACATTCTGAGTACAAGACTCGATACAAGACGAAGTCGACAGACGCATGCACTAACAGACTCCCCCTCGAATGTTAACGAGTCTTCAGTGTCGAGTCTTCGCATCTTCAGTCTTTATCAGTCCTCTTGAACTCTTTCTAAAGTATCTGATGCTGTAAGCATCCTCAAATCTTTCTCTTCTCTTTTCACCAGCACCAACACATTCCTTTCTTTAGGTGTCTTCAGACTCCCCCTTTCGATATGTTGGGATCGGAGCCTGGCTTGTTAAAATCACAGAGTCCTCAGGTATCAGAACCTGGTTCTCTATCATCTATCTCAGGATCACCTAACTCTTATCCTGTACATTCTCTACAGATTCAGATTCAGGATAGATTCCTGACTCTTACCTGCACAAATCTCTACTCAACAATAAATTTTCTGATGATTACTTGTAAAAACAAACTCACCATCTAATGAACACTTGCAGGAATTATTTAATCAAAGAATGATTTTACAAAGTTAATCTTTGATAAACCACTTGTAGGAATAATGTTTTTATTGCAAAACCTTTTCTCATTTCATTTCAAAATATTTCAAACAATTTCACCCCAACCATTTGTTCATCATGTTTAGCACTTGGAATTTTGAAAATTAGTTCTCCAACACCAGTTGTCGAAAATCTTTTTGTATTTTTCAAAATTTATGCTAAAACACACTAAAATCTTTTTGGATTTTTGAATGTAATGAAATACAGAGAAGAAATATTTACAAACAATATTTTTGTGAGTTTGTGTAAGAGGATCATATCAATTTATGAGACAAATCACCAACACCGTTAAGCTTTAAACATTTTAAGTTCTAAACGATTCACTTAGATTGTCAGTATACTAGTCCACTTAAATTCTCACACAAATTTCAACTGTTTCGAGATACGAGATTAATGTCTTAAGAACTTAAACTTAATCGCGTGTCCCACCTCAGAATATACTCCCGTATCCAGATCCCAATATTCAGTCTTACAGGTGAGTATACCACAGATGATATCTGTAACGGGTTAAAATAAGAAGAACCGTGAGAGCTCAGGTCAGAACTTCCGTTCAGCATAGAGATGACGACTTCGACTTTTGGTGAGTCCCCTTTAGAGGATCTTTTTTACAACAGCATTAATTAGCAATTTTATTGTCTCATCATTTTATGTTGAGGGCGACGCTATATTTCAAGCAGGCGTAAAGTATTCTCCGGGGACTAGGCCATTGCTTCTGCATTATCAGAAGTCCCAGGATAATACCCCAGATATCACTGAGTATAAAGACCTAGTATCTCAGAAAGAGGGACCTTTCAAACAAGATTTTGGGGGTTACCCATATATCCGACAGACGTTTCCACACGATATAAGCAAGTTTGAATTTAGGTTTATATCTCGTCACAATCTACTAAATGTGCAAAAACCTACTGGCACATCATCAGTGAGACCATTTATCACTTTTTAACTTTCCATTTCTTTAGCATGTTGTGATCGTCTACTGATGTACTATCATTTCCTCTTCTTTTGACTCAAAAACTCATTTTTCATTTTATCATGTTTTTGCCTTTTTCAAATTTTCAAATGTTTTTGGATTTTCAGAAATTTCTTACTCCCCCTAAAATACAAACACATTTGAAAACAAACTGTACAAGTAACATGACAACTGATATCGAATCACTTCAATTCGCCATCCACTTGGCATAAACAATCAGAACTCCCCCTCACAACAAACTATTTTCCCATTGATTTCAAAATACTCAAGTTTGTTTTAATCAAATGGTTTTTCCAGAAAATAAGTTTTGTTGATTTTATAAAAACCTCTTGTAGGTTAGGGGTTTGGTTCATCACATTGTCTTTCAACCACTTGCAAGAAATCAGATACAACTTAATGTCCCTGATTTACCACTTGTAAGAACAGTCCAATCAAGTTCAACTTAATGACCTTGATTTTCCTACTTAGAAAATCACAACTTCTTTTTCAACCACATGGATTACCAACCAATATCACATGTAAGTTGAATTTTCAAGATGCCGATTCCTACTCCTCACTTACCAACCTGGGAGTTCCGGCAAGTCATACTAGTGACCAATTTTCAATTTACCAAAAAAATATAGAATGATGTCGATTCCTGCACCACGATTACCAACTTGAGAGCTCCAACAAGTCTAGGATTTTACTGTTCGTAAGAGGTACCATCACAGTCACAAACCAGGGATGATACTTTACCTTGCTTCTTTGTTTTCTTCTCGTAAAATTCCTTGACTCCCTTGACCTTCCTGTCAATCATTTTTCCAAAAATATTATGAACTGTGGAATTAAATGCTTTTTCAATATCAAAATTTTTCTTTTCAGAAAAAAATTGATTTGAAATCTCAACTTTACCAATTTTCTTCTTAAAATTTTCAGCCCGAAGTGGTGGAAAATTCACATCATCCACAATCGGCACTGATTTTTCACCTTTAATGTCAACCTGTGGCTCTTCTGATTTTGTGGAATCAGATTCATCACTAGAAGATAGCTCCTCTGATTTTGTGGAATCAGATTCTTCGCCAGAAGATAGCTCCTCTGATTTTGAAGAATCAGATTCATTGCTAGAACTATCATCAGACTTTTTAACAACCCATTTTTGGTTCTCAAGATTTCCTCTTTTCTTGTAAAACCTGTTTGAACATTCACCAATCTCAAAAGTAGAATTTTTAAAAAGTTTTGTTCTATCAATTGGTGATTCAAACTCAATCACTTTCTCTTTCAGTTTAGAAACTCCCTGTTTTGATTTTATTGCCTTTGAACAATCTCTGGCAATATATCCAACAGTGTTGCATAGAAAACACGTTCTAGTTTCTTTTATCTGATCAGTAAACTTCAACTCTTCTTGCTTCTTTGCAAGGAATTCTTTGTTTGACTGGTTTCTGAACAGATTTTCTTTCTCTTCTTCAGTAGACGTACCTGAAACAAATATCATTTTTGATTTAAAATCTCGAACATATTTTTCATTTTTCTGTTTTTCTGTTGGAATAAATCCTAATCCTTTCTTTTTGAAATTACCGTTATGGTTTGGTTTCTTTCGATAACCAGAACCAGAACTGTAACCCTTTTTCTTGTTTTCTCTTTGTTGAACTCTTGAGGTGTATTTTTTAGGTTTATCATTAAGATTTACATCTTTTATTTCAGAAATATTAATTTCTGTTAGTTTGAAAACCTTTTTGATCATGTCAGGTTTAACACCTCTTATTGGAAATTCCTCATCAAAATATAATTTGTCAGAATCATTCAAAGTATATGCAACTTTAAACATTTCGTCATCCAAATTAGATTTTGATAGAAGAAATTCTTTATTGTAAACTCTTTTGCCCTGTTTGTCGGTTTGACTCGTAATGCTGGACTCAGAATTTGACTCTGACATAGACTCCGACTTTGACTCCTCGGATTCATCTTTATCCAACACCTGATCGACCACTTTCTTTATTAACTCGGACTCATGATCAGTGTCAGATGATGTAAACGTGACATCAATATTATCTGGCAAATTAACTGAAGACTCCGACTCCCACTGAAAATTTGTTGCTTTTTCGACTCTTTCTGAATTTGGATTTCTCGGAGAATATCCATTTTCAAGCGGGGGTGGACACTTGTTGTAATTTGCACCTTGTTTCTTACCAGATGTCTTCTCTTTAGTATCCTTCTTCTTTTCTTTCTTCTTTTCAGGAGTCTTTTCTTTAGATACTTTTTGTTCTTCGGTTACTTCATCATCTTCAAAAGCCTTCATTCCTTCAACAGTTGGATAAATCCTGTCAATGACATAAGAAGTACATGAGTAACTTTTCAACAAACGATTAACTCTTTCAGTTTCAATCCTTTGTGTTTCCAGTTTCTGTTCTAGCACAGCACACTTCTCAATGTAGTTGTTCACAACTTTCTGCTTTATCATGAAAGCTCCTTGAAGTGTCTTCATTGTTGTTGCTTGTTCTTCACTTGATTGATTATATTGATTCATGGTTTTGTTCAGAACATCGTAAGATTCCTTCAACTGATTTATGTTGTTAATCAGTTCACTGTTTTTCTTCTTGATAATCTCACAATTCTCACAAATCACCGGAATCATTTTAGCATTTACTTCTTCATCAACCTTGAACTTCTGAACTTCCTTTACTTTTTTCTTGATCACTGGAACTGCTTCATCATCACTACTGACTGGTTTTTTGATCTTTTTCTTTTTAACTTTATTGTCATCACTGTCACTCTCTTCCATCAATTTAAAATGAGCTGCCAATCTTCTAGCATGATACTCACGATCATCATCACTATCGTCTTCAACACGAGCGACATAAGCTTTGTGATTTGTAGTTTTGTTTGGATCATAATCATCCCAACTAAAACCTTCCCAGTTAAATACTTCCGGTAACTTTTCATCATCTTGGTTAATCAGGCATGCTTTATTATCAGCTGAGATATATTTGTCCCAGTTGAAACTTTCCGCTGGCTTTTTTTCATCCTGATTCACCATACAAGCTCTCTTTGAAGATTCTTCAATCACTTTTCTTCCATGTGCCACTTGTGGTTCTTGTTGTTGTTGAGCAACTTGATGATAAATGGCCTTCCGGTAGTAATCATTGTTGTTGTTGAACGGATTTTGAGCTCCACTTGCTTCGCGGTTTTTGCACTCCCTCTTAAAGTGTCCCTTTTCCCTGCAACGAAAACAAGTGACTTTAGATTTATCAAAACCTAAAGTAGAAACATTAGCTTCACGTAAATCATCTCTTCCTGTAATCTGCTTAAACTTCTCAGCTCGTCTTAACACACTTGCCAAACACCACTTTATGTCCATCAAGTCCATCTCTTCAGCATCTATTTGATCGTAATCCTCTTTTGTCAATTTTGGATTCCCGATCCGACCTGCAACAAAACTACCATAAGATTCCAACACAGTTCCCAACAATGACATGTGACTCTTAGCAATTTCTGCTGAATATTCCTCATCATTTTCCAGATTCAGTAGAATGTTGCATTGTAGCTTCTTGCCATTCTTTGTTGCTGAAAAGTTCGGATCAAATGATGGATATGTTGAAAAACTTGTGTTACTGTTTGATCCTTTAGAAGAACTTCCAGATGAACTCTTTGCATTGAATGCTGTCTCAATCTTCGGTGACATGTTGGTGGTTTTATCACTGATCCTACCTTTGTAATAAAGTCCGATGTCTTGTTCACCATCGAAATCTTTCATTCTTAAAACCTTTCTCTGCTCCATTTCCTGAGCCTCAATCTTTTCAATGAATTTGCTTAGAGTCAGATTGCTAAAACCTTTCTTGTTCCTCAACATCATGAGATATGTACCCCAAGTCTCATATGGTAATGCATCAGCGAGCTTCTCAATCAACTCCTCATTATCTTTCTCGATGCTCAATCTCCTCATGTTGGCTAACAAATTGCAGTATCTTTCAATGATTTGCTTTGTGCTTTCATTTTTCAACCCACGAAACAGATCGAATTCTTTCTTTAAAAGTGACTTCTTGTTCTTGACCATCTCTTGGCTTCCCTGAAACTTCGATTTTAGTGCTTTCCAGATGGAATAAGAAGTTCCATTGTGTTGCAATAACACCAAGATATCTTCTTTCACAGCTTATTGTAGTAAACTAAGCATCATTTTCTCATCTTTGTATTTCTTTCTATTATCGGCACTTAGATCTTTGATTACAATAATCTCTTCGTCATCATTCATCGGTCTAACGTACTTCGTCTCGACACATTCCCAAGCATCCAAATAAATGGCTTGTACCCAGTTTTCGAAACGTCCTTCCCAACCTTTATATTCCTCGATATTCATGAGCTTAGGCGGTTTTTGCATAGTCCCCGTTTCATTTTCCAACATCGTGTTCTGTGCAAGAGTAATCGGGGTAACTGGGGTAGCGAATGCGTTGAAAAATTCTTCTTCCATGTTTCGGTTTTCAAGAAATTGTCAAACAGTGTTTTCAAGCGGAATCACAAACTCAAGCGGAATCTCCTTTGAAGTGAAATATCTTTTCAAACAAAATACCTTATTTTGCTTCAACTAACACCTTTTCAAGCGAAATAACACAGTTGAAGCGAAAAACAGTGATTCAAGCGAAATCACTCAAGCGAAATAACCCAACTGAAGCGAAATTGCAAGTTTCAAGCGAAAATAACACAATTTCTCAAGCGAAATTGCTACTGATGTCATCATCTCAAGCTGATTTTCAAGCGAAATTACAGATTTGATCAAGTTTTAATCTGTTTTTAGTTCTGAAACTTTCTAGGGTTTATTAAAACACAAATGCGCACATAATGTGTGAAAATCAGGACATTTTGACCGTAAAATCAAGTTCAATTTTGAAAAAGGTGTAGAAAACAGAATTTTCAGCTGAATTGGTAAGAACTCTTCTTCCTGTGCTCTGATACCACTTGTAGGATCGATTTCAGACCAAAACGAGTCGATCAGAAGAGTTTTACTCAGAACGAAAGGCGGAAACAGACATTCTGAGGTCAATTCAGCACAATATACACTTTAAACTGTCGTATTATTGATTTGAAATCAATTTACAGTGAGACGACACTTCGGCAGCACTTTGTTGCACAAACCGGAACTATTACATTTGATATCGCTTGAGGAGGTATATATAGACTCCTGATTTTGCTTGAAGTAGTTCCAAGCGGAATCAGATTTTGAGCGAAAAAACATGTATGCACATTCAAACGGAATCACCTCCTTTCAAGCGAAATAACAATAAATCTCAAACTACTTGCCCTGATTTAACATTTTGAGTACAAGACTCGATACAAGATGAAATCGACAGACGCATGCACTAACATTTATAAAACAAGAAGTGTTTTTACAATTCATGTCATCCGACCGGATTGGTCATCCGGACGGATGGCCGTCCGATCGGATTGCGGTTCGTTTGAAACTAACTTCTTTTGAAATTTTGTGAAAAAGTGTAAGTGTTGGAAAGTATCACAAGCATTGAACGTTACAAGTCATCCGATCGGATTGTCATTCGGTCGGATGGCAATCCGATCGGACGACAGTCCGTTCAGCAACCTGTTCGTTCTGAATCTTGTAAGAATTTGTAAAGTTTAGAAAGTTTTGTGATTATACCGAGACGGTATGACTACGTGTCAAACAATGGGAACTCCACCAAGTCTAAGTCATCCGATCAGATGGGAATCACCTCGTCTGATCAGTTAGCTGTTCTTGACGGTGGTTCATGTTCAACCAGTTAAGTCGGTTGTCTCTTCGACAGGAATCAGTTCTCAGACCGACACTTCACTAGAGAATGAGTGGAAGGCCTGAATGAGTCCTGATACTATCGGTTTTTGAGTGCAAGAATGTAAAAGATTACGGAAGAAAAGTTATGGAAACATCTTTCAACTCTTTTAATCTTGAAAATGTCTAGATTTAGGTGAAATCAGTGTTTAAACATGTTGAAATCTCTAAGATCTGAGTTGTTCTTGGTGGAATGAGGTCGCACTTTGAAGTTTATGAGAACCCATGATGACGTCATCCTAGAACAGCCCAAACCAGCCGATTTCATGGTGAAAAGTTAGGATTTGATGGTGAAAATGACGAAGATGTGTGTGTAGATCAAAGAAGTACAAGATTTGGGTTGAAAACTTACAAGAATCACGAGGAATCGAGAGAAAGTAGGGCTGGAACGTGTTGGTTGAACGAGAGCTGTCACATCACATGAACAGTGATGTGACAGGTGGTATTTATAGGTGACAGAAGAGGAAGGGCGGTGCAAAGGTGCAATCGGAGGGCAGTCCGATCGGATGGCCATCCGATCAGATGGTCATCCAGACGGATGACCATTCAATCGAATGGTCATTTGATCGAAGGGCTTTGGCGAGTTGCTTTTCGACTTTTCATTTCGTGCGTTGAGCGTTGTGATGCGTTACGAGTAAGCGATGCGATAGTATTACCCATTAATTACACAAATAAACTAACTACTAATAACCCTTAAACTTCGAGTTCGCGATGAGATTGCGTTGCGATAGAGTTGCAATTGCGTTTGCGATTAACATCCCAAGACAATTGTAAACATGCACAAGTAACACATAATAGCACACACACACATAAAACAATATTCAGAACCAGTAATTCGAGTTGCGATGCGATTAGCGATAAGTCAATTAGCGGTTAAACTGTGATTATTATAGATACTCCACATAATACAACTAAAGTACACAAACTAAAGAATTCGATTAACAAGTCAAAGAGTAAAATCAATAATTAAGCAAGGAGTCACATATCGCATTTAGCAATCTTTTCTTCCTTTGACTTTGAATTTGACTTGTACTTTGACTTCAAAACGCGGGTTGTTACACAAAGATCTTCTGATCGATGTCCCACATCATGGGTTGTCCAAAAGGCAACTTGTGTTGAATTTCTACCAAGGACTCAACTACGACTCACAAGAGCGCATAGCCGTATATGCAGGAGGCGATCTTGGAACTAAGACACCAACTGAAGCCTACGCAATTATAGAAAAAGCTAACTTGAAGTCGAGTTCTCGTCACAGTGGAGTGCGAAATAAAGCATTATATATTCCTGGAGTTCATCAGGTGGATACGTATACGGATCTTGCAGCGCAGATTAGAGCTTTGGCCGCAAGGTTTGATCAAGCTCAGAACATTTCGCAAGTACAATCATCATGTGAGCAGTGTGGAGTGTCACACGAGCCAGGTACTTGTGAGCAGGGTGTTATGTTTATAAGCCACGAAGAAGTGGACTATTTAGGCAATCAAATTAGGCCCCAAAACAACCCCTACAGCAACACGTACAATCCGGGATGGAGAAATCTCCCAAACTCTGGGTGGAAGTCTAATTCTAATAACCAAATCCCAGTTGGATATGCTCAACGCGTTCCCGCGCCACAACAGCCAGGGGCAATCCTTTCAGCCCCAAGGGCAATCTTTTCGACCTCAAGGGCAATCCTTTCAACCACGTTAAAATAATTTAGGTTCAGGAAGCACTTACCAGCCACAAGCCTCTTAAAATAACTCAAAACTAGAAGAGATGATGGCACAACTATTAAAAAACTCCAACAATGCCAATAAAATATCAGAGAAACGATACCAGCAGCATGAGGAGCGTTTCATGGCGCAAGAAGGTGAAATGCGGAGCCAAATGGCTTCAATACAAACCATTGAGAATCAAGTTGGCCAGTTGGCCAAGATGTTGTCTGAAAGACCCCAAGGTAGTCTTCCAGGTAACACAGAACCAAACCCGAGAGGGCATGTTAATGCAGTAATGATGAGGAGTGGTAAAACCATGGGACTCGACAAATCGGACTCACCATCGATCTCTTAGACGGTCCAACTGACGCTTCGGATGAGGTGCACGCTAGGCGAGTCCTAGCAAGTACAACACAGCTCCAGGAGCCAGTTGAAGATTATACTCCTCCAGTTCCATATCCGAGCAGACTGAAGAAGCAGAAGAACGATGAACAACATGGTAAGTTTCTAGAAATGTTGAAACAATTACATATAAACATACCATTTGTTGAGGCATTGGCTCAAATTCCTAAATACGCAAAGTTCTTAAAAGACATCCTCACAAAAAGCAGAAACTCGAAAGCTTGTCTTGTGTGTTGATGAATGAAAACTGTTCAGCCCTTCTCCAAAATTGGTTACCTGAATAGATGGGAGATCTAGGCAGTTTTACTCTTCCCTGCCTCATTGGCAGCATGTCTGTCAGTCACGCATTGGCTTATTTAGGAGCTAGCATAAATCTTATGCCTTATAAGGTTTTTGCTAAATTAGATCTGGGTGAACCTTCACCCACTAGAATGACCATTCGACTTGCAGATCGTTCAATCAAGTATCTGCGTGGATTCGTTGAAAATATGCTTGTTAAAATCGATAAATTCGTGTTTCCCGTGGATTTTGTTATTTTATACATGGATGAAGACTCAAAAATTCCATTAATAGTTGGACGTCCGTTCCTCAATACTACGAGGACGATTGTTGATGTGGCAACTGGCCAAATCACGCTCCGAGTAAATGACGAGCACGTGACTTCTGATATTAAAAGATCAATGCAACATCTGCAAAGTCATGATGACATGCTTTACTATGTTGACATTGTCGACACTTGTCTAAGCTCCCATTTCCAAGGCATGATTGATGAAATTGATATGGACACACATCTGTTGTGTGAGGACCTAGATGGCATTTCGTAGGAGGGCCACAAAATTGAGCAACCGGTTTGCCAAATCGGTAATGATGGTTACCAAAGTCCAGATCAATTTGTCGAGATTGACTGTGAAGTTGAAGAAAAGTCAAAACCTTCAGTTGAAGATTCACCTTCGTTGGAGTTAAAAGAACTCCCACCGTATCTCGAATATGCATTTCTAGACGAGGAGTGTCACTTGCCAGTCATCATTTCAGCATCTTTAGCAAAAGAGGAAAAGAGACAACTTCTCGAGGTTCTAAAGCTCCATAAGAAAGCCATGGCGTGGAAGATTATGGATATCAAAAGCATTAATCTTTTTTTTGTACTCATAAGATTCTAATGGAGGATGATTACAAGCCTAGTGCACAACATCAAAGGCGTCTGAATCCGAATATGCAAGATATGGTGAAAAAAGAAGTAATTAAGTTGTTAGATGCATGGCTAATTTATCCTATATATGATTCTGTTTGGGTAAGTCCAGTGCAAGTAGTACCCAAGAAAGGTGGTATTACTGTAGTTCCAAACGATAGGAATGAACTTATTCCTACCCGTACCGTCACCGGATGGCGAGTTTGCATCAATTACCGCAAGCTCAACGATGCAACCCGTAAGGACCACTTCCCGCTTCCATTCATCGATCAGATGTTGGAACGTCTGTCAGGGAAGTCATTTTTCTGTTTTCTGGATGGGTTCTCTGGATATTTTTTAAATTCCTATCGCTCCTAAGGACCAGGAAAAGACTACTTTCACATGTCCTTTTGGCACATTCTCCTACTAGCGTATGCCTTTTGGGCTATGTAATGCACCAGCCACATTTTAGCGCTGCAAGGTAGCCATTTTCCATGACATGATTGAAGACTCCATGGAAGTATTCATGGATGATTTTTCTGTTTTCGGGAGTTCTTTCAATCAATATCTTGGAAATCTGAAAAGAATGTTAATGAGATGTGAGGAAACTAATATTGTGCTTAACTGGGAGAAATGCCACTACATGGTGAAGGAAGGGGTAGTTCTCGGGCACAAAATCTCTGAAGCCGGGTTGGAAGTTGATCCAGCAAAAGTGGATATCATTTCTAAACATCCTCCCCCTACCTCGGTCAGAGCAATTAGAAGTTTCCTGGGTCATGCAGGGTTCTATAGGCGATTCATAAAGGACTTTTCAAAAATCGCAAGACCTATGACCCGTTTGTTAGAAAAAGACGCTCCATTTGTGTTTTCAGACGAATGCATAAAGGCATTCAAACAACTGAAGTACAGACTTATTGAAGCCCCTATTTTCGTTGCACCAGACTGGGCGTTGCCATTTGAGATAATGTGCGACGCTAGTGATTTCGCAATAGGAGCAGTCTTAGGACAGTGAAGGGAGAAGCATTTTCATCCTATTTACTATGCCAGCAAAACTCTACATGATGCTCAGGAGCATTACACGACAACAAAGAAAGAGCTTTTGGCAGTAGTTTATGCTTTCGACAAATTCAGGTCGTACCTTGTGTTGTCCAAAACAATTGTGTATACGATCATGCAGCTATCAAATACCTTTTTAGCAAACAGGACGCAAAACCGCATCTTATCACATGGATCTTGTTATTACAATAAATTGACATTGAGATCCAAGACAAAAAGGGTGCTTTGAACGTTGCAGCCGACCATCTCTCGAGACTCGAGCATGATAATTCTGAGAATTCACAGGAGGAACCAATATATGACAATTTCCTCCACGAATTTCTTTTGAGTATCGAGTTGAATGACGAGACACCTTGGTTCGCTGACTTTGCAAACTACCTCGCATGTGGAATCCTTATCAAAGGGTTATCATATCAGCAAAAGAGGAAGTTCTTTGCAGACTTAAAATATTATATCTGGGACGAACCATACTTGTTTAGAGTCGGAGCCGATCAAGTGATCCGGAGATGTGTATTTGGAGAGGAGGCAGCTAGCATTCTGCGCCACTGTCATGAGGGGCCCACCGGAGGTCATCATGGAATGAATTACACCGCAAAGAAAGTGTTAGACTCCAGATTTTACTAGCCCACTATCTTTCGTGACGCGCATAAATGGGTTAGAGCGTGTGATGCTTGCCAGAGGGCAACAAATATATCCGCACTTAATGAAATGCCTCAACATCCAATGCAAGTCTGTGAAGTCTTTGATATATGGGGTATCGACTTCATGGGTCCATTTCCAGCCTCACGAGGTAACAAATACATTCTACTTGTTGTAGACTACGTCTCGAAATGGGCTGAAGCACAAGCTTTGCCCACAAATGATGCTAGGGTGGTTGTGAGGTTTTTGAAAAGTTTGTTTGCCTAATTTGGTGCTCCAAAAGCATTGATCAGTGACCAAGGAACACATTTTTGTTATGCACATTTAGAACGAGCCTTGTCCCGTTATGGTGTTCATAGATTGGCTACGCCATACCATCCTCAAACGAGCGGGAAAGTGGAGGTCACGAATCAGGGTTTAAATAGAATCCTTGAATGATCCGTTAGTCAAAACCGCAAGGATTGGTCAGACAAGTTAGATGATGCTCTATGGGCTTTTAGAATAACATTCAAGACACCTATAGGGACAACACCCTTTAGGTTGGTTTACGGTAAAGCCTGTCATCTACCAGTCGAGCTAGAACACAAAGCATTCTGGGCCTTAAAAACAACAAAAATGGATTTGAAAAGCGGAGGTGAAGCCCGTTTCCTGCAGATCCACGAGCTCGAGGAGCTAAGAAACCATGCCTATGAGAGTTCTAGCAGGTACAAAGAACAAGTCAGGAGTTTTCATGACAAGAGATTGATAGAACATAAAGATTTCCGCGTCGGAGAACTTGTCTTGTTATACTCCTCACGGCTGTGTTTATTCCCCGGGAAGTTAAGATCCCGATGGACAAGTCCATACACAGTCAAAGAAGTATTTTCATACGGAGCCGTCATCATCGAAAACTTGAGCGGGGAAATTTTCAAAGTCAACGGTCATAGACTCAAAAGTTACATCAACGGACTAGTTGACTCGGTGGAGGAAATACTCGAACTCCACATCCAGCACGCTTAAAACAAAGTGTGGGGAGAATGAGTCTAGCTATCGACTCGCTGACAAATTTAGCGAGCGTGTTGTCACACGCTTAGGGTAATTTTGTACATATTAGTGTATCATATTTATTTCCTAATTCGTTAAATTTTTTGTTTAAACGTAGGTGCGTACACGTTTGATCCATAATTTGTGAAGTTTTGAAGTTGATTTACAGTTAAAATATACAAAATCGTGCAAAAAGGGGAAATTGGGTGAAAATACGAAGTTAAACGCTTGCTGTGAAATCTGTCCAGAAAGTGCCCAGATGACGCACGACCGTGCGGCCAACAGCACGTTCATGCACTTCATAATCGCACCAGACCAGAACACATACACCGGATAGTCATCGACACGCACTACCATGCAATCCGACTGCACTATCGTGAACTGCACTAAATTGGGAAGAAGGCTAGGAATACACTCGAATGAAGAACTCGATTTCGATTTCTTTACCAATATATATAAGTTTGACAGTGACCAGCAGCGGGCTAGTTTTTGGGCACAAGCGCAGAAGGGCCACCATATGATGCGAGGAAAGCAAGAGCATCAAGGCTACGAGACCCGCTTCTTAGGGTCATTCATCAGGTCATGAGTCACACCATATGTGGACGCATGGATAGTGCAGGAAACTGTCCCACTCCAGATCTTCTTTTCTTATACTCAATAGTTAATGGAGTGCATGTAAACTTTGTCGCCAGGATGGCGGAATTTTTCTTGAAGAACGCGGGAAGGACCGCAAGCAGGGAGATCCACGATGGTGAATACGTGACTCAGCTAGCATACAACATGGGAATTATAACAGATGAAGTAGTCAGTGGTCTTACAATGGTTCACGCATGAGGGGATATAGACATTAAGTCTTTGAAGGCAATCGGTTTAGTAGTGGATACAGACAATGGCCCGAGACTAAGGGGTCTAAATGGGAGATATGGGATCCACTACCACCACAGGACGAAGACATCGAGATGCATGAAGAAGAGCAGCATGATTAGAACCACCACCACAACACAATCAGACACAGCACGAGCAACCCCAACACCAATATGAATATCCGCCGCAGCAGAACTGGCCTCCAGGTATCCCTTCCTATCCCGAGTTATACCAGTAGTTCTAACATATGCAGGTAACTCAAGACACTATAAGAGCCACTCAGGATACTATGCGAGCGACTCAGAACACTATGAGGGAGGAGATATATGCAGGCTTTTCTTATATCTTCGGAGGGCTACAGAACGCCTATCCTCGCTACTTTGGAGAGCCTCCACAGTTTCCATTTGGAAACCCAGTTAACTACGAGGTGGGTTCATCTAGAACGCGCCACCACGATGATGATGATGAGGAGTAAGAGGAGGTGGAGCGGACCGTTCAGAAATACTGGTGTTTTATCGTATTTTATCTTTATCTTTATTCAGTACTTTATTTTATTTGGGATTTTTAAAACTTTATTTCTGTTTTCAAAATGTTTAAGTAGTGTGTTTGTTTTGTTTGAATAATGGATTTGGTTTGGTTATCTAACATTTTAATCCATGGTATTGTTTCCTTTTAGCAAGTGACATACTTGGAAGATTTGTAAAAAAAATGCACACAGAGTTGGGAAGACTTCAATTAAAAGTCTACTCAAACGAGTCAACTTCAACTCTGAGAGAGTACATCTTTCCCTTTTCACATTATTAGTTTAGCTCTTCATAGTTGCTTAACTAATATGTATTTCACATTGGGGACAATGTGAAGTTCAAGTGTGGGGAGGGGTTTAAAGGTTTTAACTTTGTTTGTCCTGAATTGTCCTCATTATTGTACATATTTATTTTCAGAAAATAAAACAAAAATGGTCACTTGTGTTCTTTAGAAAGCAACAAATTTGATCAAGACCGACAAGCCAATTTGATTTTATGAAAAAGATAACTAAAAGCGTGACAAAACAAAAAGAAAGACTTGCATATTTATCTTTACATTTAACCCATTCCTTCAGTTTACGTGAGCATATTTTTGAGCCTTTACTGCTTTCTTGACAATGCTTCTTTGTTTTTGCGGAAAATGAGTGAGCCGGATGTTTCAGGTAATTTAGAACTTGTCATTTGTACACTTTTCAAGATCATAAATATGTGAAATTGCATAGAAATAATAGAGGCACTTAGGATACCCTTTTGTGTAAGCCTTATTCTTTGTTTATATCCCGCACCCAACATTATCAATTAGTTCGCAATGATGAGCCTATTTTCCATATTTTTCAAATTTTACCAAACATAATTAACCTACTTAGCCAAATATAGTCTTTTTATTTTTTAAACCCTTAGTGTTAAAACTCGGCCAAATATGATTATTTAACTATTTCATTGTAAATATTATTTGTTTGTAAAAAAAACCCCGTCTGTTGAAACTCTCTATGGGGATTATGGAAAATCATTAAGAAGAAAATAGAGAGTAGAAGTGTAAGAAGAATAAACTATGAACACTTACACAAATAGCTTAGCAACGTGTTCAGAATCCTAGAAAATAACCGCCGAGTTTTAACCTTTTTAGCCACTTTCAAATATCCATTCCATACCCTTAACCATAGTCTACCATTACAACCCATCAAAGACCTCTTGATTTATGTTTTTAACATATTAATTGGTGGAGATCAGATCTTTTGACAAGCTTATGATATTGCATGATTCATTGACTAGGCATCGAGTGTTTTACATACATATCATATGTATGATTCAGAAATATAACTGAGTGTGTGTGAACATTGTGAGAAATGTAAAGATTTGCATGCTAAGTCAATCGAACGTAGAATCATTGCTTTATGACTATCTTTTCACACATCCAAATAAGCTTGTTTGTTCTGAATCTTTGATGATGACTTTTTGAAAACCAATTTGACCACCAAACAAATTAAGTAACTTTGTAAATATTCAGATTTGTTTCCTTGCTTTATTTTAGGTTTGCTTGAGGACAAGCAAAGTTCAAATGTGGGGATGTTTGATATATGTTAAGTTATACATGTTTTTATCCCACAAAACACTTCCGTTTTAAGCGTTTTTGACCGAAACCGTGACGTTTAGGTACCAAATCTGGTACTTTTATATTTTCAGGTCTTAAAAGTGACAAAAATCTGATGACTGCCAGGTGTCGCACGACCGCGCGATCCAACCGCACTACTGTGCCAGACCTCCAACCTCAGAAGCACTACCAGTGTGACTCATGGTGCCGCTGATTACTTGGAACGCACTACTGTGCAACCCGCCGCATGACCGTGCACCACCTAGACCATGATTTCTGATGATCATCCTCACGACCTCGCACTACCGTGTGACTAGTGGCATGACCGTGCCAATCTGGTGACCGAGACAACTTGTCCACTAGTCCACTTGTCTGACCCCGAATCAGAGAAATGACGTCACCCGACAAGTGCCCGTGCACGACCGTGTGATCCAACTGCATGGTCGTGCCAAACTGAAAATTGCCTATAAATAGATCCATTCACTATTGGTTTCAATGTTGGGTTTTTCTCCATGTTTCTGGGTGATTTCTGGGTTGAAGCAGTCCTGATTAGACCTATTTGAAGCACCAAGATCGAGTGGAAGCATAACCAATCCAACCCATCAATTCCTTGCTTGTTTATGGTTCGATTCCTTGTTCTTAAACATGTATTCTGATCATTATTCAAGTTTTGAGCTGATGTTAGTTTATGTTTAATATAGTAGTGTGTAATAGTAGTAATGAACTTGTTTCTTGAATAATCTTTATGTTGTAATCTTGTTTGTATGAATCTTTAGTACTTTTTCATGTTTGAATCTTCATGATTATATAATGAATGTTTGTTGAGTTCTTGATTATGTTTGATTGTCTTGGATAATAAATCTGTGGTTAGTGGGATGGTAACTATTTCTTGATTAATCACTTGTTTGTAAACTTGTTTACACCATAAGACTCGAGAGGGTTATTGGTTTTATCTAAGATATATCGGATTTTGATTGAGAATGCTTTCTTGCACGCAAGGGTTCTAATGAATTATATGGTGTTGTTACATGTTCTTGACGCGGTTTATGATCTTTGTTTAGTAAGGTGAAATACTTTGTTATATAATCTACTTAAATGCTTATCCTCGCGGCTGTATTGTGACCATCGGTATTGCTTTCTTTGATAAGTGAGGTTAGAAAACTCCTAGCGGATGACTAATCTATCTTTAAAGGTTCACATGAATATATATCAATAGCTCGCTAAAGAATGATTTTAAGTGGTTAACGTGTGTTTATCGCGTTAACTTTCCAAAGAATCATCATGTTAGAAAACTCCTAGCGGATGACTAACTGTCTTGAAATTGGAAAATTGATCAAGTGCTTTTGTGACATATCTGATGTAGATAACATGTTTAGGTTGTTTGTGAAACAAGATAATATTTGTTTTTTATATTTGGAGTCTAATATGTTTTAGATATAATTTTAGTTAAACACCCATTCACTAATCTGTTTATCCGGTAAATCAATGACAAAGATTTAGTACTTAATAATGCCCGTGTTCCATGGATCGATATATGGATCTTACCAATACTTTGCTACATATATGACGGGATACACTTGTCCTTTTGTGTGTGTTTTAATGTTAAGGTATAAACCATTACTATATGATAAAAAAGATACTCAATGAACAGTGATAATATTTATTTATTATTATTTAAAATTAGAATGGAATGAATAGTAACATCATTAAGAGATGAGCAAATGATATCGGGTATAGGTACCGGTCTCAAATTTACCAAACCGGTGTATTTTCGGTACCGGTTCTGCACAGGTATTCACCAGTTTTTACTCTCAAATACCGGTGTCGTACCAGTACCGACCGGTACCGAACCATACCATACTAGGTATATTCGGTACCGGTACCCACTTTTGGGGATTTCGGTAACGGTATTTTCAGTACCGGTTGGTAACGAGCTCATCAAATCCTGTAGCAACGCAACAATGCAAGTAATTGCACTGTTTAGATTACTTTTCATACACACAGTAAGTAAACTGTATTTCATTTGAATGAGGTTTTATATACACAACAACTTATTTTGCTTTCTTTTTTATCTTTTTCTATAATGAATGAATTGTAGCATGTAAAATTAACTAGGATATTTAGAATATTGATGAGCAAATCGTATCAAATCCTGTAAACGAACCGGTATCGTATCAGTACAAAATTTACTATACCAAATCATTTTTGGTACCAATTTGGTACCCACCTTTTTTCGTTTTCAGAATCGTTACTTTCGGTTCGACACCGGTCTAGCACCATACCTGTATTTATTAATTTTTACCTTCAAATACCATACCGTATTGTACTGAGCATTTTCGGTGCCGGTACCTATTTTCGATGATTTTCCGGATCGGTACTTTCGCTGCCGTTACCGGTACCGAGCTCATCCATATTTTAACGTGTTAGCACCGTAATAACTGAAGTGAAAACAACCGAATTTCCAATGTGTAGGACGTGTGGGTCCTCTTACTATATATTAGGTTATTTAAAATCATTTTTTATGACGGAGTGACTATCCTTACCACGTCATTTTATTTATGTTTTGATATTCGGTATCTGTTTGCCGTTGCTGACACACCTTTTGTAGTCATTGGGTCCCGCCGCAACGCGCGGGCGGAAAATAACTAGTTTTTATAAATATTAAAACCAATTTCGTGTGTAAAGTTCATTATATAAATATGTATATAGTTACACACACGTCACAACTCAAGCAGGGCTAGTTGGCATTAGCCGGCGATGGGCGGCGGTGGCCCTGGCTAGTGGTCGGAGGTAATGGTTCCGCAATTATTGTATTATTTGTTTATGTGTTTTCGTATTCAACCATTGTAATCCGAGACTTATGATCATAATGGAATTCATTTTATTTATTTTTTTCTCTCTCAATAATTGTTCAATCAAACATAGGTGTTATTCATATAATCATCAAGACACGTTTAAATCATTCGAAAACCGACTTATGTTGAGTAAATTCGATATTTGAGACCCAATTAATCAACTATTATGTTATATTATGTTTATAGTTATGTTAGAAACTAAAATTATACAAGTAACAAAAAAGAAATGTATAAAATAAACAAGCCCATACATTAGGCCCAAAAATAAAAAAAATATTAATGGGCCAATTTCAACTTTCCATATTTATTTCACTACCTTAAACCCGAATCTCTCACCTATAAATACCACACACATTCCACCATTTTTCTTTGCCATTTATCAAATAATTCTTCCCTCTTGAAAGTGAGTTCCATCTCCTTTCACATTCTTCTCTTCTTCTTGTTTTTCTTTGTGTTTTCATACTTCCCCATATTGGAGAAATCCTTATGGAATGTCACCAAATGTTTACCATGGTAAAAAAAAAAAGATGGTACATCACCAAAATAAGGACCAATCTTGGGTTTTCTTTTACATGTTTTTTAATCTTTAATTATGTCATTTCCATCTAACATTACTAACCATGATCAATTATTAAAATGCTTAACTTAATATTGTCTAACTCTTTATTATATCTCTAACATTACTAACCATGCTAACTTCTTTAACCATGCTAATAATCACTAACATTTTACTCATGCTACTAACCACTAACCCCTTTAATTTTGTTTCTAACTCATTTAATCTTACAATTTAATTTTGGTCAATTCATTTATTTATTCTTGCAATTAATTATTATTATAATTATTATTATTATTACCAAAATAATTCATGCTACTAACCACTAACCCCTTTAATTTTGTTTCTAACTCATTTAATCTTGCAATTAATTATTATTATTACCAAAGTCATTATGGACTAAAGATATATATAAATATAAATATAAATATTAAACCTAGCCATGACACCAACCAATTTATGGTGAAAGGTTGTGTGCAAAGGTAAACATTTATCTTAGACTAAATTACTCACACTTGGACTTCTAGTGGGTGAAATAGCACCTACGAAATACACATAAATTAATAGTGTCCAAAGTGAGTGTTTAGTCAAGATATTATTTTTACGTATTTTCATATATTATTATTATTATTATTATTATTTATTTCTTATCCAAATCCCATTTACATTTCAATTTCTGAATCCTTATACTTACACACCTTGTTCATCCTTGTTAGAATAATTCGGTGCTTCAATCTCTCAAGACGATCATCTCACGTTTGTGGAAACCACTTGCAAACAATGAGTATAATCGGTCCTATTTTACGCTTTATACAATTTGGGTGCAACATGTACGCTTTATACAAATCACGCAATCACAATTAAACTTGTTAAAATCACACTCAATCCACTTTAAACATGAGGCTTGTATTATTCTTGTTATCTCACATGCTATGTATACTTGTGTCTATATGCTCATTAACTTTGCTAGTCTACCTTAACAATTATAGCGCTATAGGATTAACGCACCTCCGGTATTCTTGTAGTATTGTTAAGTAATCTATTTTACACCTTTGTCGTTTCGGCGACAATGGTAATCACGATTGTGTTAAACTCTGGTTTCAAATATAGTTTACACTTGTTAGTATGTTAGTAACATTATATACAAATTATCATGTTGGATATGAGCAAACTTTTTCACTATTATGCTATGTTATCAAACTTGTATACTCGCCAACTTTTGTTGATCATTATTTTAATACATGTTGCATGATGCTAGTTGATGTAGAAGAAGAAACATGATTAGGGTGGATTAAGAAACACACCTATAATTTGAAACTTTGTTTTGTTTCATATTGATCGTTATTTGAACTTAATGTATTTTCCTTTCAAACAATGTATTTCCATTTTAGAATTTATGAAATTTGAATTAATTAAATATTGCCCCAACTAGTGTTATGAAGTCTCTTCCAATCTTGTTTATGTCTCATTCTGATGTTTCCGCCATTGGTTGGGGTGAGACAGTGCGGCTCCTAGACGGTGGCACCCTGAGAGAGGAAAGAGAGAAGGTTGCGTGTTGAACAATTTTCTCAATAACCCTAGACTCTTATTTATAGTTCTCTCAAACTTTCGGAATACGTTAAGGTTTTAAATTCAAATTGGTAATTATCTCAAAGAATAATAATTTTTTTTAATTCAATAATTATCATTTAATTTATTCAACTAACTAACTAATAAATAAATAAATTATTAATTAATAACCCTAGAGCTTATTTATTTACAAAAAAAAATACTTTAACTTAAATAAATTACTCAACTAATAATTTATTTCCATGTCACCATTTTCGTGTCAGAATATTCAAAGTTAAGTGTTTTCTTGCTCGTTCCTCAAAGTGTAACTATTTGAATGGTACCTTACTAGTAACGTTGTATATCGATAATTGGGGATACCAATTATGACAACTCGTGTTTCAGAACCTATTTTTGTACTTAGTGTAACAGGTTTTGAACGCTACGTGATTATGTGATGCATTGATTTAATGAAATGTTATGTTATATGTTATATTTGATTTTGTGTTATGTGAATGTATGTTACCGATCGCACAATTCTAACTCGATCGCACAAGCCTACTCGGGCTACACTCTTTTGTAATTGAACCGAATGGGCAGCCCATTATGATGGATTCGGCCCACCTCTCACACGCATAACCTCATGAGAAGGTTAACACTTCTCATTTGTTGCAAATCTCATATCACACACAACCCCTACTCTCTTTCTCTCCTCTCAAACTCGACGGCAAACACCCCTCCTTTCCATCGAATATTTCTTGGATTCGGATCACCCTTTCTGTTTGATCTTCTAATCGGTAAGTATTCTTATTATTGGTTATGTGATTTGAACGATGTTTTGATTGAAGTGATTCTACATGATAGCCTTAGGATACTTCGAAATTGATGTTGGTATGAAATCGGTTCACATGAATAGTAATGTAGATCAATATAGGATTGTTAATCATCTGATGTTGTTAATGATCTAGAATCGATTGCATGATTAATCGGCTGTAGACTAATATATATGGATGAATTGGTTGGTTTATTATATTATTAAGCATGCTAGTGATTTAGATCATGAGCCAAGATTGAGATGTTTAAGTGTTATGATTATTGTTCATGTGTTGTTCATACTTAGGGTTCATGAGAATCGATTGGAATATGCTTAATTTGATCGATTGTATGTTAACTGGATAGCTAGAAATTGTTGATTGATTAATTGTAAATTTGGAAACTGATGAATGATTGTAACCGAATAGCATAATATCCGGATAGTAAAACCAATCGCACAAGTTTCCTTTCGGTCGCACAAGATCAGGTCACACAAGACCTGATTTGATCGCACAAGCCCCAATCGCACAAGATAGGATACAACTGATTAAACACTGAGTACAACATCACATTGCTTGATCGCACAAGACCTTGTGGATCGCACAAGACGGTGCCGATCGCACAAGGCTTGGGCCACACACGAATCACTCAGACTATTACACTGTTGGGCCTCAAAGCCCAAATCCCAAGTCGCACAAGATGTTTCGGATCGCACAAGACTTTTGGGCTTATTCATAACTAGGCCGGGTGAGTAATGGATCGCACAACATGATGTGGGTCGCACAAGGCTGTGCTGACCGCACAACATGTTAGGCCGGGGTGTTTAATTGGGTTATGTTAGTGAATCGCACAAATAGTTCGGCCCAAACTATTGAATCGCACAAGCTTGAATATGTTATGTACTTAACTGTTATACGCGTTTGCCATGATCAGTACGTGTTCGTAACCTGTTAGCTTATGTGTAAACATACGTGCACTACTTGAACTTAGACCTGACTTGTACGGTAACCATGTTAGGACGTGGTTGACCACTAGGAGCTCAATCGACTTTTACTTATCTGCCGAGCTAACCTAAGGTGAGTTCACACTTTCTACAAAGCATGGGATTCCCAGGGGTTGGGAATGGGTTAAGGAATATGGATTCCTCGTCCTTCTTTGGTAGGACAGTACGGGTTCAGGAATATAATTCCTCGTCCTCATGGACAGTTAACTTTCACTAGACCAAAACTCTATCACGAAGTCCCTCCTTTTTATATCGACTTAATCGCCTGGCCAATGGCGAGCGGGTCATTAGTTAGATAGCGCTATTTAGGTCTGACAAGCCTCACACTGTGCCGCAGAAGACAGGCGTGAACTAATGGATCTGGGCACGTCAATGATGATAGACATTGACGCTAAGGGCACATAAACATGACTACAGTCAGCGGTCGATATGGTAACGAGTCTAGTAGTATATACATGGGGTAGCCCCCACGGCCGAAGAGCCAGATAATTAAACATTGGGTAGCCCCCACGACTGGATTGCCAGAGTAAATGGGAATAAACAAAACACGTGTTCAACTATGGGGTAACCCCCACGGCAGGGATGCCAGTTAAAGGAAACTGTTTTTGAAACAACTTAAAACAAACACCCAACTGTGAACACGCTCAACCTTGTTGTTAACTCGTTACTACATGCTTTGCAGGTCAATAGGTACTTAGCTGGAGCTTGCATGGGGAAGAGTCGTTGTGGGACATGGACAATTGTGTGCCATGTTAAACATTGAAACGATTGAACTTATATTTTGTTTTGATTTTAAACGTTATGCTTCCGCTTGCAACTTAAACTATGTTTTTGTTTGGACACCAATTGTATTGGTTGGATTTTATAATTACTTACATGCTTGCTCAATATGATTGGTGGCTGGATCCTGGTCAGTCACGCCTCCAAGCGGTGATACTCCGCATGTGGATTTTTGGGGGTGTGACAGATTGGTATCAGAGCCATTGGTTATAGAGAACTTGGTTTTAATAAGGGAAAAAGTTTTTGTTAAAACCAGACTATAACCTGAACAGTGCTCAACAATCCACAACGACGCTTCACTCCACGTGCAAGACTCGACATTCTAGGTGATATGGTTTATGTTTTATTGCCTACTTGCTAGATTACATAGAGCATTGCGCATGGTATGGTTAGATAACGTAGTAACTACTGTTTGCAACATTGCGTGCTTACTCCCTTCCATCATCGCACTTTCGCGAACTCCTCTCACTCATGTTTTCCCTTGATATGAAGATCATGGCTGGACGCGTTAACATGACTCAAGCCCAGTTGACGGCTCTGATTAACCAACAAGTTGCTGCGGCACTTGCAGCCGCTCAGGCAGGAGGTATACCCTGCCATATCAACTCACTCTAGGATCCCTAGATCCTACTCGCGTGAACCAACCTTTGTGTTAAACTTTGTCCTTTCTTACTCTCACGACAGGTCAACCTGCACAGCCTACTGTGTGCACTTTCAAGACCTTTATGGACTGTCGACCTAGTACCTTCAGTGCTACCGAAGGAGCTGTCGGTCTCCTCCACTGGTTTGAAAAGCTCGAATCTGTTTTCGAGATGTGTGAATGCCCTGAGGCTCGCAGGGTGAAGTATGCTACTAGTACTCTAGAGGGTGCATCGCTCATGTGGTGGAACGCTCAAGTCCAAATGCTGGGGTTGGTTGCTTCTAATGCCACCCCATGGAATAATTTCAAGGAAATGATTAAGGAAGAGTACTGCAATCGTGATGACATTCACAAACTGGAAGTAGAGTTCTTCAACTTAAAGATGACGGGGTCGGAAATTGAAGCTTATACAAAAAGATCGAATGAGCTAGCTACCTTATGTCCTACTATGGTGGATCCTCCCATTAAGCGTATCGAACTATACCTTAAGGGTTTAGTGCCAGAGATTCAAAGTCATGTGACTTCAGCTAACCTCGCCACCATCCAGCAAGTTGTTCAACTGGCTCATCGTCTCACTGATCAGGCGGTGGAGCAGAACAGGTTACCAAAGTGTATTAGTGATACAGCTACTTCAGATGCTCCTAGTGACAACAAGCGTAAATGGGATGGAACTTCAATCAAAGGTTCAACTTCTGTTCAATCTCAGTCTCAGCAGAGAAGGACTAACGATTACAAGAGCCCTGGTCAGCAATCATCTGGTAGTCAAAGTCAAGTAGGGTACAGGGGAATTCACCCCAAATGCAATCGCTGTAACTTACACCACAGCTGGCCATGCACCAGGGGTAACTGTCATCGATGCAACAAGCCAGGCCACGCTGCAAAGGATTGCAGAAATTTACGCACTGCGAATTAGAATCGTCAACAACAACAAGCCCCACAGAATCAACGCCAGCAGCAGCAGCAAGGTAACAACGTGAGGAGCTGAAGGCCACTTCAAGAGAGATTGTCCCCAACTGAATCAGAATCGGAACAACAACAATAATAATAACCAGGGGAATATAAACAACAGGGGTAACAACGGCAATGGTGCAAGGGGTCGTGTATTAGTTATTGGCCAGGGTGAAGCGAGGAATGATCCCAATGTTGTGACGGGTAAGTTCCTTCTCGACGAATTCTATGTTACTGTTTTATTTGATTCGGGTGCCGATACTAACTACGTGTCCTTAAAAGTTAGTCAAATGCTTAAACGTACCCCAACACTTTTGAACACCAAGCACACTGTAGAACTAGCTAATGGTAAAAGTTTAGAGGTCACACACGTAGTCAAAGGTTGTAACCTTGTTCTTGCTGGTCACACCTTCTCTATCGACCTCCTTCCTATCGTCCTGGGTAGTTTCGACCTTGTCATTGGGATGGATTGGTTATCCCAACACCAAGCAGAGATTCTTTGCAACGAGAAGATTGTCCGTATTCCTCGGTCAGGTGATGAACCTCTTATGATTCGTGGCGACAAGAGTGGTGCTGTTGTGAGCATAATCTATTTCCTTAAGGCCCAGAAGTGTTTGCAAAAGGGTCACACTGCTATTTTGGCTCCGATCTGGTTACCGCATTGGCCGCCTTGAATGTGGAGGATTTCTCTCATGGTTTTGTGTTAGGGTTTTGAGGGTTTGGGTTGAGGGTTGAAGATGATCAGTGTTTTGTGTGTTTTCAGGTCAGGTTTGTGTACAGAACGGTTTTTCTCCTATTTCAAGAGGGAGATTTTTGCAGGCCCAATTGACATCGGATGGTGAAGAAGATGATGATGAGTTGATGAAGATGAATGATATGAAGATGAATTGGGGTTGGAGATGAATAGGGGGTGTTATTAGGGTTTTAAAAGGGGGAAACACAAGTGGGGGAGGGGAAATGACTGTTTTACCCTTGTGTGCAATGCACATGACATAACTTAACAGAAAATCCTAACTGGGTTTGCCCTAAAGGACATAACGTGCAATATTTGCAAACATTAAGGACAAAACTCATCAATTTTAAAGATAAAGGGCAGCGCCTGCAATTTGGGACAAACATAAAGGACAAAACTTGTAATTTACTCTTTGACAAATTTATATAACACTTGCAGGAATTAATCAATCAATTAATGATTTCACAATGTTAATATCTGATGAACCACTTGTAGGTTAACATTCAAAATCTTTTCCATTTTAAACAGACTCCCCCTCACGAAATTTTCATCATGTTCAGCACTTGGGATTTTGAACATCTGCTCTTCAACATCAGTTATTGAAAATCTTTTTGGATTTTTCAAAATTTATGCTAAAACACACTAAAAATCTTTCTGTATTTTTGATTGAAATGAAATACAGTAAAGAAATATATACAGACAAATTTTTTGCGAGTTTGTGTAAGAGAATCATATCAGTTTATGAGACAAATCACCAACACCGTTAAGCTTTAAACATTTTAAGTTCTAAACAATTCACTTAGATTGTTAGTATACTGATCCACTTAAATTTTCACACAAAGTTCAACTGTTTCAAGATACGGATTAATATTTTAGAGACTTAAACTTATTCGCGTGTCCCACCTCAGAATATACTCCCGTATCCAGATCTCAATATTCAGTCTTACAGGTGAGTATACCACAGATGATATCTGTAAAGGGTTAAATGCGAGGGCCATGAGAGCTCAGGCTATTGCTTCCGCAAAATCAGAGAGATGACGGCTTCGACTTTTAGTGTGTTCCCTTTAGAGAATCTTTTCTTCAACAGCACGTGATTAGCATTTTGCAATGTTTCATCATTTTTTGTACTGAGGGCGATCCTATATTTCAAGCAAGCAGAAAGTATTGTACGTGGACTAGGCCATTGCTTCCGCAAAATCAGAAGTCCCGGGATAATACCCCAGATATCACTGAGTATAAAGACCTAGTATCTCAGAAAGAGGGACCTTTCAAACAAGATTTCGGGAGTTACCCATATATCCAAGAGATGTTCCCCACGATATAAGCAAGTTTGAAATTTAGGTTTATATCTCGACACAATCTACTAAATGTGCAAAAACCTACTGGCACATCATCAGTGATGTCCACTAATGTACTATCATTTCCTCTTTTCACAACAAAACTCTTTTTCAATTTTATCATGTTTTTTACCTTTTCAAAATTTCTAATGTTTTTGGATTTTCTGAAATTTCTTACTCCCCCTAAAATTCAAAATCATTTAAAGGAAATTTGAAAACAAACTGTACAAGTAAAGTGACAACTGATATCAAATCACTTCAAATCGCCATCCACTTGGCATAAACAATCAGAACTCCCCCTTACAACAAACTATTTTCCCATTATGATTTCAAAACACTTAAGTTTGTTTTAATCAAATGGTTTTTCCGGAAAACTAGTTTTGTTGAAATTATCATTTGTAGAAATGGGGATCAATTCATCACTTTGTTTTCTCAAACACTTGAATGAAAGTTAAATCAAGTTCAACTTAATGACCTTGATTTACCTCTTGAAATTGAAAACCTACTTCAACAACTTGTAGGTTCACTTACCAACCATACCAAATGTAAATCAAAATATAACAATTTTAAGAACAGCTACCACTTGTAGGTCGAAATATCACATTTGTGAATTTCTAAAGAAAGATGCCGATTCATGCTCCACTCTTACCAACCTGGGAGCTCCGGCAAGTCATACTTTTTCACTTATGAAAAACAGACATCCAAGCTTCACCAAACTTGGATGTTTCCTCCTCAACTTCACTTGGGTAGTAAGATGCTTTCTTTGTTTCATAAAAATCTTTTACCCCTTTTACCTTTCCATCCACCATTTTTCCAAAAATCTTTTTCACGTTTCCATTAAAAACTTTTTCGACGTCAAATTCTTTCTTTTCAGAATAGAATTGATTCGAGATCTCAACCTTTCCAACTTTTTGTTTAAAATTTTCATCCCTAAATGGTGGAAAAATGACATCATCCATTGGAGGTACTGATGTTTCCAGTTTTATCTCAACTTGTGGCTCCTCTGACTTTGTGGAATCAGATTCATCGCCAGATTTTACATCAAATTTTTTAACAACCCACTTCTGATTGTCAAGGTTCACTCTTCATTTGTAAAATCTTTTCGAACATTCACCAACTTCATATGTGGAGTTTTTAAACACTTTGAATTTTTCAGTTGGTGGTTCAGTTTTGTCAACAACTTTTTCTTTAAGTTTAGAAACAACTTCCTGTTTGATGTTGGTTGCTTTAGGACAATTCCAGGCAATATGACCAACTTCTTGACATCTATAACAGGTTCTTGTCTCTTTTCTCTGATAAGCTCCATTTTTCTCAAAATTTTGTTTTTCAGCAAAGAACTCTTTGTTTGTTTGCTTCCAGAATGAGCTCTTTTGTTCTTCTTCTGAACTTGTCCCTGACACAAATACAGTTTTTGGATTATCATTTTTATAATTTTTATGATTTTCAGGTGGAATAAAACCTAATCCTTTCTTTTTGTAATTACCGTTATGGTTTGGTTTCTTTTGAAAACCAGAACCAGAACTGTAACCCTTTTTCTTGTTTAGCCTTTGTTGAACTCTTGAGGTGTAAGGTTTGGGTTTTTCAGAAAAAATTACATCTTTTACTTCAGAAATATTAATTTCTGTTAATTTGAAAACCTTTTTTAACATTTCTGGTTTAACACCTCTTATTGAAAATTCCTCATCAAAATATAATTTGTCTGAATCAATCAAAGTATATGCCATTTTGATTGGTTCGTCGTTCAAATTAGATTTTGATAACAGGAATTCTTTATTGTAAACCCGTTTAACCGACGTCTTTGAACTGTTGACCGACGAACTCAAACTTTTGACATACGAACTTGAACTTCCAGACTCGGACTTTGACTCAGACTCCTCATCTTTATCCAACACCTGATCGACCACCTTTTTTATTAACTCAGACTCATGATCAGTGTCAGACAATGTGAATGTGACGTCAATATTTTCTAGTAACTCATCAGTTGTTTCGGACTTTAACTTTATATTGACTGCCTTTTTTACTTGCTCCTCATTTGGTTTTCTGGGAGAATAACCTTCCCAAATCGGAGGCGGACACTTGTTATAATTTGCACTTTGTTTCTTACCAGTATCCTTTTCTTCAGGCTTCTTGTCTTGAAATGCTTCAAAACCTGCAACAGTTGGATAAATTCTATCAATCAAATAATCAGAACTAGAATAACTTTGCAGTAATCTTCTGATTCTTTCGTTTTCAATCCTTTCTGTCTCCAACTCTTGCTTCAGCTTTGCACATTCTTCAATGTAATGATTAATAGCCTTCTGCTTTATCATCATCACAGCATTCATCATTGTCAACGCATCTTCTCTTACAGAATTTGTCTTTTGCAAACCAGTTACTGTTCTGTTCAAAACATCATACGATTATTTCACATAGTTGAGATTGAACAATAAATTTTCTTTCATCTTGTCTTGTTCACTCAATTTCTCATCTTTCTCTTCACATTGTTTACAAGACTCCAAACACTTTAAGCAAGGTTTGATAACTTCAACAATCTTTTCCACTTCAATAATCTTTTCAGCTTCGACAATTTTCTCCACTTCAACCACTTTCTCAGCTTCAACTACCTGCTCAGTAGCTTTATCTTCTTTCTCAGCTTCAAACACCTTTTTCAACTTCAACCACTTCCTCAACAACAAACACCTTTTTCTTTTCTTTTGCTGCTTGTTTCTCCTTCAGCTTTTCCACTCTATCTGCAAAATAAAATTGAAAACTTTCAGGAGATAAATGAGTTTTTGCAATATTAATATGCATTTCTTCCTCATCATCACTGTCATCAGTTGATGATTGATCAAACACTTGTGTTTGTTCTGAACTATCATCTGAAGAAATAAACTCTTCATCTTGACTTTTCTCATCACTGGCAAACGCTTTCATCCATTTTGTCATCAAATCTGGCTCTTGAACTATTTGTGCAATGAGAGCTGCTACTTTTGAATCTGGTGGAATGTATTTGTCCCAACTAAAACCTGCAGCCACTTTCTCATCATCTTGATCAATGATACCATAATAAGCTTTCTTATTTGCATCTTTGATCATTTTAGCATGTGCAGTTTGTGGTTCTTTTTGTTGATAAGGCTGATGAGCAATTTGTTGATATATGGCTTTTCGATAATAATCATTTCCACCGAACGGATTCTTTGCTCCACTTGCTTCTCGATTGGTACATTCCCTCTTGAAATGACCTTTCTCCCTGCATCGAAAACAAGTAACTTTAGATTTAACAAAACCTAAAGTAGAAACTTTTGCATCTAAAAAATCATCTCTTCCTGTAATCATTTTAAACTTTTCAGCTCTTCTTAACACACTAGCTAAACACCACTTTATATCCATCAGCTCCATTTCTTCAGCGTCTATCTGATCATAATCCTCTTTTGTCAACATAGGATTTCCGATTCTTCCAGTAACCAATCCTTCATATGATTCCAAAACTGTAACAAGTAATGCCATATGATTTTTGACAACTTCTTTGGAAAAGTTTTGACCATTCTGAAGATGCCACGCGATGTTGCAATTTAAGACATGACCATTGTTGATGTTTGAGCTTTAAATTGATGACTTGAACTTGAAGCTTTTGGATTAACACTAGGATATGATGAGAATCCAATGCTGCTGCTGTTTGAGTTTTGATTGATTGATTCAGATGAAATATCAACACTGAAAGCAGTTTGGATTTTCGGACTTGCTTCGACATTCTGAACACTCCCTTTGTAGTACATTTTAACATCTTGTTGTGCACTCGGATTATTCATTCTTGCAATCTTTTGTTGCTCATGATCTTGTCCTTCAATCTTTTCAATGAACTGAGAGATTGTCAAACCATCATATTCTCTAGTATTCTTTAATATCATCAAAAATGTACCCCATTCTTTCTGAGGTAAAGCATCAGCTAATTTGTCAACCCATTCCTCACGATCTTTGTTGATGTTTAATAATGACATTGACCGAACTAAGTGACAATATATTTCAATCACTTTCTTTGTATCTTCTCCCGACAAACTTGTGAACAAATCAAATTCTTTCTTTAGTAATGCCTTTTTACTCTTGATCATCTTCTCGCTTCCTTCAAATTTAATTCGAAGTGCTTCCCAAATTGATCGTGAAGTCTTATCATGTTGAAGCAATATGAATATGTCTTCTTTAATAGCTTGCTGGAGTAAACTGATCATCATCTTTTCTGCTTTGTACATGTCTCGTTCTTTATTCGTAAATTCATAAATCTTTTTCTCTACTCCCAAATCTGTACGTGGTAGAACATACTTTTTCTCAACACATTCCCAAGACCTCAAATGGTTAGCTTGAACCCAGTTTTCAAAACGATCTTTCCAACCATAATACTCCTCAATTCCCATTAGCTTCGGGGGTTTTTGCATAGTTCCAGTTTCATTTTCCATGTTCATGCTTTGAGCTATGGCAGCCGGAGTAGTCGGGGATGTAGCAAACGCGTTGTAGAATTCCTCTTCCATGATTTGGTAACAATTTTTCAAAATCTGACACTTTCAAACAAAATCAAACTCAAGCGAAATCACCTCTTAAAACGGAATACCCTTTCAAACAAAATCACAGTTGAAGCGAAATCACCTGCACAACAATCTCAAGCGAAATATCAACTCAAACGGAATCACTTTTCACACGAAATAAGGCTTTCAAATGGAATCAACCAAGCGACATCTGATTTCGAGCGAAATTAATAGCAACTTCAAGCGAAAGACTAATTCCGTGCGGAATTAGCAGTAATTTCAAACGAAATTAACCTCAAAATGTAATTTCGTGCGAAATTATGATGCAATTTCACACGAAATCATGCTGATGTCATCATTTCGGTCCAAATTTTGTCAAATTGATCAGGTTTTAGCTCGATTTTAGGTCTAATTCTTTCAAGCCTTTGTTAAAACACTGTTTTGCAAATAATGTGTGAAATTCAAACCATTTTAACCATGAAATTTTGTTCAATTTTGAAAAGAAGGTGTAGAAGTTAGAAAATCTGATGAAATCAAGCTGAAAACGGTAGAACTCCTCATCCTGAGCTCTGATACCACATGTAGGATCATTTTACCGACCAAAAATGAGTCGATCAGAGGCGTTCTACTC
This sequence comes from Helianthus tuberosus, assembly GCA_030545235.1. Taxonomy (NCBI): domain Eukaryota; kingdom Viridiplantae; phylum Streptophyta; class Magnoliopsida; order Asterales; family Asteraceae; genus Helianthus; species Helianthus tuberosus. Next base: position 141,951,317 of record CM060450.1, on the reverse strand, counting down.
AATATGAAAGGCGGAAACAGACATATCAAGTTCGATTCAGCTAGATATTCACTTTAAATGTCTTTCTGATTGATTTGATAAAGTTTTACAGCGAAACGACACTTCGGCAGCACTTCGGCTCCGGAATCACACATACATGAATTACTCAAACGAAATTACATGACACCTATATATAGACCAGCTAATTTCGTTTGAACCAGTCCAAACGAAATCACATTTCAAGCGAAATTATGATTTCGTACGAGATTAGCCATATGATTTCGTTTGAAATGGCTATTGCCAATTTCATGCGAAATTAACCTTCTAACCTATTTTCTCACTTTCCGTGCCAATTTCATGCAAAATTTCATGTGAAGTATTGTGCACTTGTTCATTAGTAGATATAGGGGGAATATGTATATGTGCGTAAACTATCAAAGTGAGTGCATGTTATGTGGTAGATGAGTGTAGGAGTTGAATGCCTTATTTGAACACACTAATGAACTGAATGGTAATCATACTAGGATGTGATTGACCTACCTTGACTGTTAACTATTTTAAGAGACCAACCGAGCAATCAAAGGTGAGTTCACACTTTTCGTTAAAGCATGGGATTCCCGGTGGTTTGGGAATGGGTTAAACAACAACTATCCCCCTTAGGTGGCATACAACCTGCGTATTCTCCTTGGGTAGAATACGTACTTCCACCCTCCTTTGGAAGGGTGACAACCATTATAATACATGTCTTAAGCTTACTAGACAACAACTCTATCTTAAGTCCTCCATTTTTGTATCGACTTAATCGCCGGGCCAATGGCGAACGGGTCATTAGTTAAATAGCGCTATTAGGTTTGACAAGCCTCACACCTTGCCGCAGAGGACGGGCGTGGACTAATGTTCTTGGGCACTTAGTAAATGACGATAGACATTGACATGGAGCACTAAACATAACTACAGTCAGTAGTCGGTACGGTAACGGGTCTAGTGGTTTAAAACAGTGGGGTAGCTCCCCAATGCATGTTTTTATAAAGAACAAGGAACTTAACAACTTTTGGGTTTTTGGGACAACATTAAAACAAACAACCAACTGTGAACTCTCCAACCTTTTTGTTGACACGTTACCACATGCTTTGCAGGTCGTTAGGTACATGGCTGGGACTTGCACGAGGAGTGGGCGTTGCGGCAGGGAACCAACTATTGGGTTCCTAACATTTAAACTTTATGCTTCTAAACTGCTTTATGGGTTTTGATACTTTATGCTTCTGCTAACTTTTGGATTTGGTTTTGGACTTTGGTTTTGGGAACAATAAACGTTTTGTTTATTATGGTTTCACTTTACTTTACTTAACGTTTATTATGATTAGTTGTATGATCCTGGTCAGTCACATGCCTCGCGGTAATACTTAGCTTGTGGATTTTGAGGGTGTGATAGATTGGTATCAGAGCCATTGGTTATAGTGAACTTGGTTTTAAAAAGGGAAAAATATTTTTGACAAAAACCAGACTATAACCTGTTCAGTGCTCAACGATCCACAACGACACTCCGCTCCATGTGCAAGGCTCAACACTTTAGATGGTATGATTTATGTTATGTAGCCTACTTGTTAGTTTGCATTTGCATGGTGTGTTGCTCATGGTATGATTAATTATTGTGGTAGCATGTTACCTTTATTAGCCCTAGTGTGCTCGCTTTGACACTCAACTGTTTGCATGAAACCCTATGTGCTTACTCTCTTATGTGATTCTTTTCCACACTTCTGCATCGACGTTCTTTTTTAGTGCTTTGTGAATGTGTGTTCTTTTGGTTTAACGTGTATGTTACGTCATTGACTCGACAGGTATGTCTACATCATCCGCATCATCTGACCAGTCCCGGGTGCCAGGGAAGGCACCCGCTGCAACTCACTCGCCCCCGCGTCAGGTGGAGATGCGTGCGGCTTATTGAAAGAGGCTCGCGCAGGGTGGGGAGTCATCCACTCGACCTACACATGCACTGCTAGTTAATCCGATCAGCGCCCAAACCCAGTGTGCTGTGATAAAGGCTCTTAGAGATTATAACCAGATGTTGATAGAGAAAAAACATATCTTAATGGAACAAAATCAGTTACTGCTGAAATGAGTTGCTACCCTAGAAGGGCAGGTAGGATCTCAAGGAGAGCAGATACGGGTGCTATTTGAGAGAACGGTTGATTTGAAGAAAGAAGCCTTAAAGGGGCGCGAGGTATGAGGTCTAATAATGGGAGACGCTCGTGCGGATAGGGAAAGGCTTAACTCGCATGGCGAGAGGATTAGTATGTTGCATTGGAGGGTCCATCAGTTGGAAGAGGCCCCAGGGCAAATGCCACCCGCACCTGCACCCGAGCCAGCTCTAGCCCTGACACCTCCTGAGCCGGAGGAAGAGTCCAATGAAGAACCGGAAGAGATTCCGGAGGAAGAGCCAGAAGAAGAAGAAGAGGAGCCGGAAGAGGCCCCGGTGAGTGATGGAGATGAGGACGATGGTGAGGACCTCAGAGATGGGGACGTGGATGACTGACTCGTCTTTCCACTTGTTTATCTATCTATTTTTTTCTTTTGTTTCGTATGAACAATCGTGATGTTTAAAACTTTTGCGGAAATTCATTGTAGTGACTTTTACGAATTAATTTGATCAGTTTTCTTTTATTTTATTGTTTTAAAGATATTTCTTGTGTTGAGTTGTTACCTTACCCAAAATTGTATGTTTTGAAAACTTGTACCATCACTGTATTATACCTTGTTCCGTAAAATCGTGGGTATGACAAACGTAATGTTTCGTCCTAGCAATGAACCTCTTATTGTTCATGACGACAAGAGTAGTGTTGTCGTGGGCATCATCTCGTTCCTTAAGGCCCATAAGTGTCTGCGAAAGGGCCACACTGCCATTCTAGCCCTTATTACCAATACTTCATCGAAAAAGAAAGAAGATTGAGGACATCCCGATCGTACGCAACGTTCCTGAGGAATTTCCTGAGAAATTACCTGGTCTACCGCCTTTTCACCAAGTTGAATTTCAAATCGAGCTAACTCCTGGAGCGGCAACTATAGCTTGTGCACCACATGTGTTTAGCCCTAGTCTTGTTTGTGGAGAAGAAAGACGGTACCTTACGTAAGTGAATAGACTACCATGAACTAAACAAGGTGACCGTGAAGAATTGTTATCCCCTTCTGCGTATCGATGACCTGTTCGACCAGTTGCAAGGGTCGAGCTACTATTCTAAGATTGATCTGGGATCGCGCTATCATCAACTGAGAGTCCATGACAAAGACGTCTCCAAGACAGCATTCAGGACTCGTTACGGACACTACGAGTTCCTGGCCATGCCCTTCGGGTTGATGAACGCACCTGCGGTTTTCATGGATCTCATTAATCGAGTGTGTAAACCATACTTGGATAAGTTCGTTGTTGTTTTGCATCGACGACATCCTGATTTATTCTAAGAGTCAGGAGGAGCACGAACATTATCTGCAACTTATTCTGGAACTTCTTCGAACAGAACAGCTCTACGCTAAGTTTTCGAAATGTGACTTTTGGCTTCGTGGAGTCTATTTCCTGGGCCACGTAGTCTATGAAGATGGGATTCATGTTGATCCATCCAAGATTGACTTGATCAAGAACTGGCCTGCATCGCACTCCAACTGAAATCCGTCAATTCTTGGGCTTGGCGGGTTGTTACCGAAGATTTATGGAGGATACCTTGAAGTTTGCGCGGCCTCTTACTACTTTAACTAAGAAGGGTGTCACCTACCGATGGGGTGACGCTCAGGAATCCGCGTTTCAATAATTGAAGGTGAAGCTTTGTAGCGCCCCCATTCTTCCGTTACCTGAAGGCACATAAGCCTTTATTGTGTATTATGACGCGTCAATCCAAGGATTTGGTTGTGGGTTGATGCAACGTGAGAAAGTCATTGCTTACGCATCACGCCAACTCAAGGTCCACGAAAAGAACTACACTACCACGATTTAGAGTTGGGAGTAGTAGTGTTGCACTTGAGAGATGGAGACGCTACCTTTATGGTACCAAGTGCACCATTTACACCGATCACAGGAGCCTCCGGCTCATCTTTGATCAGAAGGAGTTGAACATGCGACAGCGTAGGTGGGTCGAACTTCTGAATGATTATGAGTGCACGATCAAGTATCATCCCGGCAAGGCCAATGTTGTGGCCGATGCCCTCAGTCATAAGGAAACCAAACCTCAGCGTGTACGTGCGTTACAGCTTATAGTTCACTCCAGTCTTCCTACCCAGATTCATGATGCTCAGGTTGAAGCATTGAAGGAAGATGGTGCTTACTATTTGGCAGAACGTATGTGGGTTCCATCTTATGGTAATCTACGTGAGCTTATGATGGACGAGGCACACAAGTCTCATTACTTGGTATATCCTGGATCTGATAAGATGTACCATGATCTCAAAACCATATACTAGTGGCTTAGTATGAAAGCTAACGTAGCGACCTATGTTAGTAAATGCTTGACATGTGCCAGAGTTAAAGTTGAGCACCAGAAGCCATCAGGACTACTCCAACAACCTGAGATCCCAACATGGAAATGGGAGCAAATTTCCATGGATTCGTCACTAGCTTACCTAGGGCTCAGCGAGGAAACAACACCATCTGGGTGATCGTGGATCGACTAACCAAGTCTGCACGCTTTCTGGCAATCAAGGAAACTGACAAGCTTTCTACAATCGCAGACATCTATCTGAAGGAAGTAGTCTCTAGGAAAGGAGTTCCAACTTCTATCATTTCTGATCGAGACTCACGTTTTACATCTGAATTGTGGCAGGCGATGCACAAATCCTTCGACTCACGTTTAGGCATGAGCACAGCTTATCACCCCCAGACGGATGGGCAGACTGAACGCACCATCCAGACTCTAGAAGACATGCTTCGAGCGTGTGTTATCGATTTTGGTAACTACTGGGAAAGACACCTACCTTTAGTGGAGTTCTCATACAACAATAGTTACCACACCAGCATCAAGGCTGCTCCGTCCGAGGTCTTGTACGGGTGGAAATGCCTATCACCTCTATGTTGGGCAGAAGTTGGCGATAGCCAAACCATTGGCCCAAAACTCGTTATCGACATAACAGAAAAGATTGCCCAAACCAAACAAGGAGTGGCGGCAACTTGTGACCGTCAGAAAAACTACGCTGATAAGCATAGGAAATCTCTCGAGTTCCAGATTGGGGATCGGGTGCTACTTAAAGTCTCACCATGGAAAGGTGTGGTTCGTTTTGGCAGACGGGGCAAACTTAATCCTCGATATGTCGGACCTTTTGGAATCACCGATAAAATTGGCAAGGTGGCCTACAGACTAAATTTACTCGAAGAACTCAGTGGTGTTCACAACGTCTTCCACGCGTCGAATCTGAAGAAGTGTTTATCAGGTGAGATCCTCATAATTCCATTCAAGGAACTCACTATCGACGACCAGTTGCGCTTCGTCGAGGAACCGGTGGAGTTTAGGGAACGTAAATCAAGACTCTTAAACGAACCAAAATACCTATTGTTCGAGTTCGTTGGAACTCCCGTCGTGGCCCAGAGTTCACTTGGGAACGAGGGGACCAGATGAAAAGCAAGTACCCCAGTTATTTAAGAAAGGTGAGTCCAGTGATGAAGATACTTTGGAATTTTGGGATGAAATTCCAAACCAACGGGGTGATGATGTGATACCCTAGGAAAACGCACAACATAACTAGCTTCCTCGGCGACTATGTGCAAAATTTCGGGACGAAATTTCTTTCAACTTGGGGACGATGTGACAACTCGTATAAATCCTTGTTACGTTTTGCTTTACTTTCTAATTACACGTACGTTATATGAATTGAATGTGGTGTTTCATTATTTTCTTTGAACGATTGTATGCTTGGTAAGGTATAATGGGAATTACGTGAAACCGAAAACCGAAACTGAAATATTGGAATACGTTATTTTGTGAAACGAAGCATTGTAATATGTTACTTTGCGATGCGATACGTTTCATTTAGTTATTTTGCGATATACGTGAAACCGCTACATTATAAACCCAACCCAAACCCACCCCCTCTCCTTTTTGCGCCACCAACAAGCCCAACCCCCACCCAATCCCCTTGTGCGAAATATCAGGCCCAACCCACACCCTCTAGTCCCTTGCAGCCCATTAAGCCCAAACCCCCATATGTTTTATTATACGTATTATGCATGGAGAGAAAATAACAAGAACCAAAACCCTAACACCCCTATTGTGTGCGACGGCCAGGAGACCCCCCCCCCACTTTGCGCAAAATAGCTTTCGGTTCAGCTTCTTGTTCGCTTCCTTCTTCCTCGTTAGTCCTCCTCTTCGCTCCAAGGTTAGTATTCTTGATTGGATTGCGATTCATGGTGTGAAATTGTGTAAACATGGCTGTGATATTGATTTATTATGCTAGGATTTTTGTTGTTGCATGATTAGTTTCGGGTAATTAGGCGATTGTGTGAATTAATTGATGATACGCATGCATACATGATCATTGGCTGCGTTTTTTGAGAAAATAATGATGTTTTATATCTAGGGTTTTGTGATTGTTGATACGGTTAGGTGATAATTGATGGTTAACCTGCTGTTAGTTGTTATTAGGAAGTGTCGGGATCGTTTACACGCATTTTGGTGTTGTTTAACTGAAAAAAAAATGCTGATTGATAAAAACAACCAAATTCAGTTGGCTGTAGACGGACCGTTATAAATCGAAAAATTGATTTTCTAAAGCTTATTATACGTTTTTGAAAAACGCTTCAAATGGCGCTGGAATCACATTTTTCTGAGGTCGTTTGCTATTTTTAAAGGCCCATTTTTCATAGCAGCAAAAGCTACGTTTTTCCTTCAGAAAATATGTGTTATGTTTTTCATTATAACTTGTAATCTGGATAGAGTTAGGTCATGAAATTTGTACAGGAGATGGCCACGGGTGTCGTCGTAAATCTCCAACTGGAATTTCGTCAATCAGAATTACGATGAAGTTTAAATGAATTTTTCCGTGGACTGCAGTCAGAAAGTGACGAATCTGACTGCAGCCCAGTAAATGATTTTTATTAAATAATTGGTAATGAATTGAGTCCTGAGATTTTTACACAATACGACGTGGACCGTTTAGAAGGTTTTGTAAATTTATTAGAATTTTTGGAATAAGTTAACTATTTTATAAAATACCCGAAAACAGCCCAATTTTGGATGTTAAAGCTAAAACATTATAAGTTGTGAATTGTGTGTCTAAACGTCGGTTATGCTATCTGATAATGATCCAACTTGTTAAATGTCAACGAGAGTGTTATATGAAGTATTGTGCGCTTGTTCATGAGTAGTTATAGGGGGAATATGTATATGTGCGTAAACTGTCAAAGTGAGTGCATGTTATGTGGTAGATGCGTGTATGAGTTGCATACCTTATTTGAACACACTAATGAACTGAATGGTAATCATACTAGGATGTGATTGACCTACCTTGACTGTTAACCATTTTAAGAGACCAACCGAGCAATCAAAGGTGAGTTCACACTTTTCGTCAAAGCATGGGATTCCCTATGGTTTGGGAATGGGTTAAACAACTATCCACCTTAGGTGGGATACAACCTACGTATTCTCCATAGGTAGAGTACGTACCTCCACCCTCCTTGGGAAGGGTGACAACCATTATAATACATTTCTTAAGCTTACTAGACAACAACTCTATCTTAAGTCCTCCATTTTTGTATCGACTTAATCGTCGGGCCAATGGCGAACGGGTCATTAGTTAAATAGCGCTATTAGGTTTGACAAGCCTCACACCTTGCCGCAGAGACGGGTGTGGACTAATGTACTTGGGCACTTACTCAATGACGATAGACATTGACATGGGGCACTAAACATAACTACAGTCAGTAGTCGGTACAGTAACGGGTCTAGTGGTTTAAAACAGTGGGGTAGCTCCCCATGGCATGTTTTTATAAAGAACAAGGAACTTAACAACTTTTGGGTTTTTTGGAACAACATTAAAACGAACAACCAACTATGAACCCGCCAACCTTTTTGTTGACACGTTACCACATACTTTACAGGTCATTAGGTACATGGTTGGGACTTGCACGAGGAGTGGGCGTTGTAGCAGGGAACCAACTGTTGGGTTCCTAACATTTAAACTTTATGCTTCTAAGCTGCTTTATGGGTTTTGATACTTTATGCTTCCGCTAACTTTTGAATTTGGTTTTGGACTTTTGTTTTGGGAACACTAAACGTTTTGTTTGCTATGGTTTCACTTTACTTTACCTAACGTTTATTATGATTGGTGGTATGATCCTGGTCAATCACACGCCTCGCGGTAATACTCCGCTTGTGGATTTTGAGGGTGTGATAACAAAGTTCACTTCAAACTGAAAAAGAAAATATGAATTCAAACCAACATGGTCTGATGAATGTGATGTGATTGAACACTTCAAACACGTGGATTTCACATCACCTGTTGGTGCAAAAGTACCAAAGGTGAAAATCATTCCTATCACTAACTCTGAAACACATGGTCTAACATCTGTTGTCAAAAAGGTGGAAAAGTGTGATAAGAAAGATAAGGTTGTAAATCTTTTTTTTTTAAATTTTGTGATAGAACAAATCATATGATATCAATAAAGGAAATAGTATTTCTGAATCAAAACCTAAATGTTCAATTTGTGGGAAAATGAACCACCTAGCTCAACAGGGCTTAGGGATGGCAAAAAAGCCCAGTCCCGACGGGTATACCCGGAACATACGGGCGGTATACCCAAAGCCCAATGGGTATGGGCCGGGTACGGGCTTAAAAACGAAAAACTTCGGGTACGGGTATGGGATTTAGTGATACACGCCTGATACCCGGCTCATTTACCCGAATAATACCTGAAAATGTCATATTATAGGTTTCCATATATATATAAACTTAGTACATGTAATTATTACCTTATCTATAGTCATATGTGGATATGTATTTGGGAGGTGCTTAGTGAACAAATAACTTATTTTTGAGCATATATATTGAATATGGAAGCTATCACTCTTTATTATGTGGATGTTTATTCAATTAGGTGGTCCGATACAATTACTTAATTAAGTAATCGTTTTGATTTAGTTTGGTATATGCGGTTTTAAATATGATATGTAAGTCATTAATCATATTTTCATTTGTTTTAGTCATTAAAATAGTAAATTATATAAACATCAAAGTAAAAAATTGCACATTTGTCCCAACGGGTATTTTTAAGAAATTAACGGGTATACCCGATACCCGCGGGTATGCCTGATACCCGATGGGTAATTACCCGACAAATACCCAACGGGTAACCGGGCGGGTATGGGACAAAGAATTACAACCGGGTACGGGCATGGGATTACCAATACCAGGCCCATTGTCATTCCTAACAGTGCTCATTCCTAAAACCTTATAACATTAACAAAAATAAGTCAAAAGGGAAAACACATGTCAAAAAGGAAGCTGACCCTATCATAAGGGAGCCACAACCAGTTCCTAAAAGATTTGAGTCTGTCCAAACACTAGTTACAAGGGCAGTAAACCAAAACCCTATTTACAGGGTAGTTCAAAACATTGTTGCCCCATCACCAAACACATATCCTAGAAGAAATGGGAAACCACCTTGTCACATGGTGCCCTACAGGTATGTAAAAAAAATACCAGCACCTCAAAAGCTAAGGATAAATAAACATACCAATCGGTATAGTCAACTCATTGGAAATGGTCAAACTCCTAATGACCCAAGTGTTAAAGCAGTTGCAGAAAGCCAACAGCAACTGATGGAGATAGTTCAAAAACTACTCTCTACAAAAGACTATTCCCAAAGAGATGATTATGAGATAGAAACTAACAAAACCAATGATGATATGGTGTTGGACCCACTTTCAAAATGACCCATTTCTAGTTTTGCAGGGAACATCTATTGCAATTTTAAAATGCAAAGAGAGGATCCCCTAGCACACATCACTACCTGAATAAAAACCTGAAAATATTTTCTAAAAACTCACCAAAAATATCATTTCAATAAGAACATTAATATGTTGCTTTGAAAAAATCTCAAAATTCAGTTTATAAAATCATTAAAAGATTATTAAAAAAATCACCAAAAACAAAACTTTGCTCAAAGGGAGTAAACCACTATTTTGTGATTGAAAAGTATGTTTGACCAAAGTCACAACCACTATTTCGCAAGCAACCACTGTTTTTTCAACAGTGGTTTCAAACATATGTTTCCATCCATTTGCTTGATCATAGTCAACAGATGTACCGACCATTGTTTTATATAAGAAACAAAGTTTTCAAAGTAAAAAAAACAGACCTTTGCCAAACAGACGTTTTATTACTTCATCAAAGGTTTTTCACAGTGGGGCCCAGTCTCTACGTAAAACAGAGTTTTGACAAATAGAGCTTTGCTTTACATAAATAAACGCTTGTCACGTCACTCAAAAAGTAACTGTTGGTCATGTCATCACTACTGTTACATAAACCCTACAAAAAACCCCCAAATTATAGAGGCTTTTGTTACCACAATCATTGCATACAATCAGAAAGCTCACCTGCTTAAAATATTTTCTAACAGGATTTCTCCATTCCCATTCCCATTCTCTCTCTCAATCTAAAAATATAATATGTTCAAAAGATTTTGTAAAAATATCTCATTTCAACAATGGATATCAACATGAAAGCACCACACAACTACCTCCAATCATTCGTCAAAACTGACGCCAACATTGAATTCCATTCTACCATAGACATTCTCACCACATACATTCTCACCACATCAAAATATCATACAATCCTCACCACTGATGCACCCATACATTTGGACACTCTTCGTGGGTTTTGGGTAAATTCAAGCTTCTTACTTCGAGACAAAAAGCCCTTTACCATAATCTCAAAGGTTAAAAACGTTGATATTCCATATTACACCAGAACTAATTTCCATAACATTCGCCCTAAATGATGAGACATGTACAGAAACCTTCTCCAAAACTGAGCTTCAAACTGAATTCATAGAGAGGTGGTATGATGCTCAATTGGTGGGAACAACAATTTTTAAACAAAATTTTCCACTTGCAATGAAATCTTTCTTTCATCCCTACTCATATGTTTATCTACAAAAACTACATCATTCAGTGAAATACCACTAAAAACGCATAATTTGGGGTATGCTCTTTTGACAAATGCAAACCACAAGTTGTCAAAAACGTTGTTTTTAGACATGGTTGCAAATGTAAAAGCCAAAAAGGGAGGTAAAGCTAAAGCTTTTCTCATGTATGCAAGACTTTTAAGCTATATTTTACAAAGGGTTTTGGCATAAAACATTTTTACCTAAGCTGAACCACTGCAAATAAAGAGTCTTTCAAATGAAATAGTCACGTGCATGATGACCAAAGATCAAAAAAGTGTATGTGAAGAAAATGTTTTAGAAAATCTAGCAAAAGATTTTGCAACAACTATTGTTGAGCCCACTGTTCCTGTTGCCCACAGTGACCAACCCACCACTGTGGCACCCACATCAAAAATCTCCACACAAACCATCTCCACTGTGAAAACGTGCTTGGATCAATTCCGATGTTCTTGAATGTACAATGGATTGTTAAGATCTCGTATCTTGTGCGGAATCCAAGTACGAAAGTGGAATGAACAAGAACAAGCTAACTATAATGTGATATCTATTACTGATTTGAAATACAAGAACCGTGAAATCACTTGGACAAAGTAACAGCTCTCAAGTCCAAAAGTTGTCAATGAACAAGACCTAAGACTCCTATATATAGTGCAACCAAATCCGCACCAGAGCTTAAACACGAATAGACACATCTATGCGCGGAACAACATTAACTGTGGATGAACAAACTTGTGTGGATGGACCCTTTACACGGACTAACTACAAACCCTAGATGTGCGCTGATTGTTGATTCGTGCGGATCAACATGTTGTTAATCTGTGCGGATCTATTAACAATTCTAACACACATACACACTTCAATACCTAGTCTTGTACTGCCTATTAGCTATGAGTTGATATGTTTGACATTTAAGCACGTGATTGATGGAAGCGGTAGACATAGTGCATTCACAGACTCCCCCTTGGATATTGCTGCAGTCAATCTTGTAGCAAATCTTCATCAACTCTGAGTCTTTAAGAATCTTTGACACTTCAGAACCACAGACTCCCCTTTACATCTTGATTCATTAGCTCCACCTTTCATTAAACTCTCTCTTTTATCAGACACTCTCTCCAGCTCCCCCTTGCCTTGAGCTTTCAGAATCTGTACCTGGCTCAGTATCTGATCATTTTGACAATTCAAAACACTTGTAAGAATTTTTCTCAATTTTAGAATCAGAAACCTTGCTCTCTCTAAATTTTATTTGGCAACTAAAGGTTATTTGAGATTTTCACGATAAAAAATTCTAGCTCTCTACAAGAATCATTTAACAATTAAGACTATTTAATGATTTCAGGATAGCCTGACTCTACTCCCCCTATCGAATAACTTTATATTTGACGTTAAAGCATCCAATCATCACAAAAACTCATAGATAATCAAGTTCAACTGAATGATCTTAATTCATCTGATTATCAACCAAGTCCAAATTAATGACCTTGGAGACAATTACAAACTGTTTTGATTTTTCATTAAAAACCTCAAGTTTCAAATTAATGAACTTGTTATTTTTTGAGACATGTTCAGCATACTTAGATTTTGAAACTCAACTTTCCAACATCAGTTGTCGAAACATAAAGTAACACAAAATCTTTTTTTATTTTTTAAAAAAATTTATGCTAAAACACACTGAACATATTTTTGTGTTTTTGTCTGAAATGAAATGTAACAACAAAATATTCACAGATATAATTTTTGTTGAGTTCGTATCAGAAGATCATATCAGTTTTTACAAATCACTAGCACCCTTGATCTATATAAACTTTAAGCTCTAAACGATTCACTTAGATTGTCCGTATACTGATCCAGTTAAATTTTCACACAAACTTCAATTGATTCAAGATACGAGATTAGTGTTTTAAGAACTTAGCTTTGTTGGATCGTGTTCCGTGACCCTAAAGTCAGTTAAGGCAGTTCATCTTCAAATACGAGGGCGGAATCAACGTAAACGAAGTTACAACAGCTTGTATCCTTTTAATCTTTCTTTCTATTACTGATTGTGAGCTTTTACAATGTATTATGACAAAAATCCGGCAGCACCTTCGCTCACACACACATACATCATCGCTTCAAATGAACAACACACACTCCTATTTATAGGTTTACAGGGTTTCGCTTGGAAATGTCAGCCCATGGGGTTTCGCTTGAACAGTGTTTCAAGCGAAACTGTATAATGTTGATGATGAGGTTTCGCTTGAACCTGCCATGACACACTTTCAAGTGAAAACCCTTCCTAAAACATGATCTAAACCTAATTTCGACCCTGTTGTGTGTTCATTCAGTCCTATTTATACAAAAGACTTGTAAAAGACAAAGTTAGCAAACACAAAGTGCACCAACAGACTCCACCTTGGATGTTGACGAAGTCTTTGGCTTCAAGTCTTTGTCTTTATCATTCTCCAATCATTATAAAGCTCTCTTCAATCTTTATCTTCAAACTTTAATCTTCAATCTCCCCTTTGACTGTTGATCCAAAATTCTGACTCCCCCTTTCACAGACTTCCCCTCTCGAAATGCTGGGACTTGAAATTCTGATTCAAACTTTGACGATTCGATGCCATGGGGATTATGAAATATACAACCTGTAAAATCTCTACCCAAATATAAGATATATGGTAATAACAATTTCAATCTAAACTTACCATTTAATCTTCAGTAATAAAAATCCACTTAAGTATTCAGGTCCAAACTAATGACCATGATTACTCAATTAATCTACCAAGTCCAATTTAATGACCTTGGTTGATCTGAGATAAATCACACTGATTTCTTGTTCAATCAATCTCTGAAAATTTACAAGTTTCAAGTTAATGAATTTGCTTTAACTTTCCAATTTTTACAAACTTATCATGTTTTAGCTCATGACTCATCCTCCAGTCCAGAAACCTCTTGCATCTGCTTTCAACTTTAGAATCCGAAGATCAGCTCTCTACTTTGGTTTGTCAAAAATAAAGCAGAAATGAAAAATCTTTTTGAATTTTAATAAAGCTTCTAAACTAGAAATGAAATACAGAAATAAAATGAAGTAAAAGTAAACTATTTACAAACATATTTTTGGTGAGCGTGTTAAGGAATCATATCAGCTATTCGACAAATCACAAGTACCGTTAGGCTTCAATTACATACTCAGAATTAAACAACTCACGTAGATTGTCGATATACTGATCCATTTTAAATTCTCACACAAATTTCAATCTGTTCAAGATACGGATTTAGTGTTTTAAAGACTTAAACTTATACGTGTGTCCCACCTCTTGTATATACTCCCGTATCCAGATCCCAATATTCAGTCTTATAAGCAATTATAACACAAATGATATCTGTAAGGGTTAATAAATTATGAAGAATCATGAGAGCTCAGGTCAGAACTACCGTTCAGCAGAGAGATCATGACTCAACTTTCGGGTGTGTCCCCTTTAGAGGATCTTTTTTACAACAGCATTGCTAAGCAATTTTATTGTCTTATCATTTATGCTGAGGGTGATGCTATGTTTCAAGCATTGCAGAAAGTATTATTCGAGGACTAGGTCAGAACTTCCATTCAGCAGAAGTCCTGGAATAATACCCCAGCTATCACTGAGTATAAAAACCTAGTATATCAGAAAAAGGAATCTTTCAAACGAGATTTCAGGGGTTACCTATATATCCAAGTAGTGTTCCCCACGAAATAAGCAAGTAAGATTTAGGTTTATATCCCGAACAAACCTACTAAATGTGTAAAAACCTATCGACACATCATCAGTGAGACTGTTTAACGCATTTAAACATTACATTTCTTTAGCATATTGTGACTGTCAAGCTGATGTACTATCATTTTCCCTTTTTACACAAGCTCTTTTCTAGTTTTCTATTGTTTTTGTATTTGTCATTTTTTTATTGTTTTTGTATTTTCTGAAATATTAGGATTTAGAGTGAGACAAGAGCTAAGACAAGATTTTAGAAGTTCAAAGACTGATAAAGACTGAAGATTGGGCAGACTCGACATTTAAGACTCGTCAACATCTGAGGGG
Source organism: Helianthus tuberosus (assembly GCA_030545235.1). Classification (NCBI taxonomy): domain Eukaryota; kingdom Viridiplantae; phylum Streptophyta; class Magnoliopsida; order Asterales; family Asteraceae; genus Helianthus; species Helianthus tuberosus. Next base: position 141,936,146 of record CM060450.1, on the reverse strand, counting down.
GAGTCTGTTGGTGCACACATCTGTCGTCTTCGTCTTATATCGAGTCTTGGCTGTGTTGCGGATCTAATCAAGAGTGATGTCATCATTCTTGATGATGACATCATCAAAGTGATATCATCAATGACATCATCAATGACATCATCAAAGTGACATCATCACAAGAAGACAAAGCAAGTTTCAAATCAGATTTATGTATTTTTTCGGTTTCGCTTGAATTGTTAACATGTGGGTTTTCGCTTGAGTTCATCTAGGAGGTTTCGCTTGAATGTAGCTTCAAGCGAAAGCCTAACTACTATAAATAGGGTAGTTGTCTTCTCATTTGTAAGGTTTTCCAGATTTGATACCGAAGTGCTGCCAGTATTTCTCTTGAATGTAATAGCTGTAAAATCAATATACAAGAGGTTTATAGTGTGAATCAAGCTGTTTTCACATCCGTTTCTTTGTTTTCGCCTCTGAAACAGATTTGAGCATATCAGTTATTCGACAAATCACAAGTACCGTTAAGCTTCAATTACATACTCAGAATTAAACAATTCACGTAGATTGTCGATATACTGATCCATTTTAAATTCTCACACAAATTTCAATCTGTTCAAGACACGGATTTAGTGTTTTAAAGACTTAAACTTATACGTGTGTCCCACCTCTTGTATATACTCCCGTATCCAGATCCCAATATTCAGTCTTATAAGCAATTATAACACAAATGATATCTGTAAGGGTTAATAAATTATGAAGAATCATGAGAGCTCAGGTCAGAACTACCGTTCAGCAGAGAGATCATGACTCAACTTTTGGGTGTGTCCCCTTTAGAGGATCTTTTTTACAACAGCATTGCTAAGCAATTTTATTGTCTTATCATTTATGCTGAGGGTGATGCTATGTTTCAAGCATTGCAGAAAGTATTATTCGAGGACTAGGTCAGAACTTCCATTCAGCAGAAGTCCTGGAATAATACCCCAGATATCACTGAGTATAAAAACCTAGTATATCAGAAAAAGGAATCTTTCAAACGAGATTTCAGGGGTTACCTATATATCCAAGTAGTGTTCCCCATGAAATAATCAAGTAAGATTTAGGTTTATATCCCGAACAAACCTACTAAATGTGTAAAAACCTATCAACACATCATCAGTGAGACTGTTTAACGCATTTAAACATTACATTTCTTTAGCATACTGTGACTGTTAAGTCGATGTACTATCATTTTCCCTTTTTACACAATCTCTTTTCTGGTTTTCTATTGTTTTTGTATTTTTGTCATTTTTTATTGTTTTTGTATTTTCTGAAATATTACCCTATACCTCCCCCTAAATACCTAAACAAGTAAAAGATCGACAAACCATTGCAGATTGCTTCTCAACATCATCTACAATGTCTCCTTCATCAACGCCAATTATCTCCTCCAACACCGATAAAAGCTTCATACCATTCAGTTTTAGCAAATACTGAAAACGTGTTTTGTCAAATGCTTTGGTATGTAAATCAGCTTTTTGATCGTCAGTGTGGATTTTCTCAATACGTATCAACTTCTTCTCGAAACAATCGCGAATGAAGTGATGACGAATCTCAATGTGTTTGGTTTTAGCGTGATGTACTGGGTTTTTAGTAATGTTAATCGCTGCCACATTATCAACAAAGATAGGGGTATTTAGAAATTGCAAACCATAGTCACGCATCTGTTGCTGGATCCACAAGATCTGAGAGCAGCAGCTGCTAGCAGATACATACTCCGCTTCACATGTGGATAAAGCCACAGAGGTTTGCTTTTTGCATTGCCAAGTAATCAATCGTGATCCAAAGAACTGGCACACTGCTGTTGTTGATTTAGCATTAACTTTGCAGCATCCGAAATCGGAATCGGAATAACCTTCGAGCGTGAAATCGCCTTCTCTTGGATACCACAACCCCAATGATGGAGTTCCTTTCAGGTAGCACAATATCCTTTTCACAATAATCATGTGTGATGCTCTCGGGTTAGATTGAAATCTTGTTGCGAGGCAGGTTGGGTACATGATATCGGGTCTTGAAGCTGTCAAATACATCAGCGAACCGATCATGGAACAATACATCGTTTTGTCTACCTTCTCTCCGGTGAGATCAGGGTTTATCCCATGATTCGTTGCTAATGGGGTGGCTGCTGGAGTAGAACCTGACATCCCGAATTTCTCCAAGATATCATGAACGTACTTCGTTTGATGTATGAAAATTCCTTTGGGTAGCTGATCAACCTGCAATCCCAAAAAGAATTTCACACCCATCGATGACATTTCGAATTTCTGCTTCATGACTCGTTCAAAATCTTTGCATAGATCTTCATTTGTTGACCCAAATATAATGTCGTCCACGTATATCTGAACAATCAGAAGATGTCCGTCGACCTCTTTGGTGAAGAGAGTGGCATCCACTTTTCCACGAATGAAATTGTTGGCTAGTAGGTGTTGAGACAATGTCTCGTACCAAGCTCTCGGGGCCTGGTGTAAACCATATAGCGCTTTGTCTAACAAGTAGACCTTGTCTTTGTGGTGTGGATCGGTGAAGCCCGGTGGCTGACCGACATAAACCTCCTCTTTTACCTTCCCGTAAAGAAAAGCCGATTTTACATCTAACTGATATACTTTGAAATTTTTCCAAGATGCAAATGCTAGGAAGATTCTGATCGCTTCTAGTCGAGCAACTGGAGCATATACTTCAGTGAAATCTATACCCTCCTGCTGACAGAAACCCTGGATAACGAGTCGAGCTTTGTTACGAACCACAACTCCTCTATCGTCTCTCTTACACTTGAACACCCACTTGGTGTTTATCTTCCTCTGACCATCAGGTAAATCCACTAACTTCCACACTCCCAACTTTTCAAACTGGCTAAGTTCCTCCTGCATTGCATTGACCCAAGAATCTTCAGTAAGCGCCTCTTTGTAAGTTCTTGGTTCAACCTGCGAGATAAAACAACTCAATGAGAATTCAGTTTGCAAAGGAGCAACTGTTGTATAAAAACATGTAAGCCCTTTATCAATTTGTCTTCGAGTGCGGATGCCTGTCTGCAGTTCTCAAATGATCAATTCCTCCGGATGATATGAAAGAGTTCGTGGCCTTACTTCACCTGAAACATCTACATCACCTTCCAAATTAGTAACATTCTGATTTGCACCTTGTTCACTGACTGGGTTTGTTTGACTTGAAATCTGAATTTGCTCCCCCTCAGAATCTGAATCACCACAATCAAATACTGGCATATTCTCAGATTCTTGATTATCATTCTGTGCTGTCTGATTATCTTGAGCAACTTCATCATGTTGGACATCATCATGTTCACCAGCATTGCTTGGACCTGCTTCATCATCATTTAAAGCTTGTCGAGGTCTTCTTGAATACTCTACTGGAAACCTTTCCTGCGATTCTTCATATACTCTCAAAATATCCAACTCATCAAAGAAATCCTCTTCTTCTTCCTTTTCTTCTTCCATGTCAAACGAATCCCACAATTTATCGTAATTAAAATGCCATGAGTCACCGGGGTTCTGAGGTGGCATTGTATAACCTTGACATTCAACATTAGGAGCTTCAATAATCCGCTTCAGACTTGGAACGAAGACACGTCATAACGGACTTGCATAACCTATGAATATCCCTTCAATACTCTTCGGACCAAACTTTCCAAACGGCTCTAGAACAGTACAGGGTGACCCGAACGGTTCAAGATACGTCAGATTCGGTTTGCGGTTATTGATCAATTCAAAGCATGTTTTGTTGAATTTCTTGACAGTGAGAACCCTGTTGAGCGTATAGCATGCTGCGGAAACTGCTTCTGCCCAAAAATTTATCGGTAGCTTTGAATCAGCAAGCATTGTTCTGGCCGTTTCGATTAGCGTCCTGTTTTTACGTTCTGCAACTCCATTCTGCTGCGGAGTGTACGGAGCACTAAACTCATGCAATATACCTCTTTCATCACAATATTCTTCCATCTTGTTTTTCTTGAACTCAGTACCATTATCACTTCTAATTCTTCTGATACGCCTTTGGTACAAATTTTCAATCTTTCTAAACAACGCCATCAAACTGTCAAACATGTCATCTTTCGACTTCAAAAATGATACCCACGAAAATCTGGAATAATCATCAGTAAGCACAAGATAATAGAGATCCCCTGTAATACTTTTGATGTTTACTGGACCAAACAAATCCATATGTAGTCTCTCTAACGGTCTGGTAACTGAATTGACTTGCTTTTTAGGGTGTGACTTTTTCTTCTGCTTGCCTTTGATGCAACTAATGCACTCCCCTTCCAGATGAAAACCTTTAATATTAACTCCAAGAACCAAATCATTATGCACCAAGTGATTCATTTTTCTAAGATGTATATGCCCCTTCTTCCGGTGCCACAACTTCGATTCTTTCTCCGTTGCTCTAGACACAAAACAATGTGCTTGACCTGTTGTTGTAGTTGCTACACTCATGTCCAATACATATAAATCATTCACTCTAGGTGCCCGCATGATAATCCATTCTTCAGGGATAACAAATCCTGGTTTCAAGATCAAACATTCTTTGTCTGTGAAGTGAGTGGTATACATATTGTCACAAATCAGTGAGATACTCAGCAGATTATTCTCCAGCTCGGTAATGTAGTTAACTCTCTCAAACGTTACAATCCCATTGGATAACGTTCCTTCACCAATAATTCGACCACCTTCGTGTCCAGCAAATCCCACATAACCACCATTGATATTTCTAACATCATAAAACAATGCAGTCTTTCCTGTCATATGTCGAGACGCTCTATCACACCCCGACCACGTAGAACATACAAAACGTGGCGGAAATGTCGGGGAGTGTTGTAACAGAATTAATTGTTTCAAATCCATGGTAATTGAAGTTTCGTTTTATTGATTAAAAGTGTTACAATGTCTTAACAAACAAGAAATACAACATATTTAACTAGTCTTGTATCTTTTATTGTCACTAAAGCCCAAGTCTGCCTATGTGTATCTTGATCATCTTATGTAACAGCTCCTGAAAAACACATGTGAAAATAGGTACGTCAGCATAAAAATGCCTGTGAGATACATAGGTTTTGTGAAAATAGGATTCATGACTTATGTTTGAGAAAATGTTTAGTCATGAACCTTGTTATTTGCTTTGTTTTGTAAATCATTTGAAAATCGATAAGATCAGATGATAAGTATAAATAAATGTAAGGTTAAATGAATAACCAAGTAAAATATGTTTGCATAAGATAAGATGTTTATAAATCAATGTCTTGTGAAAAGTATGTTATTTGTATAAAATGTTCTATGTCTCAAACTGAAATGATTCAAATAACGCTACGATATGTAATACCATACAAACACTTATATATAGGAAGTACCAGCGGCGTATCCACCATGCTTGTATCATATTACACACGCATCCTTACTTAATCAAACCAAACCAAACAATGTAAAATGTTCATGTCAAGATGTAAATCATGTCAAAATGTCTATGTCAAATATCCATGTCAAATGTCTATGTCAAATATCCATGTCAAATGTCTATGTCAAATATCCATGTCAAATGTCTATGTCAAATATCCATGTCAAATGTCTATGTCAAATATCCATGTCAAATGTCATGTATGGCAAGTGAAATGTCTCAACTAAACCATATGCACAAAAACAAAGTATTGAAGTAAAACTTGGTTTAAATCAAAGCTATGTTTTGTGTAAATGCATGATCAAATGTCAATCATGTTAAAATGTCTATGTCGAAATGTCTATGTCAAAATGTCTATGTCAAAATGTCATGTAAAACGATGTACTAAGTAATGCACACAATGGCAATACATAGCATGAAATGTAATGAAATCATGTACTATAATGTACTAACGAACATAGCAGTATATGATGCGAAAACAGGAAAGCATGAAAGTAACAAGTAGGCACATGTGTTTCACCCCAAAACAGTTTGGAAAACAGTAAAAGAGGGGTCTATGTACTCACTTGAGATTGCTCAGAAGTCCTAGGATAACCACCAAGCAATGCTAGAGATCGCGGAATATCAAACGGCACCTAATATAGGTAACTACATTAATAAACCGGACCTAAATCGGAAGACTGGGTAGCATGAGGGTTTGTAAACCAAATGAGTGTAGGAACTCATGTGATATGGTTAATCAAAGCCTACATACTAAATGAAACTTAACCTAAGTGTCTACGACCCATTACGACCCGTTTAGGTAGCTTATGCTACTTTAACGCGTCGTTCGCGTGAAACGCGTTCGGACCGCCTAACTAGCCCTATGACAAGTGTTATATGCCTAAACATATTACATAATCAGTTATGTGACAAAGGTTTAGGTTACATATGCTTAATTACCAATTATACATGAAAAGGGTATTCTGGTAATTTACCTAAGGCATATAAACTACCTATCATACAACTACTTAAACGATGTGACCATAGGGTATAACCTCGGAAGGTTATTCCCTACCTACTATGGTCACCTAATGTGTTTGGTCGGATCCTAATGATCGACCAAACTGGTCGGGTTCGAAAGTATAAGCGATTGATTAGATCGCTTACCTCTACGACCCTATATAAGCACTAAACTAAAAGTGACGAGCTAAGCATGTTAAAACATGCTTAACTAAGTTTAGAAAACAGGTTTGGTATCACAACAAACGGTTGTGATACCTAAGAGTAGTTTGGTTACAAAATACGTAAGAATACGTATTCTGCCCGAAACTACGGCTCGTCACTGAGCCTAGATAACGTGGTAATCAGTAGGTATAGTCGCTAGGGACTATAACCATCGTGATCACACTCACGTTATGAAGTTCAAACGAACTTCGCATCGACCATAAATTGGTCAATGCAGAAAGTCAAACAAAGTTTGACTTTCGGACTCGAAAAGCAATAAAAGAACGAAATAGCACTTACGAAGGGTCCCCGAATGCTAATCTAGATCAAAATAGCTCAGGTATGAAACAAAGGTTTCAAATTAGAGCACAATTGATCAGATTCTTGTGAGGAATGAAAGAAAATATGATGGGTATTTATAGATTTCGGGTAACCGTTAAGATCGTTTCATGAAAACCGTGCTCGAATCTTGTGCGTACACTTGTCCAATTGTTGTGGTAACTAAAAATGACCCTAAATGATCAGAATGGGCGATTTAGAATGTGTGGTTGTGGTTTAATCAGCTGATAATCTGCTGACTGGTTGGTATTATCTGTTCTGGCACAGGCTAGCGCACCGCTACGCCCTAGTTTGGCAGAATTACACTTTTGGTCCCTGTATTGCAATCAGCCCATTTTCGACACGTTTAAGGCCCGTTAACCCCATTTCAAAGCTCTAAAAAGAAGTTAAAGTATAGGAAACTTAAAATGTGTTCAAAAATATCTCGGATGTCGGTTCGTTTGGCCGTACGGTCGCGATGTTCGCTTAATTACGACGGAATGCGCATAAGCGCGAAAAACGATCCAAATGACGCGACGAATGGATTTTTCTTATGCCAAATACTAAAATAAAATATTTTAGTGCTTACATAAATTTTTGGATGTCCGGATGTATTCAGAACGTAAGTTATGCGTAAAAATGCAAACTTGTGCACTTTTTGACACTTTTAGTCCCTGAATGACACAAAAGTTTATTTTAGCATACCGAACACCTCAAAGCCTATTTCTAAGCTATGTAAAGGATATTTATGGTATGTTTAACTTATGGTCATGTTCCGGAAAGTCTGTTACAGTTCAAATTGGCATACTTTCGCAGTTTGTCAACTTTAGTCCCTGTAAGCGATTAAACTTTGATTTCACCACACCAAACCTTCCAAAACTTATATCTAAGTTATGTAAAGGTTATTTAAGGTATGTTAAGCCTATTTCACTATTCCGGAGTGTTCGTTGCATTAAACTAGTTATATTTACGCATCAGTGCGTGTATAACCTTCCAGAAAGCGATTTAGAGCTTGAAATCGAACATGAGTTGATATGTGCAAAAGATACACATATTTATACAAGTCCAAAGTATGAAATACATTATTTCATTGGTTTGGCATTTGTTTGATGGTTGAAATGACACAGGTGTTACAGTCTCCCCTACTTTAGGAAATTTCGTCCCGAAATTCATTCGTAGGAGTCTATTTGTGACTTTGTGTTAAATAACCATCAAAGATGAACAAGACGTAATCCTGTAATTTCTCTTTAACGAACATTTTTCAGAAATGAAAAATGAACAGAGTTATTTTCAACAGGCATTCTTTAGAAACAAAAATGAACAGAATAGTCATTTTCCACAACATCTTCAGAAACAAAAATGAACAGAATAGTCATTTTACATCTTCAGAAACAAAAATGAACAGAATAGTCATTTTACATCTTCAGAAACAAAAATGAACGGAATAGTCATTTTACATCTTCAGAAACAAAAATGAACAGAATAGTCATTTTACATCTTCAGAAACAAAAATGAACGGAATAGTCATTTTACATCTTCAGAAACAAAAATGAACGAAATAGTCATTTTACATCTTCAGAAACAAAAATGAACAGAATAGTCATTTTACATCTTCAGAAACAAAAATGAACAGAATAGTCATTTTACATCTTCAGAAACAAAAATGAACGGAATAGTCATTTTACATCTTCAGAAACAAAAATGAACGGAATAGTCATTTTACATCTTCAGAAACAAAAATGAACAGAATAGTCATTTTACATCTTCAGAAACAAAAATGAACGGAATAGTCTCTAGACACATGACAAAATTTGTTGTGGTTTCCGTGCACTGAATTTCATAATTATGTATGCATCCATAATTACGCAATTCCTTGCATAGTCCGCACAACTTGTCTTGAAATGTTTGTGGGGAGGAAAAATCAAACCTGATGATGAGTGTGGCTAGACTACCATAGGGTCCTTTTAATTAGATCAACAAAGGATCCTTTTAATTAGACCACCAAGGAGTCCTTTCAGCTATATCATCACACGATATTCCTAACCAGATTTTTGGATCAATCTGTTTACCTAGACCACTCAGGGGTCTAATTATGGAATGGTACAATATAATCCAAGGGTCTTTACTATTACGTACAAGCCCGTTGAGGATTTAATATAGCACCCAAAGATATGGAAGATTCTACGAGGATTTGGATGACAAGAATTTGGATCACACAAAAACATAAAAAGGGAACACATAAGCACATAATCACATAGTTGTTTAATTTGTTTATTAATTTGTTATCTTTGGACGCGGATACTTAAAGTACACCAGGAATCCAATTCGTGGATTTCATTTGGTACTTTAATCATTTCAAGAATCCATCCATGAAGATAGGATGATCTACCAAAAATTCGATTTTCGTTTTTCAGGAAAACGCAATATTCGAATTAAGGTACACAATAATTTAGGACATACGGAAATACCCTTGGGTACCCTATTAAAAATTTATAGTGGTACTTGGGGTATTCGTACAGAATTATAACTTTTATCTTGTACTTCTTTTCTTTGCAAGAGACGGGTACTTAGGATCTTTGTGGAAAACGCAAGAGATTGTAAAATGGAAGAATTTTGGGGTAGTTTGCTTTTCAAGTAATACGATTCCTTGATTGTCGGTATTGTAAGGGATATGTTGTTTATACATACAATCACATAAATACATTGCAATGTAAATAAAAGATTTATTTATAAACAATGATAACAACTGTTTCTTGGATCTTGACAACAAAAGAAAATAATACATAAGATATGATTATTTCTAAAGAGTGTTGTCTTCTAGTCGATCAGATTCTCATCTCTGTGCTGGATTAGCATTAGCAAGCTTTGGGCAATTTCTTCGGAAATGTCCCATCTTACCACACTTGTTGCAAGAACCTGGTGGAAAGCGAGCTCGAGCAGGTTTGTTGTCGGCTTGATTCGGTGCAACTGCTGCAACGCAAACTTTTGCCATATGACCTTTAAGTCCACAAATTTGGCATTCGCGGCACTTCACATTAGCATGATGATGTAGGCCACATCGGTTGCACAAGGGTGAAGTTCCATTGTATGGCTTCCTAGTACGGGGTTGAGCTGGTTGGTTGGGGACGGCTTGACCATTGTGAGCGACCATGGCGAAGCTCTGAGAAGCCTTTTGCTTCTTTGACCGCTCAAGGGATCCAGTCTGCTCATCCATGGTCTTTGATTCCTCGATTGGTTTCGATTCCTCGACTGGTTTCTTGTCACCCTTCCGGAAAAGCTTATGTTTCCTGATCTGAGATTCAGTCAGAGTTGCAGATAGCTCAATGGCCTGCTTAACCGTAGTGGGGTTACTACCAGTAACAATGTCTTGAACTGAGTCAGGGAGACCATCAATGTACTTTTCGATCGCCTTATCCAAAGGCGTAACCATGGTAGGACATAACAGGCTCAGCTCCTCATATCGATCAGTGTATGCTCGATGTTCGCCGCTGTCTTGCTTAAGGTCATCGAATTCCCTTTCTAAGGCCCTGATCTCATGTTGAGGACAAAATTCCTTCATCATCAGTGCTCGAAGTTCTTCCCAAGTTTGGGCCAGTGCCACTTCGGCACCCCTATCTCTCACCACACCGTTCCACCATGTCAAAGTTCGTTTCTCGAAGACACTAGATGCAAAATCTACCTTTCGCTCGTTTGGACATTGAACATGCCTGAAAGTGCTCTCTAGACTCTCGAACCATTGCAGAAGTGCAGTCGCTCCTTGAGACCCAGAAAACTTTGATGGCTTAGCCGAGTTGAACGTCTTGAAGTTGCATGGGGCATTATTGTTGTTGATAGCTTGGTGACATTGGGCAACGATGATCGGGATTGCAGCAGTCATTTGCTGTGTAATGACAGCTGCCAGCTCGTCAACAGATACTGGATTTTCGCGTCGTGGAGGCATTCTAAAAGAGGAGAACATGAAAGGAAACGAGTGAGAGAATTAGACGAAATGAATGAGATGAAACAAATTTGATGAAAGCAAGGATATTGGTCATTTGTTTGTTACTACAAAGCAACAAACGACCCTGGTGATTAATCAAAGTAAATAGGTCAAAAATAATGTATCGCGAAGACATGCTCGCCTATAAGTGAACACTCATCCCAAGAATTCCCAGGTAAGCACAACTGGTCTCGCGTCTGATGAGATGTATACGAAGTGCTTGCCTAGACAGAAAACCCAGAATACAGGCATTCACCCTTCCAGTTTGCACGTGTTCACATTATTAAAAACCCAAAACCTTGACGAGAGTTTTGAAAACTCAAAGGGGTTCAAAACCGTATAACAGAGGGTTCAAAACCTTACAATAGAGGGTTCAAAACCTAGTAATCAATCATCCTAGAACAGATGATTAGTTTTCAAAGCGGTTTTGAAATTTATGTTCTTGTTGTGGTCGTCGCCTAAGGATAGGTGACGGTATTGTTTTATGACTAAACGCAAGTAAACTCGCGTTAGGGTCCTAAGAAGGTTATAGACTAGGTCAAAGCATTACTAATTACTAATAACCTAATTCCCTATAACCATTGGCTCTGATACCATCTTTTCTGTCACACCCCGACCACGTAGAACATACAAAACGTGGCGGAAATGTCGGGGAGTGTTGTAACAGAATTAATTGTTTCAAATCCATGGTAATTGAAGTTTCGTTTTATTGATTAAAAGTGTTACAATGTCTTAACAAACAAGAAATACAACATATTTAACTAGTCCTGTATCTTTTATTGTCACTAAAGCCCAAGTCTGCCTATGTGTATCTTGATCATCTTATGTAACAGCTCCTGAAAAACACATGTGAAAATAGGTACGTCAGCATAAAAATGCCTGTGAGATACATAGGTTTTGTGAAAATAGGATTCATGACTTATGTTTGAGAAAATGTTTAGTCATGAACCTTGTTATTTGCTTTGTTTTGTAAATCATTTGAAAATCGATAAGATCAGATGATAAGTATAAATAAATGTAAGGTTAAATGAATAACCAAGTAAAATATGTTTGCATAAGATAAGATGTTTATAAATCAATGTCTTGTGAAAAGTATGTTATTTGTATAAAATGTTCTATGTCTCAAACTGAAATGATTCAAATAACGCTACGATATGTAATACCATACAAACACTTATATATAGGAAGTACCAGCGGCGTATCCACCATGCTTGTATCATATTACACACGCATCGTTACTTAATCAAACCAAACCAAACAATGTAAAATGTTCATGTCAAGATGTAAATCATGTCAAAATGTCTATGTCAAATATCCATGTCAAATGTCTATGTCAAATATCCATGTCAAATGTCTATGTCAAATATCCATGTCAAATGTCTATGTCAAATATCCATGTCAAATGTCTATGTCAAATATCCATGTCAAATGTCATGTATGGCAAGTGAAATGTCTCAACTAAACCATATGCACAAAAACAAAGTATTGAAGTAAAACTTGGTTTAAATCAAAGCTATGTTTTGTGTAAATGCATGATCAAATGTCAATCATGTTAAAATGTCTATGTCGAAATGTCTATGTCAAAATGTCTATGTCAAAATGTCATGTAAAACGATGTACTAAGTAATGCACACAATGGCAATACATAGCATGAAATGTAATGAAATCATGTACTATAATGTACTAACGAACATAGCAGTATATGATGCGAAAACAGGAAAGCATGAAAGTAACAAGTAGGCACATGTGTTTCACCCCAAAACAGTTTGGAAAACAGTAAAAGAGGGGTCTATGTACTCACTTGAGATTGCTCAGAAGTCCTAGGATAACCACCAAGCAATGCTAGAGATCGCGGAATATCAAACGGCACCTAATATAGGTAACTACATTAATAAACCGGACCTAAATCGGAAGACTGGGTAGCATGAGGGTTTGTAAACCAAATGAGTGTAGGAACTCATGTGATATGGTTAATCAAAGCCTACATACTAAATGAAACTTAACCTAAGTGTCTACGACCCATTACGACCCGTTTAGGTAGCTTATGCTACTTTAACGCGTCGTTCGCGTGAAACGCGTTCGGACCGCCTAACTAGCCCTATGACAAGTGTTATATGCCTAAACATATTACATAATCAGTTATGTGACAAAGGTTTAGGTTACATATGCTTAATTACCAATTATACATGAAAAGGGTATTCTGGTAATTTACCTAAGGCATATAAACTACCTATCATACAACTACTTAAACGATGTGACCATAGGGTATAACCTCGGAAGGTTATTCCCTACCTACTATGGTCACCTAATGTGTTTGGTCGGATCCTAATGATCGACCAAACTGGTCGGGTTCGAAAGTATAAGCGATTGATTAGATCGCTTACCTCTACGACCCTATATAAGCACTAAACTAAAAGTGACGAGCTAAGCATGTTAAAACATGCTTAACTAAGTTTAGAAAACAGGTTTGGTATCACAACAAACGGTTGTGATACCTAAGAGTAGTTTGGTTACAAAATACGTAAGAATACGTATTCTGCCCGAAACTACGGCTCGTCACTAAGCCTAGATAACGTGGTAATCAGTAGGTATAGTCGCTAGGGACTATAACCATCGTGATCACACTCACGTTATGAAGTTCAAACGAACTTCGCATCGACCATAAATTGGTCAATGCAGAAAGTCAAACAAAGTTTGACTTTCGGACTCGAAAAGCAATAAAAGAACGAAAGAGCACTTACGAAGGGTCCCCGAATGCTAATCTAGATCAAAATAGCTCAGGTATGAAACAAAGGTTTCAAATTAGAGCACAATTGATCAGATTCTTGTGAGGAATGAAAGAAAATGTGATGGGTATTTATAGATTTCGGGTAACCGTTAAGATCGTTTCATGAAAACCGTGCTCGAATCTTGTGCGTACACTTGTCCAATTGTTGTGGTAACTAAAAATGACCCTAAATGATCAGAATGGGCGATTTAGAATGTGTGGTTGTGGTTTAATCAGCTGATAATCTGCTGACTGGTTGGTATTATCTGTTCTGGCACAGGCTAGCGCACCGCTACGCTAAAAGTGTAGCGCACCGCTAGGCCCTAGTTTGGCAGAATTACACTTTTGGTCCCTGTATTGCAATCAGCCCATTTTCGACACGTTTAAGGCCCGTTAACCCCATTTCAAAGCTCTAAAATGAAGTTAAAGTATAGGAAACTTAAAATGTGTTCAAAAATATCTCGGATGTCGGTTCGTTTGGCCGTACGGTCGCGATGTTCGCTTAATTACGACGGAATGCGCATAAGCGCGAAAAACGATCCAAATGACGCGACGAATGGATTTTTCTTATGCCAAACACTAAAATAAAATATTTTAGTGCTTACATAAATTTTTGGATGTCCGGATGTATTCAGAACGTAAGTTATGTGTAAAAATGCAAACTTGTGCACTTTTTGACACTTTTAGTCCCTGAATGACACAAAAGTTTATTTTAGCATACCGAACACCTCAAAGCCTATTTCTAAGCTATGTAAAGGATATTTATGGTATGTTTAACTTATGGTCATGTTCCGGAAAGTCTGTTACAGTTCAAATTGGCATACTTTCGCAGTTTGTCAACTTTAGTCCCTGTAAGCGATTAAACTTTGATTTCACCACACCAAACCTTCCAAAACTTATATCTAAGTTATGTAAAGGTTATTTAAGGTATGTTAAGCCTATTTCACTATTCCGGAGTGTTCTTTGCATTAAACTGGTTATATTTACGCATCAGTGCGTGTATAACCTTCAAGAAAGCGATTTAGAGCTTGAAATCGAACATGAGTTGATATGTGCAAAAGATACACATATTTATACAAGTCCAAAGTATGAAATACATTATTTCATTGGTTTGGCATTTGTTTGATGGTTGAAATGACACAGGTGTTACACGCTCCACTATCCATAATCCATCTTGAAATAGCTCTCGGAAGATCCTGCACATATCACAAACAATACAATAAAGATGCCGATTCATGCTTCACGGTTACCAACTAGGAAGCTCTGGCAAGTCCAAAATCTTTAGTGAGATTTTGATGCCACCCAAGCCTCTTTGGACTCAGGTAACTTGACTTTAATGTGAGTTTTAGCAGTGTAAAGTGGCGGAAAATTTTTATCATTCATTTTCAAACTTTCATTTGATCCAACCTCAACCTTTTTGTATAAGAAAAACTCATCTATCTTAAGTTGTCCAGTTGGTTGATTTCTCTTTTGAACATTCTTCTTCTCAGATGGAGTAGAATATTGTTTTTCCAACTTTTCATAATAATCCAAAGGAACATTCATCTTTACCGGTATGGTAGAAAATGATTGTTTTTCCGACTCTGAAACCTTTGGTTTTTCAACAACTTTTGGCTTCCATGTTTGTTGAGATGATGCAACCCGTTTGTAAAATTTGTCATTTTTAGTTACCATGTTCTTAACAGGTTCAATTTTGACTTTTGTTTTCTCATTTTTCAAAAATTTCTCAACAACCAATGGAGCTTTGCCTTTAGCATCAACCTTCTTCTTTTTTTTCTCAACAACGTCAGTCTTAGGCTTGAAATTTGTGCAATTTCTTGAAATGTGACCAACTTTGTTGCATCTAAAACATGTACGAGTATCAACTACCCGACTTGTGCCTTCAGACTGATGTTGTGAGGCCCTCTTCTCAAAAAATTCTTCATTTGATTTTGAAAAGATTTCATTTTCCTCATCAGAAAGTGAACTTGAACTGTTTACAAACACCTTCTTTTCAGCAAACCTTTTGTTTTGAAAACTCCTTTTCTGATAACTCTTACAACCCTGATATCCACCCGACCAATTGTTTCGATTGTTATTATAAAAACGTGGTGGCACAACAGGCTTTTTGTAGTAAGCTTTATCTTTCTGAAAATTCATTTGCCTTTTTGTTTGTTTCAAATTCTGTAATTCAGACAACTCAACTTCAACCAATTTGAACACATTTGTCAATTTTGAAACGTTTACATTCTCCAAAGGAAACTCAGAATCCGAATACAACTTATCAGATCCAGCTATCTTGTACATCACAAGTCCCGGTTCATCACCTAAGTTGTTTTTGGATTTTGGTTTCTGAATGTACTTGTCCAAGAAACATTCATCATCTTCAGCTGAATCAGACAATAAAACACTTTCAGCTATGCTTTTAACTATCCCTGTTTGAACACTATCATCAGATGATGAAGAAGAAAATGTCACATCAATTGAATCAGGAAGTTTCACATCAGTTTCTTCCTCAAGATTAACCAACCCATATTGTTTTTTTGAATAATTTTCAAGAATTGGTGGTGGAACTTGATGAAAACCCACCCCAGTTCCATCACAGTATACATCTTCGCCTGCTTTGTCTTTCCCAATGGGTTTGGGAATGATGTGTTGCAAAACAAAGCTTGCAGAGCTGTAACTGTTCAATTTCAAATTGATCCGTTCATTCTCAATCTTTGCTTCTTCAAACTGAAGTTTCAATTTAGCAATCTCATCCAATTGTGTGTTTATTAATTCTTCTTTGATTCTCAAAACACATTGCAATTGGCAATTTTCTTTGTAAGTTTTACCATTTCGATCATCATTATCTTTAATAGTGCTTTTAAGTTTCTCAAATTTTTCAGTGATCTGACAATTTTCAAGAACTAACCTTTCATTTTCTTTCCTAACCTTTTCCTGATCAATTTTATCAGTTTCAATTTTGTTAGTTAATTCCTTTAATCGTTCAGTTGAAGCTTTCACCATTTTGTCACGATCAAGGATTTGATCCTCAACACTTCTGACTTTAGCAGTCAGATCCTCAATCTTCTTACCTTTGAGATAAGTGTTTGTACTATAAACCTTGCATTCTTTGATGCAATTTTTGCAGTCAACATCACCACTGACCTTCTTACCTGACTCAGTAGTTGACGCATTTGAACTGACTTGGCTTTTAGACTCAGAAACAGATTTAGAATCTACCTCAAGCGCCTTAGCTGCTATGACCTTGTCAGCCATATTTCCTAGATTTTCAGCATTCAACTTATGTGTCGTGTCAATGATCCCAGTATCAATCTTCTTAGACTTCTCTTCCTCTTCTTTCTCCTTCTTCTCTTTCTTTTCTTCTTCTCCGCTTCCCCACCATTTCTTCTGCCAATAATCATCTTCAATTTTATACTCTTGGATTATGGTTTCTACATCAAGAGTGCTATGATCAACAGCAATGTTTCCATAGGGGTCTAGATAACACTCCCTGTCTGGATCCCATCTATTTGCTCTTTTTGCCTCAGAAAAAATACCAGATATTCTGATCAATTTGTTTGTGGCCAACAACTTTCTGTGTTTATACTTATGTTCTTCAGTTCTATTGTCTTTCCAAGGTTTAGGTTCAGAATTTGCCATGAATGCATATCCAACTGCATCTTCCTCAGGTAACAACTCGCTCCAGTCAAAACCTTCATCGTCGTGAATTACCGCAAGGGCTCTATATTTTTCTTTATTATCTTCAATATGCTTCATTCTTGGTGGCTCCGATTTATTCTGATGATAAATCGCTTTCTTGTAGTAATCTTCTCTGAACGGGTTTTCAGATTCATCAGCATACGAATATCGGCATTCACGCTTAAAGTGACCTTTATGTTTGCATTTGAAACACGTCACCTTAGACTTATCAAAGCCCAACTTGGTAGATGGTCCACCAATTGACTTCCTCCCTGTTATCTCCATGAAACGCTGTGCTCGACGAACTGCACTGGCCATACACCACCTTATGTCGATCAGTTCCATTTCCTCAGGATCTATTTGGTCATAATCTTCCTTCGTCAGGTTGGTGTTCCCAATCTTCCCTGCTACAAGACTTTCATAAGATTCTAGTACAGATGCCAAGAAAACCATATGCTGTTTTGCTGACTCTTCGCTGAAGTTCTGAGCATTCTTTAAGTCTACAGCAATGTTGCATTGAAATAAGTTCTTTGCATCAGACTGGTTTGAATTTGATGAAGACCCACTGTGATAACCACTGCTTTGACTTTCTTTGCTTGTAGAAGAGACATTCTCAGCAGAAAATGCAGTCTTGGGAGATGTACTCTTTGGCATCATGCTCTTTGGATAATACAAATCCAAATTCTGCTGATAAGATGTGTGATTGACTTTGTGCGTCTTCTTTAACTCCAACTCGTGACTCTCTAATCTTTCAATCAGCAAGTCAACTGTAAGATCTTTAGACTTGATTGTATTCTTTAACATCAAGGCGTAATATTGCCAATCCATCTCATCTGGTAACGAATCGAACAATTTGTCGACAAGATCTTCTTGAGAGTATTTAATTCCATGTCTCGCCAACTCTAACTTCAAGTGACCAAACCTTTCAATCATTTTACAAACCGATTCATTTTTCAAACAACCGAATAAATCAAATTCTTTTCTAAGCAGTTTCCTTTTGTTTTTCACAATTTCTTCACTTCCCAAACATTTATCTTTCAATTTTTTCCAAAGATTTGTAGCACTAGAATATTCGATCAAAGATATGATATCTTCTCTGACGGATTGAAACAGCAATGCAATACATTTTTGCTCAGCAACAAACGATTCTATTTCTTCAGTTGTTGTTAAGGTTTCGCCACTTTTGCCTCCATCATCATAACCATTTATTAGACTCTTCCAGCTGAGAAAAGCAAAAGCTCTCAGCCAATCTTCAAACTTCTTTGCCCACCGACTGTATTCTTCTATAGCCATCAACTTCGGAGGTTTGTTGTAAGTTCCGAAAGCACTTTCAGCCTCCAAAGCATCCGATAACTTTTTCTTTGGATTTGGCGTGTTCTCGTTTGTGTTACTTGAAGAAGTATCATTTCCACCGTCTCCAGCAAATGCAAAAACATCATAGAATGGATTGAAATCATCCATCTTGAACGTACCTGAAAAACAATTAGCAAAAACACTTAGAACTTTTAAGTTTTGAAAAATAACAAGTTCAAACAAAATCACTTGAAGCGGAATAGTAACAATTCAAGCGAAATGGTAAACAAGTTTATGATGTTCAAGTGAAATAGATCAATCTGAAGCGAAACCCCCTAGTTCGCTTGAACTTTCAAGCGAAATGGCTTAATCAGATTGGACAGTTCAAGCGAAAAGCTATAATCCTTGTTCGCTTGAACTTGTCAAGCGAAAGAGTCTGATTTTTCAAGCGAAAACCTTAGTTTTAAGCGAAATGGGTCCCTTTCAAGCGAAACAGCGAAGACCAATGTCAAGCGAAAGGTAGTTCTAGGCCATTTTTTATCAGTTTTAGTCCAAGTTTTAATCTGATTCTTTGTAGGATTTGTTAAAACTATGTTTTACACAATATATGTGAAATTCAGGCCATTTCAACCGTTAGAACTCGTTCAAATCAGAAAAGTATGAAAAGAAGTGAGTAGAATGTAGAAAATCCGGTAGAATCAAGTTGCTATGGTATGAACTCCTCGTCCTGAGCTCGGATACCACTTGTTGGATCGTGTTCGGTGACCCTAAAGTCAGTTAAGGCAGTTCATCTTCAAATACGAGGGCGGAATCAACGTAAACGAAGTTACAACAGCTTGTATCCTTTTAATCTTTCTTTCTATTACTGATTGTGAGCTTTTACAATGTATTCTGACAAAAATTCGGCAGCACCTTCGCTCACACACACATACATCATCGCTTCAAATGAACAACACACACTCCTATTTATAGGCTTACAGGGTTTCGCTTGGAAATGTCAGCCCCTGGGGTTTCGCTTGAACAGTGTTTCAAGCGAAACTGTATAATGTTGATGATGAGGTTTCGCTTGAACCTACCATGACACACTTTCAAGCGAAAACCCTTCCTAAAACATGATCTAAACCTAATTTCGACCCTGTTGTGTGTTCATTCAATCCGATCTATACAAAAGACTTGTAAAAGACAAAGTTAACAGAAACAAAGTGCACCAACAATCTTAATCGCGTATCCCACCTCAGAATATACTCTTGTATCAAGATTCCCTAGATTCAGTCTTATATGTGAATATACCTAAATGATCTATGTCTATGGGTTATTGCGAGACCTTGAGAGCTCAGGTTAGAACTTTTGTTCAGTCAAAGAGATGAAGGCTCGACTTAAGGTATGTTCCACTTAGGAATCTTCTTTTCAACTACACTTGATATATATCTTTCGATATTTTCTCAATTTTTATGCAGAGGGAAAGTTTTAAGCGCGAAAGCACTATACAAGGTCTAGGCCATTGCTGACACAAAATCAGAAGACCAGGTATAATACCCCAAATATCAATAAGTATAAAGACCTAATATCTCAAAATCAGGAAATCTCTCAAACGAAATTTCGGAGTACTAAGTCCATATATTCGAGAGATGTTCCCCACGAGAAAAGAAAGTTATTGATTTAGGTTTATATCTCCAAATCAATCTACTGAATGTGTAAAAACCTACTGGCATATCATCAGTGAGACCGTTTATCAAATTTTAACTTTCAATTTCTTTAGCACGCTGTGATTGTCTACTGATGTACCATCATTTCCTCTTTTACACAAAACTCTTTTGAATTTTTCATGTTTTTGTCATTTTCAAATTTTCAAATATTTTTGTATTTTTAAAAATTTTTACTCCCCCTAAAATCCAAAACATTTAAAGAAAATTTGACAAACCAATGTAGACAACTTCATCTCGCCATCCATTTCTGCTTCACACTCTCTGTTTTTCTCACACACCCCTGTGATCAAAACACAGATTTTTAACATTTTGAAAAAAAAATTCAATCTTGTTTTATCATATTTTGATTGTTCAGCCGTGACGGTTTCGGCGTATTTCATCAACATTTTCAAAATTTTGATTGTAACAATTTAAAAAACAAACATTTTTTTATTTTTATGTTTTTCTATTTTTTATTTTTTTTTATTTATTATTATTAACCAAAAACTTCCAGTTTTCAATCACAGGAATCTTCCTCCTGTGCCAGGTTGCTCCGCTGTCCAGGTTAACTTTCAGTTGACTTCTGGAACACATGTACATACAACAACTCAATCACTTGAATAAAGCAATCGAGGCCTGTTTGACCTTGGGTATTTTGACACAATACGAATCACTCAATTTCGGAAAATCTTTGTCGTTTTTCACAAAAACTTTTTCATTCTTGACTTCAACCTTTTTTGTTGAATTGATTATCCCTTTTTCATTAACAGAATTGCTTTGTTTCTTTATCACCCAAATTTGTCCTTTTAAAACATTCCTTTCATAAAATCTTGAATTATTTTGAACATTTCGTTTTGACAAATCAATCTTTGGTTTCGAGATTTGTTTTGGCTTTGATAAATCAACTTTTGGTTTCCAAATATGTTTTGGTTCAAATTTGGGTGACTTCTGTTTCACTAACTCAAATTTATTTTTGTTTTTCTCAACATCAACAGGCTTCAGATTTGGACATTTATGACCAATGTGTCCAGTTTGTTGACATGTAAAACATGTTTTCTTTGAAACATCTTTGGCCTGTTGCTGTTTCTTGTTCTGAGCATAGAATTCTTCATTAGTCTGTCGACTAAATCGAAGTTCTTTCTCTTCTTCAGAACTTGTTCCAAGAACAAAGCTCGTCTTTTTTCTGAAATTTTGACTTTTCAAATCTTTTCTTTTGATTTTGTTTCCTTTTATAACCTAACCTGGCCTTTGTGGTTTTCTTTTGTTACTTGGTTTGTTATAAAAAATTTCTTGCTCGCTTTACCGGAAAATTTGTCAATTTCAGATTTCTACCAATTTAAAAACTTTATCAATCTTTTCCGCAATCACATTTTGAATCGGAGATTCATCATCCGAGAACAATTTATCCGATCCAACCATATAAATGCCAAAAGTTATTGAATCATCATTTGCATTTGTCTCAGATTTTGAATTTTCAGATAATTGTTATGAAAACTTTCCTCATCTTCAAATTGTGATTACAAATTTTTATTCTTGGTAGAATCATTTTCTTCTTTCAAAACGCTTTCAACAACCTTACTTACCACCTCTGAATCACCAACATCATCAGATTTGGAGTAAGTCACATCAATGTTATCAGGCAATTGGTCAACCATGTGTATTGCTTTTGCCACCTTTTCGTCATCATAGAATGTATAATTTGTCTCCAACGGTGGTGGCACCAGATGATATTCTGACCCAATTCCCTTTTTGTACTTTTCAGAACCATTATCATTTGGTGTGATGTTGAAAATGCGTTCGAGTATGTATGAAGAAGCATGATAACTTTGAAGTTTATTAATTTTCTTTTCCTTTTCAGCCAATTCTCGTTTAAGTTCAGCAACTTCATCAATATATTGATTTAAAACCAGTTGTTTTCCTTTATACTTGGCTTCAAGAAATTTTGTCGTTTCAGAATATTTTGAAACTCTTTCTTCAAGACGTTTAACTTGACTTTTCATAGTTTCATATGCTTCTTTTGTTCTATGATGTGAGTATTTCATCACATCATATTCGTTTTTCATTTCTTGAACTACATTTTCTTTTTGTAAACATTCATGACTGTTTGTTGAACACTTTTGTTTTAAAATGTCATTTTCTTTTTCAAGAAAAATACATTTTTGTGTCAGCTCCTCTTCTTTTTGTTTTAAAATTTTTTCGATTTCAAACATTTCTTTACATTTTTCTTTGAAAATATTTTCAATCTTAGTAAATTCAACATTTCTAGATCTTAAGTTTTCATCCTTTTCAGTACAGGCACTACACGTTTCCATGCATTTCCTGCACTGTGCCTCATTTTGATTTTTAGATTTATCACCAATTTCATTATTATCACCCATTGATTTAACCTTGTTTGACGACTCAATAGATTCAGTTGAGTTTTTATCTCTATCTGATCTGCCATCGTTGTTTTGTCGGTCGTCTTCTTCAAAATTTCATCCATCATCTTTTGGCTCTCATCAATGATCTCCTCCACATTCTTCTTCAAAGTCTTAGTCAACTTTTTACACTCGCATTGATCACCCTTTTTATTCGTTTCTCCACTTCTTCCTCATAATATTTATCTTCTTTTATCTTCGAATAAAACTCTCCTGCAGTAGGAATAGCTGGAACCAGCGCTTCAAAATCCACCATCTTTGGATCCACTATCGGATTCCCTTGAGGATCTAGATAACATTTCCTCTCATCATCCCATCTCTTGGCATTTTTTTCTTCTCTGAAAGCATCAGACACTTCATCCAACCTTCTACGCGCAAAGCGTTCTTCTCGACTCCCTCCAATCTAAGCTACCAACGCATTTTTCTCCTTTGGAATGTATTTATTCCAATTGAAACCCTCATCTTCCTGCATCACCACCAGAGCTTGCTTTTCTTCTTTAGAAAACCCTTCAGTTATATGTGATCGATTGATCTTTGGTGGTTGTTCATTGTTGCGATGGTAGATTCCTTTCTGATAGTAATCGTCATGGAATGAATTGACGTTTTATCCCGGTTTGAGCATTCTCTCTTGAAATGTCCTTTCTGTTTGCATTTGAAACACGTAACCTTGGATTTATCAAATCCCATTTTTGTTGAAGGACCTTTAAGACATGATCTGCTAGTAATCTCCATAAATCTTTGATCTACTCTTATTACGCTCGCCATGCACCATCTGATATCAATAAGCTCCATCTCTTCTGGATCGATCTGATCGTTGTCTTCCTTGGTCCTATTTGGATTTCCAATTTTACATGCGACCAGACTTTCATAAGATTCCAGAATTGATAATAAAAAGATCATCTTTTTCTTGGTTGAATCTGCACTCAAACTCTGAGAATTGTTCAGATTTAATGCAATGTTACTTTGAACCACATTTGAGTTAGAGTTGTTTGGCACTGAAGATGATTGATTTTTGGTACTTGAACCTGAATAACCAAAACCATAACTTGAAGAACTGCTTTTCGATAAATCTTTTGAACTTTCTGCAATATATGCGGTCCCAAACTTTTACTATTGATTGTTCGACAATAAGCTTCCGCGATAATATAGATTCACATTCTGTTGAAAGTTTGAGCTGTTTGTTTTATTTTGCTTTTGTAGTTCCAGCTCATGACCTTCCAACTTTTCAATCAACCAATCCAGACTCCTGTTTTCAGTTTCCACCCCATTTTTTAAGAATCATGATATATGTTTGCCAATCATCTTCTTTGGGTAATGCCTCAATCAGTTTGTCGATGATTTCCTCATTGTCCTTTTTTATTTTGAATTTTTTTCCAATTCAAGTTTCAAATGACAGTAGCGTTCTATCATTTGTCGGACATTCTCTCCCTTCATACAACTGAACAGATTAAACTCTTTCTTAAGTAATGACCTTTTGTTTTTCTTTATCTCTTTTCAACCTTCAGCTTTAACTTTCAGTGCCCCCGCATGGATTTTGACATTTCATCATGTTGAAGCAGACAAAGAACTCCTTTTTATCAGCATCTTTATATTCATTAATTAGTATTATTTCATTCTTATCATTTGTTGGTTTTTCATATCCAAATTTTAACATCATCCAACAATCATAAGCATACGCTTTAACCCAAATCTCAAATCTATCTTTCCACCAGTTATAATCTTCTATGTTCATTAGTTTAGGTGGTTTTTGATGATATCCGTACGTATTATCAAAGTTCAAACTTTCAGAAATAGCATTTGAGATGCTCTTTGGTGTGGATCTTGTAACAGATGTGAACGCATCGTAAAATTCATTGAAAACTCCTCTTCTATGATTCTAAGATTCTTTGAAAATCACCTGCAAAGATTAACAAATTTTATCAAACAATTTTGAAAACCAAAACACTAATAATACTGATCCTGTTGGTGCATACATCTGTCGACTTCGTCTTATATCGAGTCAGGTTGCGTTGCGGTTCGGAACAAGGATGATGTCATCATTATTGAAAATACCGAGGTTATTTTCAAGTGTTACCCGAAGTATCTCCTGATTACCGAAGACATGGACGAGGAATTCTACAACGCGTTTGCTACGCCAGTCGCTCCTGTTACTGCTGCAGAGAATTTATACAGTGAAAATGAGACGGGAACTCATCAAAAGCCACCAAAGCTCATGTATATTGAAGATTTTCAGGGTTGGAAAAACCGATTCGAGAATTGGATTCAGGCTTACAGATTCGATGCTTGGTGTTCTTTACTGAAAGATTATGAGAATCCAAAGAATGAACGAGGGTTGGAAAAAGGTTTCAATGATTTTACTGAAGCTGATAAGTTGAAATACACTAGTGAGAAGATGATGATCAGCATCTTACAGCAAGCAGTTAAAGAAGACATCTTTGTCTTACTTCAACATAATGGAACTGCTAGATCAATCTGGGAAGCTTTACTTCAGAAATTCCGAGGGAGTGCTGATATGATCAAAAACAAAAAGGCCTTATTGAAGAAGTCGTTTGACATATTTACTGCATTTGATCATGAAACAACAAAGGAAACAATAGATAGATATTGTCATCTGGTTCTAGAAATGAAAAGATTGGGTATTCAGAAAGATGATGATGAGTGGGTTGATAAGTTAGCAGAGGCATTACCCCAACAGAAGTGGGGAACTTATCTGATGATTGTGAAACTCTTGAGAAAGACTGAGAGTATGAACTTGGCACAGTTTATCCAGAAGATTGAGGAACATGAGATGGATATTCAAAAGACTGCTATAATGACGAATCCAAATGCCAAACAAGATGTCAGTTTGTATTACAGAGGGAACAAGTTTGAGGCCACTTCTAGCCCTAGCCCGAAGATTCAAACTGGTTATAGTGCTGACAGTTCATCTGGAACAAAGAGTAGCAATGTGACTCAAAGTGGTGGATTTTCTTCATCATTTTCAAGTTTTGATCCAAATAGTGCAACATCAACTTCTCAACGACAAAATTCAACACATCTTCAGTGCAATGTTACCTTAAACATTCAAAATGGTCAGAATCTGTCTCCAGAAGTTGCCAAGCAGCACATGGCATCACTGGTTACTATGTTAGAATCTTATGAAAGCTTGATCGGTGGGAAGATTGGGAATCCGATGCTTACCAAAGAAGATTACGACCAAATTGATGCTGAAGAACTTGAATTGATGGATATCAAATGGTGCTTAGCAAGTGCTTGGAGGAGAGCTGAAAAGTTTCAAGAGATTACTGGTAGGGATGAATTTCGAGGAATGGCTACTTCTCAACTGGGTTTTGACAAATCTAAAGTTACCTGTTTCCGTTGCAAAGGAAAAGGACATTTTAAAAGAGAGTGCAAAAGTAAAGAAGCAACCGGAAATCAAGAAAAGAACAACTATTATCAGAAAGCAATTTTCCATCAGATTGCTCAACAACCACAAACTGCACATGGTCATGTTATTGAAGATGGAAAGAAGAAAGCTTTACTTATCAATCAAGATGATGAATTTGTTGCTGAAGGATTTAGTTGGGACAAATACATACCTGGTTCAGCTTGTGTTGCAAAAATACTAGGTGAAGAGGCTAGTGAGAAAAGAATCCCGATATTTCCTGATCTTGGAAGCGATGTGGATACTGATGATGAAGAAGAACATCTCAACAGAGATAGAAAAGGTATTGATCCTACTAGTTTTAATTTGTTTTTTGCAGATAAAATGGAGATGCTGAATCAAAAGAAGATTGCAAAATTGAAGAAAGAGCTGGAAGTAGCAAGAAGGCTAGCTGATGAAAAGACAAAGACAGAAGCTGGAGAAGAAAAGGTTGATCAAGTGATTGAGAAAGTTGTGGAGAAAATTGTTGAAGTAGAAAAAGTTGTTGACAAGATTGTAGAGATTGAAAAGATTGTTGAAATTGAAAAACTTGTCGAAGTTGAAAAAATAGTTGAAGTTGAAAAATTTATCGAAGTTGAAAAGATTGTCGAAGTTGAAAGGATTGTTGAAAAAATGGTTGAAGTTGAAAAGCCATGTTTGAAGTGTTCAGAATCTTGCAAAGCTTGTGAAGAAAAAGATATAAAGATTGCTGAACTTGAGAAGATTAAGGAAGATTTACTGTCTGATGTGAAGTACATTAAAGAATCATATGATGTACTAAACAGAACAGTTGACAGTTTGAAGAAAACAAATTCTGAGATTGAAAAAGCAATGGAGAAAATGAGTGGAACATTAATGACAAAACAAAGCGTCATCAATGAGTATATTGAAGATTGTGCACAGTTAAAGAAAGAAGTGGAGCTTGAAAAGATCGAAAGTGAAAGGATTAAACGATTACTGTTGAGTTACACTACTTGTGATTATCTGATTGATCGTGTTTATCCTACTGTTGTAGGTCTGGAAGCTTTCATGGATAAAAAGACTGAAGATACTGATACTGGTAAGAAACCAAGTGTCAAGTATAACAGATGTCCGCCCCCGATCCATGAAACTTATTCTCCAAGGAATCCTAATGAGGAGCGTCTAAAAAAGGCAGTCAACATCAAGTTAAAGTCTGAAATCATTGATGAATTACCAGACAATATTGATGTTACATTCACAGCGTCTGACACTGATCATGAGTCTGAGTTAGTAAAGAAAGTTGTCGATCAGGTGTTAGATATGGATGAAGAGTCAAAGTCGGAGTCTAAGTCAGAAAGTTCGAGTTCGTCTGAGAAGAGTCCGAGTTCACCGGTTAACAGGGTTTACAATAGAGAATTCTTGTTATCAAAATCTAATTTGAATGACGGGTCAATCAAAGTGGCTTATACTTTGTATGATTCAGACAAATTATATTCTGATGAGGAATTTCCAATAAGAAGTGTTAAAACTGAAATGATCAAACAGGTTTTCAAATTAACAGAAATTAAGATTTCTGAAATAAAAGATTTAAATCTTCATGAAAAACCTAAAAAGTACACTTCAAGAGTTCAACAGAGATTGAACAAGAAAAAGGGTTACGGTTGTGGTTATGGTTTTCAAAAGAAACCAAATCATAATGGTAATCTCAAAAAGAAAGGTCTTGGTTTCAATTCTTCAGAAAATTATAAAAATCAGAAAACTTATAAACCAAAAACAAAATTTGTTTCAGGAGGAAGTTCAGAGGATGAACAGAAGAAACCGTTCTGGAAGCAATCGAATCAAGAGTTTCTTGCTGAAGTGAAGAAGAATGTGAGAAGGTTTGTTGAAAGAGTTGACAGAAGAACTTGTTTCAAATGCCAAGAAGTTGGTCACATAGCTTGGAATTGCCCCAAGACCAACTACCAAAAACAGGAAGTTTCTTCTAACTCTATTTTGAGAAAGATTTGTGTTGATAAGAAAGAACAACCTATAAAAAATGTTAAAAAGTTTGAAAATTCTACTTCTGAGGAAGGAGAAAGTTCAAAACGGTTTTACAAAAGAAGAGGTGATTTGAATAAACAAAAATGGGTTGTTAAAAGTTCTCAGGGTAGTTCTGACAATGAATCTGATTCCATAAAATCAGAGGAGTCATTTGTTGAGAAAAAGATTGAGAATTCTGTTCCAGAGGTGAACGATAAGGATTTTCCTCCATTGTCAAAGGAAAATTTGATGAAAAAAGTGGGAAAGGTAGAGATCTCAAATCAATTCTTCGCTGATAAGGGAGAATTTGATGTTGAGAAGGCTTTCAATGGGAAAGTCAAACATATTTTCGGGAAGATGGTTGATGGAAAGGTTAAAACTGCAAAAGATTTTTACAAATCAAAATGTTGGTGGGACAGATGTTTGCCACCGAAATCACCCAAGGCTGGTAAGGCTTGGGTGACAGCATTTTCACCATAAATTCCTGACATGCCGGAGCTCCCAGGTTGGTAAGAGTGGAGCAGGAATCGGCATCTTTCTTAGCAATTGATCCTACATGTGGTACAGTTGGTAAAGTACAGGTGGTATATTTAAATTGTTATATTTTGATTTACAAGTGGTTATGGTTGGTGAAATGAACCTGTAAGTGGTTGAAAGAGGTTTTTATTGACAAATGGTTAATCAAGGTCATTAAGTTGAACTTGATTGGACCATACTTACAAGTGATATTTTTGGAAAACAACATGATGAACCCCTAACTTTACAAGTGGTAAAATCAACAAAACTAATTTTCCGGAAAAACCATTTGATTAAAACAAACTTAAGTGTTTTGAAATCAATGGGAAAATAATTTGTTGTAAGGGGGAGTTCTGATTGTTTATGCCAAGTGGATGGCGATTTGAAGTGATTTGATATCAGTTGTCATTTTATTGTATAGTTGGTTTTCAAATTTCCTAAAATGTGTTTGCATTTTAGGGGGAGTAAAATTTTCAGAAAATCCAAAAACATTAGAAAATTTGAAAAAGCCAAAAACATGATAAAATAAAAAATGAGTTTTGTTGTCAAAAGAGGAAATGATAGTACATCAGTGGACTATCACAACATGCTAAAGAATTGGAAAGTTAAATGTGATAAACGGTCTCACTGATGATGTGTCAGTAGGTTTTTGCACATTTAGTAAATTGTGACGAGATATAAACATAAAATTTACTTGCGTCTACATGGGGAACACCTCCAGGATATATAGGTAACCCCTGAAATCTTGTTTGAAGGGTCCCGTATTCTGAGATACTAGGTCTTTATGCTTAGTGATATCTGGGGTATTATCCCGGGACTTCTGATTTTGCGGAAGCAATGGCCTAGTCCCTGGAGAATACTTTATGCTGCTTTGAAATATAAGCCTCCCCTCAGCATAAAAAATGATAACACATTGCAAAATGGTTAATCATGTGCTGTTGAAAAGAAGATCCCCAAAGGGGACCCACCAAAAGTCGAAGCCGTCATCTCTCTGCGTATCGAAAGATCGACCTGAGCTCTCACGGCCCTCGCACTATAATTTATTCCCTTACAGATATCATCTAGGTATACTCACCTGTAAGACTGAATACTGGGGTCTGGATACGGGAGTATATACTGAGGTGGGACACATGTAGATGTTTAAGTCCTAAAACACTAATTCGTATCTCGAAGCAGTTGAACTTTGTGTGAAAATTTAAGTGGACAAGTATACTGACAATCTAGGTGAATTGTTTAGAACTTAAAATGAAATGAAGCTTAACGGTGTTGGTGATATGTCTCATTAACTGATATGATCCTCTTACACAAACTCACAAAAATATTGTATGTAAATATTTCTTTACTGCATTTCATTTCTGTTTTTTCAAAAATCCAAAAAGATTTTCGGTGTGTTTTAGCATAAATTTTGAAAAATTCAAAAAGATTTTAGACGACTGATATTGAAAAGCTGATTTTCAAAATTCCGAGTGTTAAACATGATGAACAGGTTTGGGGAAAGTGTGTTTTGAAGATATGCGAAATGAAAATAATATATATTCAAGTGGTTCATCAGAAATTGTCATGATAAATTTTTCTATTCAGTGTTGTGTTTTCAAGGGACTAGCAAAGTTTCTAAATTTGTTATATCTTATCTTTTGTGAAACTTACTTTTGGGTAGAGAATATGCAGGTGAATCAGGTTACAATACCTGAACCTGTGAAAGCCAGACTACGATCCCAGCACAAGTTGAGGGGGAGTCTGTTAGAGAAAGAGAGTTTAAAGTTGCTAGAGCCAGCTACTGATCCTGAAGAATACAAGAGAAAGTTAGAGTGAAGGAAGCCCAAAGACTGATAAAGACTGAAGATTGAAAAGACTCGACACTTAAGACTCGTCAACATCTGAGGGGGAGTCTGTTGGTGCATACATCTGTCGACTTCGTCTTATATCGAGTCAGGTTGCGTTGCGGTTCGGAACAAGGATGATGTCATCATTATTGATGATGACATCATCATGCTTACATCATCATAATATGTCATCATCATTTCAAAAGTAAACGACAAAGAAACAATTGGATTTGAATTTGTTTTTTAGTTGACCGTTTGAGATTTAGTTGACCGTTTGAAGTTATTTCACGTCCGTTTGAAGGTGACCGTTTGAAGATGTCTTGTTGATTTCAAACGGTCAGGGCTTGATCTATAAATAGGGTTCAAACTGTCATCATTTGTAAGGATTTAGAAAGTGATACCGAGGTTCTGCCGGTTTATCCTTTGATTGTAAACATTGTAAATTCAATATAATAGAGGATTAAAGTGTATTTCAAGCTGTTTTCACATACGTTTCTTAGTTTCCGCCTCTGAAACGTACGAGAGCTCTTCTGAACGACTCGTTCGGGTCGACACACGATCCTACAGATCCGCGCAAAAGGGGTTCCAGATTCATGCGAATGAATACACTCTTGATCCGTGCGAACCAACACTATGGATCCGTGCGAACTGACTCTACGTAAACTTCAGCCAAATTTTTCATGATTTTCAACAAATTTTCAAAGTTTTAGCTTGAATTGAGATCTGAAACTTTCAAGGGTTGTTTAAAACTTAATTTCGCACAACATGTTCGGAAATCAGCCAATTTTAACCGTGGACTCAACGTGAATTTGTGTTTTAAACTTGAAAAAGAAGTGTAGAAGAAGAATATGATGAAATCAACTCTGATTTGGATATGATTATGCTTGAATCTTCTTGTTTCTTGTATCTTCAGTTCTTGCAATCAATCTCCCGCTCTGATACCACTTGTGAAAACGTGTTTGGATCGATTCCAATGTTCTTGAATGTTCAATTGATTGCTAAGATCTCGTATCTTGTGCGGAATCCAAGTACGAGAGTGGAATGAACAAGAACAAGCTAATTATAATGTGATTTCTATTACTGATTTGAAAGTACAAGAACCGTGAAATCACTTGGACAGAGTAACAGCTCTCAAGTCCAAAAGTTGTCAATGAACAAGACCTAAGACTCCTATATATAGTGCAACCAGATCCGCACCAGACCTTGAACACGAATGGACACATCTATGCGCGGATCGGCATGGATGAACAAACTTGTGTGGATGGACCCTCTGCGCGGACCAACTACAAACCCTAGATGTGCACTGATTGTTGATTCATGCGGATCAACATGTTGTTGATCCGTGTTGGCCTGTTAACCATTCTAATATACCTAGTCTTGTACTGCCTAATAGCTATGACTTGATATGTTTGACGTTTAAGCACGTGATTGATGGAAGCGATAGACATTGTGCATTCACATCCACTCCCATCACCAAATCTAAAAGAAAACCCAAAAAGAAGGTCACTTTGGAGGTTGAGATGCCAGAGTAACCTGCTGCAACACAAAAGAAACAAACATCTGTTGTTACTTCCTCACAACAGATACAAACATTTCCACCAAGACAAACTCCTCACATATCCTTACAAAAGGATAGTGTTGTAAGCACAGGGGAAGCTAATCAAGAGGAGGATGATTCTCTTGAACATTTCTTCTAAAAAACCTCTCCCAGGGATGATTCTCTTTTCACTCCACCAACCACAAAACCGATACCATCCACCATACAAACATTTCTTGATGCAATTTACCACAGTGACTTGGATAGACCCAGTTCCTCCCAATCACCTATTACTGGGAGCATGCCATAGAAAGTAATTGGGCCAAGTCATGTCATTGCTAGCCCACAAGCAAAGGAGGGAACACTCCTTGTGTCACAAGTGACACTTGATGCTTTTTCAAGTGAGGCAGCCACTATGACTGCGGAGACAACAGTCTTACAGTTGGACAGTGATTACATAGCTAAGACTTCCTTGAAGGCAACAATTGTTGAGTCTACAATAGTACAGTCTATTGAATTCGGAAGTCCCCAGTACTAAGAAAAAGGGGCACTTGGTTCCAAACCAAGTTCAACCACCTCAGGTGAGAAATCAGATGATCCTATTAACTTAGATGAAGGGTTAAGACACCAAGAATGGACGAAGAGAGTATCCCAGATAGAGGCTTCTGCTAATGAAATTAAAGACATGTTAAAGACCTTGGTGCAAAACTCAAGAACTCCACCAACCAATGAAGAAATAGCAAAAGAAATGTGGGTGAATGCCCAAATGTATCTCCATCTTCGAAAGCAATCTGCAGATGCCACGCACAACATGAAAATAGAGCTGATAAGAAATATGGTGGATGCTAGGTATAAAGATACTCAAGTAGAGATTAAAGCCATTAAAGACCATCTTCTCCAAACCGCTGGCACTGTTCCAACTCTCCCCAAATACATAGAAGATTGTAAGGCCATATAATTGAGTAGGTTTACGCTTATCTTTATCAAACACAATTATAAGCTTTTGGGCTTAGTTTTCTAGTGGGTTAGATAGTATTGGGATTAGCCATGTGGGCTAATTAAATGATTTGGGCTTGTTTGGTTAATAGTGTGCATATGGGCTTGGCCCAGTCTGTATTAGGTCACCCTATGCAACTATAAATAGGGCGAACCTAATTCATTTTAAGGTTGTTGTTCACATTATCGTTCTTCTTATCATTTTCGAGTTATGTGATAGTTGTACCAGACAAGTTTCATACTCGTGTGCAATCTGTTCAATCGTTTTGTTCTTGTTCTTATCACTTTCATTAGTTTTCCGCACTTTTGATCGTGTTTTATGATATCCGATTGGCGTTTGTGGACTTACAAAGATGATTCCAAAAAAGGGGAGAGTGATAAAATGAGAAAGCTTCCACCTCTAGTCAAGAAAGACCAAAAGAGGCCTAACACTTCTACAGCCAAAAAAGCCAAACAAGATGCAGTTGAAAAAGAAAACAGGAAAGATACAACGGAAACCAAAGATATGTTGACAATCCAAGAAATCCTGGAAAGAAAGAGAATTGAAAAAAATAGTCTCTTCAACAATCTCAACAGATGCAACTCCTACAAGAAGGCAGCATGCAAGACAGGCCAAGCCTTGTCAACAAAGATATGTTACCACAACAACCACTGTCACCACCCAAAGCACTGCTTCTTCTTACCAATATCACCACAACAACCACTGTCACCACCCAAACCACTACTTCTCCTTACCAAACCTCTGTTACCACTACAAAAGTGACAACATATGTTACATTTACCTCAACAGCACTTACAATCAAACCACAACAGACCCTGCAAATCTATCAGAGTACCCCTACAGGGTTACTTAAAGAAGACTACCCACTCACCCCTCTCCATCAATAAAAATACCTACCCCACAAACCAGATCTAAAAAACCAAAATTCGTCATCCAAGATAATGTTGAAGAAACTCCTCAAAACTCATCCACTCAAACTTTTATTCCATAAACCACCACAACCATAACCATCTTCGCATACCCATTGGAACTAGAAAATGTGTCACAAAAGTTACAGTCTTTCTATTCCATTAAAGTTCCAAGCCAGCTCACTTTCCCATCTTTGCATGATCTCCCAAAGCCTACAAATATCAAAGAATATTTGGAGAAAACGCTTAAACAAGCATAAATGATTGCAGCAGAAAGAAGTAAAGGAAAGGAGAAAAAGAGGATCAGCAAATTCTATCTAAAGATTCAATAAAGTGAATGCATTAGAAGATTTTACCAAAGATGTCAGCAAAAAGGCTTCACAAGGTCCTGTAAGTAACCCTAATCTCAGAAGAGCATTAACGAAAGATTACATGGAATACAAAATGAAGAATAAGTCTTACAAAGCAACAAGAGCTCAATTCTCTAGATGGCCTACAAAATCCCTTCCAGAAAAAATTGAGATTTAGAAGCTAAAGCTCAGTCCTGATATCAAACCCACTCCTCCCAAATGGAGAGCAGGCAAAAAGCCAACTGGAAAGAATGCCCTCCAATAAAAAAGAATGAATGGGGAGATGGTAGATGCACATTTTGGCTCCATGCAGTCAATGGCTAGATGGGATGAGCCAACAATCCAAGAAAAGTAAAATAAATTTGAAGCTTTAAGAGAAAGGGATCCCTTAGTCCCTAGAAAGCCAAATTATGAAGAAATAGACTTTCCCATCAGACTGGTCGATCCCTCAGAACTTCCCACTACAAAGAACATTTCATCAATTATCATTGGCTACCTAAAGAAGCAAAAAAGAAATGTCTACAGAAGATATACAGAAGTACCAAGATGAGATGAGAAAAGAAGGGCTCAGGAATGAACTTTTATATGGGCATCCAGATACAAATCCATAAGATCTGCTTGGACAACTCTTGGGAAAACAATTTACCTCAACTCATCAAATAACATCTGCCCCAAGAAATCCATTGAGCTCCAAAATTCTAAAATGGACGTCTAACAGGAATAGCCATGAATTGACAATAGTCAGAGCTAATGGAGAAGTTGAAAAGATCTCAATGAACAGTGCTTATGGAATCAAGGATGAAAATCTACAAGTCCTTCTAAGGCTTGAACTTGAAAAGGATACCGGTGACTATCTCTCAGTGAAATTTGAGCACCAGTTCAAACGTCAGATCTGAGAGAAGTTGATGAGAAATAAAGATTGATCTAATAAACTTTTGTTTTAGCATCATCGGTTCTAGGGGAGATTGTTGGACCTACAAAAGAACAAATAATATTCAAAAGCCAAAACATGACCTCTTCATCAAGAAATAAATAGTTTATGAAGCATTCTCCTCCCAAAGATAGTGAATCTTGAACACTAATCAGAAGATCTGTTGAAGACATTCAAAGATCTGTTTGAAGCCTTGGAATCACTGTTGAACAAAAAGAAACCGTTGTTCAAGGCCAAAGCTATGTTGAAGAAAAACACTAATCATGAAGACCAAACACCTGTTGTGGCCAAACAGATGTTTAATATAAGCCAACAACAATTTGAAGAACAAAAGTTTACTCAATGAAACAGTACTTAGCTTAGAATAGACTTTTCATGTAACACAACTAATGATTAGATCTCCACAGATGTTTGCTAACATCTGTGGAATCTTTTCAGTTAGGAATGTTAGATGTCACTGTCAGGATGACGTCAGCTGATTGCAAACAGACCTTTTGTACTTAGTATAAATAGATCTCACCAGTTAGTTGTAAGACCCATACTATTATTTAACAGTTTTCGTATAGTTTACGAAAATAAATATGTAATTATGGATACACATATATTGAAAAATATGGGTTTAGTAAAAATTTTACAATTCAAGAACAATACAACGTAATGTAATTGAGTTTGCCGTTTAAAAATAACGACGAAATTATGTGCGGAATCTTGTAACTGCATAGTGTTGGATTCTTCGTTGAGCTTGATCTTCATCTGGGAACCCATGATATTTACCTGTGATCAAAACCAACTTAAAAGTTAGTTTTGATGCTTAAATAATAGTCTAAAACAAGTTCTAAACAATCAAACAACAATAAAAATCAATTTGCCAGTTCTGAAGTGTGTCGCGGGCTGCGACAAACTTATCCTTGGCTTTCGTGGGGTGCCACAATCTGTGGCGGGGCGCGACGGCTTGATACTTCTCCGTCGCGGGGCGCGACAGACCTATTTCGACAGAAGGTTTGTTATTTTGAGATGCAGATTCCCATTTCAATTTCTACTAACTTAACATACACCAAAATGTGCATATCTTTCAATTTATAAATCTGTTTTACATGATTCTTTTTCCTATGCGATCGTAATTTAATTCTCCATCACATGGAGTTAAAGTCCGACATCATAACTCAAAAAAATATTTGATTTCAAGATCTCGGTTTGAAATTGATTTATTAGAACTTTTGACCCGTTCAAGTTTTAAACCAGCAACTTGTTTCTAAATAATGCAATTACATAAACCAATGTATTTAACTCAAAATTCATAGCTAAGGTTCAAAAATTTTGTTTTATGAATTACGCGTCTAATTCATAAGCGATGCGCATAAATCCATTTTGACCCGTTTAGAGGATTTTGTGCATTTAAGCATTAACACGCTCTTCCCCTTTTACACTTTGCGTTCCCATATCTAAATAACTAATTATAATCCACCACAACTATTTTGTGGTTGATTTAACATAATGAACCCATTACCCCAATCTTTCATTTCGGTTAGTCATTTTGCGCAAATGACCCATTTTAGGCATTCGTCCCACGAATGTTTATGCCTATAACTTTCCTACATATCTAAGGATTTCATAATCATGATACAAATTCCTAAACAACCTCTAAGGGTCGTTTACCCGGTTTTTCCCCTCAAGGGCTTTTTGGTCCATTTTAGTCCATCTTTTTACGGTGAAGGAGTTTCACTAAATATTTGACCAAAATCACAATTTTAACTATAAACTTATTTATGCGTACCTGGCTCGGATCAACATATTGAGCCGTTTTAATACCTTGTCTCGATAATTGCTAATTCATAGCATCGCTAATTCATAAACCGTTTTATCCTGTGTGCATAAAACTCCACAAACACTTATTTGTCGTTAATTGTCAAATGGTATCAACAATACCATTTGACCCGTTTAGTCTAAACGACAAACATTTGCGCATTTATTTGAATGGTATTTATTTACCATTTCGTTAAGTAACTCATTTCGGATTTTTCACCAATTAGTTAGGTCTCTTAAATCTTTTTCCTACGCGTTTGCCCAACATGGCTCATGCCACTTGGTGTCGTTTAAAACTTCAACTTTAATCCATTTAATCTTGACTAAATCACCATTTTACCCTTTTTATTCATTTAGGCTTACTTAGAAAGTAGTCATTCAAAATCTCTTTTTATTTATGTCATCTCATGACCAAATTACCATTTCACACATTTTTACTATTAAACATGGTTCTTCATCTTTTGATACGTTCCGACCCGTATCATTTCGTGTCAAAAACGCATTTATAATCTATAAATATATATATATATCTTATGATAAGGGCTTTACTTACCTTGCATCCTTGCGAGCTTCATACTTGAATTTGTATCCATTTGACCCGTTCATTTCCAAGCTCCTACCTAGCTTGTCAGAGTCAAACTACCATATCATATCCACAAGATGATTAGATTAGTCAAACATTAACATGACCATCACACCTTATGGATTCACACACTTATTCATCAAAGTTTGATATTTATTCAACAACTATTATTTTTTTCATAATTCTTTCCATTCACTAATCGTTTGACCCGTTAGTCAAGTTACTCATACAAACTGGTTAGTAAGTGATTTCGAACACTTTAAGCATGTCATATAAAGTGTTATTTGTCCCAAACAATAAATACTTAATGACTAAATCAAGTATACACAATTATATGTCTTTTAGGGATTAATAATAACATTATTAATGTGCAACGATTTTCTATAAAGCTGCTGTAGTTGACCTTTATGACCCATTTAAAGTCCGAACTAGATTAACATGTTCAAAGATGGATCGTAGAAAACTCCAATACCTTCGTAAGCATATAACGTACACCTTCTAACGAATTTTCTATGATTTTATATGATTTTTATAAAATCATCACAGCAACTATATTTTCATTTTTCAATCAGCTTTTAAGGTTTCTGAACAGCAGTTTTAATTCACATTTTTGACCTATTTAACCACCACATTTGTTTCTTATGATTGTAAACAATAAATATTTACTCCATAAGCTTCCCGAAAAGGTATAGAACACCCAAATCGGATAAACGGTTGATTTTATATGTTTTTTTTTTAAGATTAGTCAAAATCCATATAAAAAGCTACAGAAATCATGTTTAGGGTCCTTTCAAATTCGACCCAAACCATCAAATGCAACCCATTTCCATGGCTATAACCCTTATTAAACTCTTGGTAATGGTTAGAAACCTATAACACAGTGATTGTAGGCTAAGAGATGTCAAAAACATCATCTATTTCAAGAAGTCATCATATGAATCCTAATTTTACCATATTCTCAACTTCATCTTTGTCAAATTAAGAACTAGAACTAAAATTAACATATATTCAAGTTCTATTTGGTGATTCTCATACACCATAATATTTAAAACCCGTACTATTCCATATCACACGAAATTAGTCAAATTAGCCAATTACGTGTTTCTCTCATAATTTCAACATATAAACATTCGTTTAGGCATTTTAACAAACACCTAGCGGGCACGATTTCTATACCTCTTCTATTTAGTTCATGGCTAATCTTTTTAACCAAGTTTCAATCATTAAATCAAACCCTTATTGCTAGCATTCATAAACAATACCAAGACTTGTATCATAACATCAATTCTACACTATTTCAACATTGAAATTCAGTGTTCACCACATAATTACAACACCCACTTAACGCATGTATGGGTAATTATAAATTTCATAATTTTAATCATTAATTCAACAAGTTATTGACTAGCTTTTACTCCTAGACATGTTTTCATTACTAATTTCATCTCAATATCAATCAATCAAGTTCAGATTTTGATTTCTCATGTTCATCAAAATTCTAAGATGTAACCAAAAGATGAAATTTAACATACCTTGTGATCCCTTCACTTAGGTGATCACTAAAATAAGCTTGGATTTTGATATGGGACTGATTTGGCCTTCCAATTGCTTGATTTTTGGCTAGTTAGGGTTTGGTTGAAGGAAGTTTGTTCACCCCCTGTGTTTTCTACGACAAGAACACACACCAAGTGTGTGTTTTGGGTTTTTAATTTTTGTTTTAATAATAATTATTTCTAACTTAACCCTTTTAGTCCCTCTAGTTTCTAAAAGTTATAAAAAGGTTACTATATCAAGTTCCTTCATTATTTTAACACACTTAACTAACTAGGTTGATATTCCTAGTTACTTATTGGGTACCGGGAGTTATAACCCGTTTTATTTTAAGTCACGTTAACTCGGGCTTCTTATAAACTTACTATTTTTTTAAAGCATTTATTCTCCTTTTAAGTAATATTAGGATTATCTGTTTAAATCCTGATATTCACCTGGTTAAATTTACCACTAGCAGTATTTTACCCGTTCATTAATATTAACTTGGTTTGACTATCAAACCTGTTTTCGGGGTGTTACAAGTCTACCCCCCCCCCCCCTTAAAATGGTTTCGTCCCCGAAACCTTATTTACGTAGTTCATTGGTTTAATCAAATGAACCAAGTTTCATTTTCAAGGCACCCGTTTCTTTCGATCCAAAGTTCTCATTTATTTTGACGCGTACGTCTTTCATGTGTGAGGCCTCGTGGGCCGTTACTTTCAGCTTGTATCCGTTATCTTTGTTGATTATTTACTTTGGCGGTTAGACTTGTTAGTCACCGGTTACCTTATACTCCATCACCCGGGTATACCATATTGCCATCTCCGGCCTTATACGTGTTTACTTGTATTTAAGAATTTATGTCTGAGGATTTATTCCTTTCCATTATTATTTGATGCGGGGAATCATAACTAGTTCCCACGCTTAACCCAAATGACCCGTAGATTCTTTCACTTAGCCTCGTAGGCTATTTATTTAGATTTTCACCTTTTTTTTCCTTTTTAAGGTGAGACCCCGACAATTTGTTTCTTTCTATTTGTGATCCGAAGGTCTTTTTGGTCCCATAGACCTTAACATTATTTATAATCCCATATGTTATGATGATCCCGTAGATCATCTTTTATTCGTGTCTTTATTCAACTGTATATATATCTATGGCGTCAAGGTACCCTTTTTATGTTTAGAATCATTTATTTACGCTTTTGTATTTCATTCGACCTTGACCGTAGTCTAAGGCTACATTTGTTTTCTTTCGAATTATTTTTCCGACTTTATGACTTCTAACGTCATTTACACGTCAGTTTGTCCTACACTTACCATTACCCGGTTCTTACCTATACTTCTTTACGACTAGTTACCCGGGTTCTTTATCTTAGTGTTTTTAACATTCTTGTTTCGCTAGTTTGTGTTTTTCCTGTCTACATTCCTTTACGACCCATCACATAGGTTCATTAATATTTCGCGCTTCCATCATTCAGTTTGCGCTTACTTGTACTACCAAGTTTTTATACTTTATTTATCTCGTTTGACTTATTCGTGTGAGGTTTCATTACTTATGAATGTCAAACTTCATTTTTTATTTGACCCATTCAACTTTAAAATAGTTGAACATAGTTATCAAAATTTATGTTTGCAATTTCTCATCGTCTTTTAGTCATGACTCATAATCCGAGTCTTTTGACTTTCTATTTCGTGTTCCCGTCCGTTGGTTTACGCATACTTTCAAAATCCTACCCATCTATCGGGTATTTTACCGAAGTCACTATCAAGACCATCCCGGTATGTATTAAGACTTCGTTTTAATTTATTTGGTTGTCTTAGCGAAATTCATCACTTTTATTCAATCAAGTTCTTTATTCTTTATTTAATTCGTCTGACTTGTCCGTGTGAATTTCATCACTTGCGACAATCAAACTTTTATCCCTATGCCTTTGCATTCCTATTAATCGGTCTGTATTTTCATTTACTTTGATCCTTGTTCCTTCTCTCGGGCTCGTTATTCTAACGTAATACGCTTCCATCATCCGACTTGCGTTTACGTTTATTATCAAACATTTGCTTATTTGATCCATTTTAGGTACCTTTTTAATTCATCTCATTCACCCATCCTTACCATATCGGACGTAAATGTGTCCATCATAAGAAGTTCATGGTATCATGTGTTCACTACTTACTTTCCAGAATAAGCGATCAACACATGACACACATGACTTTTTATAATTT
Source organism: Helianthus tuberosus (assembly GCA_030545235.1). Taxonomy (NCBI): domain Eukaryota; kingdom Viridiplantae; phylum Streptophyta; class Magnoliopsida; order Asterales; family Asteraceae; genus Helianthus; species Helianthus tuberosus. Next base: position 141,894,822 of record CM060450.1, on the reverse strand, counting down.
TCGCATCACGCCCCATGTAAGTAACTCCTCTAATAATTTCCATATTCATGGTTTCAGTTGGTAAAACTTTATTTAATTATTATTTAACAGTTATTAGTTTTACCCGTTTTTATTCTTTGAACATATAAAATGTTTTCATTTTTACCGAACTATTATATCATCACATTCGTTAATGTGATCACTACTTTTCTCAATAGTATTATATTGAGAATTATTCACTTGGATATTTATTCCCGTCCAAGTTTTCACATAAACTATTTCTATTATTTTCTTGTTATTCACAATCGTGAATAACGCATGTTTCTATTTGTTTTCACTTAGAAACATCATCCTGGATAGATATCCTATTCAGGTTTTCCAAGTTTTATCATACATATGCAACCGTCATTCTCTACATGTTTGTTGCATATTATTATTTGTGCGACTAAATTTAGAACGTGCACCTGGTAATGCTTGCCCCGACGGGCTTTCCTTGCCGTTAACCTTGTTCGTGGTTGCTACGCGATTTTTGTCCTTGGCGAGCATGCTCTGCTTCTCATACTCGGACCGTTTCTCCGTCATATCCAAAATTTGTTCAACTCTCGTCGAGCATGCTCTGCTTCTCATACTCGGACCGTTTCTCCGTCATATCCAAAATTTGTTCAACTCTCGTCACCTTCAGGTGCGAATGTCCTTCAATTATAATATTCACAAAAGTTAGTAATGTCGACATTAATAATCGCCCGTATTATAATACGAGGCTTTCTGGTATGCGTGTCAACGCACATAATTTCGTGAACTATATCGATCTTTAATCGATTTAATTGGGGTAACATGTATTACACGATAATCCTATGTGTTATTCACAACACTTTAATCATATAAAACCATTACTATATACATATACTTACCGGATTTGCGATCAAGCCTCGAACCGAACACTTTATTCTTTTAACCTTGAGCTCTGATTACCAACTTGTAAGACCCATACTATTATTTAACAGTTTGGGTATAGTTTACGAAAATAAATATGTAATTATGGATACACATATATTGAAAAATACGGGTTTATTAAAACTTTTTCAATTCAAGAACAATACAACGTTATGTAATTGAGTTCGCCGTTTAAAAATAACGACGAAATTATGTGCGGAAGCTTGTAACTGCATAGTGTTCGATTCTTCGTTGAGCTTGATCTTCATCCGGGAACCCATGATATTTACCTGTGATCAAAACCAACTTAAAAGTTAGTTTTGATGCTTAAATAATAGTCTAAAACAAGTTCTAAACAATCAAACAATAATAAAAATCAATTTGCCAGTTCTGTAGTGTGTCGCGGGCCGCGACAGACTTATCCTTGGCTTTCGCGGGGCGCCACAATCTGTGGCGGGGCGCGACGGCTTGATACTTCTCCGTCGCGGGGCGCGACAGACCTATTTCGACAGAAGGTTTGTTATTTTGAGCTGCAGATTCCCATTTCAATTTCTACTAACTTAACATAAACCAAAATGTGCATATCTTTCAATTTATAAATCCGTTTTACACGATTCTTTTTCCTACGCGATCGTAATTTAATTCCCCATCACATGGAGTTAAACTCCGACATCGGGACTCACAAAAATATTTGATTTCAAGCTCTCGGCTTGAAATTAATTTATAAGAACTTTTGACCCGTTCAAGTTTTAAACCACCAACTTGTTTCTAAATAATGAAATTACATAAACCAATGTATTTAACTCAAAATTCATAGCTCGGGTTCAAAAATTTTGTTTTATGAATTACGCGTCTAATTCATAAGCGATGCGCATAAATCCATTTTGACCCGTTTAGGGGATTTTGTGCGTTTAAGCATTAACACGCTCCTCCCCTTTTACACTTTGCGTTCCCATATCTAAATAACTAATTATAATCCACCACAACTATTTTTGTGGTGGATTTAACATAATGAACCCATTAACCCCAATCTTTCATTTCGGTTAGTCATTTTACGCAAATGACCCATTTTAGGCATTCGACCCACGAATGTTTATGCCTATAACTTTCCTACATATCTAAGGATTACATAATCATGATACAAATTCTTAAACAACCTCTAAGGGTCGTTTACCCGGTTTTTCCCCTCAAGGGCTTTTTGGTCCATTTTAGTCCATCATTTTACGGTGAAGGACTTTCACTAAATATTTGACCAAAATCGCAATTTTAACTATAAACTTATTTATGTGTACCTGGCTCGTATCAACATATTGAGCCGTTTTAATACCTTGTCTCGATAATTGCTAATTCATAGCATCGCTAATTCATAAGCCATTTTATCCTGTGTGCATAAAACTCCACAAACACTTATTAGTCGTTAATTGTCAAATGGTATCAACATTACCATTTGACCCGTTTAGTCTAAACGACAAACATTTGCGCATTTATTTGAATGGTATTTATTTACCATTCAGTTAAGTAACTCATTTCGGATTTTCACCAATTAGTTAGGTCTCTTAAATCTTTTCCCTACGCATTTGCCAAACATGGCTCATGCCACTTGGTTTCGTTTTAAACTTCAACTTTAATCCATTTATTCTTGACTAAATCACCATTTTACCCTTTTTATTCGTTTAGGCTTACTTAGAGAGTAGCCATTCAAAATCTCTTTTTATTTATGTCATCTCATGACCAAATTATCATTTCACCCATTTTTACTATTAAACATGGTTCTTCATCTTTTGATACGTTCCGACCCGTATCATTTCGTCTCAAAATCGAATTTATAATCTATAAATATATATAGGGTAAGGTTCATGCGAGAACCACCTTTATTGCGAGAACCGCGAGAACCAATGTGAACACAACCTATAATAGCTAAAAAAACCTAACCCCCACCCCCCCCCCCCCCCAAAAAAAAAAACCTAAACCCCCCACCCACAAGCTAAATGCTAAAAACTAAAAACCCCAAAAAACCTAACCCCACCCACCCCCGCCCCCAAAAAAAAAAACCTAAACCCCCTCCCCCACCCCCCAAAAACCTAAACCCCCCCCCCCCCCCAAGCTAAAATGCTAAAAACTAAACCCTCAAAAAACCTAAAAAAATCTAAAAAAAATCCAAAAAAATGTTTTTTTTAATAATTTTTATGTTAAAATCGCTACTTTTAGTAGCCAAAAAAAATTTGTTTTTGCTACTAAAAGTAGCAATTTTTTTATAAAAAATATTAAAAAAAATTGTGTGCTTTTTAGCTATTTTTAGGCATTTTTGGTTGTGTTCACATTGGTTCTCGCGGTTCTCGCAATAAAGGGTGGTTCCTAACGGATCTTTGTCCTATATATATATATATATATATATATATATATATATATATATATATATATATATTTATATAGGGGAGGGTTAGATAGAAAACCCTAAAAATTTGAGAAACCCCTAGAAAACCCAACCTCCCGACTTTTTTTTTTAAATAACACATGTAATATACATGTTTTTAAGAATTTTGAGCCAAAAAAATCAAAAAAGCACCGAGTGGTTTTAAAAACAAAAAATAAACAAGTTTCAGCAATTTTTTGTCTAACACATGTTAGTGATGAAAGTTGCTGAAACTTGTTTATTTTTTTTTTTAAACATCCACTCGGCGCTTTTTTTATTTTTTTGGCTCAAAACTCTTAAAAACATATATATTACATGTGTTATTTTTTTTTAAAAAGTCGGGAGGTTGGGTTTTCTCAAATTTTTAGGGTTTTCTATCTAGCATTGTCCTATATATATATATATAGGGGAAGGTTCATTTGAGAAGAAATTTAATGTGAGAAGAAAAAGAAGAAAGGGCATAATGGTAAAACATTAAATAGTTTATAACTCATCCCATTAATTATGTTTTCTCTCATTAATAAAGCAAAAAACATTGTATCCTACATATTTCAAAATTTATCCTACATATATCTTACAGTTACCGAAATTTACCCTACACGTATCTAAATTTATCATACACATTTAAGAAACTATCCTACACATACTAAAATTTATCCTACACATGTCGAAAATTGTCTTTCACCCTAAATTATTTTATATTAAAAGATTATATTTAAAAGTGAGTAACAAGTTTAATTAGTTAGCTAATTAATTACAATTAGAAATTTACCTATGTGCCCTTATTAATAACATTAAATACACATATTAAATGAAGTAAAATAAAGCATTTCTATTGGTTTAAAACTTATTCTTTTTATTCTTACAAAAAAAAATTTCTCATTTGAACCCTCCACTATATATATATATATATATATATAGGGTAAGGATAGTGTAAAAAGGGCCTAAAGTTTGAGAAGTGTATTATAACACTATATATAATACTATATAACACCATACAAACACCGTATAACAATATGTAAGACCATATAATACCATATAACACTATGTAACACTATATATCATTATATAACAAATATAACACTATACATCTATCATAGACATGCTATCAGACAACCTATAGTGTTATATTTGTTATATAATGATATATAGTGTTACATAGTGTTATATGGTATTATATGGTGTTACATATTGTTATACGGTGTTTATATGGTGTTATATATTATTATATATAGTGTTATAATACGCTTCTCACACTTCTCACACTTTGAGCACTTTTTACAGGATCCTCTACCTATATATATATATATATATATATATATATATATATATATATATATATATATATTACGATAAGGGTGTAAGCTTTACTTACCTTGCATCCTTGCGAGCTTCATACTTGAACTTGTATCCATTTGACCCGTTCATTTCCAAGCTCCTACCTAGCTTGTCAGAGTCAAACTACCATATCATATCCACAAGAGGATTAGATTAGTCAAACATTAACATGACTATCATACCTTATGGATTCACACACTTATTCATCAAAGTATGCTATTTATTCAACAACTATTATTTTTTTTTTCATAATTCTTTCTATTCACTAATCGTTTGACCCGTTAGTCAAGTTACTCATACAAACTAGTTAGTAAGTGATTTTGAACACTTTAAGCATGTCATATAAAGTGTTATTTGTCCCTAACAATAAATACTTCATGACTAAATCAAGTATACCCAATCATATGCCTTTTCGGGATTAATAATAACATTATTAATGTGAAGTGATTTTCTAGACAGCTACTGTAATTGACCTTTATGACCCATTTAAAGTCCGAACTAGATTAACATGTTCAAAGATGGATCGTAGAAAACTCCAATACCTTCGCAAGCATATAAGGTACACCTTCTAACGAATTTTCTATGATTTTTATAAAATCAGCACAGCAACTATATTTTCATTTTTCAATCAGCTTTCAAGGTTTCTGAACAGCAGTTTTGATTCACCTTTTTGACCTATTTAACAACCACATTTGTTTTTTATTATTGAAAACAGTAAAAATTTACTCCATAAGCGTTCCGAAAAGGTATAGAAGACTCAAATCAGATAAACGGTTGATTTTATATGATTTTTTAAGATTAGTCAAAATCCATATAAAAAGCTACGGAAATCATGTTTAGGGTCCTTTCAAATTCGACCCAAACCATCAAATGCAACCCATTTCCATGGCTATAACCCTTATTAAACTCTTGGTAATGGTTAGAAACCTATAACACAGTGATTGTAGGCTAAGAGATGTCAAAAACATCATCTATTTCAAGAAGTCATCATATGAATCCTAATTTTACCATCTTCTCAACTTTATCTTTGTCAAATTAAGAACTAGAACTAAAATTAACATATATTCAAGTTCTATTTGGTGATTCTCATACACCATAATATTTAAAACCCGTACTATTCCATATCACACGAAATTAATCAAAATAGCCAATTACATGTTTCTTTCATAATTTCAACATATAAACATTCGTTTAGGCATTTTAACAAACACCTAGCGGGCACGATTTCTATACCTCTTCTATTTAGTTCATGGCTAATCTTTTTAACCAAGTTTCAATCATTAAATCAAACCCTTATTGCTAGCATTCATAAACAATACCAAGACTTGTATCATAACATCAATTCTACACTATTTCAACACTGAAATTCAGTGTTCATCACATAATTACAACACCCACATAACGCATGTATGGGTAATTATCAATTTCGTAATTTTCATCACTAATTCAACAAGTTATTGATTAGCGTTTACTCCTAGACATGTTTTCATTACTAATTTCATCTCAATATCAATCAATCAAGTTCAGATTTTGATTTCTTATGTTCATCAAAATCTAAGATGTAACCAAAAGATGAAATTTAACATAACTTGTGATATCTTCACTTAGGTGATCACTAAAATAAGCTTGGATTTTGATTTGGGACTGATTTGGCCTTCCAATTGCTTGATTTTTTGCTAGTTAGGGTTTGGTTGAAGGAAGCTTGTTCGCCCCCTGTGTTGTCTACGACAAGAAGACACACCAAGTGTGTGTTTTGGGTTTTTAATTTTTGTTTTAATAATAATTATTTTCTCACTTAACCCTTTTAGTCCCTCTAGTTTCTAAAAGTTATAAAAAGGTTACTATATCAAGTTCCTTCATTATTTTAAAACACTTAACTAACTAGGTTGAAATTCCTAGTTACTTAGTGGGTACCGGGAGTTATAACACATTTTTTTAAGTCCCGTTAACTCGGGCTTATTATAAACTTACTTTTATTTAAAGCATTTATTCTCCTTTTAAGTAATATTAGGATTATTTTTTAAAATCCTAATATTCACCTGGTTAATTTTACCGCTAACGGTATTTTACCCGTTCATTATTATTAACGTGGTTTGACTATCAAACCTGTCTTCGGGGTGTTACATTAGTGAAGGGGTATGGTCCCAAATCTTACACCGAAACGGTCGCAAGTGACCATCACCCTTATTAAATACTCCCACCAGCAAGGACTTATCTGCGTCTGTGCGGGCACACGCGAGCGCGGTTGGCGAATCCAATCGGTCAAGTGATGAGAAGACTTATCTTGTACACGAAAACAGATGTTTTCGTCACGACAAGGGATGCAGTAACAACAATAGTTACCGCACATAGCGATGCGGCTTAGCACTGCATCCTATACACATCTTCGTCAAATCAAGGGGCGCGGACTCGACCGTAGTTACCGCATAACAGGGATGCGGCCAGCACCGCATTCTGTTGACAACACAAGTGGGACTGACATTTTGGCTCAAGTGACCAAAACAGCAAGTGGCACTGACAACAGTCACCTGCCTAGCCCACACACATGCAACGCTGGCGAACAGACTGACAGCCACAGCAGGACGTTGCATCACCTCCGTGGCCTACGCACCTGATACACCTGCAAAGGGCTGCGTGTTGTCAGTCTAGCCACTCAATTACCCTCCTTCACTCTTCAGCTATATATACCCATCCCGGACCAGGTTTGAGGTATCACTTATCAACTCTCTCTCACACTTACTACTATCACACACTTTGCTCTTAAGCAAATACTAATTCTCACGCCGGAGAGTGGTAACAAGGAGCACCCCCCACCCCATCCTCCTTGTTACGAATCACGATGTGTTTTCCTCGTGCAGGAGACAGATCAGCGGACGACCCAGCCACCGATCATCGGAAAGAAAGGATTAACCCTACTTGACGAGACCAGTGAATTAACCTCCCCTGGTTAACCACTGTTTCATCAGTTAGAGATCTATTTATCACTTCGCCTCATTCTCTTTTCTACGAACTGATTTGTGAGTGATTGGGCTGATGAGGAAATTGTATAATCATTGTACTGTATTCGGAATCAATTGAATTCAATAGAAAAACAGTCTTTATATATCTTCCAGCTTGTATGTTTATCTTATTTGCATTACAATTTACAAATTCTTTGTTCTTCATCTCTATAAGTAACAAGTTTAACAATTAATTTATTTATCAACTAAATTCAATAATTATCAAATAATTTATTTTATCAACTAACTATAAATAAATTAATTATTAATTAATAACCCTTATGGGTTATTTATTTACCTAAATGATCGTTTAAGTTGAATAAAAATTTTAACTAATAATTTATTCTCAAGTCATTAGTTTTTTTCTCAAGTCTCCCTTTTTGTGTTAGAATATTTAAAGTTAAATATTATTTACTGTTCTTTACTCACAGTATAATTATTTGAATCATATATTACTAGCAATGCTAATTATTACAAATTGGGGATACTAATCCAACAAGTTTTGACTTTATCATCCAAGAAATTGAATTACGCATAAATCTTTCTATGGAATGATAATTTCCCTACAATTCAATAAAATCTTTTATTTAAATATGTTCACTTGATTAAAATTAGTTATGTGTGTTAAAGGTGTGAATAGACGTTTATCAATCATAACCAAACATTTATTATTATTTGAAATTCCATCTACCAGATAATATATATATATATAGAGGCCGGTTATCATACAAATCATCTAATCGTACATTATGTACGCTACAACAACAACCGTCCGATCATCTCATTAAAAGCGCGTGTTTAAACAATTAAATTAATCTAATTAAAATTAATAAAAGAAACCGCCAAGGTTATAATTTTCCATAGCGAGAACAAAACCCCTGATTATCAGCACCCAAAAACTCAAAATCATTCTCCTTCTCCAAAAACATTACCTGCAACTCATTGCGATTTCAACTACGATTCACTGCTACTCTCCATTGCGATTTCAACTACGATTCAATGAATACTGAGAAAAGAAGCAAAGCAAACAACGACAGACCACAAGCGAAGAATATGAATCCAGGTATCTATTTACATTTGCGATTTAAGGTGTAATATACAGGGGCTTTAAAATCAAATGCGATTTTGTTTGTTTATTAACGTTTTACCTGAAAAATATAGTTCTATAACATTATATATTGATAACAACTTCAATTTTGCTAGGGTTTATTGCAGGAATATTTATTTGTTAGGTTTTGCATTTTTTATGCACTTTTCTTAATGAAACTGATGGGTGTGCGATATCATAAAGGATTTTGTTGTGGTTTTAATGACATTTGCGATTTCATATGATAGAAAGCTAGTATGTATAAGTTTGTTTGTTTTAGGTTAAATTAGATTTGCGAATTGATATAAATGCAAATGCGATTTTATATGAGAAGTTAGTTGTATTGTTTAGGTAATGCTTATGAAACAAATGCGAAATCATAACTCATAAATGCAAATTGATACAAATAACACATGCGAATTGATATCTAACACATGCGAATTGATGGATTGTTTTGCATAATTAACTGACAAATGCGATTTTGTACGTGTTTTTAACTATAGCTTTGCGATTTTGTAGAAATAGAATCTGATGAAGACTTTGAAGGACCAATATCAACTCTGATAAAAATTAAAAAGAATAGAAAGAGATTGGTGATTCAAGAAAGTTCAGAAGATGAAGAAATTGTTAAGCCACCCCCAAAAAAGAAAAAACATGAGAAGAAAGAAGATAAAAGAAAATCAAAGATAGTGACAAAAAGACATTCAAAAAAAGGGCAACAACCTAAACCAGAACATAGAGAGTTTTTCAAATACAGCAATGAAGCAATACTGCTGAGATGCCAACCTAACTCATATATGGATACTGTTAGAAGATTTTCAAAAAAACAGATAGATGATGTTAGGGATATGGGGTTTGGAGCTATTCTTGATATGAACATCAACCATATTTCGACAAGATTGGCATATTGGCTAGTGAGAAACTTTGATGAGAAGTTCGATAAGCTAAACTTGGGAAAACACCAAATAAAAATAACATCGGACACAGTTTATGAGGTATTTGGTATACCAAAAGGTCCAAAGAAGGTTGAAATAATAGCCGATAAGAGAAAAGTCAAAAAGCAAGACAAAACTGAAAAAAGTCAAGAACCAGGAAATGCGGTCCGGGATACATTCATCCACCAGTGGGGACAAAACGCGAGACTTACCCATGGCTTAATAGCAAATACAATGGAAAATCAAAGAGACGGCGAGAGCCTGTTTAAATTAAATTTCCTTGTATACTGGATGACGTTCTTTGCAGAAATTACAAAGGCAACACTTGCAAATGATAGATGTTTGCTCGGTGTAGAAGGTGTTGAAGAAATAAAAAATCTAGATTGGTGCTCATATCTACTCGAAACCTTGCGCCGGACACGAGCGGGCTGGAAAAACTATAAGATACAGTTCGTAGGACCTGTTGCCTTTCTTACGGTATACATTACTACATTTAATAACACATTTAGAATACTAGTTTGTTTTGTTATATAATTACATGATCTTGCTATTCATACAGCTTCTGTACACGCATGAGTACAACAAGAGGCTTAACCTGTTTGAGAAAGCTGTGGAAATACCGGTTATTCGTCATATCACATCTTCAGAGATTGATAAAGTCGAAGAACATATTTCGGATAACGGACCTCTATGGATATCAAGTGAGAGTGAAGAAGAAGAAGAAAGTGAAGAAGAAAATGAAGAAGAAAATGAAGAAAAGAATGAAGAAGAAAAGGGTCCTCCGGAGGATGATTATACACTACGACCGCCGGTTGACACGACGATAAGCTACAAAAGAAGGACTGCGCGTGCAGTACACAACGAAGAAACCGGGGAAGAGCCAAAAGATAAGGAGAACATTGATGAGTTCATGGATTTCAGTTTTGAAATCAATGAAATGTCTCAGATGAACATTGACTTTGAAGTTGGAACGCAGACGCAGAAAATGATGGATTATTGCAACACTCCTGCTCAACTTTCACCGTCGGTATTCTATGACACAGCCAACGAACAACAACTAGAGGCTTCGAGAGCAAATAAAAAGGTAATGGTATAAAAATGTTAATTTAACTTATTTAACTTTATCAATTATATTTAACTTCTATACTGATATTACAGAATCTGTTGAAAAAGATGAAAGCAAATGTCAAAAAATACCTTAAAATGGTTCGAGATGTTCAAGAGATGAACAACTTAGTGTCAGAGGCAAAAACTAAGTGTTTTTGGGATGTTGAGGTTATGAATGCTTGTAAGGAGTGGGATCAAACGCTTCAGAATAATCCCATCTGTCTGCCACCTGAACCGGTTCAAGAGCATGAACCTGCAGCCTCTCATGTTCAAGAGCATGAAGCTGCAGCCTCTCCTGTTCAAGAGCATGACCCTGAAAACCCAGCTTCTGAAGTTCATCATGAAGTTGCTACAAACACAGAAGGTAAAGAAGATGAAGAAGCACAACAAGTAATATCCAATGTTTTGCTACAAATGGCATCAGAAGGTAACACTTGCGAAATCAATATTAACACATGCGATATAATGTAAAAATTCACTAAAAATTATACATTTGCGAAACCTATGAAAAACACATGCGATACTATCAAAAACATTTTAGCTTTGATTTCGCACACGATATCATGTATACACCTGCGATTTTGACTCTGCTGTATTAAATAAATAAAATAATTTTAATCTATAGGTACACTGCAACCAGATGATGGAGGAGTCACAGACACCCTTATTGCAAAAATTCAAACTGTGGAACCGGGTGTATATGCTTACCAAACAACTGCTAATGGTAATAAAAACCCTTCACTTTATGACAAAATTAAACATCATAAATTATTGTATATCTTAAATTACTCTGGCATGCAGAAACTGGTGAAAATGAAAGTGTTGTCGAAGAGACAGTGAACTTGGCAGAATCTACACAAAAAGTCCAGGAAGAAGTGCCAGAAAAAGACCCCCAACAACTCGATACGGACGTTGAAATTGAAAAGGAAATGGAACCTGAATGCCCTCAGGTAACTGCTGAAGAATTGCATTCAGTTGAATTGGTTTTGAGCATAGTTCCAACATTGGTAGAAGATAAAGGAAAAAAACCAACTAGAGGGAGAAAAACCACAAAGCCAGATCAAGTTCCAAAACAAGTTATACCAAAAGGGTTAAACGAACTACTTTATAAGACGATAGAACAAGCAAAAAAAAGAGGTGAAAAAAGATGTGCAGATCTTGGAGACAAATTTTGTTCACCTTACTGCAATAGAGTGGTGAACATGCATGAAGCACTCTTGACCCAAGAATTAAGTGTGATCCGCTTCACATTTGCTACCTTTGCAGACTTGCAGTAAGTAGAAAAACATATATCAACAAACAAACATCTAATAAAAAATATACACAAAACAAAAACTAATTATTTATTTTATGCCTGGCAGAGAAGAGTTTTACCGATCCAAAACTGAGGTTGCAACATTCAAAGCTGTGTTTGAAAGCTTCTTCAGGGAACAATACGTAGCATCAAACGGAATAGATGCATTTGTAGATATTCTAAACCTTGAAGAGAAGAAAAGGGATAGAAAATCATCACCACACAGATTCTTCTTGTATTCCACAATGATGGTATGTTTTCATATACATTTTGTCATTTTAAATTTTAAAACATAAATGAATAATAATGATTTCGCAAACTAGTTATCTCTAAATCGCATGAATTATGGCAGATTTTTTTCTTTTGAAACATTTTCATACTGTTTGTAAAACATCGCATGTGTTGTATATACTATTCGCATGTGAAAAAAATCAAATGTTTGCCTTTATACCACTGTTGTAATTTCGCATTTGGTACATACACTATTCGCATTTGGTACATTGTTTGCCTGGATTTTGACTCTGGTTACATAACATACAGCCGAATATCTTTTACGACGAGGAGAAATACACAGACAACCAACGACTCAGAATATTTGCCTCGAATTTTGAAGACATGTTAAATAGATATGAGGTAAAAAAACTTGAATCGGTTGACCTGGTCTTTATTCCAGTACTTCAAGGTGACCACTTCTATGTCTTGTGCTTCAACTTGAAAACCGGCAAAATTGAGCTGATTGACAATTCAGCAGCTGAACAAGAATTCAACGAAAGATACAAGGGGCTACCAGACACACTGGTAATACAAAACCCTATAATTATACATGTTATATTTTATGTAAAAGCTACTAACACAATGTTACAATGTTACAGAGAAGGGTATTGGTTTTATACCTAAAAGGTGCTTTAAAACCAACACCGGCTATTGAAGAACTTGCAACCTCAGTGATAGAAAGAAAGCAAATGGTTTGGAGGACAAAGCATAACGGCGTAGACTGTGGAGTGTTTACGATGCGTCACATGGAAACCTACAAGGGAGACCAAAAACCATGGGTGACAGGATTTGTGAATGAAGATGAAGTAAACAACAGACAGAAGGCACAACTTCATCTCCTAAGGACAAGATATCTCAGCAAAATCATTCTATCAGAGCACAACATGCATCGTCAAAAAATAATTAAAATGGCGAATGATTTCGACAAAAGGAAAGACAAAGAGAGGTATATGAAAGATCTGGATAATATAATCCCAGAAAGGATGAAAACATATTTTGACAGGGACAATTAAAGTTCTTTTGATGATGTACTTATGATACATATTTCAACTGTTTCAACTGCTTTAGTTCTCTCATTTGATGATGTACTTATGATACATATTTCAACTGTTTCAACTGCTTTAGTTCTCTTATTAATTTAGAATATATATTGATGTTTGTTAACTGGCATTTGTGTTCTTATTTCGCATGTGTTTTGTATTAAAATCGCATGTTTCACATTGAATTATTAACATTTGCGAAATACAATTCCATTACCTAACAAAACATGCTAATTTATTAGAACATACACCAAACAAAAAAAAAACAGTTCATTCAAAAGATGAAAGAAACTCTAATTTCATCTTCATTGAGCATCTTAATATAGTTATTGCACCAGCCAACTCTTTCAACTGTTTCTCATCCCTCTCACCCAAATCCACCATAAACATAACTGCAATTTCTTTAAGACTACTCACTTGCATCTGGGATAAAAAGTTCAGAATTTCTTGTCTTCTCTTCATGTTTTCTGTTACACGAGAAATGTTGGCTTCCAACATCTCTTGACAAGTTTGATCCTCTTGAATCTGTTGCTGAATCCTTTCCCTCAAAACCTGCTTGATACTTGGTTCAGAAGAAGAAGAAGAGGATGATGGTAGATCTGCCATTTTTTAATTGGATGTTTTCAATAGTAATGAAAACATAAAATATATAATCAAAAAAAAATTATTGATATGAATTATTGAAATCAATTATTGAACTGAATTATTTGATTTCAATAATTGAAACACACTGTGCAAAAAATAAAAATAATTACTCAAAAAAGATTGGGAAATCAAAATCACAATTAATAAAAAATCTTTAAGGTTTGCGAAATCTCGAATTAAACTTGCGAAATTATATATATAACTTCATTGTGTGCGAAAACACTATATTTAAACATGCGAATTTATGCAACATATCCATTCCTTTACTAATTGGATTATTTTAAAGCATCACATGCGATATATAAAAAGACACATGCGATATAGTAACACAACAATTAATTCCAATAAACACTTAACTTCTATCCCCTGATTATAAATCTAATAAAAAAAAATACAAATGAAAAAAAAAACCAAAACTCACCTAAATGACGAAGAATAAAATGGCCGTTCTGTGTGGAATCAATCAAAACCCTACAATCGAATTCAAAAACGAATAATACTTGAATGGAACGGTTAGCAAACGAACTCCATAATTGACGGTTAGGAGATGAAGAATAATTGACGGGATTCAATTATTAGCAGTCGTAAATGTTAGATTAGAATGTCTGATATACCCTTATTTGTTAAAATTGAATCAGGACACGTGTACGGTTGTTGTTGTAGCGTACATAATGTACGATAGTGAGATTTGTACCATACTCTTTACCTATATATATATATATATAGGGTGAATTTATTGAAAAAAAGACCAAAAGTGTGAGAAAAGTAAGAAAGAATCTCAACCATTAGATCTAAATTAATTGAAAAGGGTATAATTGTAAATGCATTAACAAATTCAAATATAGTAATCCTTGATTTAAGGATTTGGAGAGAGAAAATCCTTGATTTAAGGACTTATAACCGTCCATAAATATAACACCATTCAGAGCATGTTCATACATGGTGTTTTAAATATAACACCATTCAGAAAATATAACACCATTCAGCACAAAAAAAACACCATTCACACAAAAATAACATCATTCAGCACAAACATAACACCATTCAGCACAAAAAAAAACACCATTCACACAAAAATAACATCATTCAGCACAAAAAATATAACACCATTCAGCACAAAAAAAAAACACCATTCACACAAAAAATAACATCATTCAGCACAAAAAAACACCATTCAGCAGTAAATAAAATAAACACCATTCAGTACAAGAATATAACACCATTCAGTAAAAGAAATATAACACCATTCAGAAAAAATAAAAAAACACCATTCAGAAAAGAAAAAACACCATTAATAAAAGAAAAATAACACCATTCAGAAAAGAAAAAAACACCATTAAGAAAGGAAAATAACACCATTAATGAAAAGAAAAATAACTCCATTCAGAGAAGAAAATAACACCATTCAGAAAAGAAAAAAAACACCATTAAGAAAAAGAAAATAACACCATTAATGAAAAGAAAAATAACACCATTCAATAATCCTTACATCTCTGTATCATCTTCTTCTCCGCTGCCGGCACCACCACTGCCGGTCCGCCACCGCCGTCGTCGAACACAACCACCCGACAGTAAAATCTCATGGTTCCCAACCGCCGCCGTCGTCGAACCCAAACACCTGACGTCGTCGAACCCAAGCATTGCCGGTCCGCCACCGCCGTCGTCGACCACCACTGCCGGTCCGCTTCCGATTGATGTTTGATCTTCAGATTCGTGGTGGTCTTGGAGTTGTGCTGTTGGATCTTCCGATTGGAATGTCTCCTGCGAATCCTTCTCGTAGCGGTTGAAATGGGCCACAACTATTTCCGTCTGATGCTATCTACGTTTTCTGTTTGCATGGATTCTGTTCTGAATATGTAAGAAGAAAGAAAGAGAAAGAGAGAAATTAGGAACGTATAATAGAGAGAGAACGAAATTGCAGGGATTTTGATTTACAAAATGAAGATAAAAAGACACAATTGCCCCTAGATATTTCAATTCAATCCAAATTAATAAAAATATTTTACATTTTGGTCCCTATTGATCTCAACCATTATATCAAAAGATCTAATGGCTGAGATTCTTTCTTACCTTTCTCACACTTTGGGTCTTTTTTACAGGATCCTAACTCTCTATATATATATATATATATATATATATAGAGAGAGAGAGAGAGAGAGAAAGTATAATGTACAAAACGCATTATCGTACTTCACGTACGCGACGTGTTCTAAACCGTAAGATATATGTGATTATCACGCATGGACTGATTAATCACGCTTGGAACTAATTAAATCACACATGGGACTGAAAATCACGCATAGAACTCATGTTTCAGATTAATCACGCATGGGAATAAGCTTCTGAAAATAATCACGTGTGTTTTAAATAATCCCGCATTCAAATTATCACGCTTTCAACCCTGATCTGACGGTTACTAGTGTCGCGTACGTGAAGTATGATAAGGCCTAATGTATGTTAACCGCTCGCTCTCTCTCTATACATACATACATACATATATATATATATATATATAGGGGAAGGTTCATTGGGGAACACGAAAAAAGTGGGGAACAGCGGGGAACCGACTCAAACGAACCCCGATTGGACTCATTCCAGCGGCGTTGGAACCGGCTCGTCGAACCCTAACTAAGATCTCTTAACCCTAAACCCTAAATCCTAACTCCTAAACCCTAAAGCTAAAACCTAAGCTAAACCGTAAAATCTAAACTATAAACCCTAAAAGCTAAACCCTAAAGGCTAAACCGTAAAGCTAAACCCTAAAGCTTAACTCTAAAGCTAAACCCTAAGGTTAAACCCTAAGGCTAAACCCTAAAGCTAAACCCTAAAATCCAAACCCTAATACATTTAGGGTTTAGGGGTTATGATTTAGGGTTTAGGGTTAAAAGATCCTAGTTAGGGTTCGACGAGCCGGTTCCAACGCCGCTGGAATGAGTCCAATCGGAGTTCGTTTGAGTCGGTTCCCCACTATTCCCCACTTTTTTAGTGTTCCCCAATGAACCTCACACTATATATATATATATATATATATATATATATATATATATATATATAGGGTGGGGATCAAGAGTGAACATTGTTATTTTGTGAACAAAAACGAACAGATCCTAGTCGTTGGATGAGGAGACCATGATCTAGGTTTTAAAGGATTTTTTTAATTAATAAAAATCTAAAAGCTAATTTAAATAACTGCTGAAGGGCAGTATTGTAATTATTTGCTCTTAAAAATTATGTTCAGTTACAAGAAAAAATAACCGCCCCATCATGTTCAGTTAGTAATTCAATTTTAATTCATCATGGAAAAAAAACCGCCTCCATATTTTCAAGAAATACACATGTGTATTTAAGTTGGACAAACTGAATTGTACATATATGTAGGTGATGCAATATATTGCTTTGTACAGTTAAGTGTGCTGGGTAAAACGAACCGATGAGAGGTGTATTTGTACAAACTTCATCATGAAACATTGTGATATGTTGTGTATTTCTGTCGATTTTAAAATGGTGTAACTTGTGAACTTAACGATTGTAGTAATACACATGTGTAAGTGACAAAGTACACATATGTATTACAGTTGGGCAAACTGAGATGTACATATATGTACGTGTAGCAATAGATTTATATGTTTTTCATAGTATGGCACATGTACAGTATGTATACAAATATGTATTAGAACTTGTAGAATGATATCATATTGAGAGAAAAAAAAAAGATATCTTGAAAAGAAGAGATGAACAAACGAATAAAATTGAGAGAAAAAAGAAAATATCCCGAAAACAAGTGATCCATGGAACCTACATACACATGTTCTTCCCCCATTCGATCACCTGTAAGTAATTATTAAGGCTGTATACACCATTTTCCCTTCCGACACCACTCATCTTGTACCCTCCAATGGGATTGCAGCATCAAAAACATCAAAGCAATTCACCCAAACAGTTCCAGCCCTCAATGCACGATGTGAAGAACAAATCTGAGAAAATATGGCAGCGGTTTTTTCCCCATGACGAACTGAAATTGAATTTACGAACAAAACCTGGTTGGCGGTTATTTTTGTTCTGATAACTGAACATTATTTTTAAAAACGAAAATTATAATTAATCCTATATATGTTAAAAGACAATCCTACCCTTAGGATATAGTTAATAAAATCTATGGTCAGGATTTGTTCGTTTTGTTCATAAAATAGGAAGGGTTTACAAATGAACCCAATCCTATATATATATATAGGGGGTCGCTAGAATGAGAACCACCACGAGTTATGAGAACCACGAGAACCGCGCCCCGCGGGTGGCCGTTGACCACGAAATTTTTTTTACACCTAGATCCGTATATTTTAAGAGCGGGTGTAAATTTTGGGTTCAAACGGCGCGCCCGAGGGGGTAGTTTTTTACGCCCAAAGTTTGGTTAAAAAAAAAGAAAAATTAAAAAAATTAAAAAAAGCCAAACTTTGGGCGTAAAAAACTACCCCCTCGGGCGCGCCGTTTGAACCCAAAATTTACACCCGGTCTTAAAATATACGGATCTAGGTGTAAAAAAAATTTCGTGGTCAACGGCCACCCGCGGGGTGCGGTTCTCGTGGTTCTCATAACTCGTGGTGGTTCTCATTCTAGCGGCTCCCTATATATATATATATATATATATATATATATATATATATATATATAGGATTAGGTTCATTTGTGAACAACTTCTTGAGAATGAACTTAGTGAACTAATCTTGCTCCTTTATCATTTTTTAGATTAAAATGGTAAGATTGACATTAGCCAAGTATATTTAATTAAAATCCCTTAATTTTCTCATCTCTTAACTCTCACTCTCTCTCTCTCTCATTTTTAATTAGTTCTCCATTATTTTAATTATAAGAGATTGAAGGTCTAATGTTTTTTTTAAATAAACTCTTATATTCTTTTTAAAATTAAATATCAAACCTAATTAAATTATGTTTTTTAACATATGTGTATACAAGACTTATACACTTGTGTATTATTACATCTTGTTCCCACATGTCGGTATAAACCAGATTTATACACATGTATATTATTCAAGTACATATGTGTATACATGTCCGTATATACCATACGCTGTGTATTATTCAAGTACATAGTGTATACACCTGTGTATTATACATATATGTATAGAGAATGTAATTAAACATTTTTAATCGTGTTCTAGATGGAACAATATTTTGATAATGTTTGTATTTTTTTTTTAAATTATCAAATATTAAGTTAGGTAATTTGTGAGAAAAAAAGTGTATAAAATGTAATTAAATATTCTTTTAATTGGAAAGAGAAATCAGGAAAGAGAAAAAAATAATTAATTAAATGAAAATAGAAAAATACAATTATACCCTTGTATTTATTAAAATACATGTAAGTTACAAAAGATAATTACAATCTTGTCACTAAAGAAAAAATCTATATCCACAAAATCAATGGTCAGGATAAGTTCATTTTGTTCTCAAATACATCATTATTCACTCATGAACACTACCCTATATATATATATATAGGGGAAGGTTATATAGAAAACCCTATATATATGAAAAACCTTAGAAAACCCAACCTCCTGACATTTTTTTTTTGAAAAAATTAACACATGTAATATACATGTTTTTAAGAGTTTTGGGCCAAAAAAAATCAAAAAAGCGCCGAGGGGATGTTTTTAAAAAAAAAAAAAAAAATTCAGCAAATTCTGTCATTTTTGGCTAACACATGTTAGTCGACCGGACATGGCTGAAATTTGTTTATTTTTTTTAAAAAATCCCTTCGGCGCTTTTTTGTTTTTTTTTTGCCCAAGACACTCTAAAACATGTATATTACATGTGTTATTTTTTTCAAAAAAAAAAAAATGTCGGGAAGTGGGGTAAAAATGGGTTCCCATTTGGGTTTTCAGAGTTTTCTAAGAATTTGAGGGTTTTTTATCTATCTTTATCCTATATATATATATATATATATATATATATAGGGGGAAGGTTAAAATGAGAACCACCTCGAGTTGTAAGAACCAGTGAGAACCACCCCCGCGGGGGGCCGTTGACCACGATTTTTTTTTTACAACTAGATGTGTATATTTTAACACCCTACGTAAAGTTTGGGTTCAAACGGCACGCCCGAGGGGGTAGTTTTTTACGCCCAAAGTTTGGGTTTTTTTAATTTCTTTTAATTTTTCTTTTTTTTTAACCAAACTTTGGGCGTAAAAAAACTACCCCCTCGGGCGCGCCGTTTGAACCCAAACTTTGCGTAGGGTGTTAAAATATACACATCTAGTTGTAAAAAAAAATCGTGGTCAACGGCCCCCCGCGGGGGTGGTTCTTGCTGGTTCTTACAACTCGAGGTGGTTCTCATTTTAACTTATTCATATATATATATATAGGGTAAGGTTCATGCGAGAACCACCTTTATTGCGAGAACCGCGAGGATCAATGTGAACACAACCTAAAATAGCTAAAAAAGCCTAACCCCCACCCAAAAACCTAACCCCCCTCCCCCTCCCCCAAAAAACCTAAACACCCCCCCCCCCCCCCCCCCCCCCCCCCGCTAAAATGCTAAAACCTAAACCCCAAAAAAACCTAAAAAAATCTAAAAAAAAACTAAATTTTTTTTTAATATTTTTTATATTAAAATCGCTACTTTTAGTAGCAAAAAAAAACTTTAAAAAAAAAAATTTGCTACTAAAAGTAGCGATTTTTTAGAAAAAATATGAAAAAAAAAACATTTTTTTTGTGTTTTTAGCTATTTTTAGGCATTTTTAGTTGTGTTAACATTGGTTCTCGCAATAAAGGGTGATTCCTAACGGATCTTTGTCCTATATATATATATAATTGATACCTATGATTATTTGTATGAGTTATTTCACGGAGTAGGTGTTTAATCTTAATTGGGTATGGTGATTAAATTCTTTTAAATGCGTACTTGATTATCGTTGGTTAAAGTGTGGCTCTTTAGGATGATATGTTAAGAGATGTATACTATCATGCAGGAGCACACCTAAAGTTCTGAAACACAAAATACTTTCTTACAACACCATCCAATCTTAATTGCACCCAAAATCAACTTTTGTTATAATAAGTGAGTAAGCACAACCTCATACTAAGGAGCTGCCAAATTGATCATTGTTGTCCTTGGGTTGCATCTTATCATCTTATCAAAAACTGCTAAATATTATCCTATTTATGTGGCATTCATTCCTCCTTTCAGTGTCTTTTTGAAGGCTACATTTCTATTATAGTTTATTGTGTTTACAAGTGAAGGATTAGGATCAAATACAAATGATACTAATTGTAAGAAGTGTAAGAAGGATTTATAAAGTGACAAGTGTCCAATAACCTAAAAAAACCCACTACACAAAAAAAAAAAAAAAAAAAAAACCCTTAAACATCCACCACCAAAAACCTAACCCCCCCCCCCCCCCCTCACCCACCAAAAAAAAAAAAAAAAATTTGCCGAGGAGGTGGGGGTTTAGGTTTTTGGGTGGGGTTTAGTTTTTTTAGATTTTTTTTTAGGTTTTTAAGGGGTGGGGGGTTTAGGTTTTTGGGTGGGGGTGGGGTGGGTGTTTAGGTTTTGGGTGGTGATGTAGTGTGTTTAATTTTAGGTTATTGGACACTTGTCACTCTATAAATCTTTCTTACACTTCTTACAATTAGAAGCCTTTGTAGAATAACTTGACCCTACAAGTGAAATATCCATCCTCCAAATTCATATACACAAATTAACATCTTTAAAACAGAAACTTGATATTGATTAATCAAAAAGAATCAAATAAAGCAAGTGTTCATGGAATATTATTGTTAAAAAAAAACGTTATACAAACGTGTTAATCTTTGTAATTAACTTAAAACAACTACAGTTACTCGAGAGAATCAAACCAAAGTCCTAACAAGAAAGAAACTACGTTCATACATGAAATCACTAAGGTATAGATTGGTATGTGTGACCACCCCTTGTTTGCGGTGAATATTAATGATGTTTAGAAATATTGATATAACTAGTCATAAGACCCCCGCGTTGCGGGACGGGGTCGCAAAATCGTGCTACCAGCGTTGCAGGGCGGGGTCGCAAAATCGTGCTTCCACCTTTGCAGGGCAGGAGAGTAAAACTGTGCTAAGTAGCAACGAAAAGACGAACAAAACTGGAAACGATGTAAACAAAAGCACGAATTTTTAACACCAAGTGACTCATGTGACTTAAAACACAGACAAAGTCAAATTTATATCAACACGTATTAGAAAGTCGAGAGGGTAAAAAAACCTGATAAACCAAATGTGATCAGCGTACACCATGCTAAAACGATCAAATCCGGAAAAAAAGCGTAAAACAAGTTATTTGACAAGTTATGTAAAGCAAAAAAAATATAAAAGAAAAAATCACAAAAGATAAAAAATACTACTCATTCAAGTGATATAAATTAATACATATATATATATGAATGGTGTAAATTAAAAAAATAAAAAAACTTCATTTAAGTTATTTGACAATTTTCAACATATACAATTCTCATAGGTGGGAACAGTGGTTCGTAGCCATTGGCTGAAATGGGTGGCCGGCTCTTCCCTGTTGGACCAACCAATTTATTATTTTATACACGCTTTAAAATTACGTTTTTGCTCTGGAATATTGTTTCTCTGCCATTGGTTCAAATAAGCGGCGAGCAATACCAATTGGAGCAACCAGTTCTTTATTTTATACCCACTTTAAAGTTATGGTTTTGCCTCCTGTTAAAAAATACGGTTTTGCCTCAGCTTCAAAATACATTTACCCTTTTGGCCCGAACTAAAAAAATACGATTTCTCCCTCGGTAAAAAAAATTATGCCTTTACCCTCAGCATAAATAATGTTTTCGCCCCAGTTCAAAATAAAATTTTGTTTTTCCCCTGCTCAAAATTACAAATTTACACCAGTTTATTATTTTATACTTACTTTAAAATTACGGTTTTGCCCACAGTTTAGAATTACGTATTTGCCCACAATTCAAAATAAATTTATGCTTTTTGCCCCCAGTTAAAATTTACGAATTTCCCCTCGGTTCAAAATTACGATATCACCGTTCAATTCAAAATTACGTTTTTGCCCCCCGTGAAAAATAAAAATATGGTTTTCCCCTAGCTAAAAATTAGGATTTTACCCTCGGGAAAAAAAATGATTTTCCCCCAAGTAAAAATAAAATATGACTTTGCCCTAGCTAAAATTCGTGTTCAAAAGCTGCCTAACACTCTTTTTACTTTTTATTTCTATCAAAACTATAGTATTGTTTTTTTAATTGGTTGAGAATTGTTCGGCTATCGCCCCGCAACGCGGGCGGGGCATCACCTAGTTAGATAACATGATTCATCGATTCTGGAATCTGAAGTTGACTAGACAATGTGTTTAGGTTGCCCCGACATCATCATTTGATACATTGTCGTTTTTTGGTTACTTGATAATCCCCTTCCCAGCCCAGTTGGTCCCAAGTGGTTGGGTTGGGCCGGCTTCCTCCTTGTGAGGTCGCCGGTTCGACTCCTGGCTGTGGCACTTTGGGGGGGACGTCCCTATGATGGATCGCTCCTACCGAGGCATGGTTCGATCCGGAGGGCAACCCGGTTTTCACCCAGTTGTTACCCCAGCGGCTTTACCCGTGTGGGGGCAGTATGGTTTCCGGGCTAAGGTCGGTTCCCGTACGCGGCCGGGGCCCGATAGAACATCGCGTCCGCAACACGGACTGACGGGGGATTGTCTTTGACAAGAACCCGGTGACCTATAGGTCCTGTACATAGAAAGTCACCCTTCAAAAAAAAAGATAATTGTATTCTTGTGTTTACCGGCTTAAGATTAGGGCAAAACTGGAACATCTCACTTTTGAAAAGGGTGTACCTATTGGCACACCAATGTGCCTATATGCACACCAAAAAAATGTTTTTTGTCCTATATGCACACCCTGCAATGTCGAGCTGTGGTTAAAGCGCAGCGTTTTGTTCCGGTCAACCAGTCAAAGACTGACGGGTGTCTGACGGGTCTGTTGACCGAACCAAAACGCCGAGCTTTGACCTCGTTTTGGTCCTGTCAACCAGACGAAAGACTGACCGGGTGTCTGGTTGACAGGACCAAAACGCGGCCAAAGCTCGACGTTTTGGTCCGGTCAACAGACACGTCAGTCTTTGTCTGGTTGACCGGACAAAAACGTATCGCTTTAGCCACAGCTTGACACTGCAGGGTGTGTATATAGGAAAAAAACACTTTTAGGGTGACTATCTACAGTTTGTAGATAGTTTGAGCCTTTTGAAAATTGGTGTGATAAAAGCATTACTTTAATAGAAAGATAGGCTGGTGAATGGTTTATGGTCTGTGAAATGTTACAGGATTTTTTTTTTTTTTTGATGTAATCTTTTGGTTGCTAGTCTCTGGCTAGAGGTTCTTAATAAAAGCTCTATGTTCGAAAAAGAAAGTTTATTTTCTATGCAATACACGTGACTCTTTGTAGCGTACTTTGCATAGGTACGTGAGTATACACATACATAAATATACATAACAACATTTAAATAGTAGTGTGGTACCATTTATTAACGTAGTACCGTGGTACCATGCATATTATAAATAGTAGTGTGTCATCTCTTAGGCTATCGGGTGTGGATGGAGCCCCAAGGGGCTTTATAGGTGCCACATAGGATCCACGTCAGCACCATGTCAGCGTTGGGGCTTTATCATGCCCCCCTTTAATTTGGAGGGTGTGGATGGAGCCCCGTGTCATGATTACCTAATTATTTTTTTATTTAAATATTTAAAAAAAAAACACTACATAATTTCATTAAAAAAATAAAAAACACTAGATAATTTAATTTAAAAAATAAAAACACTACATACTTTCATTAAAAAAAAAAAAAAAACACTACATAATTTCATTTAAAAAAACACTACATAACTTCATTTAAAAAATAAAACCACTAGTCGTCGTCTGTGTCGAGTCCTCCTTGTTCACGATAAAACCATAGGTGCTCTGTCAGATCGGCTCGAAGGTTTTGGTGTGTGTGCCTAGCCCGTATCATTGCTCGGATATCTTCTTTCTCCGCGTATGTTAGTATTGGGTTCATCGGTTGGATACTTTCATCATAGCTTTCTCCACAAAATGCTCTACCAGAGTCCTCCAATATCATGTTATGAAAAATGATACACGTATACATAACGTTTCTCATTTTACTTTTTTCAAGTATCCTCGAAGGCTGGGAGATGATAGACCATCTTTTCTTTAACACACCGAAAGCCCGCTCAATATCTTTTCTTGCTGACTCTTGTTTCTTCTTGAAATACATTCTTTTTTCGTCATCTGGACATGAAAGAGTTTTCACCAACGTCGCCCACTCCGGATAAATATCATCTGTGAGATAGTACCCATACTTATACTCCACGTTGTTTGCATAGAATGAAGTATCTGGTGCAACACCGTCTATGACATCGTCGAATAGATTTGAGGACATTAAAACTGTAATGTCATTGTTCGTACCAGCCATGCCGAAGTACGCATGCCAAATCCATAAATCTTGAGAAGCGACCGCTTGTAATACTACCGTTGGACCATTGTGGTCACCACGATGATGTTGCCCTTTCCAAGCGGTTGGGCATGCCGCCCATTCCCAGTGCATGCAATCAAGACTTCCCAACATTCCAGGAAACCCATGTAAGCTCTGATGGGCCTCGTATAGAATTGGAACGTCGGCTGCGGTTGGCATCCTCAAATATCGTCTCCCGAACAGAGAGATTACACCTGATAAATTATTGCTAATTTAAAAATAATAACGACGTAAAATAATAATAAATACTAGTGTTAATAAAAGTTACCTTCACAAAAATTTTCAAGAGACTCACGACACATTCTTGACGACATCCTTATATACTCATCCCACGCATCACTCGATGTGCCGTAGGCTAGTTGCCTAATTGCTGCCGTACACTTTTGTAGTCCAGAGAAACCAACCTTGCCAATTGCATTTACCCTTTGCGTGAAAAAAGGGGATTCACCCGCAAGATCATTGGAAATTTTAACGAATAGTCGTCGGCTCATACGAAACCTACGCTTAAACTGATCATCATTGTACACGGGAGTTTCACAAAAATAATCTTGCACTAGACGTTCATGAGCAGCTAACCGATTTCGTTCAATAGGCGGTTGTCTGGTACGCGATGCAGAGGATTCGGCTTCTTGCAAATAATTAATCATCTCCTGCGCCATGACGATAACCATATCATCAAGAACACCGTCGGATGACGAGCTCGAAGAAGACATTTTTAAAATTGTGATTGGTGTGTGTTTAAGTTGTGATTGGAGTGATTTTTGGTTGTGATTGATGAGTTTTTTAGTTTAGAATAGGTTATATATATATATAATAAAGATTAAGTTTATTTTTTTTTTTAATTTTCGACCGTTCCACAACGGTCATTTTGACCTTTTCAAAATTGTTCAACGCGTTGCCACTCGTTACCACGATGGCGGATGGCCTATGGCGCCCCGGCTATGGCGCCGGGGTGTGGGCGATGGCGGATGGGGCGCTATGGTGGTCCAGGTGGCCGAAGGGTGGCGCCCCACACCCTCCAGCCTTATAACAACATTTAAATAGTAGTGTGGTACCATTTATTAACGTAGTACCAGTAGTGTGTCATGTCTTATAACAACATTTAAATTTCATAGTCTTTTGTATTTAATTAATTTATAAACTCTAATAATTCCATAATAATATTAGTATATCAAATTCTAGTACTAATATCTCTTATTACTAGTATCACATTATTTAAAGAGTAAATTTTCAAAAATCGTCCTTTATGTATGTCACTTATTGTAAATTGTGTCATTTGTCTTCAATAATTACAGAAAACGTACTCGATGTTTGCAAACCTTTGCAAGTTAGGTCCTTTAGTCTTAACTCAGTTAATTTTTGTGGTTAAATCTGACCACATGGACCTCACATTAGAATAAAATGACGAAAATACCCTCATGTGGGGTCCATTTGGTCAGATTTAACCACAAAAAACTAACTGAATTAGGGCTAAAGGACATAACTTGCAAGGGTTTGCAAACATCGAGTACGTTTTCTGTAATTATTGAAGATAAAGTACACAGTTTGCAATAATTAACATACATAAAGGACGATTTTTGTAATTTACTCTTATTTAAATTGTTCAATTTTTTAACGGCAAATTAGGATCACTGACGAACCACTAGACTATCATCGTTCTACAAGTGTAACCACCCGATCATATCTATCTCCAATAAGACAATAATGCCTATATACCAATTCATGAGGAAAACCCAATAAAAATGAGAAAATCCCTGATGTGTTGCAAACGCATCTTATTTTCCTTGTGTATATTGTATATTAATTTGAATAGTTTAGAGTCATTTTTATAATATTTAGACATATATTTTATTATTTATTATTATTACAGGTCCCGGTGTGAAAAGGAATGAAAAACGAGCTTAAACGATCAATGTACGAAGAATCAGGAAATATTAAATGAAGCTGAAAGACGAAGGGCTAAATTACAATTAAAAAAAGTTCTAAAAAATAGTTCATAGAACTATAGGGGCCAAAGTGGATAATGTTTGAAAGTTGGAATTATTCCAAATTCTAATGTCTCGTGAATTTTGATGTGTTTTAGAAGTTGCACCTAAAAAAAGAAAAGGATATATATGATGGATTTTGTTAGGATCTGAGTTTTTTATGATTGTGCTTGTTTGATAATAATGAAGATGAAATAAGGTCAAGTGCAGCGGAATTTAAATGGAACAAACTTTCAACACACAATCAAAAAGAGAATTGTTTTCAACAAACATGTTTAACATGAAATCGAATGATTATATTTATTACAATCTTCAATTACAATGCATGCATGCATACAATCTCCCCCTTAGCCTGAGCTCACAGTGAATGTTCGTACAGAATGACTTTGTGATGAAAAGAGCTTATAGAACAGTACAGAGTACTGTTCTATTTATAGTACAGAACAAACCACTGTGGCATCTTTGCTGAAGTCACCATGAAAGTGACATCTAACCTCCTAACAACCTCTGTCCACTGACTATTACAAACACTGCTATCTAACAACTGATTACAATAAATAAATACAAACACTAGTCTAACTGCTGCTTCTTCATTCCACTGCTTTACCCCAGCAGTGATTTTGTGTCTTCAGCAGTACTTGAACTATAGCAGCAGATTGAGCATCAGTGTTTAGTCTTCAACAGTCTTTGGATGATCAGCAGTTGATGTAGATCAATAGTTGTTGTAGAAGGGCAGTACTTAGAGGACATCAGATGTTAGGCCACATTCAAGGGGAAAGACTGATGCAAACAACTGCTTATTGTGAATCCAATGATCTGATCCAGTTTTGGCTTTAATCAACTGTTCCTTTGTAGGGTTCAATCCCAACAATCTCCCCCTGGAACAGATGATGCCAAAACTCTTCATTATTCTGGATTTTTATTGTCTCATCAAGAGTTCCCTAATTTGACCTTTGAATTGTAATTCAAAGTTCATAGAGTCCTCATCATCCTTATCCCTGCACAGGGGAAGCTCAAGGAGATCTTGCATATCTTCAACACCCAGGCCAGGTGCTGCTTCCCTTGATATTTGCTTCACCACACCATTAGATCTGAGTAGAGTCAATACGTGGGTCTTTTGATCAGACTTCCACTTTGGTATCTTTGAATCTAATGGGTTTCTTGGGAGAGTTTTTATTGCAGATGAGTTTGGAGATTGGGGCCTGGTGATGACAACTTTAGCAGGGACTTGAGATTGTGCTGATTCTTGTTTCTCTGTCATAAGTGTCTGAAGAACCATCTTCATAATAAGCTCTTCTTGATCCTTGTCTTCTTTGGTTGCTGTGTCCATCTGCTTTTGTTTCCTTCTTTGATAAAGGATGGCAGCAGGTGGAGCAGTGGATCTCCTGATTGGTAACTTTTCTTGTCTGACTGGAACCACTGCTTCTGGATAATCAGGCTTTTGAGGAGCAGTGGGATATCTCTTCCTCAACTCTTCCAAACTTTTGTATGTAGCTAACACTTTATCCTCTGACCATCTTGTAACCTGGTTCCTTGACCCATAATCAGCAGCTATCAGCTCTTCTTTCATTCTTTTCAGTTTTAAGGTCCTTTCTGGTACACTTTTCTTGTACTTGGCCCATACTGGAGGAGTTTGTTTGACCTTTTCTTTAAGCATCTTTTGAATTCTGGCTATCTCTTCTTGTAATTCACTGATAGTCCATTCTTTGTATTGATGCTGTTCTGCCCTGTACTTCTTGTATGCCATGCTATCTCAAATTTTTGCTTAGATCTGTTAATATTAGTATAATTGCATGTTATAGGAAGTAAATCAACTGAAGTTGTTTGAGGATTTGACCAATTTCGAACAAAAACCTCAAACCCTTGTTTTTGAACCAAAAAAGATGAAATTGAAGGGGTAAATGGTTTGATTTCGGAAAAACGGCACTTGGGGTTTCATTTTCGGAGAAAATCGCCCCTACTAAACCAAAAATTTTCACGTTTTCAAAATCGGGTCGAAAAATGAGATTTTTGGGAAACAGAACCCTGACCACGGGGTTGTGGTCAGCGAGCACGGGGGCGTGGTCAGCGAGCACGGGGGCATGGTCAGTAGAATTTGGTTTGGCCATGTCCAGCTTGTTGTTTTCAGTTTTCTTCAAAAATTTATCATTTCATGCTAATTGTTTTGTGTTTTCTTTCAGATGGCCAGCAAATTCACAAAGTTCAAACCAAATGAATGGAACTATCAAGCCCGCTTTGATGTTCTCAAAACAAGGCCCGAGGAAATTCCAAGACAAGTATGCCTCGAAACCTTAGAAGCTGTGGGGCAGCTAGACCGTTTCAACACCCTCGTCACGGGTCCACTAAGGGTGGCCCTCTGCACTAGACTCCATGCAGTTCACGAATATAGCATGGAGTTCTATAGCACATTCACGTTCAAAGCTAAAGCAGAGCCGTTTGATGGAGAAGGGGTTGAATTCCGGTGTGCGGGGGAGATGCTTTCAATCTCTATTGCACAATTTGGGGTGCAAATTGGTTTGTTTTCAGAAGAGGATGCCGGTGAAGAAGAAAACACGGGTGGTCTCCGTGAGATCTCATCCAACATGCGTCAAACGACATGGTCTCAAATTGGGGAAAGTCCATACGATCCAAGCCAAACCAAGAGCTACTAGTTGCGGGACCCTCTCTACCGCTACATTCATAGGGTCCTTAGCAACTCCCTCAGTCAAAGGCGTGATAGCACCGGTGTTGTCAACTTACGTGATCTGACGGTCTTGTACTGCATCCACAACCGTGTTCCTCTTGATGTCCCACACCTGCTTCTCCGAAATATGCATCTGAATCAAATGGCCTCTCCCCGACACCTATCTTCTTTGGGGGATGGATCCGCCGCCTCTACAAGACCTTTGTTCAAAGAATGCTGAAATCTTTCCGTAAGGGTCCATGGTCAGCCGAGGTGGATCTCATTCAATGTCGTGCAATGGGGCTCATCCATGAGGCGGGTGACGGGACGGTCCGCTTCCAAATGACTCAGGGGCATGTTTAGAACCCGCAGGAAGCCCTCGTTCTTCACGCCAACCCAATCCGTCCTCCTCCTCAATTTCATGGACAGCCGGGTTCATCGTCGTCTCAAGGGGTGGTTTTCCTAACTTTCATAGTTTACATGATCTTTTGCAGGAAAACCTCTTATGCACCCGCAACACCTACAACATGGCCAGCAACACCTACACCCGGGTCGGAGCAATGGAGCGCAACATCTCCGACATGCAAGATGACATCAGCCACATCCGGGAGCACATGGTGTATCGGGGAGGAGACGATGAAGACGAGGACATGGACTGATTCAGAGGCATTGGAGGTAGTGTGACATCGGATGCAGCTTCTCACAGGTTAACCCTTTTATTCCACGAACAATTGAATGGCCTGCGTGCCAAAGTTTGAACAATTTACTTTCCCTTAACACTTTTACTTTCTGCATTTTATTTTCGTTTGCATGTGATGTTGGATAATTAACTTTGGTTGTTTAGGATTGGTTATTATTTTTTGTGTGGTGTGGTATTTAAACAAAACAGGTACCCAGGAAACTTGGAGGCACTAAGTATTAGTGCTACATAAGCCCGGAAACCCAAACCGAAAGCGAAAAACCTGTTTTCATTGATTGCAGACAGTAGCCACGGGGTGGTGCTCAGCCAACACGCCTCGTGCCCACTCTCCTGTACCTATTGTTTGTCTAAAAACTGTCCTCCACGGGGTCGTGTCCACCAGGCACGCCCCGTGGCCACATTCTATAAGTTTCTGTTACTGTTACTCTGACCACGGGGCCGTGCTCAGCCAGCACGAGGCCGTGGCTAGGTGTCCAGTAACACCAAACCTTGTTTTTCAAACCCTTTTTACACATTCAATCAACCTAAAAACTTATTTTTGGGACACATTGAGGACAATGTGTAATTTAAGTGTGGGGGGATGCTAAAATCTTGAATTTTGCAAGTCCTAATAACAAGCCTTACACAAAACTCTATTGGAACCGCTAATCACCCCAATTTTTTTCAAAAACTTTTCATTTTTTTTACTTATCTTGGTTTAAATTAGGAATAACAAGTTCTAAAATGTTATATTTTTACAAATTTACAACCGATAGCGTCATGATAAAAAGAACCAACATAAGAAAATTATGAAACGGCATAACAAATCTAATTAACATTTGATTATATATACTTGATCACATTATAAACCCATTCCCACAACAAGTGAGTTTTGAGCCTTTATTGAGCATACAAGCACATATCTTTAAAATGCTCATTTTTCGTTTCTTGTGTGAATAGCTGCTTGTTCTTACGACTCTATAACTTGCCACGACGATACATTCCCGGTCCTTACCAACTTAAACCCAAGTAAGTAAATGATGGAGGTATTAGGACTAACCCATTTTCCTTTCAACACCATTATTTTTCATTTTCTTTATCACCTACCCAAAATCCCCCTAAATAACCCCTTTGAGCATAAAACTTTTCATTTCTAAACCCACAAAACAAACACCCTTTTACCCACCAAAACCCTTTTTTCTTTTCATCCCTTTGTTTTAGTAAAAAGCTCGGTTATCTTGTGATGTTTCTTTAACAAAAAAATGAAAGTCTAGCAATAAACAAACAAGTTCCTCAAAGAAACTTTGTTTGAAGATGCTTAGTTTGAATAAAAGTCACAAAAACAAAAAAAAAGTTTTATGACGACCGACGCTTTCTACACTTTTAGCCCTTTTACTAACCACTAACCAAAACCACCTACCCTTACCCCAAGCCTAACCCTTTCCCAAGTCCTTTTGATATTTACAAAGGTTTATAGTTAAAAAGGAGGAGGATTGATTACTTGGCAAGCATATGGTGGAAGTAAGTTCCATGCCGGTCTTGAGTGTTTCACAAAAATACATCTTCGGCCGAGTGTTGAGTGATCTCCCATGAGGTATGTGAACTTGTATATCAATGGAATTTTAAAGAGGCACGTTATGCCCAAATAAGTAATTTCTCTTACGAAACGTTCTTAATAAATCATAACGAATAGGATTGTGAATAAAATTAAAATAAAACCCAATAACGATCTTGGATTCCCGACACTCAAGACAAGCCCAAAACTTCTCTTCTACCCATTCCATTTGGGTGTGTATGCCACATAATAAAGAGTTTTGATTAAGGACAAGCAAAGATTCAAGTGTGGGGGTATTTGATGTGTGTAAAATGTAACATATAAATTACATCAAATGAGGCATAAAACTAACCATTTTTTAATACTAGTGTTGGAAAAAGCGTGCTTTTGTCTTCCTTTTGAATTTACAGGACCAAATGAGCTTAAACGAGCAAAAGGAATAAATATGCAGCAAAAACTAACATAAATACAAAGAAAAGGAATAAACGTGACATGCCCGACCCCTCGACAGCATCCCCAAGAGCAAAAACAAGAAACAGAAGGCTGACCACGGCCCGTGCCAACAGGACACGGGGGCGTGGTCAGGTGTTTGCAGAAAGGACAAAGCTATGGAAGCTTCTACGCCCACCACGGGGGCATGCCCAGCTCTGCACGGGGCGTGGTCAACGCTAAGATTCGCAGAATCTTGCAAAATCTTGGTAGTACAGATACGCTTCTGCACACGGGGCCGCGACCATTGGACACGGGCCGTGTTGAGCCCTGTGCTGACAAATGCAATCAATGAAGGAAGATAAAAGGATGGCCACGGGGCGTATTCGCTAGACACGGGACCATGGTTGGGCTTCTGTTCAGGCTATAAATAGGGGTGCTTGGTTCACTTCAAAGGCATCCCTTGGCAAACCACCTCTCTCTCACTTTGCCACCATTCCACCACCACTACAAAACCCACATCCACCACCATCATCCATCATCCATCATCCATCTTAGAGTGTGTGTAGTAGTCTCGGGATCCAAGATTGATAGTAAGAGTTCTTGTTAATCAAAGGCCATGTTTGGCTAAGTCTCTTACATCACTTGGTGAAGACAAGTCTTTAATGTATTACTTTTGATTTTTAATCTTTTCACACTTTTTATTTGGTTTTATATTAATGACTTTAATAACTAGTTTCTTATGTTGAAGGTGAAACTTTTTTATCATTTGTCCGTGATGTCTTGACATTACTTTACTGTCTATATAAAGTAAAAGATTTAAACCATTCATATCTCTACGGTCTATATAGAGATATGTTGGCTACCTGGTCGGGGGTTAAGGGAATGGTTTAGTAAGGTTCTTGCCTTGTTCAGTGTATAGATCTTGCAAGGACCTGGGTCAAGCTTACTAGGACCTCCTTCAATACCCACTGGTATTGGATGACGGGGGTGCGAATGGCTTGATCCCCTCATATGTAAACTACTATTAATACATTAAACCGACTACTTGGGATTGTATCCCTGCTGATTCAAACCACTTAGCCGAGGGTAACGTCACCTTCAAAAGAGGGGCCTACCACTTTTCGCATTAATAACTTAATTAATTATCTTTCAATATTCAACCACTGGGTTGAGGGTAACGTCACCTTCAAAAGAGGGGCCTACTACTATAACTAAGATAATCTCTTAAAAAGTGCAAAAAAGTGCGGAAATCATCAAAGGATACATATCGTGTTTTATAAATTTAAAACTTGACTAATGTGTAAAATGGGCTTAAAATATCAATAAAAACATAATACACCCGACAAACACCAAAAATGCAAGTACTTCTGCTTACTTGGTTGAGTCTCCTAATGTTTGGCATGGACGTCTTGGTCATGTAAATTCTAGTTCGACGCGTCATTTAATTAAATTAGATTACATACCAACTTTTTCCATTGACTCTAAAACAAAATGTAAAACTTGGGTTGAAGCCAAACAAACAAGATCATCCTTTAAATTAGTTGAAAGAACAAATGTACCCCTTGATCTGATTCACACTGATGTGTGTGACTTAAAATCATCCCCACCAGAGGTGGTAATAAATATTTTATTACCTTTATCATTGACAATACAAGATATTGTTATGTATACTTACTTGATAGTAAGGATGAAGCAGTTGACAAGTTTATCTTGTATAAAGCTGAAGTTGAGAACCAACTCAACAAGAAAATAAAACGTGTGATAAGTGATAGAGGTGGTGAATATGTTTCACCATTTGGGGAAGTATGTGCAAAAAGTGGCATAATACATGAGTGTACCCCTCCTTATACACCCCAATCAAATGGCATTGTGGAGCGAAAGAATCGTACACTAAAAGAAATGATGAATTCCATGTTGATAAGTTCTAGGATGAGCCATGACATAAGGGGGGAGGCCATATTGTCGGCCAATTTTTTGTTAAATAAAATACCTTTCAAGAATAAGGATGTAACACCTCATGACTAGTGGTGGGGACATAAATCATCTTATAAATACTTGAAAGTATGGGGGTGCCTGGCCAAGATGATTGTTACACCCTCTAAGGCACTTAAAATAGGGCCAAAAACTGTTGATTGCATTTTCATTGGATATGCCAAAAACGGTAGTTCACATCGTTTTCTTGTATATGAATCCAAGAATCCTGATGTGCACAAAGACTCTATCATAGAGACAAGGCCAGGAAATGTGATTTACTTTGAAGAAGAGTTTCCAATGTTAGTAGAAACTCATGCAAGTTCATCAACAATGGTTGATGAGATTGTTCGAGAGGAAACTCAAGAACAATCAAAGGCTGAAGAGGGTGAGCCAAGAAGAAGTAAAAAGGCAAAGGACTGAGAAATCCTTTGGGCTTAACTTTCTTACATTCATGGTTGAGAGTGAGCCTCAAACCTATCGAGAAACAGTCACTTCTTCAGATGGACCTCAATGGAACGAAGCCATCAAGAGTGAAATTGATTCAATCTTGCAGAATCATACTTGGGAGCTAGTAGATCTTCCACCAGGGTGCAAGCCACTTGGATATCGATGGATATTCAAGAAAAAGATTAAAGCTGATGGTTATGTCGACAAGTATAAGGCAAGGCTTATGATCAAATGGGTTTAGACAAAAGGAAGGTCTTGACTATTTTGACGCATACTCGCCTATGACTAGAATAACCTTTATTAATTAGTGCTTGCAATTGCAGCTTTGAGAAACTTGGAAATACATCAAATGGATGTAAAAACCACATTTCTCAATGGGGAATTAGAGGAAGAGATTTACATGGAGCAACCAGAGGGTTTTTATGCTCCTGGCCAAGAGGGCAAAGTGTGTAAACTCGTTAAGTCATTATATGACTTGAAGCAAGCTCCAAAAAATAGCATCAAAAGTTTGACCAAGTTATGCTTAGTAGTGGTTTCAAACTAAATGATGCAACAAATGTGTCTATTTGAAAGACACTTCTAAAGGTTATATGATCTTATGCCTTTATGTAGATAATATGCTTATCATTGGGAGTGATGATAATATGATCAG
This sequence comes from Helianthus tuberosus, assembly GCA_030545235.1. Classification (NCBI taxonomy): domain Eukaryota; kingdom Viridiplantae; phylum Streptophyta; class Magnoliopsida; order Asterales; family Asteraceae; genus Helianthus; species Helianthus tuberosus. Next base: position 141,858,849 of record CM060450.1, on the reverse strand, counting down.
ATCTACTAAAGACATGTTGAATGCGAGATTTGACATGAAAGATATGGGTCTAGCTGATGTGATTCTTGGAGTAAATATCATTAGAACCCAAACTGGTTTGGTGCTAAGTCAATCTCATTATGTGGTTAAGATCCTTGAGAAGTTCAATCCTGAGGACACGAGTGTAGCTCAAACTCCAGTTGATACCTCTCAACATTTGTCAAAGAATAAAGGTGAGAGTGTTGCTCAATTGGAATACTCAAGGATCATTGGCAGTCTTATGTATCTCATGTTATGTACTCGACCAAATTTAGCATATGTTATGGGTAGCCTAAGTAGATATGCTAGTAATCCTAGTTTAGATCACTGGAAGGGTATGGCAAGATTATTAAGGTATATGAGATACACGAGAAATTATGTACTGCATTATGGCCAAAATCCAGTTGTTGTGGAAGGATTCAGTGATGCCAACTGGATATCCGATATGAAAGATTCTAGATCTACAAGTGGTTATGTGTTTACCCTTGGAGGAGCATCTATATCTTGGAAGTCATCCAAACAAACTCATATAGCTAGATCCATGATGGAGTCTGAGTTTATCGCGTTAGATAAAGCTGGAGAAGAGGAAGAATGGTTGCGTCAATTCTTGGAATATGTTCCAAGATGGCCTAATCCTGTGACTGCTATTTGAATACATTGTGATTGCCAATCAGCTATTGGTAGAGCTCAAAATGCAATGTATAATCGCAGATCAAGGCACATACGACGTCGGCATAACACGATACGACAACTACTCTCAACTGGAGTTATCACGATTGACTATGTGAGGTCAAAGGATAACATTGCGGATCCGCTTACAAAAGGCTTAAGCAGAGAGGTAATACATAAGTCGTCAATGGGAATGGGACTAAAACCCTTGGAGTAAGTTTTTACAATGGAAAACCTTTCCTAGAAGATTGGAGATCCCATGATCTAGGTTTAATAAGACCACCTAACTGTACGAACTGAGGTCACTATGTGGGAGTACCTCAACATACAAAGAGAGTTACAAACTTCCTAGTCCATTCCTACTTACAATCAGTGATATCAAGAGAGGTTAAGCATATGGCTTTTAATGATTTGTAAATCACTTATGTTAGAGAGAAGTGGGGTCGCTTCGAATGGAATTGGGGGCACAATTGCTAGAGCTCTTGCAGAACCAGGATGGTATGCCATGACCATAACGGACACAACTATGAGGGGTTAGCCAGACCAAGAAGAGTAATGTGTGATGTGTAATAATGTCAATGTAAAAAGGGGGCGGTTCAAAGACATCGCGTATACTAACCGTTAGGAGACTAAGTATATGTCACAAAGGAGGGTTCAAAGGGGAACCTACCTATCCTGCATTACTTAACCACTGAAATATTATTATGACACTTGAGTGTATGGGACGATCTCCATTCATGTGGGGGATTGTTGGAAATTTTATAAATAATATTATATTATGAGATAATATAATGATTATTTAATAATTAAGTCAAGATGAATGAGAGATTTTGAGCATGAAGTTTGTGTGTTGGAACCATAAATATGTGGGAAACTGAGTTTGTCCCACATAGGTGGAGAGATAAATCTTTTGTGGATTTATAATTAGAATTCTCTACACGAATGTATTCTTGTATGACAACTCACACCCAGTGGTAGCCAGGAGAGTGTGAAGCACCCGACACGCGCACGCGCCCGCGTCCGGGCGTGGAACGAGGGCGATGGGCGCAAATGTGGCGCTTTGATGGCGCACTTTGCACTTCGCACGCTCGCATCGCCTGAAGCCGCCTTTACTATTTTTAGGTGTGTGTGAGCTCGGGTGAGTGGCTTTGTGTGGTCAGCTGAAGACTGTTTGTATTCCTACTGGTAAAGTCATATCAAATTCTCATAATTCATTATATCATTGAATTTGAGATTTAGTTTTTAATTTCAAAATTGTATTCAATTAAGACTTTTGGAATTCAAGACAATGTTATAAACAAAGCTTTGTGCTTTGTTCTAGATCCCAGAACACTAAAATCCTATGGTTCATAAAACACACACAACTTCAAACGAATTCCCTAATTTTGGATCTCTACTCAATCTTGTTTCAGGTATAATTTCAGGTGCTAGGCTAATCCCAGCTGTACAATCTGCTCAGTCTGTTGTACCGTAAGAAACAGACAGATTCACCTAGGTGGCCTGAAATCTGTTTTAAGTGAAGTGTCTCGAACGTGCCTCAGCCAATTTTTCTCATCTTTCTTCTAGTGTTTGTTTACTTTGGTTGTTATCTTTTTGTCCATCTTTCATTTCTTTATGTTTGTAAATTTTAGTAGTATTGTGTTATTCAGCATTTTATTCAATTTTACAAGTTGTTATTTGTTATGGAAATTAAAAAATTGTATTTTTTTTATTTTGTGAACGGTGTTTCTATAAAAACTATATGCTATCTAACTATTCTCTATGCCGTCAGTCATATGAGCAAAAGTCATGCAATTTACCATTTACCAATGAGTAAATTTCAAATTTCGTCCTTTATGTATGTCTAAAATATCAAAGTATGTCCTTTGTCTTTAATATCTTCAAGAAACATACTTAATGTTTGCAAATCCTTACATGTTACGTCCTTTAGTCCTAATCCAGTTACTTTTCATGGTTAAATCAGACAAAGTGTATCCTACATAAGGGTATTTTGGACATTTTACCATTTATTTATATAAAACATTATACCTCCTCTCCTCCACCAGACACAAACACTCTCTCTCTCTGCCATCACCTCCACCAGCCACCACCATTACCTCCACCAGACACCCCCACCAGCCACCACCACGACCACCGCCAGACACCCCCACCAGCCACCATTCTAACCAAATCCAGATATCAAAACATTAAAGCCAAAATCCATAATCACCTGAACCCCACACCGAACCCCACCTGAACCCCACACCGAACACCTAAAATCAACAACCAGCAGCCGCCTCCTTCCAGATCTAAGAGCAGTTGTCTGAGTTTGACCCGTTGTTGACCCGGGTTTCTGACCCGTTCACCAGTAACATCATCATCTTCAACATTCATCAACATTCATCATCATCATCATCTTCAACATTCATCCTGCCGCCGCCAAGGGGCTGGGGGTCTCCAGTGGTCGGTCGGCTCTCCTTCTTATCTGATTTCTCTCTCTCGAGATCTGAGGTGTGTGTATGAGTGGCGGGTACCAGATGTAAGTCGATTCGGTGTTGGTGTCATCGGAAAGAGGAACGAGAGGAGGGGGCCGCCGTCGTGGGAGATCGGACGTCGCTGCGTCATTCCCACCCCACCTCTGCCCCCCGACATAACCACAACACCACCACTGCCACTTTTCTTCTCTCTCTCTCTCTCTAGATATTTAGGTGGGTGGGTGTTCTAGATGGGAATTTGCTTGAGGGTGTCGGCTGCTTATGTCCTTATGTCTTTGATTAGGGTTCTCAAATGGTGAATGGATAGATGGAGAGAGAGAGAGAGTGGCAGGTGATGTGGTGTGCTTGAGGGTGTCGGCTGTGTTTGAAATCGAAGAAGAAGGAGAACAGGGGGTATTGTAGGGTTTACAACATAAAAGGAGTATTTAGAGTAAATGACATTAATGCCCTCATGTGCTTCTCACATGACCTGACTTAACTGGGAAAACAAACTAGGTTTAGGGTAAAGGACATAACCTGATTGGTTTTTCAAACATTAAGTATGTTTCTTGAAGATATTAAAGACAAAGGACATACTTTGATATTTTAGACATACATAAAGGACGAAATTTGAAATTTACTCTTTACCAATATTGGCAATCACTATCCATATTCAAAATGCTGACTTCACACGTACAAGCTCTCCTTTGAACAATGAGGTTGTTGCAGATGACATTAAACCTCATCAAGTTTCATTTCAAATCCCTCTACTTCAAGTTAACCTTGTTATAGAAACAATATTTTTCATGCTTCATTGCAATGTGAATAACCAATTCGAAATGCACTGCCAAAAAACAATTGGAAGTTGGTGTGTTACCTAATAATAATAACAAAAGAGTAAATTGCCATTTTAGTCCTTGAGTTTTGTCCAAATATGCCAGTTTAGTCCAAATAGTTTTTTTTGTGCATCTGGGTCCCTGACTTTTACATTTTGTTGCCATTTTGATCACAATGCCTAACTCCATCCATAAACCCCATCTGTAACCAGGGGTATTTTGGGGATTAACTTAAAAAATGTTTTCAGTTGCCATTTTGATCCAATTCCAAAAAATCAAAAAAATTCCAAAAAATCAAAAAAATTCCAAAAAATCAACAAATATTCCAAAAAATCAAAAAAAATCCAAAAAATTCAAAAAAATCTAAAAAATTCTAAAAAATCATAAAAATTCTAAAAAATCATAAAAATTCTAAAAAAATCATAAAAATTCTAAAAAAATCTAAAAATCCAAAAATCATTAAATGTTTCGGCACGAACCGTTTCGACCCGTACCGTTTCGAACCCGAACCGTTTCGAGCCGAACCGTTTCGACGCGAAGCGTTTCGACCCGTACCGTTTCGAACCGTACCGTTTCGACGCGAACCGTTTCGAACCGAAACGTTTCGACGCGAACCGTTTCGAACAGAACCGTTTCGACCCGTACCGTATCGAACCGAACCGTTTCGACGCGAACCGTTTCGAACCGTACCGTTTCGACCCGTACCGTATCGAACCCGAACCGTTTCGAGCCGAAGCGTTTCGACCCAAACCGTTTCGAGTCGTACCGTTTCGACCCGTACCGTTTCGACGTGAACCGTTTTGACGCGAACCGTTTCGAACACTTCGGTTCGAAACGTACCGTTCGAAACGGTACGTTTCGAACCGAAGTGTTCGAAACGGTTCGCGTCAAAACGGTTCGCGTCGAAACGGTTCTTGTCGAAACGGTTCGCGTCAAAACGGTTCGCGTCGAAACGGTACGGGTCGAAACGGTACGGTTCGAAACGGTTCGGGTCGAAACGCTTCGGCTCGAAACGGTTCGGGTTCGAAACGGTACGGGTCGAAACGGTTCGTGTTCGAAACGGTTTGCCTCGAAACGGTTCGGTTCGAAACGGTTCGGTTCGATACGGTACGGGTCGAAACGGTTCGGTTCGAAACGGTTCGCGTCGAAACGGTTCGGTTCGAAACGGTTCGCGTCGAAACGGTACGGTTCGAAACGGTACGGGTCAAAACGCTTCGCGTCGAAACGGTTCGGCTCGAAACGGTTCGGGTTCGAAACGGTACCGGTCGAAACGGTTCGTGCCGAAACATTTAATGATTTTTGGATTTTTTTTTTATTTTTAGATTTTTTTAGAATTTTTATGAGTTTTTAGATTTTTTTAGAATTTTTATGATTTTTTAGAATTTTTTTATTTTTAGATTTTTTTGGAATTTTTTTTTATTTTTTGGATTTTGTTTTTTGATTTTTTGGAATTTTTTTGATTTTTTGAGTTTTTGGAATTTTTTTGATTTTTTGGAGTTGGATCAAAATTGCAACTGAAAACAATTTTTAAGTTAATCCCCAAAATACCCCTGGTTACAGATGAGGTTTATGGATGGAGTTAGGCATTGTGATCAAAATGACAACAAAATGTAAAAGTCAGGGACCCAGATGCACAAAAAAAACTATTTAGACTAAACTGGCATATTTGGACAAAACTTAGGGACTAAAATGGCAATTTACTCAATAACAAAACATTACATATCAATAAATAGGAAGGATTAAACCCTTAGTAAATAGTTTATGACTTCATAGTCTAGTGGCATCTTAGGGATGAGATAACGTTTTGGGACCAATAGGTCATGGGTTCAATTCTCACAATAGGGGTTTTCTCATATTTATTCGGTTTCCTCCTGAATTGATGTATAGGCATTATGCCTAGTGGAGATAGATATGATCGGGTGGTTCCGCTGGTACTACAATAATACTCCATGGTCCGTCAATGATCCAAATTTATCATTCAAAAAAATACGAAGAAGTGTATGAAGAATATTTATCCATATTAAAAGCGGGGAGTAGGATCAAATACAAACCACATTTTCTATACAAACTGTAAGAACCATTAAAAAGGTGTCATGTGGCATCCAACCAATTATAGAGAAATAGTAAAATAATAACCGAAATAATATCAATTATCTTGAATTCCTTATAATTATGCTAATAAGCAATTAATTCTTTATTTGGATCTTACTTTTATTTACAATGTGCTGATAAAGAAAGTGCTGATATCATTTCACTTATGTGCTAAAATCAATTATGTTGATTAATTTCCATGTGCTAATATAATTCAAAAGTGCAACTTTTATGTATGTATTGTTTTAGTATGTGCTAATTTAACTTTTTTAAGTGCTAGGATCTGTTCTTACGGTTTGTAGGATAAATACGGTTTGTACCGGAACCAACCCCTTAAAAGCGGTATCAACATTTTTAGAGAGGATTAAAGAGTGAACGAAGAAAATTGGTTAGAATTTCGTGTGGAAATAATTTAAATTATTGGGGGTATTCATAGGTTAGAATTTGGTGTAAAAGTTGGTTATACTTAATTAATTTTTTTTATTTGATTAGCCGTTAACCAACGATTAAAAATAGGTTGATGGTAAAAAACGATGAGGTGAAGGGTGGGTGAAATGCGGTGAGTAGCCCCTGCACATTGGCATAGCGTGGCCACGCTAGCGAAATGTGTGTCACTTGCTCATTCTTTTTGGAGTTAACTTCCGTTTTGCTCTCTATGGTTTGGTCATTTTAACAGTTTTGCTCCAATAGTTTAAAAATAGCCACTTTCTTCCCTGATCTTTCGAGTTTGTCGCTAGTTTGCTTCATGGCTCTAACTCAGCTAAAACGGTAGTTTACTCCCTGGCTCTAACTCAATTAAAACGTTTAGTTAAAAGTCGCGGTAGTCGTGGTCGACAGGTGGTAGTTGCAGGTGGTGGTGGATGGTTGTGGATGGTTGTGGCCGGTAGAAAGAGTGGTTGGAAATATGGGGGATCAGAAAAGAATTACTTATATACATGTAAATAAATAAGTTATACGTTTATTTAGGTGAAAATACTTACATGCTCTTGCTTTTATCTATAAAATTACCAAAATACTCTTCTAGTTAATGGATTTTTTGGATGGAGTTAGAGGTGAGGAGCAAAATGACGATAAGTTAGAAAAATCAGAGAGGAAAATGACTATTTTTAAACTATTAGGGCAAAACCGTTAAAATAATCAAATCACATAGAGTATAATGGAAGTTAACTCTTCTTTTTGTTTGAAAACCCAAATGTAAAAAACATAAAACTTCAAAAATAATGTTGTGTCCATGGTGTAGTCTTGAAGACATATCAAACATATGCATCACATCGTGAATATTATCATGCAATGTTAGTAACTTAGTTAATTATATTTATGGAATTAATTGTTTTAAAGTAGCGGGTTACCATTATCTATTTGAGTGGGTAGCTATCCTTTTAAATAGCAAGTACTGGGTATTGCATTGTAAGGCTATATCAATTGTTTAGATTATGAATGTAAATGTTGATTTAGTCTAATTCTCCCAAAATATTCTATCAAGTTTCTCTCTATTTTCTTAGGACCATTTGATATATGATTCGGTTTGTATAAATTGGTATCAGAGTGGTCTTGATCCACTTCTATGGACGCTCAAGAATGGAACAAATCTTTGGATCGAATCGAGTCGTTGATTGTTGAGTTAATTGATTTTCTCAAGAACCGACCTCGGTTCCTAGCTCCTGCCACCACTGCCGCCACCACAACACCACCACCAGCCATTGTCGCCACACCACCACCAACCATTGTCATCAAACCACCACCATCAACCGTTACACTACCACCAAAATCTGCACCGAAACCAACCCCTTCACATTCACCACCTCTTGTTGAACCAACCCCTAAATAGAGATACCCCCACCAAAATACCCCCCATTTATATAATGTTTTTCAGAAATCAGCCCCAAACCAATCACTATCGACCGCACCATGTAAACCCGTATCGACGCCAACAATGATTCCAAAACAAGTCATATTACTAGAAGAGCTTTCAATAAAAAGAGCTTCGTTCACTTACTTATACACGCGGCTAGCTAAAGGTGCAACATCGGAACATGATTGGCGTCCACCATGGCACGAGGTCGAAACGGTTAAGAATTTTACAATATGATTCGAATGGCACCCACCATGGCACTGTGCTATGACCCGTTCATATGTCGCCAGAAGAACTGAGTGGCGACCTCCGTGGTGTCTGGCGGGTGATCTTCGGATTTCGTCTTTGAGGACAAGGACGTTTTCAACCGGGTGGGATTGTCGTGTGCATGGTGTAGTCATGAAGACATATCAAACATATGCATCACATCGTGATTATTATCATGCAATATTAGTAACTTAGATAATTATATTTATGGAATTAATTGTTTTAAAGTAGTGGGTTACCATTATCTATTTGAGTGGGTTGTTATCCTTTTAAATAGCAAGTAGTGGGTATTGTATTGTAAGGCTATATATCAACCGATTAACAATTGTTTAGATTATGAATGAATATGTTGATTTAATCTAATTCTCTCTAAAATTTCTATTAAGTTTCTCTCTATTTTCTTAGGACCATTTGATATACGATTAGGTTCGTATCAAATAAGAACTATTATTGTTATAAAAACTAAACAATTTAGATGTGCCTTTTTGCCATTTTCACAAATGTTACAAGGCGACCGTGCTAACAAACAATCACAGTATAACAACCCTTCTAAATTTTTCGACACGCTAAAAATAATTAAAGTGTCCCTATATGTCCTAAAATACACCCCATACGCGAAAACCGAGTCCAAATACCCTTATATAATTAAAAATAAAACAAAATCAAATTTTATGTGTCGCTCGCGGGTCGCGTAGATCTCTATGGTCTCTTACGCGGGGCCCGACAGCTTGAAGTCCGGGCGAGCCCCTGAGCCACCACGTGTCATCATCGTGTCGAGTCTACATTTGGCAAATCAGCAAACCTACGCCCTATTACTCTATGTCGCGGGCCGCGTAGCCTTTGGCTACATCTTACGCGGGCCGCGAGGAAAGTCGAAGGGTCGCATATATATAGAGGCTCTCAGTCTTCAGTTTTCGTGGTTCATTTCTCAATCTCTCTCTCTAATTTCTAAATAGCAATTATAATAGCAGGCAAAATACCCCCTAAATAACGAAGTTCTGCTCTGTTGTAAGTATCATAACCCAGGTTACGTATTAGATACGCTTCCCGATTGATCCAGGGTTCCGTAACGGCTTTCGTGGTTCTACCCGACGTAGTTGTTGGAATACCGTCTCGGGGAGGGTATTACTAATGTAAATATTAAGGGTTATTATACTAACACGTGTGCATTTGTGTAAATTATAGATAATCACCAGGAAACCCTTACAAAAAACCTAAGACAACAATGTGAGTAATATCCTTTTTGTTAACTGTTTGTACAAAACTTCACCTAAATTAAATTATATTAAACAGTTATTGGGTATTTGTATTCTACAATATGGCGGTATGTTGGAGATTTGTATACAAAATTTGTTACTGCCTTGCGAGGAGTAACATGACCACAAGTCGGGTTGACAGTACCGTGGGTGGTAATTGAATAGATGGAAACAAATGTAATTGCGCGACCGCCCTCAATACTATACAATGGTCTTTATTAAACTTGATTAAACTGGGATTCACTCACTAGTATTTTCCACTGACAAAATATTTTTTAACGCGTTTCAGGTAACAAAATGTGACTGCCAAATAGAAGCCAGCTGGACAGCACCGAAGGCTTGGAAAAGTGGCAATAAAGTTACCTAAAAATAAAGAGATGTTTTATTAAATAAAATAGGGTTTATCCCTATGAAAATGTGTGTACTTGAAACTTGGGTTTTTCCCATGTGTTTAATATATTAAAAGCGTGATATTTTACTCTGATAAATTATTTCCTAACTACGGTCCTGATGTAATTTCCACTGCCAAAATGGATAAAAACAGATACCACCAAAACTGGCCGCGGCCACCCGTTCCCGGGTTTGCTAGGGGACGGGGGTTACGACAGAAGGTGGTATCAGAGCTAAGCCACTGATTCAGCCACAGAAGTGTTCTGCTGACACCAAAATGTATCTAAAGTGTTAGGAAATTAATTTTGGAAATGTGTGCATATTTGTATTTTATTGTTGTGTGTTATTTGACTATTTGTTAGTTTACAGTATGAGCGACCAAGGACCATCCGACACGTTTCGTCAGTTGTCTGGTTCGCCTAGAAGCAAAGGCACCTGTTCACAGCCTGCCCTCTCAGGGTATTCAGCTGTTAATGAAGAAGGAATATTCGTGTTTAAGGCTCAGTCTGAAGAGCCATTCCCTCCTAAAAAGAGAGGATGGTTTAGTAGGGGAGCGCATGAACGTAGGAAACGAATGAACAAGTTGCAACAACAGAGAGTCTTAGCAGCCGGTAAAAGAGAGACATATGCCCACACACAAGATATGCTTAATAGGAGTTTCGCCAATTTTCACATCCTAGCAACCACAGCTGCCGACCCTAACCTGGAGCAACTGATAGCACCCCAACCATTACCACTATTTCCCGCTCAGCCAATGGAAATAGAAAACAACCCAGAAAACCAAGTCGAAATGCATGATTTTAACCTAGAGGAGATACCTAGGGTACCAGCACCCAATCCCTTTGACCCAGATTATGACCCGTGGTGGGACGACAATAGGGATTATGTGCAACGTTACCCAATACCAGAAAACATGCCTATGCCGAATCTAGGAGCTTACCCAGGTTTGGACCCTCTAGATCCCTACTATAATAGTAATCAATACATTAGGGAAATTTTAGAGAATCCTTACCCATACTAGGAACCCATGCCCCAGATTCCAAACCAAGTTATCTGCACCCCCAATGAGTGCAGAAAATGTGCAAGAGCTCCGAACTTTCGGAGGCGAGATTTTAGAAAGTAGCGAGAGGATGAGACAGGTCGGAGAGCGACTCGTCTGGAAGTACGACGAGCGCAATATGGATTTCTGGATGAATCCATATCCGTGATGGTGATGATAGTAGTAATAATAATAATATAATAATATATAATATGTGTGTATGAAAAAAATTTATATATATAATAATAATTATAATATATAACCATAGATACCTACTAGGAGTGTAATTTCAATTTCAGTCGTATTGTAATTTTTAATTTCCGTACTGGTTTGTATTAGATGCATATTATATAAGAAAAGGGTAAGTCGCAATTATCAACGTTTTTGATCAACATGCGTGTTATGTGATTGGTTGTATTAAATATTATTTTGTGATATTAATATGTGGTAAATGTTTAAAATTCAGATGGACAACGAAGTGAACCAGGAAAACCAGAATGATAATAATCAGAACGACAATAACTCGAATAATGAGAATCCAAACAACAATAACAATGGAAACCAAGTTGATAATAGTGCCATCCAACATATAGTGGGACAAGGAATTAGAGATGCAATGCCATTTATTATCCAAACTGTTAAGGAAGCTAATAATAAAAGTAAACATAACAATAAGCGACCAACTGAACCGGAACACAGCGTAAACAATGGACCCTTACTTCAAGTGCCCATTCCCAAAAGAAGAAGAACCATGCCTTATGGTTGTTCTTATAAATAATTCTGGTCCTGCAAACCAATAGAATTCTCGGGCAATGAAGGACCCATTGCAACTCTATGCTGGATAGAAAAGACTAAGGCAGTTTTAAAAATAAGCAAATGTGCGGAAGAGGATAACATAATGTTTGCTTCCAATCTGTTTAAAAACTCAGCCTTAGAATGGTGAAACACTATCCTTCAGTCTAGAGGAAGTGATAGAGTTTATAATATGGAGTGGGAGGAATTTAAGAACATGGTGGAAAGAAAATTCTGCCCTCCCAATGAAAAGGAACATATAGCAAATAAGTTTCTAAACCTTAGGATAACGGGAGAAGATAGTAAGGGATACACTACATTATTCTTTGAATATGCTAGAATAGTGTTCCAGAGCCAGTATTAATCTCCCGTTACATCTGGGGATTGATCAGGGAGATTAGGCATGTAGTCAAGGCAGCTAGACCTCAAACCATAGAAGAAGTTGTAGAAGTAGCAAATACCTTGACAGATGAATTAGTGCGTACACGAGAAGAAGACCAGAGAAGAAACCTAGCTCAAAGGCTTACCCAGGAACTCCGCTATGGAAATTCCAACCGTAGGAATATAGGTTCTACCTCTGCACCTTACTGCAAGGCTTGCAAGAAAAAGCATTCGGGAAAATGCTCCATTTGCTGCAATTTCTGCAAGATACCAGGACACAAGGAAGAAGATTGAAGCAGAAAACCGAACAATGGAATGTGCTTCAACTGTGGAGAAAAAAGCCTCATCAAGCCCAACTGTCCGAAACTAGTTCCAGCCATTGGCAACAAGAATACTAAAAATGCTAGAGCATTTGTTCTGACTGCAGATGAAGCCAAGATGATTTCGGACGTGATAGCCGGTACGTCTTTAGTTAATGATGTTTTTGCTAAAGTATTATTTGACTCTGGTGCGAACCAAAGTTTTATTAATACTTCATTTTGCAAACTTCTTAATCAACCATTAACTAAACTCCCCCAAGAATGTCTAGTAGAGACAGCAAATGGGGAAACCATTAAGATTTCTGAAATCTTGCAGGGAGCAAGAATAGAATTTTTAAATCAAAAATTTAGTACAAACCTTTATCCAATGAATCTGGCGGGATTTGATGTCGTATTAGGAATGGATTGGTTAATAGCCAACAAAGCCAGTATTTTATGTGATCAAAAGTCAATTCAAGTAAATTCACCAAAGGGTGAAAAGATCACAATTAAAGGAGATAAACCATCTAGATCCACGAAATTCATCTATGTGATTAAAACAACAAGTTATATAAGAAAAGGATCACTAGTATATCTGATTTCTATAATCACTAACACTAAAGGAAAAGAACTAAAAGATATTCCAGTAGTGTCTCAGTTCCCAGATGTATTTCCAAAAGAATTACCAGGATTACCGCCAGATAGAAAAGTCGAATTCAGAATCCATCTGCTACCAGGGACAGCACCAATTTCCAAAGCACCTTACCGTCTGGCACCCATAGAAATGCAGGAATTGAAGAAACAGTTAGACGAATTGTTGGAGAAAGGATTCATACAGCCGAACTCATCGCCGTGGGGAGCACCAATTTTATTCGTTAAAAAGAAAGACGGATTGATGCGTATGTGCATTGACTACCGCGAATTGAACAAGGACACGATTAAGAATCGGTACCCATTACTAAGAATTGATGATCTGTTCGATCAATTGCAAGGAGCTCGATTTTTCTCAAAAATCGATCTAAGGTCAGGATATCATCAATTGAAGGTACAGGAAGAGGACATTCCTAAGACCGCTTTCAGAACAAGGTATGGCCATTATGAGTTTACTGTCATGCCATTTGGCTTAACCAATGCCCCTGCCGTATTTATGGACATGATGAACCGAATATGTAAGCCATATTTGGATAAATTCATAATTGTCTTTATAGATGATATTCTTAATTACTCTAGGAGTAAAGAGGAACATGCAAAGCATTTTCACGCACTTCTAAGTTTATTGAGGAAAGAAAAGCTTTATGCAAAATTTTCAAAGTGCGAGTTCTGGTTAGAACAGGTACAATTTCTTGGACATCTAGTCAATCATGAAGGAATTCATGTGGATCCCACTAAGATCGAGGCTATTCCCAAATGGAAAACGCCTGAGTCACCAACTGAGATTAGAAGTTTCCTAGGATTGGTCGGTTATTATAGGAGATTTATTCAAGATTTTTCTAGAATAGCCATTCCCTTAACTAAACTAACCTGTAAATCCATTAAGTTTGAATAGGGACCAAAACAAGAAGAAGCTTATAGAATTCTTAAGCAAAGATTAACCCACATACCCATACTAGCGTTACAAGAAGGAACTGAAGACTTTGTAGTCTATTGTGACGCTTCTAAGTTAGGGTATGGATGTGTGTTGATGCAACGTCAAAAGGTTATAGCTTATGCATCTAAACAACTTAAGAATCATGAAGAGAATTATTCAACCCATGATCTAGAATTAGGAGCAATAATTTTTGCCCTGAAAATTTGGAGACATTACCTCTATGGTAGTAAGTTTACCATATTAACAGATCATAAGAGTTTAAAGTATGTTTTCGGGCAAAAGGAGTTGAATATGAGGCAAAGACGGTGGATGGAGATTCTTAGCGATTATGATTGTAATATCCAGTATCATGCAGGAAAGGCAAATGTAGTGGCTGATGCTTTAAGTCGAAAGTATCATGAAAAGCTAAAAGGAGTGCGTTCTCTTAAATTAAATCTACAAGTAGATTTAAATGAACAAATTAGAAAAGCACAAGAATCAATAATCAAAGATGATACTGAAAAGTTAAAAGGAATGATTAAGGAATTAGAAAAGGGAACAAATGGAATTTGGAGATTCCATCAAAAAAGAATGTGGATACCTAAATTAGGAAACCTACGTCACCATATACTAGAAGAAGCCCATAAAGCTAAGTATATGATGCGTCCTGGAAGTGATAAGATGTATCAGGATTTAAGAAAGAATTTCTGGTGGATAGGAATGAAAAAGGATATAGCAGCTTATGTTTCAAAATATTTAACATGTTCCTAAGTCAAAGCTGAACATCAGAAACCCTCAGGATTATTGCAACAGTTAGAAATGCCTGTATGGAAATGGGAATTGATAACAATGGATTTTGTTACCAAATTACCTAAAACAAGAAAAGGTAATGATACAATCTGGGTGATTGTAGACAGACTAACCAAGTCGGCTCATTTCCTACCAATGAAGGAAACTTTCAGTATGGAACAATTAGCTAAGTTGTATGTAAATGAAATAGTTTCATTACATGGAATTCCTTTATCAATTGTTTCTGATAGGGATAGCCGTTTTACCTCTCATTTTTGGGCAAGTTTCCAAAAAGCCATGGGAACCAAGTTGAATCTAAGCACCGCTTATCATTCTCAAATGGACGGACAAAGTGAACGAACGATCCAGACAATGAAGGACATGCTTAGAGCTTGTGTAATTGATTTCGGAGGTAATTGGGATGATCATTTACCATTAATAGAATTTTCTTATAATAACAGTTATCACACAAGTATCAATGCTGCACCATTTGAAGCACTTTACGGATGAAAGTGCCGAACCCCAGTCTGTTGGGCAGAAATTGGGGAAAAACAACTATCCGGACCTGAGATAGTACAAGAAACAACCAACAAAACCATTCAAGTCAAGGAATGACTAAAAGCAGCACGAGATCGACAAAAGAGATACGCGTTTAACAGACGCAAGCCATTAGAATTTCAGGTAGGAGAGAAAGTATTATTAAAAGTCTCTCCTTGGAAAGGAGTAGTCAGATTCATCAAAAGAGGAAAGCTAAGCCCTAGGTATGTTGGACCTCTTGAAATTATTAGAAGAATAGGACCCGTAGCCTATCAGCTACAATTTCCAGAGGAAATGGCAGGAATACATGATGTATTTCTTGTCTCCAATCTCAAGAAATGCTTAGCTGATGAATCACTGGTAGTACCTCTTAAGGATATAGAGGTAAATGAACAACTTAAATTTGTAGAAAAACCTCTACAGATTGAAGACAGGAAAGTTAAGAACCTCAAGCACAAGAGCTTAGTTTTAGTCAAAGTGAAGTGGGACTCCAAAAGAGGGCCATAATACACATTGGAGCTTGAATCGGAAATGCAAAGGAAATATCCACACTTGTTCCAGTAGATCTCGAGGACGAGCTCTAAAACAAGGTGGGGAGGATATAATAACCCTCCTAAATTTTTCGACACCCTAAAAATAATTAAAGTGTCCCTATATGTCCTAAAATACACCCCATATGCGAAAACCAAGCCCAAATACCCTTATATAATTAAAAATAAAATCAAATCAAATTTTATGTGTCGCTCGCGGGCCGCGTAGACCTCTATGGTCTCTTACGCGGGGCGCGACAACTTGAAGTCAGGGCGAGCCCCTGAGCCGCCACGTGTCATCATCGTGTCGAGTCTACATTTGGCAAATCAGCAAACCTACGCCCTATTACTCTATGTCGCGGGCCACGTAGCCTTTGGCTAGATCTTACACGGGCCGCGAGGGAAGTCGAAGGGTCGCATATACATAGAGGCTCTCAGTCTTCAGTTTTCGTCGTTCATTTCTCGATCTTTCTCTCTAATTTCTGAATAGCAATTATAATAGCAGGCAAAATACCCCCCCCTTAAATAACGAATTTCTGCTCCGTTGTATGTATCATAACCCCGGTTACGTATTAGATACGCTGCCCGATTGATCCAGGGTTCCGTAACGGCTGTCGTGGTTCTACCCGACGTAGTCGTTGGAATACCGTCTCGGGGAGGGTATTACTAATGTAAATATTAAGGGTTATTATACTAACACGTGTGCATTTGTGTAAATTATAGATAATCACCAGGAAACCCTTACAGAAAACCTAAGACAACAATGTGAGTAATCTCCTTTTTGTTAACTGTTTTTACAAAACTTCACCTAAATTAAATTATATTAAACAATTATTGAGTATTTGTATTCTACAATTATCGTCGGTATATTGGGGTTTTGTATACAAAATTTATTACTGCCTTGCGAGGAGTAACATGACCACAAGTCGGGTTGACAGTACCGTGGGTGGTAATTGAATAGATGGAAACAAATGTAATTGCGCGACCGCCCTCAATACTGTACAATGGTCTTTATGAAACTTGATTAAACTGGGATTCACTCACCAGTATTTCCCACTGACAAAATGTTTTTTAACGCGTTTCAGGTAACAAAATGTGAAAGCCAAATAGAAGCCAGCTGGACAACACTAAAGGCTTGGAAAAAGTGGCAATAAAGTTACCTAAAAATAAAGAGATGTTTTATTAAATAAAATAGGGTTTATCCCTATGAAAATGTGTGTACTTAAAACTTAGTTTTTTTCTCATGTGTTTAACATATTAAAACCGTGATATTTTACTCTGATAAAGTATTTCCTAACTACGGTCCTAATGTAATTTCCGCTGCCAAAATGGATAAAAACAGATACCACCAAAACTGGCCGCGGCCGCCCGTTCCCGGGTTTGCTTGGGGACGGGGGTTCCAACACACAGACCTAAAGGGGTGGATGTAAATGCGTCCAACAAAACTTAAAATTCTAGGTAGCAATAATACAAGGGACTAATGAATCACTAAAAAACCATGTCGCGCCATTATAAGCACTTAGTTCTACACAACTTTTTTAATTACCAATATTATACACGTATCAATGATTCAAATATCGATTTTATGATATATTCTTTTCAAAAGAATTATGTAAAAGTAGTGTTTTCAAACCCGGACCGGCCGGTCAGACCGGGAACCGGAGGTTGACCCGGTCTGGGTCATGATATCGGGCCGGAAATACATTGAACTGGAGTTGAACAAGTGACCCGGTGGTTGGACAGGGAAACCGACCGGTCAGACCGGTTTTTGTAAGGGTTGGACCGGTTTTTTATATATTATTTCAGATGAAAGGATTGGAGGAGAATAACTCACTCAGTCAATCAAATGTAACAGTACAGGGTACCATTCCATTTATAGGCAAATCAAACCACTGAAGCATCTCAGCTGACGTCACCATGAAAGTGACATCTAACAACCTAACAACCTCTAACATCTGATCTACACAAGTACTGCCATGCTAACAACTGTTATTACAATACATTACATAAAGACAAACTGAACTACTATTGAATCCTTCCACTGATGTGAACCCAGCAGCACTTGATATAACCAGCAGTGCTTGACTCATAGCAGTAGATTGAACAGCAGTGTTTAATCCTTAACAGTCTTCAGGGCTTCATCAACAGTTAGAAGGATAGCAGCTGTTGTATATGGTCAGTTGATAAAGGACATCAGATGTTATAAATACTTTCAAGGGGAAAGCCTGGTGTAAACTACTGCTTATTCTGGATCCACTGCTCTGATCCAGTTTTGGCTTTTATTATCTGTTCCTCTGATAGGGTTCAATCCCAACAATCTCCCCCTGGAACAGATAATGCCAAAATTCTTCATTATTCTGGATCTTTATTGTCTCATCAGAAGTTCCCTAACTTGTCCTTTAAATTCCAGTTCAAAATCCATTGAACTTGTATCATCCTCATCCCTACAAAGTATAAGCTCAAGGAGATCTTGTAGATCTTCAACACCCAGGCCCAGTGCTTGTTCCCTTGATATGTGCTTTACTTCTCCATTGGATCTGAACAGTGTCAATACATGGGTCTTTTGATCAGACATTCATTTTAGTATTTTTGAACCCAATGGGTTTCTTGGGAGAGGTTTATTTACTGAAGAGTTTGGTGATGCTGGCCTTGTGATAATTTGTTGAGCAGTGCTCTGAGCTTTTGCTAGTTCAGAATCTCTAGTTGTATTTTGTTTGAAAACCATTTTGATGATATCATTTGCTGCAGCTATGTCTTCTGCAGTTTCCTTTTCAATCTGCTCTTGTCTCTTTCTTTGATCTATCTCAATGACTGAGACATCTGCTGATGTGAACAGTGGTTCAGAAGTCTTGATCAGCTGTTCTGGCTTTTTGTAGTCAGGCTTCTGTGGTAAACTAGGATCTGTCATCCTTCTTTTCTTTAACCTTTCATAGGCCTCATCTGTGTATTGCCTTGTCCATTTTGCTATGGCTTTGGCAGGTCCAACCTTTGCATCCACCAGCTCTTGTTTCTTCCTCTTGTATTCTGAGGTAAGTTTATCAATAGCCTTTTTGTATTTGCTCCAGTTTGGAGTTGTCCTTTTCTTACCTGGATCATTCTTGATCATCCTGATTCTATTTACCACATGCTTTAGTTCAATGAGTGGCCATTCACTGAATTGTTCTTCTTTGGCTGGATAAAACTTTTCTTTCATGATGAATGCAAGATAATCCTTTCTCATCTCCTTTTGTAGGACAGCATCAGGTGGCAGATTTGACATATCTTTGCTCAGGTCTCTTGCATAATCTTCCATATGTTTGACCTTAGTGAGCAGAAATTCCATTCTTTCAGAAATGGCTTTATCACCTTGATCTTTACATTCAAGTCTAGCCCTTATATCAGCTTGCCTGGATTTTGGTTTTAGATACTCATCCATATTTGCTGGATTTCTGAAGCCTATGAGAGAAGGAAATTTTCTTTGTGAAAGATCATCCACTGTATAGAATTGTCTCATCTCATCCTTTACAGCTTCCAATTCCAGTGGATAACTTGCAGTAGTGGATACAATATTAGCAGGATTTATTGGTTATGGTTTGATGGCAATGTAAGGTGTGGAGGACAAAGGAATAGGTGCTGGTATATCATCATTACCCTCCTGAAATTTCCTTTTCCTTGTGTAAAGCTTTTTGGGTGAAGGGGGTTTTGGTTGTGATGTGACAATGGATTGTATGGTGATTGTTGAAATGGTGAGAGTAATGGTGGATGGCTGGCTAACAGCTGTTGAAACAACTGGTGTTTCAACCTCTGTTGCCATTACAACTACTGATGTGTCAGTAGATGTCTTCTGCTTTTCAGCAGGTGGTGATTTGGTGAGTGGTGATATAGTTGAAGTGATGATTTTTGGTGGTGAAGTGATTTTAGGTTGTGGTGGCAGGGAAGTGGTTATGGTGTGTGTTATAGTGGTGTGTGTTGAAGAGATAGCAGGTGTTTGGCTGGCAGTTGTTGAAACTACTGAGGTATCAATTGTTGATACAACAGGTGTTACAACAACTGTTTGGGTGGAAGTTTGAGATTTGGTGGTTTGAGGTTTGGAGCCTTTGGGAGGTGGTTTGGAGGCATGCTTTGTGGGTCTGGATGGTGTGGATTTGGGTTACCTCACTTGTCTAGTGGGCTTCTTCTTTTCATCCTTAGGATTTTCATCATCCTTTGGCTTAGAAGTACCCTGTGCATTCAGCTCCATGTAAGCTCTTTTCTCCTATTCCCACCTGGCTTTATCCTTAGCCTCTCTATCTCTTTTAACACTTGCTTTTGCTTCTGTAAGCGCATTTGTGGTAACATCAATTTTCTTACTACCATCTGGCAAAGGGATGTTTTTAGTCATGTTTTCTTTTTCTGGTTCAATATAAAGACCATCATCAATTCCCTTCTTCTTCCACTGTTTAATTTTCTCCCCCTTTTTGGCATTATCTGGAGGAAGTTTTTCAATGAAGAGAACGGTGGGAGAAGCTTTGCCAGTGGTGTTCAGGATGTGGGCCTTTATAGCCTTGATGTCTGCTTGAGTATTTCTAAACCTTGACTCCATCATGTTTCTCAGCTCTTGAACATGTATTGCATGTTGCTGATCAGCTATTTGTCTTTGTTGTTGGAGCAAAGGTTGAAATAAATTCCACAACTCATTTGCAGCAGGTGCAGGTTGTGCAGGTGCTTGAGCTGGAACAGCAGTGGGTTGCACTTTTTAAGCGTTTAACAACTGTTGCACCATATCTTTTATTTCAGCGACAGATGTTTCAAGATTGTCAATTCTACCCGTCAATTCCTGATATTTTAAATCATCACCCAAGTTAATGGGATCATCTGATTTCCCACCAGCAGTGGTTATATCAATGTGTGACTTAGGAAATGAATCCCAAAATCATCCATTGATGCCCCTTGTTCTTGGTTCTGGGGTCTTCTTTCTTCAACACTTGATAACCTTTTGAAGGTACTAGTGGTCAAAACAAACTCACTAGTGGTTACCAGAGGTGCTATAGAAGAAATTGCCTTCAAGGGAGTCTGATTGATGAAACAACTGGCCAAATGTAGATCTGTTGATCCAACACTTGTAGTTGCTGCTCCACTTGAACTACTGTCATGAATTACTTGTAACTCCTGCAGTGTAACCTCCTCAAATGTTGCTGGGATAGTAGATGTATAAGCATCAGACCCAGTCACTTGTGGGAGTGTACTCTCAGTGATAGGTGATTGAGAGGAACTGGTTTGTGTTTGAGCTATAGAAACTGCATGCAACAAGGGTATTATGGATTGTGGTAATGTGAGGGGTGAAGATATGGGTGTTGAAAGAGACATGTCCTTGGGATCAGGACTGAGGAAGATAGATCCAATTGGATCCAGAGCTTCATAATGTGGGGTCCCTGTGTTTAGAACATGATCCTTTTGTGAGGATGCAGGAGGAGTTTGAGGCAATGGTGGAGATCTTTCTTCCATCTGCTGTGAGGAAGTAGCAGCAGTGGTTTTTGGTGACATTTGTGTTGTCACTGGCAGTGGCTCTGGGATCTCATCTTCCGGAGTTGGCTTTTTAGTGGGTTTGGTGGGCTTTTTGGATGATTTCTTTTTAGGCTTTTTGGTGATGGCAGGTGTAGGTTTCATAGTAGTGGGTGTGCTGCCATGATCACCTGGAGCAGTGGGCTCAGCAGCAGATACCTGAGGAACAGTGGTAGCTGCTAAAGTCTGCTCAGGCACCTCTGCTTGTGTTTTTGCAGGTGTTAACATTCTAGAGAATGTTTCAGATGTTAGACCATGTATTTGAAAGGATTCACCTTGGATGAGCAAATTTTCATTCTCTTTTCCGAATTTTTGTTTAAAATAGTAGCTTAAAAACATTGGAAAAAGTATAAATGATTTGCTATCAACATTTTTTATCAAATCATCAAAGATCTCCTGGGAATAGTTAAAATTTTCATTGTGTAAGATGGCAAAGCCCAGGTTTTGGATCTTTGATGGTATTTCATTAAAACCAGTTGTCTTATTTGAGACACACATCAAAAGGGTATGGAATAAAAACGTTGGTGCAGAAGGGAAGAAGCCTTTTTGTAAGGTGTCTCTTTTCATTTTCGCACCATACCCTCTTTCCAGAAAATCAGTTTTTAACTCGTTTTTGGGAAAAGAAGTCTTACCTTCCTGATCATCGAGTGCAAAGGCTTCTAAAATTGATTGTGGAGTGATTTGGATCTTTTTGCCCTTTATGGAAGAATTAATGGCTATAACTTTGTCCAAAATTCTCTCTGGGTTTGTTCGTAAATAGGATCATCGGCAGTCAACAATGTTTTGTACTTTGAAGCTGCATGGGTGTCAATGATGGAATCGAATGTATCGGTGGTAGTGGGTTTTGTGAGTAGACCCAAGTAGTGGTGAGGTGCTTTGTATGGGATTTCAATGGGTTCAGCGGCCTTTTGAGTGACCTTTTTAGAAGATAAGGAAGATTTTGATTTTGATTTTGTCATTTTGATGAAGAAGAACGAAGAATGATTTGAGACGGAAGGGTGGAAACTGCTTTTGAGAAAAGAATTTTGGAATTCAATTCAACAGTGTAAAACCCTGTTTGGGGGTTTTGATCAGGGTTTTATCAGAGAAAAAGTGAATGCTGACGTAGCAGCGGTTTACATAGATCTGATGGCTAAGAACTGACCACGTGCCAACCTCTGATGAAAAGATGAGTAATGGAGGACAGTTTTTTAGAGAACCACTGATGGAACAAGACCAATGGTTATAAGGTAGAAATGAAGGCAGTGGGTGATTTTTACTATCAGTGGATAGCACATCAGTGGATAAAACACTGATTTTGAACAACAGTGCTTATCAAGAAATAAGAGAACAGGGGTTGACTTTCAGCAGTGGACAATGTTTAGGAAACATATGTTTGAACAAAACAGTGATTAGGAGTAAGGTAATGGTAAAGATTTGAGGGCTATTATGTCAGCAACTGTTAGTGCAACAGTGGATAAGCTTTTGACAACTGGTTTGAACATCTGCTGCTCTAATGAAAGAAATGATTTTGTCTTGTGAAACCACAATATCTGCAAGATTGCTATCTTCAACAAAATACATTTTAGATGCAAATTGTCAAGTTTAATATGTCAGCAGTTTTTATAGGAATTTGCATTCTAGGTTTTGCCACATGTCTATTACAAGTTTTGAAGCTTTTATAGATTACAGACAGTGATTTAGTACCCCAGATGATGGAAACCTTTTTACTATGGCAACTCATTTTGTGTCATAATATTTAAATTAGAACATGAGTACCAAGTATTTTAAGGTCTGTTAGCAATCAATTTCTGATCTGTGTTAAAACAAACTTGAGTTTGACATGACCTTGACACTTGTACCATTTCCTTTTGACCTATTTTCAAGGATAATATCACCAAAAATAAGGGTTCTATATCCTGACAGGTGTTTGAAACTTTTGCAATAAAAAACAAGTAAAAGTACAAAATATATCATTCTAAAAAAAATGATATATCATGTTTTATTTGAGAAAAACTTTTTCAAGAAAAATAATTAAAAGTTTTTTTTTCTGAAAACAACATCAAACAGGATCCGGTATATTTTCTAATTAAACTTATAATCACATCACTCTCAAGTTTTATGAAAATGGTCAGTGATTTGAAATTGTAATAACTACTTGTTTGAGACCATTTTCTTGTTAATTGATTGAAAAAATGAGGAGGCAACTTCATATAAGTTTTGAAAGTCCGGTTATAGACTTTGTTACCATGTGATGGCTCTGAAAAACTTGTCTAGTCCTCTTGTAAGTTTAATCACCGGTGGTACTATTGTTACCTGAACTTTCCTGAATCAATGAATGCACACAGTTGCTTGATGACCATTGTTCACCCAATTTTGGACTCTTAAGTGTTTTACATTTATGCACTTTTCCCTTGACTTTAAAAGTTTTGAGATAAACACACTTTTGAGTTTTTGTGGTTTTCTTCTTCCCTTTTTACCCTTCCCATTCATAAGTACTGAAATACTTACTGGGAGGTTTTATTTAAGGAAAAATTATTCCAGAATCATTTTGCAGCAATGTTTTGAGAGATCTGGTCATATTTGTACATGCTTATGTCAAATCTCACATTACATATGATTTGGACTATTTTAACACCTGATTTTCTTAATGTGTTTTTAACAAAGTTGATTTGGTCCTTTTTAACAGGGTTCCCAACCTGTTTTTCAACACATAAGATCCAATAACTAAAGTTTTAATTTCTCTCTTTTTATGTTAACAAAAACACTAATGTTTTTACGAACATAGGTTTTTGTCGACCTGAGGTACATACTTTAGCGGAAAACATGATGGATATAGCACAAAACTTCATAACAACAATTGAAATCAATTTTGTAAAGAAAATAATTATACCATAGTTATCAGACATATTTTCAGATCTGAAAACTATAGGTGTTTTATGTATGACATCACTTGTTATGTGAAGTTTGTGTGTCTTATGACATCTTTGCTGTTTTACAGAGTTTTTGAATAGCAATTTTGATCGTGATTACTCGTTACTCTGTTTTTCAACTAAATACGATCAACCTTAGCATCAATGAATTTTGTGCTTTAGTTATGTCAAATTGATTGTTAGATCGAATTTGACGATCCAAGCTCTTATACCAATTGTTAGGATCGGAGGCTTTCATGATTGTGTTTGTTTGTAATATATGAATAATGAATGAACATGATTCAATGATTTATGCAACGGAAATGAACACAAACTTTGTTAACACAATCAAAGAGGAAAATAGTTTAGATAAACACATGCATTCCATTAGTCGAAAGGTTACAAATCAAGTCAAAAGATTACAGAGCATGCTTACAAACTAAACTCCCTGGTTGATTGCACAAGATGAAAGGATTGGAGGAGAAGAACTCACTCAGTCAATCAAATGTAACAGTACAGGGTACTGTTCCATTTATAGGCAAATCAAACCATTGAAGCATCTCAGCTGACGTCACCATGAAAGTGACATCTAACAACCTAACAACCTCTAACATCTGATCTACACAAGTACTGCTATGCTAACAACTGTTATTACAATATATCACATAAAGACAAACTGAACGACTGCTGAATCCTTCCACTGATGTGAACCCAGCAGCACTTGATATAACCAGCAGTGCTTGACTCATAGCAGTAGATTGAACAGCAGTGTTTAATCCTTAACAGTCTTCAGGGCTTCATCAGTAGTTAGAAGGACAGCAGCTGTTGTATATGGTCAGTTGATAGAGGACATCAGATGTTATAAATACTTTCAAGGGGAAAGCCTGGTGTAAACTACTGCTTATTCTGGATCCACTATTCTGATCCAGTTTTGGCTTTTATTATCTGTTCCTCTGATAGGGTTCAATCCCAACAGAGTTTTACACCTGATTAGTTTTGAATGTTTTGGAATGTAAAGATCAGTTCTTACTATTTTTATTTTGTAAACATCAGTTTTGTTAATTATGGCGTTTTCATTATCACGTTTTATTTGTTAATTATTCATATTGTTAATTATTTAACTTATGGCGTTTTGGTTAACACGTTTTATTTAATATTGTTAATTCATCATATTGTTAGTTATTCCAACTAATGGTGTTTACATTATGGCATTTTCAATTATATGTTTATTAGGTCTTGTTTATTATTCAGTTAATGTCGTTTTCATCGACAATGTGTTAAGGAGACATTTTCTATTTTAATGGTGTTTTTCTTAAATTGTTCTCACTGTGGTTTCTCAGACGGGGGTGTTTTTTCGAATGAAAGGTTTTGCCCCAAAACTGACAATTTATGATTCCTGGCGTTAGTGAATAGATAAAGCCCAAAATGGACATGATATTCCCAAGCCTCGATGATTGTTATTCAATGTATGTTAGGTATGGTATGGCTTGTGGTTTTTGAGTCAGGAAAGAGACTGAAAAGATAAACACCAAAGGAGAAAAACATATTAAGTATTACATGTGTACGAGATCTGGTGTATATAAGGACACGAAGGTTGATACGTTGGACCCGAATCAAAAGGAAATGATTGTGCGATTCAACTTTTCAAATATGACTGGTTGTAGAGCACATTTATGTGTAATATTTAAGGCTGGATCAGGGAAGGTCTATAAATTTGTTGAGGAGCACAACCATGATTTTGTTGAACAACCTGATAAGCATTTTCTTCCATCTGTACGACACCTCACTCAAGTTCTGAAGCATTTTATACATAGTATGTCTAAATTGAATTTGGGACTGGTTAAGGCGTCTAATTAGGGGTGCAAACGAGTCGAGCCGAGCCCGAGCTCGAGTTCATTTAACATATGAAAGCTCGAGCTTGAGCTTGGCTCGATTCGAGCTTTATTTCTAAAGCTCGAGCTTGGCTCGAAGGTAATTTTTCAAGCTCGAGCTCGCTCAGGCTCGACTCGTTTAGTATTTATTAATTATTTTATATTAATTATAATTATTATTAGACATATAATTTAGTTACTTTTTTATATTTATATAAATGGTAATTATTATTATATAAATGTATGTTTAATATATTAATAAAAAAAATATATAAACAAAAAGCTCGTTTAGGCTCGCGAGCCGGCTCGAGCTCGATAAGCGAAGCTCGGGCTCGGTCTCGTCTACTGAACGAGCTTGTTTTTAGGCTCGCGATCGAGCTCGTTCAAGCTCGGTTCGTTCGAGATTTTTTTCGAGCCGAGCTCGAGTAGATAGTGAGTAGCTCGGCTTGTTTGTCATACCTACGTTTAATGTTATGAAGACTTGTTTTGGCGGTTTTGAAGACGTGGGTGCAAGTAAAGTTAATTTTAAGAACTACAAGAGGCAAATTAACTTGTTTATATGGGAATACAACGCTAAGATGGTTGTGAGACTTTTGGATGAAAAAAAAACAGTCCCCGCCTAATTTCTCGTACGATTATTTCACAGATTAAGAGAATCGTTTGAAAGGACTTTTCTGGTGTGATGATCAATGCAAACGTAATTGCCACATGTTTGGTGATGTGATTTCGTTTGATGTCACGTATCGTTCCAACAAGTAATATTTGTAATTCTATTTTTTCTGTTTTTTTTTTTTTGCTTTTTCATTATGGAGATGCATTTGCGTTCTGTTCTCGTTTCATTTTTTCAATGGCGTTTTCATATGCAGATACTCTATGGTATTTGTACTGTTCACTGGTATAGACAATCACCACTGCAATGTTACATTTGGTGCTGCATTATTGGCGTCAGAAACTACTAATATGTATATATGGTTGTTGAGAGTTTTTCTAAAAGCTGTTAGTTCTCAACCAAAAGTTGTTGTCACTGACCAAGATCCAGCAATAAAGAAGGCTATTTCTGTTGTATTTGTTGAAACGGGGCATCAGTTATGCATGTGGCACGTGATGCATTACCTTTCTCTTAAGGTTGATTGTCTTATTTTACTGTGTTTGGCGTTTTAAGATATATGGCGTTTTGCCATTCATAACTATTTTTCATCTTAGTTTGTTGTTTCTAGTGTATATATTTGCATGGCGTTTTCGTGTTATATATAGGTTGGTGTTAGGCTATGAAATTCCACCAATTTCAAATAACGTATTTGTGGTGTTGTGTGGACGGATATTCTTACACCCGAAGAGTTTGAATCTTGATGGGAAGAGATTATTGGAGAGTTCAATTTAGATGATAATGATTGGCTTTCTGATATTTTTGCACTTAGAGAATCTTGGATCCCTGCATACTATAGAATGGAGGAACTATCGTGCCTTATGCATACGACATCGAGGACGGAGAGTGAGAACCATTTTTTTGGTCAAGTGTGCAATTCAAAATCTACTCATGTTGAGTTCATGACTCATTACGAAACTGCAATAGAAGCACAGCGTCACACGCACCGGAAAAATGATCATGAATCTTGATACAAACGCCCCAAGTTGAAAAGTAATTATAAAGTATTGGAGGGCCGAGCTGCTGACATATACACAAAAAAATTGTGACATTCAAACTGAGCTAATCGGGATTGGGGATTACTTAAATCAATGGTATGAAGAGCAGCCGATGGGTTTTGTTGGTGCATGCGTCTGTCGACTTCGTCTTGTATCGAGTCTTGTATTAGAATGTTAGATTAGGGCACGTATTTCGAGATTTTAGGTAATTTCGCTTGAGAGACTAATTCCGCTTGAACGAGTAATTCCACTTGAAGTGGTAATTCCGCTTGAAGTGTAATTCCGTTTGAGACATCTTCAAGCGGAATTAGATCCCTATATATACCCTTCCAAGCGAGATTAGATAAAAGAGTTCCGGTCAGAGCAACGAAGTGCTGCTGAAGTGTCGTCTCGCTGTAATTTGTTATCAAATCAATCATACGACAGTTTAAAGTGATTTTCTAGCTGAATTGACCTCAATACGTCTGTTTCCGCCTTTCGTATTGAGAAAAACTCTTCTGATCGACTCGTTTGGGTATGCAAACGATCCTACAAGTGGTATCAGAGCTCAGGAGGAAGAGTTCTTACCAATTCAGTTGTATAATTCTGATTTCTACACCTTCTTTTCAAAATTTAACAACTTTTCACGGTCTAAATGTCTTGATTTTCACACATCATACTCGGAATTGTGTTTTAACAAATCCTTGAAAAAATTGGACCTTAAATTCGTTGTAAAACAGGCAAAATTTGTAATTCCGTTTCAAAATCAACGCGAGAATGATGACATCAGCAGCAGTTCAAACGGAATTAGCTCTTAATTCCGCTTGAAACCGGTATTTCGCTTGAGAAATTGGGTTGATTCCGCTTGAAAACAGTATTCCGCTTGAAAAATTCTGTTGATTCCGTTTGAAACGTGCTATTCCGCTTCAATTTGGTATTCCGTTTGAAAAAGGTGTTAGTTCAAACGAAATTAGGTATCTCGCTTGAAAGGGTATTCCGCTTCAAAGTGATCTCGTTTGAACTGGGTATTTCCGTTTGAAAGGAATTTCGTTTGAAAAGTGTAATTTCGCTTGAAAACTAATCTCGTTTGAACATAACAGTTTTGTGAAACTTTGAAAAACCGAAACATGGAAGAGGAATTTTTCAACGCATTCGCTACTCCAGTTACCCCGATTACTTTGGCACAGAACACAATGTTGGAAAATGAAATGGGGACGATGCAAAAACTGCCTAAGCTCATGAATATTGAGGAGTATAAAGGTTGGGAAGGACGTTTTGAAAACTGGGTTCAAGCCAATTATTTGGATGCTTGGGAATGTGTTGAGACCAAATATATTAGGCCGACAAATGATGATGAAGAGATTGTTGCAATTAAAGTTCTAAGTGCCGAAGATAGAAAGAAATACAGAGATGAAAAAATGATGTTAAGTCTACTACAACAAGCTGTGAAGGAAGATATCTTGGTTCTATTGCAACACAATGGAACTTCTTATTCAATCTGGAAAGCATTAAGATCGAAGTTTCATGGAAGCCAAGAGATGGTCAAGAACAAAAAATCGCTTTTGAAGAAATAATTTGATCTGTTTCGTGGTTTGAGAACTGAGAGCACCAAGCAGATCATTGAAAGATACTGCAATTTGCTAGCTAACATGAAGAGGTTAAGTATCAATAAAGATAATGAGGAGTTGATTGAAAAGCTAGCTGATGCATTGCCACACGAGACTTGGGGCATATATCTCATGATGTTAAGGAACAAGAAAGGATTTAGCAGTTTGACATTGAGCAAATTCATTGAAAATATTGAGGCTCAGGAGATGGAACAGAGAAAGATTTCAAGAATGAAAGATTTTGATGGTGAACAAGACATTGGACTGTATTACAAAGCAGGGGTGAATGATAAATCCACCAACATGTCACCGAAGATTGAAACAACATTCAATGCAAAGAATTCATCTGGAAGTTCATCCAAAGGATCAAACAGAAACACAAGTTTTTCATCACATCCATCCTTTGATCCGAACAGTTCAGCAACTAAGAATGGCAAAAAGCTAGAATGCAACATTGTATTGAATCTTGAAAATGATCAGGGTTTTTTCTGAAGAAGTTGCAAAAAGCCATATGTCTTTGTTGGGGGCTGTATTGGAATCTTATGGAAGTTAAGTAGCAGGAAGGATCGGGAATCCAATGTTGACAAGAGAGGATTACGATCAGATCGATGCTGAGGAGATGGAATTGATGGACATAAAATGGTGTTTGGCTAGTGTGTTGAGACGGGTTGAGAAATTCAAACAGATCACATGAAGAGATGACTTCCGTGATGCATTTGTTTCTAATTTAGGTTTTGATAAATCTAAAGTTACTTGTTTTCGTTGCAGGGAAAATGGACACTTCAAGAGGGAGTGCACTAATCGCGAAGCAAGTGGAGCTCAAAATCCGTTCAACAACAATGATTACTATCGGAAATCGATCTATCATCAAGTTGCTCAACAACAACAAGAACCACAAGTGGCACATGGTAGGAAAGTAATCGAGGAGTCATCAAAGAGAGCATGTATGGTGAATCAAGAAGATCAGAAATCATCGAAAGGATTCAGTTGGGACAAATATATCTCAGCTGATGATAAAGCATGCTTGATAAACCAAGATGATGAAAAGTTACCAGAAGGGTTTAACTGGGAAGGTTTTAGTTGGGATGATTACTGTCTGGATAAAGAAATGCTAAAAGCCAAAGCTTTTGTCGCCCGTATTGAAGAAGATATTGATGATGATAGAGAATATTATGCAAAACGAATGGCAGCTCATTTGAAAATGATGGTAGAAAGTGATAGTGAAGATGAAAAGCTAAAAAGAAAAAGAAAAAGGTCAAAACACCAGTCAGCAGTGATGATGAAGAAGTTCCTGTAATAAGGAAAAAGGTGAAGAATATTCCAGAGTTCAAAGTTGAAAAAGAAGCTGTTGCACGAGAGAGTCCTGTGATATGTGAAAATTGTGAAGCAGTAAAGAAGCAGAACAGCATATTGGTTCATAACATGAATAGATTGAAAGAATCATATGATGTTCTAAACAAAGCAATGAATCAATACAATCAATCAAGTGAAGAACAAGCAACAGCAATGAAGACACTTCAAGGAGCTTTAATGATAAAGCAGAAAAGTGTTAACAGTTACATTGAAAAATGTGTTGTGTTTGAACAGAAATTGGAAACACAAAGGATTGAAACAGAAAGAGTAAACCGTTTGTTAAAAAGTTACTCATGTACTTCTTATGTCATTGACAGGATTTATCCAACTGTTGAAGGCATGAAGGCATTTGAGGATGATGAAGTAACTGAAGAACAAAAGGTATTTGAAGAAAAGACTCCTGAAAAGAAGAAAGAAAAGACGAAGGATACTAAAGTGAATAATTCTGGTAAGAAACAAGATTTCAGTTACAACAAGTGTCCACCCCCGCTTGAAAATGGATATTCTCCAAGAAATCCAAATTCAGAAAGAGCCGAAAAGGCAACAAAATTACAGTGGGAGTCGAAGTCTTCAGTTAACTTGCTAGAAAATATTGATGTTACTTTTACATCGTCTGACACTGATCAACAATCTCAATTGATGAAGAAAGTGGTGGATCATGTGTTAGATAACGATGAAA
Organism: Helianthus tuberosus; assembly: GCA_030545235.1. Taxonomy (NCBI): domain Eukaryota; kingdom Viridiplantae; phylum Streptophyta; class Magnoliopsida; order Asterales; family Asteraceae; genus Helianthus; species Helianthus tuberosus. The sequence continues at coordinate 141,827,539 of CM060450.1, read as the reverse complement.
CTAAGGAGTCAAAGTCGGAGTCTATGTCAGCGTCAAAGTCTGAGTCCAGCACTCCGAGTCAAACCGTTACACAGGGCAAAAGAGTTTACAATAAAGAATTCATGTTATCAAAATCTAATTTGAATTACGAAACATTCAAAGTTGCAGATACATTGAATGATTCCGACAAATTATATTCTGATGGGGAATTTCCAATAAGAGGTGTTAAACCAGAAATGATAAAAAAGGTTTTCAAACTAACAGAAATTAATATTTCTGAAATAAAAGATGTAAATCTTTCTGAAAAACCTAAAAAATACACCTCAAGAGTTCAACAAAGAGAAAACAAGAAAAAGGGTTACAGTTCTGGTTCTGGTTCTGGTTATCGAATGAAACCAAACCATAACGGTAATTTCAAAAAGAAAGGTCTTGGTTTTATTCCATCAGAAAATCAGAAAAATGAAAAATATGTTCGAGATTTTAAATCAAAATGATATTTGTTTCAGGTACATCTTTTGAAGAAGAGAAAGAAAATCTTTTCAGATTTCAGTCGAACAGAGAATTCCTTGCAAAGAAGCAAGAAGAAATGAAGACTGTTGATCTGAAGAAAGAAACGAGAACCTGTTTCCAATGCAACACTGTTGGTCATATTGCCAAAAATTGTTCCAAGGCAATACATTCAAAACAGGGAGTTTCTCGTAAACTAAAAGATAAAGAAGTTGTGTTTGAACCACCAATTGAGAGAACTAAACTTTTCAAAAATTCAATTTTTGAAATTGGTAAATCTTCAAACAGGTTTTACAAGAAAAAGGGAAACCTTGACAACCAAAAATGGGTTGTTAAGAAGTCTGATGATAGTTCAAGCAATGATTCTGATTCGTCAAAATCAGAGGAGCTATTGTCTGGCGATGAATCTGATTACACAAAGTCAGAGGAGCAACAAATTGGGGTTGAAAGTGAGAATTCAGTTCCTCCAATGGATAATGTCAACTTTCCACCATTGAAGGCTGAAAATTTTAAACAAAAAATTGGCAAAGTTGAAATTTCAAATCAATTTTTCTCTGAAAAAAAAGACTTTGATATTGAAAAAGCCTTTAACTCCACAGTTCATAACATTTTTGGAAAAATGGTTGACAGGAAGGTTAAAGGGGTGAAAGAGTTTTATGAGAAGAAAACGAAGAAACCGGGTAAGGTTGTTTCATCCCAGGTTTGTGACTGGGATGGAACTTATTATGAATAGTAAAAATCTGGACTTGCCGGAGCTCCCAGGTTGGTAAGCGTGGAGCAGGTATCGGCATCTTTCTTGAGAAATTCACGAAAGTGATTTCGTCTTATAAATGGTAATTGTTTGGTTACTTACAAGTGGTAAATTAGGGACATTAAGTTGTACTTGATTTCTACAGGTGGTATTTGATGATTGAACTTGAAAATGTTAAATTTTTCAAGTGGTTGAAAGAACAAGGTGATGAACCCCTAACCTATAAGTGATTTTATGAAATCAACAAAACTTATTTTCCGGAAAAACCATTTGATTAAAACAAACTTAAGTGTTTTGAAATGACAATGGGAAAATAGTTTGTTGTGAGAGGGAGTTCTGATTGTTTATGCCAAGTGGATGGTGAATTGAAGCGATTCGATATCAGTTGTCAATTTACTTGTACAGTTTGTTTTCAAATTTCCTTTAATGTGTTTGAATTTTAGGGGGAGTAAGATTTTTTTTTCAGAAAATCCAAAAACTTTAGAAAATTTGAAAAAGTAAAAAACATGATAAAATGCAAAAATGAGCTTTTGTGTCAAAGAATAGGAAATGATAGTACATTAGTGGACGATCACAACGTGCTAAAGAAATGGAAAGTTAAAAAGTGATAAACGGTCTCACTGATGATGTGCCAGTAGGTTTTTACACATTTAGTAGATTGTGATGAGATATAAACCTAAATTCAAACTTGCTTATATCGTGGGGAACATCTCTTGGATATATGGGTAACCCCCGAAATCTTGTTTGAAAGGTCCCTCTTTCTGAGATACTAGGTCTTTATGTTCAGTGATATCTGGGGTATTATCCCGGGACTTCTGATAATGCGGAAGCAATGGCCTAGTCCCCAGAGAATACTTTACACTTGATTGAAATATAGCTTACCCTCAGCATAAAAAATGATGAAACATTGAAAGAATATGTAAATCATGTGCTGTTGTAAAAAAGATCCTCTAAAGGGGACCCACCAAAAGTCGAGCCGTCATCTCTCGTCAACATTCGAGGGGGAGTCTGTTGGTGTATGCGTCTGTCGACTTCGTCTTGTATCGAGTCTTGTATTAGAATGTTAGATTAGGGTACGTATTTTGAGATTTTAGGTAATTTCGCTTGAGAGACTAATTCTGCTTGAACGAGTAATTCCACTTGAAGTGGTAATTCCGCTTGAAGTGTATTTCCGTTTGAGACATCTTCAAGCGGAATTAGATCCCTATATATACCCTTCCAAGCGAGATTAGATAAAAGAGTTTCGGTCAGAGCAACGAAGTGCTGCCGAAGTGTCGTCTCGCTGTAATTTGTTATCAAATCAATCATACGACAGTTTGAAGTGATTTTCTAGCTGAATTGACCTCAATACGTCTGTTTCCGCCTTTCGTATTGAGAAAAACTCTTCTGATCGACTCGTTTGGGTCTGCAAACGATCCTACAGGTTTGTTAAGTTCTACATAAATGATTTCCAGCAGCCTTGTACATCCTTATTCGAGGTAAACAATGGCGTTTTTTGGGTATTTTATTTTGGCGTTTATTATATTTTTAAACTTTTTTTTGCGTGGAGTTTTTGTGTTTGTTGTTTGATGGTGTTTTATACAAACATTGTTCGTGTGGCGTTTTATACATACATTTTTTTTGGCGTTTTTTCCTTTCAGGTAATGTACCGTAAGTTTGATTGCACCAGCACTTGCTCATGCAGGCGTTTTGAGCAGTTTGGTTTACTATGTAGACATATATTTTATGTTTTGAGAAGTTTGGATATTAGGGAATTTCCAAAACAGTATATATTGAATATATGGCGTAAAGATGTTTCGCCAAATTGCTCTTCCGATTATTTAATGAGTCGTGAATTTATGACCAAGCTTGTCACACCCCGATATTTCCATGTATTACCGGTGGACCCGGTGGGGAGTATCGTGATGTAGTTGATATCATCATAGTCAATTTATCACAGTTTAATACACAGCGGAAGACTAAAAATAACAACATTACAAACCGAATGAAAGTAATATCAATTATTACAAAAACGGTAGTAAGGGATCCACAGGCGGATCAAAGTTAAAAGGAACATTGTTCAATAGATTTATAAACATCTAAGCTTGCAAGACTCTTTATTGATGCTAGGAGTAGCCAGCCCATTTCGATTAGTACCTACACTTAACCTTTTTGGAAAATACGTCAGGTTTCACTGGTAAATACAATTAACCGACTCATTTGAAAATGTTTAAGAAAATTGATTTGAATGCACAAGTCACAAAATATCTTTTATAACATGGGATAACTATTTAAAAATAAACTTGTTAAAGAATTACATGTTTATTATACGTTCAGTAGCCCGGGCTGAAAACCGGGTTAGAGATTAATAGATACACCACATAATATATCCCACGGCGAGTTATTCTCGAACAGGTGGGTACATTATTTTACATAAGCACCGGCAGGTGTATGCCTACACCCCGTGCTTAAGTCGTGGCCATTTCATTGAATGAGCCGAGGATATCCAGGACATGGTCATTAACCCCCCAAAGGCTTAAAATAAACAAAACAGATTAAACGGGTTATCTCAATGATTTAACCTTCATACGATTAAAAATTCAATACCCGACCAAGCGGTATTTTATATACCGTACCCCAAGCCCGTATAAGGGAAAATAAGTTAAAAGTATTTACCTGAGCAAATTATACAAATTTATCCCAGTCGTACAAATCAGCAAGTGCAAATATCTTTTACTGGGCTCCTAAATCTAGAATGAAGGTTTTAATTAACCTATTAGATTCATAACGGGTTTTACTTAAGTTTAAACTTAGACCAGTTAGTTTTAAAGAAAGGTATACGGTTCAAAACACAAGATTAAGCGAAGACCGGATTAGAATGTGATTTAGACCCGACAAGTATGGAGACTTGTATAATATGGGTAAACTAAATACATTCTGGATTTTGAAGCAAAAATGATAAGGTTTGACCCGTTTCGGTTAATTTATAGAAACTAGTTACATAAACCGCACCGAACGCGAAAAATGCATATCGGGTAAACAAATGAGTCATGAACAGGTTATCTAAGTTAATATACTTTAAATATGTTGTGATATCAGTAGGATACCTTCCATTTTGCCCAAAACGGATTCAAACTCAAATTAAGCCCCGTAGGGGTATTTTGGTCATTTCAAGGATTATAGAAGAGGTTAAATATTATTATGAGGTTCTGGTCTTTAATGATCAGTAAAAATATTTATTTTTGCAAGTCATATCAGCAAGGTATTGCATATATGTGAAATTTATCATTTATAACCAAACTATGCACCGTAGGGGCATTTTGGTCATTTCACATAAGCTTTAAAGGTCAAATTTGAAAATCTGAGTTCAAAACTTTTTCTTACTGTTAAAGTATAAAATTTACTTAAAACATCAGAAGGTTTTAAGTCTTATATGCCAAAAATAGTTTTAACCCATACTATGCGTTTAAAACGCTTAAAAATCAGTTTTAGGTGATTTTCGGGTTATATAAGGAAATCTGAGTTTTTGATCAGTTCATTAAGTTCAAAATATTTCATTTATTATATAAAATCAGTAGCAAAAAGTTTGGTATCAAAATGTTATGTAAAAATCATTTTATTAGTAAAAAAGGTATAACCGACAATTACCGAATCAAAGCAAGAACCCTATGCCATGATCAGTTTAAAAATAAATAAAAATCTTCAAAAATCTCAAAAATATTATATTAAATCAGTGGGTAAAAGGTTTGGTGTCAAAATTTGGGTTTAGATAGGCTTTATGCTAGTAATGTCGTTTAATTAATAAAAAGCTTTCAAATTACGATATTGAGCATAACTCCTAATTTAGACTTCAATCTGATGTCAAATTTTTAGGACATGTTTAGAAATCAGTAAGAAAGGTTTTTGTCCTCTCACATTTTCAAAAATCTCATTTTAAGGTCAAATGTCACACCCTGGCTTTGCGGAAGCGTGGTTAATTTTGGTGTGACTTCTTAATACCATAGCTTAATCATACCAAAGCTATATGAGTTAAAAACATGCAAGATCATCCATTAAGTTTTGAAAATCAACACAATACCATTGTTTTAACATACCCTGACTACCATAACCTTGTTCAACAAACATTACAAACTGAATCATAACATAAACATGGTTTACGGACTGTGTCTTGTCCAGGAAAGAGACACATCCCCTAAACCCCGGATGACCTCGGAAACTAGTGCAGCGGAAAACATACCATACCGTGCCAGATCTCGTTAATTTCCTGAAATACATGTAAGTTGAAAAATCAACAATAATGTTGAGCGAGTTCATGTGCAAGTGAGTAAGTAAAACACTTGTAAGTATAAAAGTTTCCTGGTATGTAGCAGTGTAAGAGGACTTGTGATCACCAATGGTTTGCAAGGCCATTAGCATGTTGTGAAATGCAAGTAGGAAGACACAACCCTAGCCGATTTTTGCGTTGGGCAACCAAGTCACTCCAGGTCCGTTCTGTTGGTCCTCAGAGAGGTCCGTTCTGTTGGGCCTAGAGCTGGGCTCGCTACACCCAGATAGATCTACCGCTTAAGTCCCTCGGTGTTCTAACTACCCATTCACATGATCTAAAACCTCCTTACGTTAATCATACCATGTATAAAGTACTTGTAAACAAAGTAACATGTATTTCACCCCCGTAGTTAAGAAAACTGAAAACAGTTAGAGAAAAGGGGGACATGAACTCACAGTCGGTGCGTCTTTACCAAGTGTCTCCGAATCTGAAAGCTGTGCAACGACCTACAAGTGCTAATTCTATTAGACGGACGGCCGTGCCTTAGCTTTATAGTTTAAGTCTTTGGGGAAATAGTTAGACAACTATTTCGTGTTTACTTTTTGTATATACTTGGTAGTTAATCTTCTTCCCAAGGATGGGGGATACAATACATGTGCGTAAGTTACGTTTTATCAATCGTGTGGTAATGTAATTACCGGTGTAACTTATATATTCATGGTGAAAGCGTTCGCAAAGTTTTGGGATCATTAACGCTTGTAAATATTATTTTTACTCTAAAATAATATTTATGTAATTTCACAAAATAATCATAAACAGTGTTGTGACAAAACATATTTATCACGTTAACTTAGTGAAAATCCCACCTCCGAATATTTAGTAAATAAAGTTCTGGCGAAATTTATGTTTCGAAAATATTTCAAAAATAGTTCTAACACTTGTTGTGTAAATAATTCTAAGTGTTAGGTTTTTAGAAAATTTCGCCAGAGTTTCCTCTGTAACTGGAGGTGGCCACGCTTTCAAGCGTATCATTTTCTTTTAACAAATCCATTCAACAACTTCTTTATTCAATCAAACAATTTCCGACACATCAAACTAGTCGACAAGTATGTAAATTGTATAATCGCATGAACTTGTAGCTTTTCCGCTTCTATAATGTAAATCCCATTATATTTTGTAGATCTTTATATAAAGTAACTTTAATCTTGTAAAAACCTCGTGTTTAGAGAAGTCCGTCTTTACAACTTCTAGTAACAAGTGACAAAGCTAGTCCTTTGTCGGATCTTTTCATTTCACAAGTGTTTACACACTTGTGGTTTATAAAATCATGTTTGTTAGTGTAAGATCCATCTTTTTAGAAAACATGATTTATTTAACGTGTGGTTCTTTGAAAATACCACTTGCGGATACGTAGATCCGCTAGTTTTAAACACCAATGTACAAGTTAAATCACTTTTACACAAATAAACATTTTTACACAAGTTCATGTCTCTAGTGTGGTAGAGTTTCACCTTTTAACCCTTGTACTAACCGAAACAAGCTTATGTTAAGATCAACGATCTTACCAAACCGGGTTAAATGGTGATCCGAGCTACCACAATCATAGATCGGGTCTAGATAAACACATCTTTCAAGTACTACAACTTTTACACAAGTTGTAAGCTATTAACCACCATTTTTATAGTTTTTACTAGACTTTAATGCTTCAAAACGTATGTTATAGATATTTAACCGACACGAATCTTTTTAACCACTTTAGATAAGTGTAAAAACGAGTTTTAAGTGTTATACCTCTAGCTCGGGGCTAGGGAAGAATCTTGACGAAAAAGAGGTGGATAAAAGCTAACGGAAGTGGTCCTTCGCGTTCCGAGTGCACCAAAGCTCCTAATACGCGACCCGTGAAGCTTGTATCTACTTGGAATGGAATGATCAAGGACCGAAAGTGGGTGTAAGGGGGCTGGGGTGTTCGGCCGAGTGGTAGGGAGGGCAAGAGAGAGTGAGTTTGTTGGAGTTGTGAAGTGAAGATTATGTGTAGGTTAAGGGTTAATTTATAGATAAAACTCATGGTCATTAACCCTTGGTAATTATGTCCTCGTGATATTCAACACACTATAATATAATAATCCACTTAGTACTTGTGTGTCCCCCATAGTTTTGGGGCCGGTTATGAGAGGGGGGGGGGTTGGTTCGATTTAAACTAGTTTAGTTAGGATGGAGTTTAGGTTAAATAGGTTAGTTTAATATTAAACTTCGTTAGTTATGTACAGCGTGTTATGACGGGTGTTAGGGCAATCAGGGACCCTAACTAGCTCAGAAAAATATAAATAGTGAAAATAGTAATATTTTCATGTTCCGGGTAAAGTCCGGTTGTTCGGTTGGATAGTAATCCGTTAAAGCGTTACAAAAGCTTTAAAGTGTCGTTATTGTTATTTTTAGTGACACATTTTGTTTCCAACACTTTAGAAAGTGTCTAGTAGTATTTTCCCCATATTTTGGCACTTTACTCGTCAGCTAGAAGCTGGATTATTTATTAAAGTTCTGTGTTTTGTACTTAAAGCATGTTTTTAGGCACATCCAATCAGTGTATCTTATTCCTAGAGACGCAGTTCCACAACCCTTATAACCCTACACTCACTACCAGTGTAGTCAGATATTTGAGGCTCTTAACAGGCCTTAGAGGCAGTGTCTGCCTGATGCTGGTTATATCAGCATGTTCACTGTGTATCCGTTTAGTGCTACTGTGCTTTTTGTGCATCATGTTTGTCACTAGGGTTCAGCATATAAATATTGTAGTGACAGCAAGCAAGTATGATGCAAGTAAGTTCATGTATCAGTATTCAAGTAGCAGTTCATCAGCTAGTTCAAACAAGCACAGTAATTAAGCAGTAATTAATCATTAATTAAGTTGTACGGATACCTGGTTTAGTGCGGGTTGTCACATTCTCCCCCCGTTAAATAAATTTCGTCCCGAAATTTAAGTTCTGCTTGTAGATGCAGAGTTCTTAGGAAAAAGGTGGGGGTATTTTTCTTTCATCCGGTCCTCACGTTCCCAGGTGAATTCAGGACCATGTCTGGCATTCCAACGAACTTTGACGAGTTTGACACTGCTCCGGCGGGTCTTGTTAACTTTCCAATCCGTGACCTCAACAGGTTCTTCAACGAAGTGGAGCGTGTCGTCAATATGAATCTCGTCGGTGGGAATGGCAACGTCGACTTGAGTTGGACTTTTCTTTAGATTGGATACATGAAATGTATCGTGAACGCCATTTAGTTCAGCAGGTAGGTCCAACTTGTATGCTACTGTTCCAATTCTTTCCAGAATTCTGAAGGGACCAATGTAGCGCGGATTTAACTTCCCACGCTTTCCAAAGCGTGCCACCCCCTTCCAGGGTGAAACTTTCAATAACACCATTTCTCCAACTTGGAAATCCACATGCTTTCGGTTTGGATCCGCATAGGCCTTTTGTCTGTGGCGAGCTGCTTCGATGCGTTTAAGTATTTGCGCGATCTTGTCTGTCGTCTCTTGGACGATTTCGGGACCAGCAAGCTGCCTATCACCTGCGTCAGACCAACAGAGGGGTGATCGGCACTTGCGTCCGTAAAGGGCTTCAAATGGCGCGACACCAATACTGGTGTGGTAGCTATTGTTGTATGAAAATTCGACCAAAGGTAAGTGTTTATCCCAGCTACCGCCCAAATCCATAACACATGCCCTCAGTACGTCTTCCAAAGTTTGTATTGTTCGCTCGCTCTGGCCGTCAGTTTGCGGATGGAACGCAGTGCTCAGATTCAACTGTGAGCCAAAGGCTTCTTGGAAGGATTGCCATATCCTTGACACAAACCTTTCGTCTCTATCAGAGATGATTGAGAGAGGTACTCCATGGCGTGCGACAATCTCTCTCATGTATATTTCCGCAAGTTTACTAGTACCGTCTTTCTCTCTGATTGGCAGAAAGTGTGCGGACTTTGTTAGGCGGTCAACTATCACCCAAATCATGTCATGGCCTCTTGGCGTTCTTGGCAATTTTGTAATAAAATCCATGGAGATTTGTTCCCATTTCCACTTGGGAATCTCAGGTTGTTGCAGTAGCCCTGAAGGCTTCTGGTATTCCGCTTTAACCTTAGCGCACGTTATACATTTGCTCATATAAATAGCAACGTCGCCTTTCATCCTAGGCCACCAATAATATTCTTTGAGATCCTGGTACATCTTATCCGATCCAGGGTGGATAGAGTACCGTGACTTGTGCGCTTCGTCGAAAATAACTTTCCTTAATCCACCAAACAGAGGAACCCAAATCCTTTTCTCAAAACATAACGTTCCTTCCTCGTTTGGTACCAAAAGCTTCTCCATTCCACGGAGATATTCTTCCTCAAGGTTTCCCTCCTTGAGAGCTTCCTTTTGTGCAGCACGAATGCGCAAGGAAAGATCGGTCCGTATGATCATTTCCAAAGCCCTGACCCTTATGGGCTTGATTCTCTCTTTACGACTTAGGGCATCGGCGACTACATTCGCCTTCCCTGGATGATACTTTATCTCGCAGTCGTAGTCGTTTAACAATTCAACCCATCGTCTTTGCCTCATATTCAACTCCTTCTGGTTGAATATATGCTGTAGGCTCTTGTGATCTGTAAAGATTGTGCACTTCGTACCATAAAGGTAGTGTCTCCAGATCTTTAGTGCAAAAACCACTGCGCCAAGCTCTAGATCATGCGTGGTATAGTTCTTTTCGTGCACTTTCAGTTGACGTGATGCGTAAGCAATGACCTTTTGGCGTTGCATCAACACGCATCCCAATCCTTGGCGCGATGCGTCGCAGTATACCACAAAATCATCAGTACCTTCTGGTAGAGCTAAGATAGGCGCATTGCAGAGCTTATCCTTCAGTATCTGGAATGCTTCTTCCTGTTTGATTCCCCAATCAAACGTCTTATCCTTCTGGGTGAGGAGCGTCAAAGGTTGAGCGATCTTTGAAAAGTCCTCAATGAACCTTCGATAGTAGCCAGCCAAACCCAAGAATTGTCGAATCTCGGTTGGCGTCTTTGGCGTTTCCCAATCCTTGATCGCCTCGATCTTTGTTGGGTCTACGTGGATTCCATCTCCATTCATCACGTGCCCAAGGAATTGGACTTCTCGTAGCCAAAACTCGCACTTGGAGAATTTGGCGTACAGTTGTTCCTTCTTTAACAGCTCCAAAATGGTTCTAAGATGCTGCTCGTGTTCAGCCTTCGTCTTTGAGTAAATCAAGATGTCGTCGATGAATACAATTACGAACTTGTCCAAGTATGGCTTGCAAACTCTATTCATTAGATCCATGAATACTGCAGGTGCGTTTGTCAGACCAAACGGCATAACAAGGAACTCGTAGTGTCCATAACGAGTTCTGAAGGCTGTCTTCGGGATACTTTCCTCCTGTATCCTTAACTGATGGTATCCAGATCGAAGATCGATCTTAGAGTAAAAGCTAGAGCCTTGCAGTTGATCAAACAGATCGTCGATTCTTGGCAGAGGGTACCTATTCTTGATTGTTAGCTTGTTCAATTCTCGGTAGTCGATACACATGCGGAAGCTACCGTCCTTTTTCTTGACAAACAGGACCGGAGCTCCCCAAGGCGAGAAGCTTGGTCGGATAAAACCCTTGTCTAACAACTCTTGAAGTTGTGTCGACAATTCCTGCATCTCAGACGGCGCAAGTCTGTAAGGTGCCTTAGCTACAGGCGCAGCGCCTGGAACTAAGTCAATGTGGAACTCTACTTGCCTCTGAGGTGGCAGTCCAGGTAAGTCTTCTGGGAAGACTTCTGGATATTCCCTCACGACAGGGATGTCTTCGATTCTCGGCTCAACAGCCTTCTTATCCACAATGTGTGCCAGAAAAGCAACACATCCTTTCTGTAAACACTTCCTTGCTTTCAAGCAGCTGATAAATCTTAGCGGTGTGTCCCGCTTCTCACCGTGAACCACAATTGTCTCACCATCATCGGTTGGGATACGAACAACCTTCTCGTGACAAACTATCTCAGCTTTGTTGCCTGATAACCAATCCATTCCTACCACCACGTCGAAGCTTCCCAATTGGATTGGTAGTAGATCCAAAGTAAACTCACGTTCTCCCAATTCTATCACACAGCCTCTGATTACTTCGTTGGTTTCAACTAGCTTTCCATTAGCTAATTCGATCGAGTAGGGAATATCTAACTTATTGGCGGCTAACCCAAGCATATTCTTAAATTCTAACGATACGAAGCTATAATCGGCACCAGTATCAAATAAAACAGATGCATAGCGTTGGTTCACAGGGAACGTACCAGTAACAACATTGGGGTCCTGGCGTGCTTCCCTAGCTTCGAGTTGGAACACTCTACCACGGGCTTGGTTCAACGTTGGGCAGTTCTTCTTAAAATGCCCGATTTCCCCGCAGTTATAGCATCTGAGTCTCTGCCCGTTTCCACCCCCATTTCCAGCTGGGGTGTTGTTCTGGTTGGCATTTCCTGCCTGATTCGCATTGTTGCCTCGATTTCTGTTTCCTCCAAAATTTCCCTGTGGGCGATTCCCATTTCCACCACGATCATCATTCCTATTTCCATATCCTCCCTGGCCTCCTCGACCGGCAGGGGCCCAACAAGTGTCTTTCGAGTGACCACGTTTCCCACATACTTCGCATACCTTTTGCCCACATTGACCAGAATGGTGACGCTGGCAGGCATTACACTTGGGCTAGGTGCCCATATATCCCCTTCCTTTCCTTCCACTGCCAGCTGTAACCTGAGCTGGTGCGTTTGTTTCCCCTTTCTTACCAACACTGCCAATGCCCTGTTTAAAGTTCGAGAACTTTCTTTTGTTGCCTCCTGATGACTCAACGTGAGTCTCTGCCTTCTTCGTCTTGATCTCATCAAACTTGTTCAAACGAATCGCCTCCTCGGTGAGAGCCACGCTCAAATCGATGGCTTCAGTGATAGTCGCTGGTTTGGAGGAGGTTACCATGCTTATGATTTGGGGAGCCAAACCCCAAATGAAGCGCTCGATTCGCTTGTATTCTGGCGTAACCATGTAAGGAACCACTTGAGATAAGTCGTGGAATCTTTGAACGTATTCTGCAACCTTTGGTCCATCCATCTTTAAATGCCAAAATTCAGTCTCCAACTTCTGAATTTCCGCGCGAGAACAGTACTTTTTGCGCATAAGTTCTTTCAATTCGGTCCAAGTCAGCGCGTAGGCGGCAGCTTCGCCTAGGGTTTGTACTTGTAGATTCCACCAGGATAGGGCTCCATCTAGAAACAGCCCTGAAATGTATGTGACTTGCTGATCCTCTGCGCATTTGCTCATGCGTAAAACAGAATCGGTTTTCTCAGCCCAGCGGGTAAAGGCAACTGCACCTCCTGTGCCATCGAAGTTGACCGGTTTGCAGTCTAAAAACTGCTTGTAGGTGCATCCGTGAGGTGGATTGTTGTTGCCCTGGTTAACACTTCCGCTCGCTCCTGGCTGAGATGCTGCGTATTGTGCTATGGCAGCTGCAATGACTTGCTGTAGCTCTGCCTCATTAGTAGGCATTGGCGTTGGGTGTTTCGGCGGCATCTTCTAAAAGATGTGTTCACATAGGTTAGGTCATAGCAAGTGAAGCGTACGTATGCATTCAACAATACCAACACATAACATCTCATGCTATCAACAAATCAATCGCATAACATCTTATGTTATAGGACATAAACAATAGATTGAATCATCACAAGTGATGAGAATACTGCGATTGTATTGCCACAATTCGAGACCACAATGTAAAGCTTACAAGTACACCACTATATCGTACGACATCAATGACTTAGTAGGGGACGACCCTAGACGAGTCGTGCGATCGCTGGACATGTGCAGGAGTCTCTGGTTCGTCCATTCTCAATTTCCAGGACTCCACGTCAAGTTTCTGAATTTCAGTCCTAAAACAACATTTCTTCTCAATCGTTTCCTTGAGCTCGTCCCAGCTCAGTGTATAAGCAGCGTCTGTGCCAAGGGTCTGAACCCGGAGGTTCCATTAAGAGAGGGTGCCATCTAGAAATATCCCCGAGATGTAGGTAACACTCGGTTAGGGCGGTCAATTACTCATCCTTAGAATGGGGTTGGTCTCTTCGGACCAATGAACAAATGCAACGGTGCCTCCTGTTTTATCAAAGTTCAAAGGCTTGCAGTTCAGGAACTGTTTATAGGTGCAGCCAGTTGGATGGTTATTTCCAGTAATGCCATCGTTGTACTTAGAGCGGAGGGCTTCATGTCGTGCATTTATTGGTGAGATGCGTTCTTGCAGCTCGGCTTCTGTCCTTGGCAACGTACTGGTGTTTGTGTCAGTCTGGGTGACATTCCCTTTTGTCAAAGTGGTGTGAAGCGGGTTAGACAACGTTTCAATTGTCTATGAGGTGTATATAGTAACATAAGCCATCATGTAATCACCCGATTTCATACGCAAATATACTCAATGTATGAGTGGGGAAATAAATTTCTGAGCCTTCACATAGGCTTGTCAATTTGGCTTGTTGCTGGTAATAGAATGAACTTGAGGCTACATTGCCTTGGTCATTCGTGTTTAAGTTATTTCCTGCTGTATTGGTTATCATTAGCTTGACCTGCAGAGTCCACCAGGATTCCTGTGCACTACAAATCGTTATTACGTGGGCCCCCGTAATAATAAATTGCCTTGCACAGTTACCCCAAATTTTCTCTCACCCAAGCAGATGATCAATCAAGGAGCAACAGCAGGTGCATCGGCGTGAACAGGGTCATGCTCCAATGCGGGGTCAGGAGCAACGCCTGGCTCAGGGGCCACGGCTAGCTCCGAATCAAAACTCCATCTCAAAATCAGCTGGATCAACAAACACAAGGGTCGACAGGGCTACAGGATCCCCCAAGGGCTGGTCTAAGTGCATGAACTCAATGTCATGGTCTGGATCAACACCAGGCGGAAAAACAGAATTGTCCTCTTTATCGCGATCAAACTCAAATCTGTGTGCAGGATCCGGTGCAGCTGATGATGCCATATCAGGGTCGGCGTCGTGTAAGTGGTGCTGCCTTCCCTGTATGTGCGAAGATGCGGATGTTATAAACTCGAAGGAGTCTGGGATAGGGGAATGGACATGAGTTTCCCCTACAGGAGCGTCCGCATGCAGTAGTCTAATACCAGCAGCAATAGGGCCTTGCCCTCAAGTGGGTCCTCCTCTTAATAGTTCGACATCGTCTTCAGAGACAACATCGGGGGGCATATCATCAACAGAATAAGCGGCAAGGGGCACAGGAGCAGGGATCACTGCGAGTGGCAAGTTCCCAACAAGATGGCCATCAGTAGGCTCTGCTACGACTTCAGGCGGCGCAAAAGGGCTGAAAGTCGTCATTGTCTGTGCCGGTAGTATCGAAAATGTACACCTCGTGCTTCGATGAAACTATGTCGTCTGATACTATGGCTATGGGATTCGTAGTGTCCATCTTTCTAGTACTTGATGAAAGCATAACGTTTGTAACACAACACATATACGTATAATAATCAGTCATATAATCAGTTAATCACATAGTCACCAAGTAAGGTATCACGTAATTCTCCTAGTCTTACTAGCCAATTTCATCCAGTCTACAAGACTGCTATATCCTCCACCTCGACCTCTTAGATTGAGCCTATAATAAACCAACGTGCTCATCTACTTCGATCACCTCGATCCTCCAGACCGATCCTATAACAAACCAACGTGCTCAACTACTTCGATCACCTCGATCCTCCAGACTGATCCTCAGCCCTCCAAGCTGAGACTATAATTAATAAAATGTGCTCAACATTTGTTTGTAAAAGTTTTGGATCTGGACTTAAGTGGTATGCAGAAAAATGTTTTCGTGAGAGCCCTAGTGATCATAGTCTAGACTCGAGAAAGAATCCTAGTTCGCTATGATCAGAGCTCTGATACCAAGCTGTCACACCCTGGCTTTGCGGAAGCGTGGTTAATTTTGGTGTGACTTCTTAATACCATAGCTTAATCATACCAAAGCTATATGAGTTAAAAACATGCAAGATCATCCATTAAGTTTTGAAAATCAACACAATACCATTGTTTTAACATACCCTGACTACCATAAACTTGTTCAACAAACATTACAAACTGAATCATAACATAAACATGGTTTACGGACTGTGTCTTGTCCAGGAAAGAGACACATCCCCTAAACCCCGGATGACCTCGGAAACTAGTGCAGCGGAAAACATGCCATACCGTGCCAGATCTCGTTAATTTCCTGAAATACATGTAAGTTGAAAAATCAACAATAATGTTGAGCGAGTTCATGTGCAAGTGAGTAAGTAAAACACTTGTAAGTATAAAAGTTTCCTGGTATGTAGCAGTGTAAGAGGACTTGTGATCACCAATGGTTTGCAAGGCCATTAGCATGTTGTGAAATGCAAGTAGGAAGACACAACCCTAGCCGATTTTTGCGTTGGGCAACCAAGTCACTCCAGGTCCGTTCTGTTGGTCCTCAGAGAGGTCCGTTCTGTTGGGCCTAGAGCTGGGCTCGCTACACCCAGATAGATCTACCGCTTAAGTCCCTCGGTGTTCTAACTACCCATTCACATGATCTAAAACCTCCTTACGTTAATCATACCATGTATAAAGTACTTGTAAACAAAGTAACATGTATTTCACCCCCGTAGTTAAGAAAACTGAAAACAGTTAGAGAAAAGGGGGACATGAACTCACAGTCGGTGCGTCTCTACCAAGTGTCTCCGAATCTGAAAGCTGTGCAACGACCTACAAGTGCTAATTCTATTAGACGGACGGCCGTGCCTTAGCTTTATAGTTTAAGTCTTTGGGGAAATAGTTAGACAACTATTTCGTGTTTACTTTTTGTATATACTTGGTAGTTAATCTTCTTCCCAAGGATGGGGGATACAATACATGTGCGTAAGTTACGTTTTATCAATCGTGTGGTAATGTAATTACCGGTGTAACTTATATATTCATGGTGAAAGCGTTCGCAAAGTTTTGGGATCATTAACGCTTGTAAATATTATTTTTACTCTAAAATAATATTTATGTAATTTCACAAAATAATCATAAACAGTGTTGTGACAAAACATATTTATCACGTTAACTTAGTGAAAATCCCACCTCCGAATATTTAGTAAATAAAGTTCTGGCGAAATTTATGTTTCGAAAATATGTCAAAAATAGTTCTAACACTTGTTGTGTAAATAATTCTAAGTGTTAGGTTTTTAGATAATTTCGCCAGAGTTTCCTCTGTAACTGGAGGTGGCCACGCTTTCAAGCGTATCATTTTCTTTTAACAAATCCATTCAACAACTTCTTTATTCAATCAAACAATTTCCGACACATCAAACTAGTCGACAAGTATGTAAATTGTATAATCGCATGAACTTGTAGCTTTTCCGCTTCTATAATGTAAATCCCATTATATTTTGTAGATCTTTATATAAAGTAACTTTAATCTTGTAAAAACCTCGTGTTTAGAGAAGTCCGTCTTTACAACTTCTAGTAACAAGTGACAAAGCTAGTCCTTTGCCGGATCTTTTCATTTCACAAGTGTTTACACACTTGTGGTTTATAAAATCATGTTTGTTAGTGTAAGATCCATCTTTTTAGAAAACATGATTTATTTAACGTGTGGTTCTTTGAAAATACCACTTGCGGATACGTAGATCCGCTAGTTTTAAACACCAATGTACAAGTTAAATCACTTTTACACAAATAAACATTTTTACACAAGTTCATGTCTCTAGTGTGGTAGAGTTTCACCTTTTAACCCTTGTACTAACCGAAACAAGCTTATGTTAAGATCAACGATCTTACCAAACCGGGTTAAATGGTGATCCGAGCTACCACAATCATAGATCGGGTCTAGATAAACACATCTTTCAAGTACTACAACTTTTACACAAGTTGTAAGCTATTAACCACCATTTTTATAGTTTTTACTAGACTTTAATGCTTCAAAACGTATGTTATAGATATTTAACCGACACGAATCTTTTTAACCACTTTAGATAAGTGTAAAAACGAGTTTTAAGTGTTATACCTCTAGCTCGGGGCTAGGGAAGAATCTTGACGAAAAAGAGGTGGATAAAAGCTAACGGAAGTGGTCCTTCGCGTTCCGAGTGCACCAAAGCTCCTAATACGCGACCCGTGAAGCTTGTATCTACTTGGAATGGAATGATCAAGGACCGAAAGTGGGTGTAAGGGGGCTGGGGTGTTCGGCCGAGTGGTAGGGAGGGCAAGAGAGAGTGAGTTTGTTGGAGTTGTGAAGTGAAGATTATGTGTAGGTTAAGGGTTAATTTATAGATAAAACTCATGGTCATTAACCCTTGGTAATTATGTCCTCATGATATTCAACACACTATAATATAATAATCCACTTAGTACTTGTGTGTCCCCCATAGTTTTGGGGCCGGTTATGAGAGGGGGGGGGGTTGGTTCGATTTAAACTAGTTTAGTTAGGATGGAGTTTAGGTTAAATAGGTTAGTTTAATATTAAACTCCGTTAGTTATGTACAGCGTGTTATGACGGGTGTTAGGGCAATCAGGGACCCTAACTAGCTCAGAAAAATATAAATAGTGAAAATAGTAATATTTTCATGTTCCGGGTAAAGTCCGGTTGTTCGGTTGGATAGTAATCCGTTAAAGCGTTACAAAAGCTTTAAAGTGTCGTTATTGTTATTTTTAGTGACACATTTTGTTTCCAACACTTTAGAAAGTGTCTAGTAGTATTTTCCCCATATTTTGGCACTTTACTCGTCAGCTAGAAGCTGGATTATTTATTAAAGTGCTGTGTTTTGTACTTAAAGCATGTTTTTAGGCACATCCAATCAGTGTATCTTATTCCTAGAGACGCAGTTCCACAACCCTTATAACCCTACACTCACTACCAGTGTAGTCAGATATTTGAGGCTCTTAACAGGCCTTAGAGGCAGTGTCTGCCTGATGCTGGTTATATCAGCATGTTCACTGTGTATCCGTTTAGTGCTACTGTGCTTTTTGTGCATCATGTTTGTCACTAGGGTTCAGCATATAAATATTGTAGTGACAGCAAGCAAGTATGATGCAAGTAAGTTCATGTATCAGTATTCAAGTAGCAGTTCATCAGCTAGTTCAAACAAGCACAGTAATTAAGCAGTAATTAATCATTAATTAAGTTGTACGGATACCTGGTTTAGTGCGGGTTGTCACATCAAAAGGGCATAATGGTCAACATTTAAGCAATTAACGGAAACATGCAAATGAATCAGATTAATTAGGAACCAAGTTGTATAACCTCAGAGGGTTATACTAACCTATAACCTGGTCCTAATGGAACTCTAAGGCATATCTAAACTAGGCTAAATTGGGTCAGAACTGAAAGTTAAAGCAAAAGTCTACTTTTGCGACTTTTGGTTCCGAACCGAGTCTAAACTCAAAATTGTCGGGTTGAACATGCTTAGACATGTTCTTAAATTAATTACCAAGTTATATAAGTGTTAAAACAGGTTTCATAGCTTCTACATTGTTAATTATGAGTTTATTTGCAAAATAGCTTTCTGTTGACTTTTTAATATTAAGTTTGACCCAACATTTGACCTAGTTAGAGTGGAAATCAGAGGGTGCCCTTTTAAGGGTTTATTACCCACATAATTACCAACTCATAGCCACTTTCAATTCGAAAACTGACTGGACCATTAGTGATTAATCACTAAGTCAAAGCTTAATTACGACGGCTTTGACTTTTGGTCATTAAACTAATAAAACATGAACTAGGAAGGCTAAGAATGCTTACAAGAGCTCCTAGCACCAATTGGGAGTTGAGGAAAGCTTGCTTGAAGTCCAGAGAGCTCCAGAGAGTAAG
This sequence comes from Helianthus tuberosus, assembly GCA_030545235.1. Taxonomy (NCBI): domain Eukaryota; kingdom Viridiplantae; phylum Streptophyta; class Magnoliopsida; order Asterales; family Asteraceae; genus Helianthus; species Helianthus tuberosus. The sequence continues at coordinate 141,808,204 of CM060450.1, read as the reverse complement.
TTTAGAATGATTTTTGGTGAAGTGCAAGTGAACTAGCAACAAGAGTTCTTTATATAGCCAAATAAACATCACAAGATCCTTCCATATAAGTCTAAGATTGATTCCTGATCATCCCAGGTGTCCCCTATGCATGAAAAACCATTGGTACAGTCCCTGAATTCGAAAACCAAACTTTTAAGGCGGTGTAACATGCTGTACATGCAGCTGTGCAGAGAATCTGCCCAGATCAGCCCGTCACGTCGCGCGACGGCAGAAGGTGATGGTGGTGGCGTGACGCCAGCATGTAGGTAACCAGATCAGCAAGTTTCAATTGTTGACATTTTCACCCCCTGGACCTTCTAAAGCGTAATTTCTTTCATTTTAAGCACATTTAACCCATTTAACTTTTATTCTTGTGATCCATGAGATATAACCAAACACCGTTAGGTCCGGTTTCGTTAAATGATAACCGAAAACATAAGTTTTGCCTTGTTGATGCTTTTAACCCCTTAATTACGAAAGTTAACGTATTTTCCTCATACGATATCGAAACCTTGTGGAATTTTTATCACTTATTCTCGGGAGCATAATTAATCGTTACAGGGCTTCGGGTTCGTTAAAAGGTCACTCAGAGGTATAATTTAAACATGTTGACACATTTAACCCTTGCGTCTTGTAAACTTTCACTTTCTTCCACAAACGGTTTCATACGATTCTTGATTCATTCGTTTAAGGGTATAAACATCGGGTAGGGTTGTTGAAAGGCAAAATTATCAAATGTTGACACTTTGAATCCTTCTACACACATACTTTCTTTGTTTGTCAACTTTAGTCCCCTCCTAATCAATTTGTTACTCGTTTAAAGTCAATGACACGTGTCGATATTATATTGGACATGATTTTGCGAGGTGTTACATCCTCACCCTCTTAAAAGAAATCTCGACCTCGAGATTTATTGAAATAAATGAGGGTACTTCTGTTTCATTGTGGATTCAACCTCCCACGTGTAAATGAGGGTACTTCTGTTTCTACCAGATGCTTAAATTCTTCCCAACTCATGGCATAGGCCATGTCACTTCACTTCGCTTGTAATACCGTATTCGACCATTCTAATGCTTCTTCCTTGAAAAGGTGTGAACATACATGACTTTATCCTCCTCGGCACACTTGCTTATTTTAATTACTGCCTCGGTTTTCTCTAACCAACGCAGTGCAGCAGTCGCCCCTTCATTGCCTGCAAATTCAACAGGCTAATATTTAGTACAACTATTCAAGTATCACTGTACAAACAGAAAAACGGCAAACATTGCGACTTTTATATATATATATATATACATGTCTATTACAAATTACAACTAAAATTCAAAATATACTAGGGGTTGTGCATTCATAATTTATTTTAGTCTATCTAGGAATATTATGCTCAGCATGCTTTTATATAAGGTTTATTCTATCTTCTCTTACTAAGTTGTTTATCTAATGGGCAAAGTTCCTTTAAAGTTTCTGGCTTATAGATGATATGGGTGCTAGTACTGGGTCAGGGTGTTGAGGTATAAGATAATTTATAAACTTTTCTGGTTGAGATCTAATTTTCATTGGTTGGTCATGGTTTGGCAGTTTAACTTAATTAAATGTTAACATTTACTGCTGTAGTGGCTAACATATAGAGATTTGCCCATTGTTCATCTAATTCATTTTCCCATGGTGGGTTATTGCCTATTTCCTGAGTTTCCTTATTAATCATCACTCCTTTTGGTTATGACTTCTTTATTTTCTCTTGACTTTTTCTAATAATCCAACTTCTTTTCTTAGTGGTAAGTGGTTTCTCAAACTGTGCCTTACGAACAAATATTCCTTCATCAGTATCTGCTGAGTATCTTGAAGAATTTGATTGAAATGAGGTTCCTTTATCTTTTGGTGAACTATCTAATTGACGATAGATGTCTGAAATTCTTTGCTTACCCATACTGTAAACTAACAAATAGTTAAATAACACAAAAACACACAATCACAGAATGGCAATCAGTAAAATTAAGTATTTCTAAATACTTAATTGGCTTAAATCAGTGGCTCTGATACAACCTTTTTCTGTCACGGCCCCCGTCCCGGTTTTACACGGTCCAGGAGCCGCGGGACAGAAATCCGTGGTAATTATTATGTTGGCAGCGGAATTATTAACAGGATCGTTTAAAACTTGAAAATGCCCGATTATTTTATTTCATAATTAGGGATAAACCCCATAATTTACAATAAAGGTGACTTCTCAAGGAAATCCCCTATTTTACAAAAACATGTTTATTCATTTTATTGAGCCACGTCCTCAAGCTTGTAGTGCTACATGACACTTTTACCTGAATCACAGCAGATCACCTGAAACATGTTTTAAAAAGGTTTTATCAGCAGGGAAATACTGGCGAGTCACTCAAGTTGCACAAAATGACACATTGTTATAATATACAGTATTAAGGGTGATTACATTGTTTATATCAACCAATTACCCCAAATCGGTATTTGTCACTCGACTGTATCTGTGACTATGGTCAGATCACCCATTGGCTAACTCGTTGTCCAATGGTGACGGGAAATAAGTAATGTCTACAAAACCCCACATACCGGTAGTAATTGAAGATTACAAAGACTTAATCCCTGTAATTATAACTTTGAAAACAAATAGGGTTTTGGAAACAATTTGATAAAAAGAGAATGACTCACATTGCAGATTTAAACGGGCAGCACTTAACCTACTGATAAGCCTGGTTAACCTAATTCAAATAATAATGCACACGAAAACTAGGTCAGTAACTTAATACAACTTTTACGACAACTCACGAGATCCAAAACCTTCACGACGAATGACAAAGTGTAATACTTAAACATCCATCGAATTCACGAAGAATGACAAAGTGCAATACTTAAACATCCATCGAATTCACGACGAATGACAAAGTATAGCCCGAGTTTGAGCAGCACTTAAACATCCATCGGATTGGTTTTTATCGATCTGACATTAAATCGTAGAAGTGATCGAGTTGTTACCCTGTTATCGCGGCAGAATTTCATGATTGTGTGTGTTTTTGGAGTAATCAGACGATATCTCAGTGATCGAATTGAATTTTAACGTCGAACCAACGCCAAACTTCAAGTGCCAACCCCTGCTACTTATACTGGAAAAACAGCTCCCTCGCGTGGCGCGAGGGCCTGTCGCGTGGCGCGAGGGGTGCAGTTCTAGGTTAGGGTAGCCACGTCTCCAACTAGCCTTGGTGAGTCGACGATTTAACGAAATTCAATATAGACAACGAACTGTGATGATAATCGTCAATGGGGAATACCCCCCCCCCCTTGAGTTTTAGGGGCCCTGATCCTGATTCCAATTGCTGAAAATTTTAGGGGTCATGCAATATTACTTGGGGGTCTCAATTAGGGTTTCCTAATAGACAAAATAAAATAAGAAATAGTGTTTTTAATGAGATTTGTTACAATTGCTTAACTTTTGATTAAGAATCTCAAAGGATTCTTGTTGCTTAGGACCCCAATCAAACTTGATATTCTTCCTAGTCAACGAAGTTAGGGGTGCAGCAATCCTTGAGAAATTTTCAATAAAACGACTGTAGTATCTTGCCAGACCCAAGAAGCTGCGAATCTCTATGGGTGTCTTCGGCCCTTGCCAATTCATGATAGCTTCAATCTTAGCGGGATCCACCTAGATACCACGCTCACTAACCACATGTCCAAGGAATTGGACTTCACGAAGCCAAAATTCACACTTTGAAAACTTGGCGTAGAGATTTTCTTGTTGAAGAAGTTTAAGAATACAACGAAGATGCTTCTCATGATCAGCCTGATTCTTCGAATAAATAAGAATGTCATCAATGAAGACAATGACAAACTTGTCCAAGTAGGGTTTACAAACGCGATTCATGAGATCCATGAACGCTGCTGGTGCATTAGTGAGTCCGAACGGCATCACTATGAACACGTAGTGACTATAGCGAGTTCTGTATGCAGTCTTGTGCACATCTTCATCTCTAACCTTCAGCTGATGATATCCTGATCTCAAGTAGATCTTGGAGAAGTAACTGGCTCCTTGAAGCTGATCGAATAGATCGTCGATCCTGGGCAATGGATATCTATTCTTGATTGTAACCGTGTTCAGCTCTCGATAATCAATGCATAAACGCATTGATCCATCCTTTTTCTTCACAAACAGGATCGGTGCTCCCCAAGGGGATGACCTGGGCCTAATAAATCCTTTTGCCAACAAATCATCCAACTGAGTTCTTAACTCTTTCATCTCAGTTGGGGCCAACCGGTAAGGTGCTCTTGCAACAGGTGCTGCTCCAGGTATAATGTCGATTCTGAACTCCACTTGCCTATCTGTGGGTAAACCAGGTAGTTCTTCAGGGAATACATCAGGGTATTCAGAAATGATAGGGATGTCTTCAATCTTGGGCTTTGGTTCATCAATTGTCACTTGTGCCATATAGATGACACAACCTTTCTTCATGCACCTTGATGCCTTAAGCATAGACACTTGCTTAGGCAACCTATGCTAAGTGTCTCCCTGAATTGTCAACGGCTCACCATAAGGTGTTTTAATAACCACTTGCTTCTTATCACAAATGATCTGAACTTGGTTATGAGATAACCAATCCATGCCTATTACTATGTCGAATCCAGCTAGTTTCAAAGGAAGCAAAGACAATGGAAAAGAGTGGTTCCTAATGGATATGAAACATCCATCTAACACGGTTGAAGCAGTTTCTATGGTACCATCGGCCAATTCTACTTCATACTTTATGCTTAGGGTTTTAACAGGCAGATTTAATAACTTACAAAACTTATTATCTACAAACGACTTAGTTGCACCCGAATCAAACAATACCCTTGCATAAACATCATTGATAAGAAAGGTACCTGTTATCACGTTGTCATTTTGGATTGCTTCTTAGACATTCATTTGGAAGCCCCGGGCATTGGTCTTCTTGCCTTCTTCAGGTTTCTTCGCATACTTTGGGCAGTTGGACTTGATATGCCCTTTCTCGTTACAATTGTAACAAGTTGCATCCTTAATCTTTTTACAATCCAACGTTTTATGCTCAAAAGACTTACAGATCCCACAAGCTCTTGGCTGTGATTGGGACTTTGATTCATACCTGCACTTTCACAAATGGTGCTTCTTGCAGGTCTTGCATTTGGGCTTCTCACCCGACTGTTGGTCCTCTTTCTTGAACCCTAAACTCTTCTTGTGATCAGAGTTCCCTTTGTGCTTCTTGTTTGAATGGTGTGAGTTATCATCCTCACGTTTTCTCTTCCCAGCATCAGAATTCCTAAGCGATCTCTGCCTGACCGCACCAAGGGTAAGAGATAATGACAAATCAGCTACTGACCTAAAGGTAGTAGGTCTTGATGCTTTCACACTCGCTTTGATCTCTGGGGCTAAACCCCCAATGAAACGGGCTATACGCTTTGGTTCCGGTGTCACCAAGTATGGAACCAATCGAGACATGGTATTAAAGCTCGTGAGATACGCCTGACAGTTTAAATTCTTCATAACCAACGTCAGAAAGTCGGTCTCGATCTTCTCAACTTCATGTTGAGGACAGAAATTCTCTTTAATCAAAGCAACAAACTGAGCCCATGTTAAGTTATATAACGAAATCTTTCCAGTAGCTTGGATTAAGGACCTCCACCAAGCTAGAGCTTCTCCCTTGAATGATTGTGAAACATACTTCACTACATCTTGCTCTGCACATCCACTAATATCAACTACCGTATCCATCTCATCTAGCCACGTCATGCAATCAATGGCTCCTTTTTCCCCAGTGAAATCCCTGGGCTTGCAGGAGACGAAATACTTATAAGAATAGGTTTTTGCTTGTGGCTCCTTATCAAATACAATCTTCTTAGATGGAACGCTATGTTGATTTGAAGAGTGCTGGCCATCATCTTTCTTTGACTCGTGAGTTTTAGATGGTGGCTTACTATGAGCCACAGAGTGAGTCTTAGGGTGTGATTTGGAATGAGGTACCGATAGGGTCTTGCTCCGAGTACCACTTGATTCATTAAACTGCCTATCCATGGCCTTGGTAACAACATTATCAATCAATGCTTGAAGTTCCGCACCAGTTACGTTGATCCTGGTAGTATCATGATTCTCCCTTGGATGACTGTTGACTTCTTCTGATTCTGCCATGTAGCTTGTTTGCTATATAAAGTAATGACAATGATTTATTTAGAAGTTTATAACAGAATTGTCCTCTTGATGATTTATTAACCATGGTATAAATAAACCATATTGGTTAATTTATTAAACATATTCATTTAGGATTTTATCATAATTATCCTTAGTCATAATTTATTAATATATTATAATGGCACAAAACACCAGGTTACAGGGACAATTTAAACTATAAGCCATGATCTTATAGGATTGAGGCATTTAGGCATTAAATCATAGTTCATTGCCTTTCTTGACAGGGAGTCATAGACTACAACTGTCTTTTGTCTTATATGACAATGAATATGGCCCGCAGGCATTACATCACTAATGGATGTTGAATATAAGAAAGGAATTGGAAGGATCCAATATAAGGATGACTTACGTGACTTTATCGAATCACATTTGCCAGGAGTGTTATCATGTTTTCAGATGTTAACAAGGATTTTGAATCTTACAAGGAATTACCATTATGGCCCTGTCTTAATACGACACATGGCTACGTTTTGCCTTCAAGATTTTCTTTAATATATAATGACAGAATTAATTTTTAAAAGGAATGATATTTTAATTTATTTCATATTTTATATTTATGCATATAATGACAAAAATGAAATTTTTAATTAAACATTCTACTAAAATTAAAAGAGTACATATTTGCCCTAAACGGGACTTTAACAGAAATGACTTGCCCACGCAGGGGCTAAACTGAAAATACAAGTCCTCGCAGGGACTGAATACATAAATAGATGTGCACGCAGGGACTTGATTGAAATAAGGAAATTACAATACAAATAAATAAATAAGGAATCTTCAAAAATCCCTTTTCTTCTTTCCCTTGATTAGACTCGCCAGACCTTTGAGAAATCCTCGGTGGCTCCTACGCTCTTCTTGAACCTCCCGTTCCACCTGACTCAACCTTTGAAGAATCTCCTGTTGCTGCGATAGTTGGATCTGCGGCTGCTGATGCTGCGGAGGTTGAGGAGGTGGCGGGTATTGGTACCCATAGGTCGGGTACCCAGTCTGATATGGGACTCCATAGGGCCCCTCGGGATGAAGAGCATTGTAGTTCGCCGCTACAAGGTATGGGTCAACTTCGGCATAGTTGTAGTTAGTATGGGCTGGCTTCTCAAAAGGGTTATACGCTGTTGTACCGGCGTGTGAAGGAATCGGGTTATCATAACCCATTGGTGGTGGTGCGACTGGCGCATAGTCCACCTCAGAAACGGGGTTTGAAGGCCCACCCATCTGTGGGTCTTCATATAGTTGCCAGTAATGACTGCCACTTGAATGCTGAGGGACGCTGAAATGGAATCCCCCTCACACGGACATCTGTTCTTTGTCTAGTCTCGGAAGTCGAGGAATGTGCAAACTGTGTCATTGAAATTAAACACAAAGGGATAGTGTTTAATTCACTCAATGTTGGCTCTGATACCAACCTGTCACACCCTGATATTTCCACGTATTACCGGTGGGGAGTATCGTGACGTAGTTGATATCATCATAGTCAATTTATCACAGTTTAATACACAGCGGAAGACTAAAAATAACAACATTACAAACCGAATGAAAGTAATATCAATTATTACAAAAACGGTTGTATGGGATCCACATGCGGATCAAAGTTAAAAGGAACATTGTTCAACAGATTTATAAACATCTAAACTTGCAAGACTCTTTATTGATGCTAGGAGTAGCCAGCCCATTTCGATTAGTACATGCACTAAACCTTTTTGGAAAATACGTCAGTTTTCACTGGTAAATACAATTAACCGACTCATTTGAAAATGTTTAAGAAAATTGATTTGAATGAACAAGGCACAAAATATATTTTATAACTTGGGATAATTATTTAAAAATAAACTTGATAAAGAATTACATGTTTATTATACGTTCAGTAGCCCGGGCTGAAAACCGGGTTAAAGATTAATAGACACACCACATAATATATCCCACGGCAAGTTATTCTCGAACAGGTGGGTACATTATTTTACATACGCACCGGCAGGTGTATGCCTACACCCCGTGCTTAAGTCGTGGCCATTTCAATGAATGAGCCGAGGATATCCAGGACATGGTCATTAACCCCCCAAAGGCTTAAAATAAACAAAACAGATTAAACGGGTTATCTCAATGATTTAACCTTCATACGATTAAAAATTCAATACCCGACCAAGCGGTATTTTATATACCGTACCCCAAGCCCGTATAAGGGAAAATAAGTTAAAAGTATTTAACTGAGCAAATTATACAAATTTATCCCAGCTGTACAAATCAGCAAGTGCAAATATCTTTTACTGGACTCCTAAATTTGGAATGAAGGTTTTAATTAACCTATTAGATTCCTAACGGGTCTTACTTAAGTTTAAACTTAGACCGGTTAGTTTTAAAGAAAGGTATACGGTTCAAAACGCAAGATTAAGCGAAGACCGGATTAGAATGTGATTTAGACCCGAAAAGTATGCAGACTTGTATAATATGGGTAAACTAAATACATTCTGGATTTTGAAGCAAAAATGATAAGGTTTGACCCGTTTCGGTTAATTTATGCAAACTAGTTACATAAACCGCACCGAACGCGAAAAATGCATATCGGGTAAACAAATGAGTCATGAACAGGTTTCCTAAGTTAATATGCCTTAAATATGTTGTGATATCAGTAGGATACCTTCCATTTTTCCCAAAACAGATATAAACTCAAATTAAGCCCCGTAGGGGTATTTTGGTCATTTTAAGGATTATAAAAGAGGTTAAATATTAATCTGAAGTTCTGGTCTTAAAAGATCAGTAAAAATATTTATTTTGCAAGTCATATCAGTAAGGTATTGCATATATGTGAAATTTATCATTTATAACCAAACTATGCACCGTAGGGGCATTTTGGTCATTTCACATAAGCTTTAAAGGTCAAATTTGTAAATCTGAGTTCAAAACTTTTTCTTACTGTTAAAGTATAAAAATTTACTTAAAACGTCAGTAGGTTTTAAGTCTTATATGCCAAAAATAGTTTTAACCCATACTATGCGTTTAAAACACGTAAAAATCAGTTTTAGGTGATTTTCGGGTTATATAAGGAAATCTGGGTTTTTGATCAGTTCATAAAGTTCAAAATATTTCATTTATCATATAAAATAAGTAGCAAAAATTTTGGTATCAAAATGTTATGTAAAACTCATTTTATTAGTAAAAAGGACATAACCGATAATTACCGAATCAAAGTGATGTGTGCAAAATGCAACATATAAATTTCATCAATTGTGGCATAAAACTAACCCTTTTTTAGTACTAATGTTGGAAAAAGTGTGTTTTTGTCTTCCTTTTGTATTTTCAGGATTAAATGAGCTCAAATTAACAAAAGAAGCAAAAAGACATCAAAATCTAACATAAATACAAGAAAAGGAACAAGACGTGACATGCCCGACCCCACGACAGCATCTTCCCAAGCAAAACAAGATAACAGAAGACTGAACACGACCCGTGCTCAACCAGCACGGGGGCGTTCCCAAGTGTCAGCAGAAAAGACAAAGTCGTAGAAGCTTCTATTGCCCACCACGGGGCCGTGCTCAGCGGACACGGGGCCGTGGTCAACTATAAGATTCGCACAATCCAGGAAAACCTTCATAGTACAAAGATTCTTCTGCACACGAGGTCGTGCTCAGCGAACACGGGGGCGTGGTCAACTATTAAGACAAAGCTGCATTAAATGAAGAAAGAGAAGGATGTGGACACGGGGCCGTGCCCGAGCTTCTGTTCAGCCTATAAATAGGAGTGCTTGGCTCAAGCTCAAACCATCCCTTGGCACACCACCTCTCTCACACTTCACCCACCAACCACCACCACCATAACACCATCATCCACCACCATCATCCATTGTCCATCATAGAGTGTGTGAGTCGTCTCGGGATCCAAGATTGATCGTAAGAGTTCTTGACAATTAAGTCCATGTTTACCTAAGTCTCTTACATCACTTGGTGAAGACAAGTGTCTAGTGTAATACTTTTTATTTCTAATCTTTTCGCACTTTTACTTGGTTTTGTATTAATGACTTTAATAACTAGTTTCTTATGTTGAAGGTGATTCTTCCTTATCGTTTGTCCGTGGTGTCTTGGCATTATTTTACTGTCTATATAAAATAAAAGATTTTCACCATTCATATCTCCACGGTCTATATGGAGGTATGTTGGCTACCTGGTCGGGGGTTAAGGGAACGGTTTGGTAAGAGTCTTGCCATTGTTCAACGTTTAGGGTCCTGCAATGGACCTGGGTCAAATTTAGTAGGACCTCCTTCAATACTTATTGGATGGCAGGGGTCCAAACTCTTTGATCCCCTCATAAGTTAACTACTATTAATACTATAACCCGGCTATTTAGGACTGTATCCCTGCTGACTCAGACTACTTAGTCGAGGGTAACGTCACCTCCAAAAGAGGGGCCTACCATAATTTGCATTAATAACTTAATTAATTATCTTTCAATAATCCGACACTTTAGGATTGTATCCTTGCTGACTCAAATTACTGGGTTGAGGGTAACGTCACCTTCAAAAGAAGGGCCTACTACAATAATTAAGATAATCTCTTAAAATAGTGCAAAAGTGCGGAAATAATCAAAGGTTACACTATACACGAGTCGGAACCAAGTGATTCATCTTATCTATCTGTTTTTCATTTATTTTTATTTTTCAGCATTTTAGTTAGTTTTTATTTTTCTTAGTTTAAAACATTTTTCTAACTTTTTGATTTGATTAGACGTTGAGGATAAACCGGTACTAAAAGCTCTTGTGTCCTTGGACGACCTCGGTATCTTACCAACACTATACTACGCTCACGATGGGTGCACTTGCCCATATGTGTGTTTAGTGTTAGTAAATATCGTGTTTTATAAATTTAAAACTTGGCTAAAAAAAGTGTTGGGGCTTAAAATATACACCTAATATATATAACACTTCACACGCATCAAGTTTTTTGGCGCCGCTACCGGGGACACAAGGATTTTAAGAAAGCTTAAAATCGACGGCCTAATCAGTTTTTCAAAACCTTTTTAAAACGCGCGCACATTTTTCTTCATTTTAGTTTAGATTTGCATTTACAGTAACCTGTACACGGGGCCGTGCTGCACATTTTCATAAAAACACCCAGTAACAGTAGCTTGATCACTGGCCGTGCTCACTGAACACGCCCCCGTGCTCTACGAAATCAGTAAATTTAATTAAAACGCCCAGATACAGATCCTGAACACGGGGCCGTGCTCGCTGAACACGGGGCCGTGTCCAGCCTCTGTTTCCGTTTTTATTTTTGTTTTCTGATCTCAAGACGTGGTTGTGGTCTGCTGAGTGATTCTTATGGATCAATACTCAGGAGGTTACAACTGCACCTATGAGGAGGATGATTATAGGAGTAATTATTGCACTAATTGTCGTAACACACACTCAATTCAAAATAGTCACTCATATCAACCATCCAATTCATACACCTACTATGAGGAGCCCAGGTACGAGCCATCAACTTCATACACATCATATGAAGACCAAAGGTATAAACCTCCTCCCTCATACTCATATTTTGATGAACCAAGGTATGAGCCTTCTTACTCATACTTTGAGGAACCAAGATATGAGCCACCACCTTCGTATGCTTACTATGAGGAACCATGGCGTGAACAACCCACCTCATATGAGTATTATGAAGAACAAAATTATGACCCTTATCCATCATATACTTACAATGAAGAACAATGGTGTGAACCATCTACTTCATATGGGTATTATGAGGAACAAAGGATCGAACAACCGGATTCAAGCTTTGAAAATCCCGATTCTTTTTCTATAACCGAAGTGACCGATAGGATATTAGAACACATTAGAGTTATCGATCGCTATATAAAAGAATCTCGCGCAAGGGAAGAGGAGTCCCGCGCAAGAGAAGAATTAAATAAGGAAGAGATAACTGAAAGTGTAAAAATGGAAGAACAAGTAAGTGAAAAACCGACACATGAGTTAAACAACGAAAAAATAAGTCCGATAACGTTAAAATTCAAGAAGAGTCTAATTTTGAAGAAATTAATCTCTTGTCACCTTCTTGTGAAAATCATTGTTTAGTACCCACTCATGCTAAGTTTTTAAAAGAGTTAAACACTAACACTAAAATTGACGAAACGGTAAGTGTTAAGTTAATTAATGATCAAACCTCGCTAATAAAAGAAGACCCATTTGAAATTAACATTACACCGGTTCCATGTTTCTTTCAAAATTCGTTTATTAGTAATCTCACAATTGATAAAGATCTCTGTGTTAACATAATGCCTAATTACATTTTCGAAAAATTAAGTATTAGTGATTTTTCTCCACTTCAAATACCCATTTTTCTATCCAATCGAAAGGTAATAAAATCAATCGGTGTAGTTGAGGATGTCTTGGTTCAAACAAATCAAATGGTAGTTCCCACCGACTTTGTCATCCTTGATGACGCTCCTCTAGTGTTGGGACGACCATTTGTAAAAACCCACGAAGCTTTGAAAAACCGGAAGTACAACAATTTACCTCTCCAATTAGGGGCATTCAAAAAAAGTGTCGACCTTGAGCGATCAATGAAATATCCATTCGGCAATGATGACCCCCTAATTGAAGATGAGCCAGAACCACCTGATAAGGTGGGTCTAGCCAAGGACCCTTATAAACGTGGCGCACCACGGAGGGATTCCGCGGAACTATCCTTAGTTTAGTTTAGATTAATTTTTATGTTTTCTAGTTAGTTTTAATTTTCAGGAATAAAACACACTTGAGATGGCAAAGGATACAAGGGAAACTTGAACCAGCACCCCATACAGGAAAACAGGACCGTCCTACAAAATTCTTTGTTTACAGTAAGCTCGGCACGGGCCGTGTCCGCCCAACACGGCCCCGTGCTACACAGTCTGCAGAAAAAGACCCAGCTCAGGTAACTGGACACGGGTCGTGTTCACCCAACACGCCCCCATGTCCAGGCTTCTGTTTCTCTTGATTTAGTTTTGTTACTGGCACTTGAACACGGTGCCGTGCCCGGACAACACGGGGCCGTGTTCAGCGCCCAGTAACACAATTTTTTTTGCTTTTTACACCTTTTTACACATTCAATCAACCTAAAAACTTATTTTTGGGACACATTGAGGACAATGTGTAATTTAAGTGTGGGGGGGATGCTAAAACCTTGAATCTTGCAAGTTCTAAATACAAGCCTTACACAAAACTCTATTGGAACCGCTAATCACCCAAATTTTTTTCAAAAAATTTTCATTTTTTTTACTTGTCTAGGTTTAACTCGGGAATTTCAAGTTCTAAAAAGGTTATATTTTTACGAATTTACAACCGATAGCGTCGTGATAAAAAGAACCAACATAAGAAAATTATGAAAAGGCATGGCAAACTTAGTTAAAATTTGATTATATATACTTGATCACATAAAAAACCCATTCCCACAAAAGTGAGTTTTGAGCCATTATTGAGCATACAATTACATATCATTAGACTAAATGCTCATTTTTCGTTTCTTGTGTGAATAGCTGTTCGGTTCTTACGACTCTAGAACTTGCCATGACGATACATTCCCGGTCCTTACCAACTTGAACCCGAGTAAGTAAATGATGGAGACATTAGGACTAGCCCTTTTTATTTCTACACCATTATTTTTCTTTTTTTACCACCTACCCAAAATCTCCCTAGTTAGCCCCTTTGAGCCTAAACCTATTCATTTCATAACCCAAACCAAACACCCTTTTTCCCACCAAAACCTTTTTCATTTTTAACCCTTTGTTTTAGTAACTAGCTCGGTTTCTCATACGGCATTCAAAAAAAAAATATATATATATATATAGTTGATTATGAAGCAAAAGCAAATAAACAAACAAGTTTATCAAAAATGACTTTGTTTGAAAAATAGCTTCATAAAAAAAATAAAAAATAAAGAAATAGAAAGCCTTACAAAAACCGACGTTTGTTACGTTTTTTTCGCCCTTTTTCTACTAACCACTAACCACCAACCCAACCACCTAACTTTAACCCAAGCCTAACCCTTCACCCACAAAGTCCTCTTGATATTTACAAAGGTATATAAGTTAAAAAGGAGGAGGATTGATTGCTTGACAAGCTTATGGTAGGAGTAAGTTCCATGCCGCTCTCGAGTGATCCACAAAAATACATCTTCGGCCGAGTGTTGAGTGATCCCCGTGAGGTATGTGAACTTGTATATAAATAGAATTTTAAAAAGGTATGTTATGCCCTAATAAGTAATTTATCTTATGAAAAGTTTTAAATAAATCATGACGAATAGGATTGTAAATAAATAAAAATAAAACTAAATAAAGAATCTTGGACATCCCGACACTCTACGACAAGTCCAAAAACCTTCTTCTCTACCCATTACATTTGGGAGTGTAATAGCCACATATTAAAGAGTTTTGCTTGAGGACAAGCAAAGATTCAAGTGTGGGGGTATTTGATGTGTGCAAAATGCAACATATAAATTTCATCAATTGTGGCAAAAAACTAACCCTTTTTTAGTACTAATGTTGGAAAAAGTGTGTTTTTGTCTTCCTTTTGTATTTTCAGGATTAAATGAGCTCAAATTAACAAAAGAAGCAAAAAGACATCAAAATCTAACATAAATACAAGAAAAGTAACAAGACGTGACATGCCCGACCCCACGACAGCATCTTCCCAAGCAAAACAAGATAACAGAAGACTGAACACGCCCCGTGCTCAACCAGCACGGGGGCGTGCCCAAGTGTCAGCAGAAAAGACAAAGTCGTAGAAGCTTCTATTGCCCACCACGGGGTCGTGCTCAGCGGACATGGGGCCGTGGTCAACTATAAGGTTCGCACAATCCAGGCAAATCTTCATAGTACAAAGATTCTTCTGCACATGAGGTCGTGCTCAGCGGACACGGGGGCGTGATAAACTAATAAGACAAAGCTGCATTAAATGAAGAAAGAGAAGGATGTGGACACGGGTCCGTGCCCACTGGACACGGGGCCGTGCCCGAGCTTCTGTTCAGCCTATAAATAGGAGTGCTTGGCTCAAGCTCATACCATCCCTTGGCACACCACCTCTCTCACACTTCACCCACCAACCACCACCACCATAACACCATCATCCACCACCATCATCCATTGTCCATCATAGAGTGTGTGAGTCGTCTCGGGATCCAAGATTGATCGTAAGAGTTCTTGACAATCAAGGCCATGTTTGCCTAAGTCTCTTACATCACTTGGTGAAGACAAGTGTCTAGTGTAATACTTTTTATTTCTAATCTTTTCGCACTTTTTACTTGGCTTTGTATTAATGACTTTAATAACTAGTTTCTTATGTTGAAGGTGATTCTTCCTTATCGTTTGTCCGTGGTGTCTTGGCATTATTTTACTGTCTATATAAAATAAAAGATTTTCACCATTCATATCTCCACGGTCTATATGGAGGTATGTTGGCTACCTGGTCGGGGGTTAAGGGAACGGTTTGGTAAGAGTCTTGCCATTGTTCAGCGTTTAGAGGTCCTGCAATGGACCTGGGTCAAATTTAGTAGGACCTCCTTCAATACTTAACGGTATTAGATGGCGGGGGTCCAAACTCTTTGATCACCTCATAAGTTAACTACTATTAATACTATAACCCGGCTATTTAGGACTGTATCCCTGCTGACTCAGACTACTTAGTCGATGGTAACGTCACCTCCAAAAGAGGGGCCTACCATAATTTGCATTAATAACTTAATTAATTATCTTTCAATAATCCGACCGTTTAGGATTGTATCCTTGCTGACTCAAACTACTGGGTTGAGGGTAACGTCACCTTCAAAAGAGGGGCCTACTACAATAACTAAGATAATCTCTTAAAATAGTGCAAAAGTGCGGAAATAATCAAAGGTTACACTATACACGAGTCGGAACCAAGTGATTCATCTTGTCTATCTGTTTTTCTTTTTTTTTATTTTTCAGCATTTTAGTTAGTTTTTATTTTTCTTAGTTTAAAACATTTTTCTAACTTTTTGATTTGATTAGACGTTGAGGATAAACTGGTACTAAAAGCTCTTGTGTCCTTGGACGACCTCGGTATCTTACCAACACTATACTACGCTCACGATGGGTGCAGTTGCCCATATGTGTGTTTAGTGTTAGTAAATATCGTGTTTTATAAATTTAAAACTTGGCTAAAAAAGTGTTAAAGGGGCTTAAAATATACACCTAATATATATAACACTTCACACGCATCACAAAGCAAGAACCCTATGCCATGATCAGTTTAAAAATAAATAAAAATCTTCAAAAATCTCAAAAATATTATATTACATCAGTGGGTAAAAGGTTTGGTGTCAAAATTTGGGTTTAGATAGGCTTTATGCTAATAATGTCGTTTAATTAATAAAAAGCTTTCAAATTACGATATTGAGCATAACTCCTAATTTACACTTCAATCTGATGTCAAATTTTTAGGACATGTTTAGAAATCAGTAAGAAAGGTTTTTGTCCTCTCACATTTTCAAAAATCTCATTTTAAGGTCAAAAGGGCATAATGGTCAACCTTTAAGCAATTAACGGAAACATGCAAATGAATCGGATTAATTAGGAACCAAGTTGTATAACCTTAGAGGGTTATACTAACCTATAACCTGGTCCTAATGGAACTCTAAGGCATATCTAAACTAGGCTAAATCGGGTCAGAACTAAAAGTTAAAGCAAAAGTCTACTTTTGCGACTTTCGGTTCCGAACCGAGCCTAAACTCAAAATTGTCGGGTTGAACATGCTTAGACATGTTCTTACATTAATTACCAAGTTATATAAGTGTTAAAACAAGTTTCATAGCTTCTACGTTGTTAATTATGAATTTTTTTGCAAAATAGCTTTATGTTGACTTTTTAATATTAAGTTTGACCCGACATTTGACCTAGTTAGAGTGGAAATCAGAGGGTGCCCTTTTAAGGGTTTATTACCCACATAATTACCAACTCATAGCCACTTTCAATTCGAAAAATGACTGGACCATTAGTGATTAATCACTAAGTCAAAGCTTAATTACGACGGCTTTGACTTTTGGTCATTAAACTAATAAAACATGAACTAGGAAGGCTAAGAATGCTTACAAGAGCTCTTAGCACGAATTAGGAGTTGAGGAAAGCTTGCTTGAAGTCCAGAGAGCTCCAGAGAGTAAGTTTAGAATGATTTTTGGTGAAGTGCAAGTGAACTAGCAACAAGAATTCTTTATATAGCCAAATAAACATCACAAGATCCTTCCACATAAGTCTAAGATTTATTCCTGATCATTCCAGGTGTCCCCTATGCATGAAAAACCATTGGTACAGTCACTGAATTCGAAAACCAGGCTTTTAAGGCGGTGCAACCTGCTGTACATGCAGCTGTGTAGAGAATCTGCCCAGATCAGGCCGTCGCGTCGTGCGACGGCAGAAGGTGATGGTGGTGGCGTGACGCCAGCATGTAGGTAACCAGATCAGCAAGTTTCAATTGTTGACATTTCCCCCCTGGACCTTCTAAAGCGTAATTTCTTTCATTTTAAGCACAATTAACCCATTTAAGTTTTATTCTTGTAATCCATGAGATATAACCAAACACCGTTAGGTCCGGTTTCGTTAAATGATAACCGAAAACATAAGTTTTTCCTTGTTAATGCTTTTAACCCCTTAATTACGAAAGTTGACGTATTTTCCTCATACTATATCGAAACCTTGTGAAATTTTTATCACTTATTCTCGGGAGCATAATTAATCGTTACAAAGCTTCGGGTTCGTTAAAAGGTCACTCAGAGGTATAATTTAAACATGTTGACACATTTAACCCTTGCGTCTTGTAAACTTTCACTTTATTCCACAAACGGTTTCATACGATTCTTAATTCATTCGTTTAAGGGTATAAACATCGGGTAGGGTTGTTGAAAGGCAAAATTATGAAATGTTGACACTTTGAATCCTTCTACACACATACTTTCATTGTTTGTCAACTTTAGTCCCTCGTAATCAATTTGTTACTCGTTTAAAGTCCATGACACGTGTCGATACTATATTGGACATGATTTTGCAAGGTGTTACAAAGCTTGATCCCGATGTGCAAAGTATGATGCAAGAAAATATTTTTGCAACAGAGTATACTTTGAACCGTTTATCTAATAATAAGGAGGAGTTATTCTTTATACAAGGATCATGTTCAATCTTATATGAATAAGGTTCAAGATATGCAGATTGTTGCACCTTCTCCTAGTACTAGGGATAGATTTGCGGAGATAACATGTCAATATCAAAATGACAAGAATCTGATAAGAGTCCCTGTTGGGTATAACTCGAAAGGTTCTGGATCTCGCAAGCGTTTGAATTCCAAACAGGAGGAAGCAATCGAAAAAACAAAAACAAAAACAAAAGGAAAGCCTGGGGTGAAAGAAAGATAGTGTAAGAATTGTAAAGCTTACGGAAACTACGCATCAACATTCCAGATGTGACAACCCGTACTAAACCAGGTATCCGTACAACTTAATTAATGATTAATTACTACTTGATTACTGTGCTTGTTTGAACTAGCTGATAAACTGCTACCTGCATACTGATACATGCACTTACTTGCATCATACTTTATTTGCTGTCACTACATTAATTACATACTGAACCCTAGTGACAAACATGATGCACAAAAAGCACAGTAGCACTAAACGGATACACGGCAAACATGCTGATATGACCAGCATCAGGCAGACACTGCCTCTAAGGCCTGTTAAGAGCCTCAAATATTTCGGCTACACTGGTAGTGAGTGTAGGGATATAAGGGTTGTGGTACCGCGTCTCTAGGAATAAGTTACAGTGAACGGATGTGCCTAAAACGTACTTTAAAGTACAAAACACAGCACTTTAATAATTAATCCAGCTTCTAGCTGACTAGTAAAGTGCCAGAACATGAGAAAATAACACTAGACACTTTCTAAAGTGTCGGGAAAACAAGTTGTGTCACTAAAAATGTTAATAACGACACTTTAAAGCTTTTGTAACGCTTTAACGGATTACTATCCAACCGGACACCCGGACTTTACCCGGAACATGAAAATATTAATATTTTCACTAATTATAATTTTTCTGAGCCAGTTAGGGTCCCTGATTACCCTAACACCCGCCATAACGTGTAACATACAACTAACTAAGTTAAATACTTAGTTAACCTAATTAACTAAACTAAACCCCCTAACTACCTAGTTTGGATCGAACCAACCCCCCACCCCATTCCCTAACCGTCCCCTTGTATGGGGGACATGTTTGTACAAGTTTGATTATGTAAATCTAGTGTTGTTTAATATCAATGAGACACAATATCCATTGGACAATAACACCTAATCTTGTCTATAAAATAGCACTAAGACACATGTTAATTATCACTAATCAACACCACAAAAATTACTCTTCTCTCTTGCCCTCCCACTCTCGGCCGAACTCCTCACCACACCCATCATATTTTCGGCTCTTGATCTCATCATTCCAAGATCATACACACTTCACAAGTCGCATATTAGGAGCTTTGGTGCACTCGGAACGCGAAGGACCTCTACCGTTAGCTTTTATCCACCTCTTTTTCGCCAAAGATCTTCCCTAGCCTTGAGCTAGAGGTATAATGTTTAAAACTTGTTCTTGAACATATCTAAAGTGGTTAAAAGGAATATTGTCGGTTAAACATCGTAAACATACATTTTGATGCATAAAAGTCTAGTAAAAACTATAAAAGTGGTGGTTAATAACACATGTGTTGTGTAAAAGTTGTAGTATTTGAGATTTGTGTTTATCTAGACCCGATCTATGATGTGGTAGCTCGGATCTCCGTTTAACCCGACTTTGTAAGATCATGTATCTTCACATAAGCTCGTTTTTGGTTACCGCAAGGGTTAAAAGGCGAAACTCTACCACACAAGATGCATGAACTTGTGTAGAAATATTTTACTTGTGTAAAAGTAATTTAACTTGTACAATGGAGTTTAAAACTAGCAGTTCTACGTATCTGCAAGTGGTAGTTTTGAAGAACCACACATTTAAGAAACCATGTATTTTAAAGAAAGGATCTTACACAAACAAACATGATTTTATAAACCACAAGTGTGTAGACACTTGTGAAATGAAAAGATCCGACAAATAACTATTTTTGGGAAAAATGACTAGAAGTTGTAAAGACGGATTTCTCTAGTCACAAGGTTTTTACGAGATCAAAGTTACTTTATATAAAGATCTACATATATAAAGGGGATTTACACTATAGATTCGGAAAAACTGCAAGTTCATGCGATTATGCGATTTACATACTTGTCGACTAGTTTGATGTGTCGGAAATTGTTTGATTGAATAAAGAAGTTGTTGAATTGATTTGTTAAAAGAAAATGATACGCTTGAAAGCGTGGCCACCTCCAGTTACAGAGGAAACTCTGGAGAAATTTTCCAAAAACCTAACACTTAGAATTATTTACACAACAAAGTGTTAGAACTATTTTTGGACATATTTTCAAAACATAAATTTCGCCGGCACTATATTTTACTAAATATTCGGAGGTGGGGTTTTCACAAAGATTAACGTGACAAATATATTTGTCACAACACTGTTTATGATTATTTTGTGAAATACATAAATATTATTTTAGAGTGAAAATAATATTTACAAGCGTTAATGATTCCAAAACTTTACGAACGCTTCCACAAACATATAAGTTACACCGGTAATTACATTACCACAAGATTGATAAAACGTAACTTACGCACATGTATTGTATCCCCCATCCTTGGGAAGAAGAATAACTACCAAGTGTATACAGAACATAAACACGAAATAGTTGTCTAACTATTTCCCAAAGACATAAACTGTAAAGCTAAGGCACGGCCGTCCGTCTAATAGAATTAGCACTTGTAGGTCGTTGCACAGCTTACTGTATTGGAGACACTTGGTAGAGACGCGCATTCACTGTGAGTTCATGTCCCCCTTTTCTCTAACTGTTTTCAGTTTACTTAACTGCGGGGGTGAAATACATGTTACTATGATTTACGAGTACTTTACAACGGTATGTTTAACGTAAGGAGGTGTTATACGATCATGTGAGTGGATAGGAACAACATGGGGCCATTAGTCCTCATGGAGGGACCGAGGGACAGGAGCGGTAGATCTATCTGGGTGTAGCGAGCCCAGCCCCCGGCCAAACTAGAAACGGACCGTGGGGTGACTTTGTCCACATACTTTGCCGTGGCGAAATCTGCTAGGTTTGAGTCTCCCTATTTGCACTTCACATATGTCAATGGCCTTGCAAACCATTGGTGATCACAAGTCCTCTTACACTGCTACATACCACAACTATTTTTATACTCACAAGTGTTTTACATACTCACTTACACATGAACTCGCTCAACATTATTGTTGATTTTTCAACTCACATGTATTTCAGGAAATTAAAACGGATCTGGCACGGTATGGAACGTTTTCCGCTGCACTTGTCATGAAGTCATCAGGGTTTAGGGGATGTGTCTCTTTCCTGGACAAGACACAGTCCTTAAACCACGTTTATGCTATGTTATAAGTTGTAATGTCTACTGAACAAGGTTATGGTTGTATGTTAAAACAATGGTACTGTATGTTGTTTTCAAAACTTAATGGATGACTTGCATGGTTTTTAATTCATATAGCTTTGTTATGATTAAGCTATGGTATTAAGAAGTCACACCAAAAGTTAACCACGCTTCCGCAAAGCCAGGGTGTGACAGCTTGGTATCAGAGCTCTGATCAGAGCGAACTAGGATTCTCTCTCGAGTCTAGACTATGATCACTAGGGCTCTCACGAAAACATTTTTCTGCGTACCACTTAAGTCCAGATCCACAACTTTTTACAAACAAATGTTGAGCACATTTTATTAATTATAGGCTCAGCTTGGAGGGCTGAGGATCGGTCTGGAGGATCGAGGTGATTAAGGTAGTTGAGCACGTTGGTTTGTTATAGGATCGATCTGGAGGATCAAGGCTCGGTCTAGGTGACCGAGGTAGTGGGCTAGCAAGGCTAGGAAGAAAAGGCTCGGCTTGGAGGGCTGAGGATCGATCTGGAGGATCGAGGTTTGGTTTAAGTGAAGGATAGAGCAGTCTTGTAGACTGGATGGTATTGGCTAGTAAGACTAGGGGGATTATGTGATGCCTTACTTGATGACTTATGTGATTACTTGATTTATGATTGACTATTTGTGCATGTTTGTGTATATGTTACAGACACATGGATTCTGCAGACACTGGTGGTTCAGGCACCACAGGCCCGAGGCCTATCGTTTCAGGCGACGTTGAGTCATCGGAGCACGAGGTTTACACGTCCGACTTCACTAGCACAGATGAGGACGACTTTCAGCCTTTTGCACTACCTGACGGTGCTGGCGAGCTCGCAGATGGTCCTATCGCAGGGGATCTACCGTTGGCACTGATCCCTGCTCCTATACCGCTGGCTGCGTACCCAGCTTACGATTTACCCATCGACGATGACGAGGATGATATCGATATGTTTGATGAGGAGCCTTTCGAGGAGGATGCTCAGGGCGAGGCCCTTCCTGCTGCCGATCCCTTGTTGATCGCAGACGCACCCGTCGCAGAGTCACCTGTTCACTCCCCAGTCGCGGACTCCTTTGAGTCTGTAGCTTCTGTACCCTCACATGTTCAGAGTGCACAGCACTTCTCTTATGGATCAGATCCTGATCAGGCATCTTCTGTTGCCCCTATCCCCAGTTTCGCTTTTGACCATGATGATGAGGGGGATTCCGATCCTATGTTTCCCCCAGGGTTCGACCCAGATCGTGACTTAGAGTTTGTTCCCATGGACCAGTTTATGGAGGATCCGGCAGACCCTGTTGACCTATTTGATCCTATTGACCCAGATTTTGAGTTTGAGATGGCTTTTGATGACTTCGAGCCTGCCGTTGCCCCTGAGCAGGCAGCCGCTCTAGACCCTATACCAGAGCATGACCTAGTACATACTGATATCCCTTTTGAGCCTGTTGTTGCTGATCTCCCTGTAGATGTTCCTGTGATTGAGGGCGATCATGTTGCTGTTGATCCCGTTGATCCCTTACCCGTTGGTGATGTACCTGTTGACCACCCTATAGAGCACTTTGCACCCGTTCACCCTGTTGTTGCTCCCTTATTTGATCCCGTTCCCCTAGAGCCCGGACATGCACTGTTCGCGGCACATATGGATCCACCGGATGAGTCCGCACAGCACGGTTGGATACCGGCTGACGAGGATGTTCCATCTTTTCCTCCACAGATTCCTGTTGCACCACATGTTGACTTTTCATTTCAGGTTCCTATGTTTATACCTCCAGCAGGGCCTGGAGAGGGTTCTTCAGCACACCCTGATGGGCATGTACCGATGCCTATCCCTTTTATACCTCAGACGTCATTTGTTCCACCCGCTGTTGCACCGCTTCACGTGGCACCTTTCGACCCCACTAGCGAGCCATTTCTTTGGGCACCTGGCTCCGGTATGCCACCCACTGACCCCTACCATGCTTTTCACAGGGGACACACTATTGAGGACGTCTTGATGTCCTTTGTCGCACAGCATGAGTCCCACACACAGCGTATCCAGGAGCTCGAGAGGGCTCGGCTGTCACCTTGTCAGTGTCATGGTCAGACACACTCTCCCCTACAGCCGTTTCAACCATCACTTCCAGATATTGCTGCTCGTCTTTTTACGCTGGAGCAGCAGGTTGCTTCCATTATTCGTACACAGCGAGCCCAGGAGGAGGACTGGCTCCAGTTACGCCGGTTGTTTTATACTCACTTTCCCCCTCCTCCACCACCATCTGCATAGAGCTCACCAGTTACTGATTAGATAGACAAGGATGAGAAGACGGCGATTGTTGGTTTGCACAGCATTTTGGAGACCACTTTTTGATTTTGACTTTTGACATGTACTTGATGTTGTATTTGACACTGATCTGTTATGATTTTTGGACAGGGGTGATGTAGCCCCTAGTTGATGGATGATTGTATGACACTATGATGTACTGATACACTTACACTGTGGTCTTGGTGTATGGCAATCGCAGTATTCTCATCATATCTGTTTCGCTTGATTACTTATTTGCATTGTTATGGTATGAGATGTGGATGATTGATATATGTGATGTATTGATGACATGAGATATTACGTGCTATTACTATTACTATATACGTACTTTTCGCTATGGCCTGACCAACGTAAACCATCATTTAGAAAATGCCGCCAAGACGCGAACCAAACATGCCAACTAATGAGGCAGAACTCCAGCAGATTATTGCTGCTGCCATAGCATAGTACGCAGCATCTCAGCCAGGAGCAAGCGGAAGTGTTAACCAAGGCAATAACAATCCACCTCACGGTAATACCACGCCATTCGAACCTACCATGAACTAGTTGGAGATTTTAGCGGTGATGCTAATGCCAAACACATGTTTTAACATACGTGCAGGATGCACCTACAAGCAGTTCTTAGACTGCAAACCAGTTAACTTCGATGGCACAGGAGGTGCAGTTGCCTTTACCCGCTGGGCTGAGAAAACCGATTCTGTTTTACGCATGAGCAAGTGTGCAGAGGATCAGCAAGTCACTTACATCTCAGGGCTGTTTCTAGATGGAGCCCTATCCTGGTGGAACCTACAAGTACAAACACTAGGCGAAGCTGCCGCCTACGCCCTGACTTGGGCCGAATTGAAAGAACTAATGCGCAAAAAGTACTGTTCACGAGCAGAAATTCAAAGGTTGGAGACTGAATTTTGGCACCTAAAGATGGATGGACCAAAGATTGCAGAATACGTCCAGAGGTTTCACGACTTATCTCAAGTGGTTCCTTACATGGTTACGCCAGAATACAAGCGAATCGAGCGCTTCATTTGGGGTTTGGCTCCCCAAATAATAAGCATGGTAACCTCCTCCAAACCAGCGACTATCACTGAAGCCATCGATTTGAGCGTGGCTCTCACCGAGGAGGCGATTCGTCTAAACAAGTTTGATGAAGTCAAGGCAAAGAAGACAGAGACTCACGTTGAGTCCTCAGGAGATAACAAAAGGAAGTTTTCAAACTTCAAACAAGGCGTCAGTATGGCAGTAAAGAAAGGAAAATCAGCTGGCAGTACCAAGAGAGGAAAAGGGTACCAGGGCACCCAGCCCAAATGCAACAACTGCCAACGCCACCATACTGGCCATTGTAACATGAGAGTTTGTGAATCTTGTGGAAAACCGGGCCACTCAAAGGAATCATGTTGGGCTAGTGCAGGCCGCGGAGGCCAGGGAGGATATGGAAATAGGAATGATAACCGTGGTGGAAATGGAAACCGCCTACAAGGAAATTTTGGAGGAAACAGAAACCGAGGCCACAATGCAAATCAGGCTGGCAATGCCAACCAGAACAACACCCCAGCTGGAAATGGGGATGGAAACGGACAGAGACTCGGATGCTATAACTGCGGGGAAATCGGGCATTTTAAGAAGAACTGCCCAACGTTGAATCAGGCCCGCGGTAGAGTATTCCAACTCGAAGCTAGGGAAGCACGCCAAGATCCAAATGTTGTTACGGGTACGTTCCCTATCAATCAACGCTATGCATCCGTTTTATTTGATACTGGTGCCGATTATAGCTTCGTATCGTTAGAATTTAAGAATATGCTTGGGTTAGCTGCTAATAAGTTAGACATTCCCTACTCGATCGAATTAGCTAATGGAAAGTTAGTTGGAGCCGACGAAGTAATCAGAGGTTGTGTGATAGAATTGGGAGAACGCGAGTTTACTCTGGATCTACTACCAGTCCAATTGGGAAGCTTCGACGTGGTGGTAGGAATGGATTGGTTATCCAGAAACAAGGCTGAGATAGTATGTCACGAGAAAGTTGTTCGTATCCCAACTGATGATGGTGAGACAATTGTGGTTCACGGAGAGAAGCGTGACACACCGCTAAGATTTATCAGCTGCTTGAAAGCAAGGAAGTGTTTACAGAAAGGATGTGTTGCTTTTCTGGCACACATCGTAGATAAGAAGGCTGCTGAGCCAACAATCGAAGACATCCCTGTCGTAAGGGAGTATCCAGAAGTCTTCCCAGAAGACTTACCCGGACTGCCACCTCAGCGGCAAGTGTAGTTTCACATCGACTTAGTTCCATGCGCCGCGCCTGTGGCTAAGGCACCATACAGACTTGCTCCGTCTGAGATGCAGGAATTGTCGACACAACTTCAAGAGTTGTTAGACAAGGGTTTTATCCGACCAAGCTTCTCGCCTTGGGGAGCTCCGGTCCTGTTTGTCAAGAAGAAGGACGGAAGTTTCCGCATGTGTATTGACTACAGAGAATTGAACAAACTGACGATCAAGAACAGGTATCCTCTGCCAAGAATCGATGATCTGTTCGACCAACTTCAAGGTTCAAGCTGTTACTCTAAGATCGATCTTCGATCTGGATACCATCAACTAAGGATACAGGAGGAAAGTATCCCGAAAACAGCCTTCAGAACTCGTTATGGACACTACGAGTTCCTCGTTATGCCATTTGGTTTGACAAACGCACCTGCAGTATTCATGGATCTAATGAATAGGGTTTGCAAGCCATACCTGGACAAGTTCGTGATTGTATTCATCGACGACATCCTGATTTACTCAAAGACGAAGGCTGAACACGAGCAGCATCTTAGAACCATATTGGAGCTGCTAAAGAAGGAACAGCTGTACGCCAAATTCTCCAAGTGCGAGTTTTGGCTACGCGAAGTCCAGTTTCTTGGACATGTGGTTAATGGGGATGGAATTCATGTTGATCCCGCAAAGATCGAGGCAATCAAAAATTGGGAAACGCCTACAACGCCAACCGAGATTCGACAATTCCTGGGGTTGGCTGGCTACTATCGAAGGTTCATCGAGGATTTCTCGAAAATCGCTCAACCTTTGATGCTCCTCACGCAGAAGGACAAGACGTTTGATTGGGGAATCAAACAGGATGAAGCGTTTCAGATATTAAAGGGTAAGCTTTGTAACGCGCCAATCTTAGCTCTACCAGAAGGTACTGATGACTTTGTGGTATACTGCGACGCATCGCGTCAAGGATTGGGTTGTGTGTTGATGCAACGCCAAAAGGTCATTGCTTACGCATCACGCCAACTGAAAGTGCACGAAAAGAATTATACCACACACGATTTAGAGCTTGGCGCAGTGGTTTTTGCTTTAAAGATCTGGAGACACTACCTGTATGGTACGAAGTGCACAATCTTCACACATCACAAAAGCCTACAGCTTATATTCAACCAGAAGGAGTTGAATATGAGGCAAAGACGATGGGTTGAATTGTTAAACGACTACGACTGCGAGATAAAATATCATCCAGGGAAGGCGAATGTAGTCGCCGATGCCCTAAGTCGTAAAGAAAGAATCAAACCCATAAGGGTTAGAGCTTTGGAAATGATTACACGAACCGATCTTTCCTTGCGCATTCGTGCTGCACAAAAGGAAGCTCTCAAGGAGGGAAACCTTGAGGAAGAATATCTCCGTGGAATGGAGAAGCTTTTGGTACCAAACGAGGAAGGGACGTTATGTTTTGAGAAAAGGATTTGGGTTCCTCTGTTTGGTGGATTAAGGGAAGTTATTTTCGACGAAGCGCACAAGTCACGGTACTCTATCCACCCTGGATCGGATAAGATGTACCAGGATCTCAAAGATTATTATTGGTGGCCTAGGATGAAAGGCGACGTTGCTGTTTACGTGAGCAAATGTTTAACGTGCGCTAAGGTCAAGGCGGAATACCAGAAGCCTTCGGGACTTCTGCAACAACCTGAGATTCCCAAGTGGAAATGGGAACAAATCTCAATGGATTTTGTTACAAAACTGCCAAGAACGCCAAGAGGCCACGATATGATTTAGGTGATTGTTGACCGCCTAACAAAGTCCGCACACTTTCTGCCAATCAAGGAGAAAGACAGTACTAGTAAACTTGCGGAAATTTACTTGAGAGAGATCGTAGCACGTCATGGAGTACCTCTCTCGATCATCTCTGATAGAGACGGAAGGTTTGTGTCAAGAATATGGCAATCCTTCCAAGAATCTTTTGGCTCACAATTGAATCTGAGCACTGCGTTCCATCCGCAAACTGACGGCCAGAGCGAGCGAACGATACAAACTTTGGAAGACATGCTGAGGGCATGTGTTATGGATTTAGGCGGTAGCTGGGATAAACACTTACCTTTGGTCGAATTTTCATACAACAACAGCTACCACACCAGTATTGGTGTCGCGCCATTTGAGGCCCTATACGGACGCAAGTGCCGATCACCACTATGTTGGTCTGACGCAGGTGATAGGCAGCTTGCTGGTCCCGAAATCGTCCAAGAGACGACAGACAAGATCGCGCAAATACTTAAACGCATCGAAGCAGCTCGCCACAGACAAAAGGCCTACGCGGATCCAAACCGGAAGCATGTGGATTTCCAAGTTGGAGAAATGGTGTTATTGAAAGTTTCACCCTGGAAGGGGGTGGCACGCTTTGGAAAGCGTGGGAAGTTGAATCCGCGCTACATTGGTCCTTTCAGAATTCTGGAAAGAATTGGGACAGTAGCATACAAGTTGGACCTACCCGCTGAACTAAATGGCGTTCACGATACATTTCATGTACCCAATTTAAAGAAAAGTCCAACTCAAGTTGACGTTGCCATTCCCATCGACGAGATTCATATTGACGACACGCTCCACTTCGTTGAAAAACCTGTTGAGGTCACGGATTGGAAAGTTAACAAGACCCGCCGGAGCAGTGTCAAACTCGTCAAAGTTCGTTGGAATGCCAGACATGGTCCTGAATTTACCTGGGAACGTGAGGACCGGATGAAAGAGAAATACCCCCACTTATTTCCTAAGAACTCTGCATCTACAAGCAAAACTTAAATTTCGGGACGAAATTTATTTAACGGGGGGAGAATGTGACAACCCGTACTAAACCAGGTATCCGTACAACTTAATTAATGATTAATTACTACTTGATTACTGTGCTTGTTTGAACTAGCTGATAAACTGCTACCTGCATACTGATACATGCACTTACTTGCATCATACTTTATTTGCTGTCACTACATTAATTACATACTGAACCCTAGTGACAAACATGATGCACAAAAAGCACAGTAGCACTAAACGGATACACGGCAAACATGCTGATATGACCAGCATCAGGCAGACACTGCCTCTAAGGCCTGTTAAGAGCCTCAAATATTTCGGCTACACTGGTAGTGAGTGTAGGGATATAAGGGTTGTGGTACCGCGTCTCTAGGAATAAGTTACAGTGAACGGATGTGCCTAAAACGTACTTTAAAGTACAAAACACAGCACTTTAATAATTAATCCAGCTTCTAGCTGACTAGTAAAGTGCCAGAACATGAGAAAATAACACTAGACACTTTCTAAAGTGTCGGGAAAACAAGTTGTGTCACTAAAAATGTTAATAACGACACTTTAAAGCTTTTGTAACGCTTTAACGGATTACTATCCAACCGGACACCCGGACTTTACCCGGAACATGAAAATATTAATATTTTCACTAATTATAATTTTTCTGAGCCAGTTAGGGTCCCTGATTACCCTAACACCCGCCATAACGTGTAACATACAACTAACTAAGTTAAATACTTAGTTAACCTAATTAACTAAACTAAACCCCCTAACTACCTAGTTTGGATCGAACCAACCCCCCACCCCATTCCCTAACCGTCCCCTTGTATGGGGGACATGTTTGTACAAGTTTGATTATGTAAATCTAGTGTTGTTTAATATCAATGAGACACAATATCCATTGGACAATAACACCTAATCTTGTCTATAAAATAGCACTAAGACACATGTTAATTATCACTAATCAACACCACAAAAATTACTCTTCTCTCTTGCCCTCCCACTCTCGGCCGAACTCCTCACCACACCCATCATATTTTCGGCTCTTGATCTCATCATTCCAAGATCATACACACTTCACAAGTCGCATATTAGGAGCTTTGGTGCACTCGGAACGCGAAGGACCTCTACCGTTAGCTTTTATCCACCTCTTTTTCGCCAAAGATCTTCCCTAGCCTTGAGCTAGAGGTATAATGTTTAAAACTTGTTCTTGAACATATCTAAAGTGGTTAAAAGGAATATTGTCGGTTAAACATCGTAAACATACATTTTGATGCATAAAAGTCTAGTAAAAACTATAAAAGTGGTGGTTAATAACACATGTGTTGTGTAAAAGTTGTAGTATTTGAGATTTGTGTTTATCTAGACCCGATCTATGATGTGGTAGCTCGGATCTCCGTTTAACCCGACTTTGTAAGATCATGTATCTTCACATAAGCTCGTTTTTGGTTACCGCAAGGGTTAAAAGGCGAAACTCTACCACACAAGATGCATGAACTTGTGTAGAAATATTTTACTTGTGTAAAAGTAATTTAACTTGTACAATGGAGTTTAAAACTAGCAGATCTACGTATCTGCAAGTGGTATTTTTGAAGAACCACACATTTAAGAAACCATGTATTTTAAAGAAAGGATCTTACACTAACAAACATGATTTTATAAACCACAAGTGTGTAGACACTTGTGAAATGAAAGATCCGACAAATAACTATTTTTGGGAAAAATGACTAGAAGTTGTAAAGACGGATTTCTCTAGTCACAAGGTTTTTACGAGATCAAAGTTACTTTATATAAAGATCTACATATATAAAGGGGATTTACACTATAGATTCGGAAAAACTGCAAGTTCATGCGATTATGCGATTTACATACTTGTCGACTAGTTTGATGTGTCGGAAATTGTTTGATTGAATAAAGAAGTTGTTGAATTGATTTGTTAAAAGAAAATGATACGCTTGAAAGCGTGGCCACCTCCAGTTACAGAGGAAACTCTGGCGAAATTTTCCAAAAACCTAACACTTAGAATTATTTACACAACAAAGTGTTAGAACTATTTTTGGACATATTTTCAAAACATAAATTTCGCCGGCACTATATTTTACTAAATATTCGGAGGTGGGGTTTTCACAAAGATTAACGTGACAAATATATTTGTCACAACACTGTTTATGATTATTTTGTGAAATACATAAATATTATTTTAGAGTGAAAATAATATTTACAAGCGTTAATGATTCCAAAACTTTACGAACGCTTCCACAAACATATAAGTTACACCGGTAATTACATTACCACAAGATTGATAAAACGTAACTTACGCACATGTATTGTATCCCCCATCCTTGGGAAGAAGAATAACTACCAAGTGTATACAGAACATAAACACGAAATAGTTGTCTAACTATTTCCCAAAGACATAAACTGTAAAGCTAAGGCACGGCCGTCCGTCTAATAGAATTAGCACTTGTAGGTCGTTGCACAGCTTACTGTATTGGAGACACTTGGTAGAGACGCGCATTCACTGTGAGTTCATGTCCCCCTTTTCTCTAACTGTTTTCTGTTTACTTAACTGCGGGGGTGAAATACATGTTACTATGATTTACAAGTACTTTACAACGGTATGTTTAACGTAAGGAGGTGTTATACGATCATGTGAGTGGATAGGAACAACATGGGGCCATTAGTCCTCATGGAGGGACCGAGGGACAGGAGCGGTAGATCTATCTGGGTGTAGCGAACCCAGCCCCCGGCCAAACTAGAAACGGACCGTGGGGTGACTTTGTCCACATACTTTGCCGTGGCGAAATCTGCTAGGTTTGAGTCTCCCTATTTGCACTTCACATATGTCAGTGGCCTTGCAAACCATTGGTGATCACAAGTCCTCTTACACTGCTACATACCACAACTATTTTTATACTCACAAGTGTTTTACATACTCACTTACACATGAACTCGCTCAACATTATTGTTGATTTTTCAACTCACATGTATTTCAGGAAATTAAAACGGATCTGGCACGGTATGGAACGTTTTCCGCTGCACTTGTCATGAAGTCATCAGGGTTTAGGGGATGTGTCTCTTTCCTGGACAAGACACAGTCCTTAAACCACGTTTATGCTATGTTATAAGTTGTAATGTCTACTGAACAAGGTTATGGTTGTATGTTAAAACAATGGTACTGTATGTTGTTTTCAAAACTTAATGGATGACTTGCATGGTTTTTAATTCATATAGCTTTGTTATGATTAAGCTATGGTATTAAGAAGTCACACCAAAAGTTAACCACGCTTCCGCAAAGCCAGGGTGTGACACCAGAAGCCCGTAATTAAAAGAAAACTGACACGGTATTCGAGAGCAAATGAAGAGTAGTTTGGCTTTTTTGTATGTTTTTATTTTTTTCAGAACACACAATATTGGCATTTGGCGTTTTATATTTTTTATATACCATTTTTTCCCATTTTTCCACTTTTTGTGCATAACATGTGATTTGGAAGTTACATAACAAACCATAGAAGATCGGACACACACATAAACACCAAAAAAATAATACCTTTCAGTAAATAAAAATACCTTGAACCTCTAATTAGGTGAGGATTAACTCAATAATATTTTGCTAAATGAGATGGACAACATTGTTAATCCTCACTTAAGAATGTTTTCCAACATTGTTGTCCAACCCATGCATTGAAACTTTATTGAGAACAAAACTGAATCTCCAAGAAATGACGTTTGCAATCTGTGGTTTTTAAACTTTTTGGCATTTATACATTGAATGGTATTTAGTAAAATATGACGTTTGTTTTTTCTGTGATCAATAGAAGGTCCTGAGACGTTGTTTGTATAAGATGTTTTTACGCGTAGTTTAGGCGGGAATTTATTATAATAAATGTTAGTGATGAAGCTTCCATCGTTTTAGTTATTGTTTGTTCAGCTTTACATGTTAAACACAAAGTTTGGTGTTTTGTATGAATGCCATTTAGAAAAAGATGATGTGTATAGCTTGTAGGTTAAGGCTGGAATTTTGAATGGTGTTTTACTCATGAGTTTGGCATTTTGTAAAGATCAATATAAAGACCCTTTTACCCTTAATGAAGCGCGTCCACGTAATAAAACTGATGTT
This sequence comes from Helianthus tuberosus, assembly GCA_030545235.1. Lineage (NCBI taxonomy): Eukaryota > Viridiplantae > Streptophyta > Magnoliopsida > Asterales > Asteraceae > Helianthus > Helianthus tuberosus. The sequence continues at coordinate 141,774,984 of CM060450.1, read as the reverse complement.
ATTTACGAAAATGCCACCGTGCCAATCTAATACATAGATTGTTTTGATCCAACGGATGAAGGGCATTCTCACCGTTTTAACACTTTTAGGCGTTTTCCCTAAATCCTGCCCCTATATATATATATATATATATATATATATATATATATATATATATATAGAGAGAGAGAGAGAGAGAAGTCCACCCTATTTGAAAAACTTGAGAAGCATTCTGGACCACACATTTCCCCTAAGCAAACAAATGCAGAAAAATGTAAAAAATGCTATTTTTAAAGGGATTTATACACATATGTATATTGTTAATCTTTAAACTATACATATGTGTATATTGTCAATCTTATAACTATACATATGTGTATATTGAACAATAACCAAAACTCTCTAAACCCTAAACCCTAATGCTAAACCCTAAACCCTAAAGCTAAACCATAATGCTAAACCCTAAAGGCCAATTGGATTTTAACACCTTTAACTTTGAAGAGTTGGCCGATAACACCCGCAACTAACACTTTGATCTGTGACACCCCAAACTTTTAATTTTGTTTGTCATTTCACCACTCAGTTAAAAAATCAGTAACTGAGTTAGTTTTCAATCCTAGGTGGCATCCTACGTGGACTATTTAGTTTGCGTGGCACATTATGTCCAGATAAGAACCCTGGATTGTCTCCTCCACTTCCACTATGATACAAACCACTTCCACTGTTATACAAACCCTAGTTCGCAATTCGTTCCCCCACTTCCAATGTTATACAAACCGTAGTTTCCATCACCTCCACCAACCGCCTGCCACCATCACCTTCACCAGCCACCACCTCCACCAACCACCACCGTCTCCGAAAGCACCACCTCCAGTCCAACCAGCACCATCTCCGAAAGCACTTGAATTGAAGAAACAAAGAGCCATCAAAAGTGACTCGCTCACTTTGGTAGTAATAAGCTCGCATTGTGTTCCTTTACCAGAAGCAGACGCACCAGAAATCATAACTTTCAAAGGCGCCCTAGCTTTATCCATCGATGCCCTAACCTCCCAATCATCAAAACCCCAATTTCATCAACCACCACAGGAATACATAAACACCAAAGGAGCTTACACAACTTACCACAATACACCGCTGATGTATTCGGGATCTAACAGATTTTACAGTAGTAATCGGAGATGCTGTGAATGGCGATAACAGTGTTGCGAATTGAGAAAATCAAGGTGGGAAGCCGGCTGTTTCGGCTTCGATGACACCGTGGACGAATTTAAATAAGGACAAGAAGAAGCCATTCTGGTGATTTCAATCGTTAATGGCTATTGCTTCTGATATCTAACACAGGAGGGAGGCCGGAAGACACACATAAGGTCTGAAGAACAATGGCTATTCTCTGTCATGGTTGACCTTGGTGAGTCCATTATCACCTACCTGTTATGTTTCGTTTTTTATCGAATCATGTTGTGATGATGCTGTTTGGTGAATTGGGGGTGGTGATGGTGAGGTGAGGGTGGTCGCAGTTGGGTGAAGATGTTGGTGGTGAGGGTGATTCGAGGGTGGTTGTGGGTTGAGGGTGGTAGTCGGAGATGGTGGTGGTTGGTGGATGGGGTGCTTTGGAGATGGTGGTGGATTTAAACGAACAGAACAACAATGCCTACTTTCAACATTTTGCATCTTATAACATGTGTTAGCCACGTCACTCGTGCCATGTAGGATTAATGATGCCACCTAGGATTGAAAACTAACTCAGTTACTGATTTTTTAACTGAGTGGTGAAATGACAAACAAAATTAAAAGTTTGGGGTGTCACAGATCAAAGTGTTAGTTGCGGGTGTTATCGGCCAACTCTTCAAAGTTAAAGGTGTTAAAATCCAATTGGCCAACCCTAAAGCTAATCCCTAATGCAAACCCTAATGCTAAAGCTAAAGTTAAACCCTAATGCTAAACCCTAAACCCTAAAGCTAAACCCTAAATAGTAATGCTAAACCCTAAAGCTAAACCCTAATACTAAACCATAAATATTAATGCTAAATCCTAAAGTTAAAAGTAAATCATTCACCTCAATCAAAGATTTACAAAACTTATTTTTCAATTTTAAACATGTATATACATATATGTATAGTTAAAAATTTGACAATATACACATAGGTATAGTTAAAAGATTAACAATATACACATGTTTATAAATCCCTAAAAAAACCTAATAGAAAAAGCTCAAATTTAAAAAAAAATTGCATTTTTTTTACATTTTTTTGCTTAGGGAAAATGTGTGTTCCAGAATGCTTCTCAAGTTTCTCAATTAGCCTACTACTTCTCACATGATCCTTATCATATATATATATATATATAGGATAAGGATCATGTGAGAAGTAGTAGGCTAAATGAGAAACTTGAGAAGCATTCTGGACCACACATTTTCCCTAAGCAAAAAAATGCAAAAAAAAAAGGTTAAAAAATGCAAGTTTCTCAATTAGCCTACTATTTGTAAGTGAACCGATTTGAAAATGCTATATTGAGGCTTGGTTGTCTCATTAACCATTTATGCTTTGTGCAGGTCAAAAGACCGGCCTAGAGAAAGGAGGGGGCCTTCTGGTTGGGACCGCTGAACTACAAGTGGACTGTTAAGCTTGTATGTTATGTGACTTAACACATTTTATTGTTTATCTACAACCTTTTGGTTTCACATATGTAGTTGCCACTTACAATATATATTTATCTGACAGCTTGGTTACTGGTGATAGTTTGTTAGGTAGTTGTCAAAATACTTCAATATGGTATGGTTTTGTTTTATTCCAGTATCACGGCATTTCAGTACTTTAATATGTATGGCTTCATCTTATTCCAGTATCACCGCATTACAGGTTACAGAAATGATTTTCAGCGATCGAGAAAATAAACAAAATATGTACATTGTTTATACAGTTTCAATTGTATTTTTCTCTGATTTTATGAGTGATCTAGAATTCTGCTCATTTTCTAATGATCTGCGCATAAGGACAACCTATGCAAAGTCGAATCTACATGGCCGAACTGCATGCATACATTTTCACTTTTTACTGGGTGAAGTCATTATCATCATTCAATTTGTTTCATATTCGTGCAGGTGGGAAAAGAGCAAAAGGAAGGGGAGGTGGCAATCGAGGTGTGCGTGGGAATGGATTTTGGTTTGGGGATAGGATACAGTTCAGAACGCAAACCTGCTTCATCAACTGGTGCTTTGGTATAGTTTGGATTGACCCAAAACACTTACTATTGTCAAAAGTTTTAGAACACATTATATAAATAATTACTACCTTAACTACCCCCGGTATGTTGTAATCCTGTAAGTTTTATGTGTATCTATTAATCTTAGCCCGCTAATTAATTGCAATAAACTTTCGAGAGTTTGTCTTAAGTTTAGCCTGAGACTAAGCCAGCCTTTAGAATCAAGATGTGTGAAAACATCTTAGAAGATGAGGCTTTCTTGATGTGATCGTGACCTCTAGGAATTTGCGTATATATCACTATTATCAATCACGATCCATCCATTTGGACACATAACCTTACACTAGGATCTTTTTAGGATAACGTAATGGCTTATGTGTACCTTACATTTGTACGTTTCTTAACCATGTTATCTAAAAAATGAGTTTCGCATCACTTATCTATTATCTACTATCTATTATCTATTTCTTAACTATGTAAACCTTTTGAGGTTTACATTGCTCATTTTAATGCTTATATTATAATCATGTCGCATTTGCACTTTGATCATGTACCTCTTTTTCTTTCGCGAAGATTTTATTTTTGTATGATTTTAACTATATATTAATCATAAATAGATTTTGATTAAAGTAATTTTATCGAGCCCGGGAAGCAATCCCGGGTAAAAACCTAGTATATATATATAGGATAAGGATCATGTGAGAAGTAGTAGGCTAAATGAGAAACTTAAGAAGCATTCTGGACCACACATTTTCCTAAGCAAAAAAAAAGTTAAAAAATGCAAAAAAAAAAAATTTATTGGAAAAATCGCAGCTTTTTCTTTAAGAATTAATTTTTTTTTTGGATTTATACACATGTGTATATTGTTAATCTTTTAACTATACATATATGTATATTGTCCATTATACATATATGTATATACATGTTTAAAATTGAAAAATAAATGTTATTTAGGGTTTAGCATTAGTATTTAGGGTTTAGCTTTATGGTTTAGGGTTTAGCTTTAGGGTTTAACATTAGGGTTTAGCATTAGGGTTTAGCAATAGTATTTAGGGTTTAGCATTAGGGTTTAGCTTTTGGGTTTAGCATTAGGGTTTAGCTTTTGGGTTTAGCTTTAACTTTTGGGTTTAGCTTTAACTTTTGGGTTTAGCTTTATCTTTAGGGTTTGTATTAGGGTTTAGCATTAAGGGTTTAGCTTTAGTGTTTAGTTTTAGCTTTAGGGTTTAGCATTAGGGTTTAGCTTTAGGGTTTAGAGTTTAGGGTTTAGCATTAGGGTTTAGCTTTAGGGTTTAGAATTAGGGTTTAGTGTTTATGGTTTAAGATTAACAATATACACATTTTTTCAATTTTAAACATGTATATACATATATGTATAATTGACAATATACATATATGTATAGTTAAAAGATTAACAATATACACATGTGTATAAATCCAAAAAATTTTTTTTTTTTTTTTTTAAATTTTTGCATTTTTTCACATTTTTTGCTTAAGGAAAATGTGTGGTCCAGATTGCTTCTCAAGTTTCTCAAATAGGGTGGACTTCTCTTAGGATCCCTACCCTATATATATTTAGGGTCAGGATTTAGAGAGAACAGTGAAAAGAGTGAGAACGGTGATAACAATTTTGATGGTGACATGTGGCATTGATGTTAAATTACACTAAGGGGTAATATTGTCAAAAAACTCACTCACGTGAACTGGGTGTTCCAATAAAACGCCATAAGAAAAAAAAACTATTTTTTGAGCTATAATTTACAACAACTCAAAAAATCATTTTTTGAGCCATATAGCTCAAAAACGCCATAAACTCCCAGTTAAATCGCCACGCAAAAAAAAAACTATTTTTGAGCTATAATTTACGACAGCTCAAAAAAACCATTTTTTGAGCTATATAACTCCCATTAAAACGCCATAACAAAAAAAGCTATTTTTTGAGCTATAATTTACACCAGCTTAAAAAAACCATTTTTGAGCCATATAGCTCAAAAAACGTCGTAAGCTACTAGTTAAAACGCCACACAAAAAAAACTATTTTTTGAGCTATAATTTACAACAGCTCAAAAAAACTATTTTTTGAGCCATATAGCTCCCACCATAACAACAAAAAAAAACTATTTTTGAGCTATAATTTACAACAGCTAAAAAAAACTATTTTTTTGAGCAATATAGCTCAAAAAATGTCATGCCAAAAAAAACTATTTTTTGAGCTATAATTTACAACAGCTCAAAAAAAAACCATTTTTTTGTGTCAAACCGCCTAAATTAATATCTTTTAAGCTCAGAAAAATCATAATTTGTACTTTAAAAACGCCATAAAACACCGAGTTCAGAAAAACGCAATGAAAAAACTCAGTTGAAAAAGCCATAAAACACCCAGTTCAGAAAAACGCTATGAAAATAACTAGTTAAAACGCCATAAAAACACCTAGTTCAGAAAAACGTCATGAAAATACCTAGTCTAAAACGCTATAAAACACTCAGTTCAGAAAAACGCCATAAAACCCAGTTAATTTTTTTTTTTTCGAAAAGTATATCAATAGTATACTCGTTGGAAAGATAAAAAACGTTGAGTTTTATGGTGTAATTTTTTTCAAAAAATAATCACGTATAAAAAGTTATTGTCGTTTAAATATGATGGGGGAAAATGGCATGTGCACCTTTGTTTGAATCTTCCTATTTACCCCTCCTGGAAGTTCCAAGGCCCCTATTATTTAGAAAAATGTCACCGCATCAATCTCAGCCACAAACCACTAAAATCTTGTGGCTGAGAATCGTTCTCACTGTTCTCACACTTTGAGGTGTTCTCTCCTGATCCTGTTCCTATATATATATATATATATATATATATATATATATATAGTAGGAGTTGGGTGGAAAGTCTATTTTTCCTAGAAAGTCTAGGAAGGAATAAGAATTGGACATGTGTCATTGAGGGATTTTAAGTAGAAGGACTATCATGTAATTTCACATTTTAATTTTATTTTTGGAATGTATCTTCATTAACTAAAATTCCATGATTTTCGGAATTTTTATTATTTTCGAATTCAAATCTGGAAGTCAATGTGTTCATTAACTAAAATTCCATGTCACATTACATCACATATTCCATTGTTCAGAAGATTACTGGAATTTATCAGCATGTTCTTGGTGCTGTGTTTTAACAGTTTACAGGGCTAAAGTCAATGTTTTTTATAGATCCCACAATATAAAGATGGTAAAACACAGTGTATGAATCTGATTGCTGTTAAAACACAACTGTATGAACCTGAATGCTAAAACACAACTATATGAATCTGATTGCTGTTAAAACACAACTGTATGAATCTGAATGCTAAAACACAAGTGTATGAATCTGCTTGCTGTTAAAACACAACTGTATGAATCTGTTTGCTGTTAAAACACAACTGTGTGAATCTGAATGCTAAAACACAACTGTATTAATCTGCTTGCTGTTAAAACACATCTGTATGAATCTGGATGCTAAAACACAACTGTATGAATCTGAATGCTAAAACACAACTGTATGAATCTGGTTGCTGTTAAAACACACCTGTATGAATCTGCTTGCTGTTAAAACACAACTGTATGAATCTGTTTGCTGTTAAAACACATCTGTATGAATCTGCTTGCTAAAACACAACTGTATGAATCTGCTTGCTGTTAAAACACATCTGTATGAATCTGTTTGCTGTTAAAACACATCTGTATGAATCTGAATGCTAAAACACAACTGTATGAATCTGTTTGCTGTTAAAACACATCTGTATGAATCTGAATGCTAAAACACAACTGTATGAATCTGCTTGCTATTAAAACACAACTGTATGAATCTGTTTGCTGTTAAAACACATCTGTATGAATCTGAATGGTAAAACACAACTGTATGAATCTGCTTGCTGTTAAAACACATCGTCAAGAAAACGGAGATGATAAGAACAATATTTGAATGGTGATGATGAACTCGGAGATGGAGAAGTGTTTTAATTTGATCCGGTGCTCTCCATCGTTTCTAAAGTTATCTTCTTCCATGATTGTAGTTATTTTTGGTAGGATTGGGGTTTCCAAGATGGGTTTGGAGAGAGAGAGAGGGAAAATCGTTTGAATTTAGGAACTGGGCGGTTATCTAATTGATTTAAAACACGGTCATTGACAAAATTGCCCCTACTCATTTAAAACAATCAATTAATTAAACTCAAATATTACAAGATTGCCATTGATTTAATCTCAACCCTTAAACACACCAATCGGATGGACCAGATCGCTTCCTAGACTTTCTAGGAAAAACACACTTTCCGTACGAACCCTACTATATATATATATATATATATATATATATATATATATATATATATATATATATATATATATGAGGGATCATGAGAAATCTTTATCAAACCATTACTAAATTCTAAACCCTAATTCCTAAACCCTAACCCTAAATAAACTAAACCCTAAACACCAAAAAATAAACCCTAAAAACTAACCCTAAAGCTTGACGACTAAAATCTAAAAACCAAATGTTAAAGTTAAACCCTATCCTTAAAAAATTAAACCCTAAAAACTAAACCTCACAAAAAATTCAACACAAATATCAATCGTTTTAATAGAATTTTCTCCATTTTTCTTTCTCACAAAGAAAGATTTTTCTCATTATCCTCTTCCTATATATAGATATATATGGATAGGATCATAAGAAAACTAGATATAAACGAGACACATTTTAAGACCTTGTGTAGTGGTTTTAACTAAATACAATAAAAAAGGACTTGGCATGTAGACAGTGAAACTTTGGGCATGTTTGGCTAAGCTTATTATAGTTAAAAATGACTTTTGGAAAAGGACTTTTGGAAAAGGACTTTTGGGAAAAGGACTTTTGGGAAAAGGACTTTTTGAAAAGGAGTTTTTAAAAAAAGTGTTTGGATTAGCTTATTGATGTAAAATAACTAAAATAGACATTCTTTTAGATATAAGGGGGTAAAGAAGGGGTATATTGGTAATTTGTAGTTTGAAAAGTTAAAAGCTGGCCAAGAAGTCACAATATTGTGACTTCTTGAAACCTCCTTTTTCTTCTTTGCAAAAAGCTATTTCTAAAAGGACTTTTGGCTTAGCCAAACACAAAAACAACTTATTGGCTTTTTGATAAGTCAATAAGCCAATAAGTTGTTTTGAAAAGCTTAGCCAAACATGCCCTTTAACTAACTAAATCACTAAACGTGTGTGTAGTGATTAGCTAGTAATTTAAATAAAGGAAATAAAATAAAAATAATAAAAATAAATGTGTATGTGCTTGTGATTGGTGGAAATGTGATGGACCCTGCTCGCTAAGACCATTGTGCCCGTTATTGAGGTAACGGAGAAAGGGCTCTCACCCCCTTAGTGTTTACTCGTAATGGTTTGACGAGCGTTAAGATAGTGACATGGCTTGGGCTCTAAGGCACTACGACTACCATTAGTCTTAACGCAATGTCCTTTTTATCATAACCCTTCACACACACATAAGGGAAACAAATGAGAACTCGTAAAATTTTATAAGAACTGTGAGAACTTTGTCAAAACAAATAAAAAAACTATACTATTAATATTATTAAGGGTTATTGGATTTTATCACCATTAACTATTGGCCATTGGCCGCTGCCACCCCCAACTATCACTTTGGCGTCAGTCACCCCCAACTTAACACTTAGTGTGTTCTGTCACCAGATCACTAACTTTTGATCTTGTTATTATACTTTTGGGGGTGTCCTAAGATCCCTAAAACCTTCCCAAGATCCCTATGACACCCAAAAAAGTGTAGTAACAGGATCAAAAGTTAGTGATCAGTTAACGACGTGGTGACAGAACACACTAAGTGTTAAGTTGGGGGTGATGGGCGTCAAAGTGATAGTTGGGGGTGCCAGCGGCCAATAGCCAATAGTTAAGGGTGATAAAATCTAATAACCCTATTATTAATATACAATACTAAAAAAGTTACATATTTAAATCTACATGTATTTCCACATTTATAAAAATAGACATATGTGAGTTTACCATTTATAGATTTTTTTTTTGGCCAGCAACAAACAACACTTAATAAAAAGAAACCAGCGCGCGACTGGAAGAAAGTACATCAGTGTCGAAACAGGGGAAGCCAAAGCAACAAACAACAAAAATAAGAGAAACGGAACAGAACGTTACATGAAACAGAGCTCCAGATTGTTGCACCATTTGTACCAATCTAGCGTCCGATGTTTCGTCCTATTTTTAACCCAAGAGAAGAGTTGAGACACTATCAGGTCCAAGGTACGATCCACATTGCACCTCTGATCTCTAAACACTGCATCATTACGTGCTTTCCAAATGCTCCAAAACGATGTATATAGGATCGCACACCCAAGGTTAAAACAGTCTTTATTCAATGTATAGCGCGCTGCAGAATCGAACAAATCTTGCACCGTGCTGGCCAAGTAGAACTGTATGCCACACCACCACGAAACTCTCCGCCAAACCTCTGCTGCAAACTCGCAAGAGAGGAAAACATGGTCCCTGCTATCTTCAAAATTGTTACATAGACTACACGCATTCGAAGCTGCATAAACGCCTCTTCTAATCAGATTATTCGCCATGAGATTTCTGTCTAGAGCTAATCTCCACGCGAAACAAACTGTCTTGAGTGGAACCCATTTACACCAGAAGAACCGATTAGTTGGAGTAGTCTCGGGAAGATTTTTAAGAATGTGGTTTCTGGCCGAACTTACCGAAAAAATACCAGACGATTCAGCCTCCCAAACCCACTTATCTGCACCACGTATGAAAGGATAGTGACGAATCATTTCTGATAAATCATTGACCTCGTCTAGTACTCCTTGAGGAAGAGCCCTTCTCGTCCAATTCCAAGAGAAGTGAATGTTTCCAAAATCATCACAAGTGACCCGCTGAGAAATAGAGCACAACTTACAATTATCCAACGCATAAAGATTCGGAAAAAGTGACTGAAACGTTATTCTGCCGAACCAGACGTCTTTCCAGAAAAGAGTATGCCGCCCTTCACCCACTTTTTTAAGAAACAAGTTTTCCAAGTTGACTCCCAAAGAACTGAAGTCTGCCCCAATTTTCGAGATGCCCAACCACACCCCACTACTAGAAGTCAAGGCTAACCTATTCGGAGTCGGGAACTTGACATTATGAATAGCCAACACCCCGGCTCGCCAAAGTGCTTGGTCCTCCACATACGCTCTCCACCACCACTTCGCTAAAAGAGCAAGGTTATGAACGTGTAAGTTACAAACCCCAAGGCCCCCCAACGATTTCGGTTTGGTAACAACGTCCCACCTAACCCAATGGATCTTTTTTTCATGCGCTTTCCCTCCCCAAAGAAACTTATGTCTGATCTTGTCAAGTCTTTTAATCACGATACTAGGAGCCTTAAACATGGAGAAGTAATATAGGGGCAAACTCCCCAAAATGGAGTTTACCAATGTGAGCCTACCCCCGAATGATAGATTCTCCGCTTTCCAAGAACTAAGCTTGGCAAGAAACTTATCTTCAATTGGCTTCCAATGCTTGGAGAGATTCATATTAGCCCCAACGGAAGGCCAAGATGGATGAAGGGGAGAGTGCCGTTATCACAATTAAGGAGGCTAGCCATCATTTTAACCTCTTCCTCTTCGACCCCCACCCCATAGAGACGGCTTTTGTGGAAGTTGACTTTAAGACCCGAAATAAGATTGAAACATCTAAGAACCCGTTTGAGGCCCAATACATTAGATAAGGACCATTCACCCATGAAAAGCACATCATCCGCGAACAAGACGTGGGACACCATAGGACCGTTATTAGGCAGATCCATACCCTTGAAAATACCATTAAGTTTGGCAGCCTTCATTAGCGCATTGAGGCCCTCCATTGCAATGATGAAAAGAAAAGGAGACAAGGGGTCACCTTGTCTAACTCCTCTTTTCATGGGAAATTCCAAAGTTGGCGAACCATTGACTAGAACTGAGGCTTTACTCGAATTCAAGCTAGACAAAACCCAGCTACACCATAAACTCCCAAAACCCATTTGCCTCAAAATAGACAACAAGTATTTCCAATTGACCGTATCAAATGCCTTTTCAAAGTCAACTTTAAAAATAAGGCATTTCTTCCTTACCCGTCTAGCCCAAGTGATTGTCTCGTTCACCAATAGATGTCCGTCCAAAATGTTCCTCCCTTCAATATAGGCAGACTGCTCGTTACCAATAATCTCGTGAAGAAGAGGTTTAACCCGAGACGCCATGAGTTTGGAGACAATTTTTTGCATGCTACCAACTAAACTAATGGGGCGATAGTCATTGAGCATAGATGGGTCTCGATTTTTAGGTATCATAGAAATAAAGGAAGCATTCCACCCTTGACTCACAACACCTGCTATTTCAAACTCTCTAACAAAAGCCAGAACATCATCTTTTATTAAGTTCCAGAAAACCTTGTAAAATTTCATAGTGAATCCGTCCGGGCCCGGTGCTTTGTCGTTTCCACAACCTCCAATGGCTTTACGAATCTCATCTTCCGAGAACGGTGAAGTGAGACTAGTTCTATTTTCCACTGAAATCGACGGGAGAAACTCCAAAAGAAACTCGGGTCTGGATGGCGTCAGATCATCAAATTTCGATTTGAAAAAGTTTGAAACCTCACTCATAACAATATCCGGATCCGAGCACCAGCTGCCATTAATGAAAAGACCATGAATGCGAGATGATTTCCTATGAATGTTCACCATATTATGAAAAAAACGGGAGTTCTCGTCTCCATCCATCTCCCACCTACACTTAGCTTTTTGTTTTAAATTTGCCCGGTATTTCGCTTCAATGTTCATAACCTGTTGTTTGAAGCTTTTCCTGAGATCTAATTCTTGAGGGGTTAAACTCCGAACCTCTGCCACCTGCTCGATAAAAGAAATAAAGGAATTCATCTCAGATAAATTAGCAGATTCAGTGCTTCTCCTGGTTAGGTTCCACCTAATAATATCTTTTTTCAGTCTTTTAAGCTTCCAGGCCAAGTTCTTATCCGCTGGACCCGGCTTGGTGGGAGCATGCCAAGAATTAGACACCACCAGACTGAACCCATCTTGGTCAGTCCAAGAGTTGAAAAATTTAAAAGGAATCCGCCCAAAGTTGTGCGCCTTCCCACAAAAAACAATAGGGGAATGATCCGAAAACTTCCGCTGCAGAGCAGTCACCGAGGCCGAGGGCCAAAGAGCCAAGATATTCTCGCAAACTAAGAAACGATCCAGTTTGCTTAGCCTTAACCCATCATCACTCATAAAAGTGAATTTGCGGCCACCCATCCGATATTCAAATAAACCCGCATTCCGAATGAAGCTGTTGAAACTTTGAACACCATTAGAGTGAATAATACCCGAAAATCTGTCGCCCTGTCCCCGGACTTCATTGAAGTCGCCCAAGAAAACCCAGCTGCCCGCGATACTATATTTTAACTCCAAAAGATCTCGCCAAAGAACCTCACGATCCAGATGAAGCCTAGGCGCATAGACATTTACTATCGTTAGTTGATTTTCCATACCTATCCATTCGCCCGTGATAGCAATAAACCGACTATCTTTAAACACACTAGTTTTACGAAAAACGTTTGGGTCCCAGATACAAAATAAACCACCCGAACGACCATTTGAGTCAACTGCTTCGACATCAAACTGGCCCCGCCCCCAAAACCAATGAAACCCAATGTTAGAAGCCGCCATCTGAGTCTCCTGGACCCCCAAAAAATGAATGTCATGCTGCTTGATAATCGATCTCACCCACCCAGCCTTCCCATCCCCACCGACACCTCTACAATTTATTGATGTAAGATTCATTGATTAACCAATCTAACCTTTTCACCAGCCATTATTGAATAAAGAAGCGAATCCGATTCCCTCATTGAAATTCCAAGCTTGCTCCCCACATCTTTCGTGACATTGAACTCGGAGGAGGCTTCGGTTCCAGAGGAGGAGGAAGCCTGATGTTCGGACATGCCAGACCTAGAACCACGATCCCTGTCTCGAGTCGATCTAGAGACATTAACCGATTTGCCCTTGGTTTGCACCACAAATTCTCCATGATTCTGAATGTCTTCCTGAATGGAAGACCTGATGTTTCTCTCATCGTCAAAGTGAGTGGCTGGGAAGACCTCTTCACGAGGTGGAGGACCTACCTTATCCATCTGGTCACACTTATATAAATTGTTAGGCTCATGGCCCATGTCTTCAGCATTAAAAAGCCCAAATCCTGTACCAAAAGTTGCTTTGCCCACCCCTGGAATAGAGTGGCCCACCTCAGGAGACTCCTGGCCCAAATAGGTTGGAGAATTAAAATAAATGTGAGATGGGTATTTCCTAGGAGGGGTGTGAGTCGCCTCCACGTGACTTCTGGAATCCAACCCCAAAGAAGAAAGCATGCGGACATCGTTGTTATCCAAAGTCTGCCCTCCTCGAGACTCGTCTACCCCGCCTGACACCCCTTCGGTGTCCATCACTAGTTGTCGTCTAAAACAAGCGGATTCCGGTTCCGGTGGGTCTCCGACCATCTCATCGTCGAACAAGTTAAACTCGTCCGATGCCGGAATATTATCATCCTCGGAGTCTTCATCATCGTCTACAAAGTCCGAGAAGAAGAACGATGGCTTCCATTCTTCCGACTTCTCCGACACCGTCACCAGAAAATTTGAACCTCTCCAAGAGACCCCAAACTTCCGATTAATCCGATCTGCTAGCTTATCCACCAAGATGCAGGCTTTACCACTGGAAAGGTCATTAGTATCCAATGAACAGTCAAAGGGTATAAGAACTCTCCCAAGTTTCTCACAAATAATCGCCAGGGCATTTTCATCTCGTAGGTGCAGCGGGATACCTGTAATCTTTACCCAAGCGATGCGATGAGTTTGAAAAAATGAGTCATCCCATCTCCGCAACCATGCAAACCATTGAGACCAGTTGTCTTGAAAATCACTGAGAAAGCTATCACCTTCACCCACACTGTCAAACTTGAGAAGAACATTCAGACCGCCAAGGTACTTGATGGTGCATTCCGTATTCCTTTCCGCTTGAACCAAAGAGTTAATACTCGACAAAGTTTCCAGATCTTTCACTTCCCCTACGAGGCATACGTCAAGCGACCCAGAATGTCTGATGTTCAAGTGTGCGGGAATACAAATCTCCTCTAAAAAAGCTCCGTGCTGCTCCGATGCCGGCTGCTTTGCTTGTGTGTTGGAAGTCACTTCGGCCCAAGTCTTTGAGCCAAACTGTGTACGAGTGCCCAAGTTACTCCCTGCCGAAGCACCCTTAGTCTGTTTCACCGGAGGAGCCTGCTTAGCCATATAAACCGACTTATTAACGGCCAGACCCTTTCTTCCCCTATTAACCGGCGGTTTCCGTACACTCTTTGAGACATTTGCACGTAGAAAAAAACTGCCCAGACGAACCTTCTGAAGGTTCTCTACCATTATGGTGACGTCCCAAACATTCATGAATCGAGCGAAACCAAAGTTAGCACCCGAAGGTTTCTTCTTATGAGCGATGTACAAGTCTACCAGATGCCCAACTTGTTCAAGAACAGGCCACATGCTCGGGATATCCCAGTCATCCGTGAAGTTGGTGATGAAGAAAGTTGTTGTGTTCTCCCAGTCGATCTCCTCCTGCTTCCTCCGATTCTTCTGATACGTGACCATATGCCATTCCTCTCCTCTCCCTCTCTCAGACGCCATTGAACTAACACAGTGGACTTCTATATTTTATAGATTTAGATGATTGTTTATAAAAACACAAGAAATCTACCATTTATAGATGTGTAAGTTTTTATCATATACACATTTGTAAAAAAATAAAACTATGTTAAAGAGTATTTTAAAGAGGAAAGGAGGATTGCTTAGAGAATAAATTATTTTTTTACGTTGTATTTTAATAATAACAACAATAATCACCGTTGTATAAAAAAAAGTTGATTATGATTGATTTTTCGAAAGTTTTGACTGCTCTCGTAAAATTTAAAGTGTTTATTCGAGCACTCGATATATGTGTGTGTATATATATAAGTTAGAGTAATTGCAAAGACAAGAATATCCTCTCCAAAAGAACTCATTTCCTTATCTAGCTTCTCTTCCTTTGAAGAATAAACGTTGGAGGATGAAGAATCATTCCCCCAAGAATCACAATAATGAGTTTGAAGGTGAGTGTTTTTATATTATTATTATTATTATTATTATTATTATTATTATTATTATTATTATTATTATTATTATTATTATTATTATTATTTACTTCATTTCTATCCTGAATAATTCCAAGTTAACGAATCAAGTATCTTTTTTCTTTTCCCCAAAATTACGGTGTATTATTTGAATGTTGACGAATATATGACAATTATCCCTCTATTATATATATTTTTACAAAATTTTCTGATTAACATATACATTTTCTGAGTAACATATTAACATATACATATAAAGAAGGCCAGATATTTTCAAGAACTTAATAATAAATTTGGCAGAGGTGAGCAGTAGAAAATGGGAGGTCGTTAACTTGTCCGAACAAGAAGAAGATCT
Organism: Helianthus tuberosus; assembly: GCA_030545235.1. NCBI lineage: Eukaryota > Viridiplantae > Streptophyta > Magnoliopsida > Asterales > Asteraceae > Helianthus > Helianthus tuberosus. Next base: position 141,759,246 of record CM060450.1, on the reverse strand, counting down.
GGTTTACAGGATGCACAAGCTCGTCGGTAACAGGTGAGTAACAGACTTTGAATTCTCATATTTGAATTTCTGTTATATATAAGCATCGTTTTTTTTTCTTCATAAATTTACAAGGCATGCTTGTTTGCACTTGCATTTTTTATAAAGAATATGATATTTTGAAACAAATTATATATAATATTTACCAGGAAGTATTACTTTTGGTACGTGGTAACTCTGGGTTAAAAGATATACTACACATGCTTATGTGATCATCATAGATTTCTATTTAAAAGTTGTACTTTGAGTATCTTGTTATTTTTAACTGTGAAATAATAATAATAATAATAATAATAATAATAATAATAATAATAATAATAATAATAACAACATTAAGATGGGTTGGAGTAATGTTATTATCTTTTTTGTTTTCAATTTTTAAGGTTTAAAAAGAACTGAACTTTCATAATTACTTTAATTAATATACAAAAAGAGTAGCCAATTGATTTATATGAAAATGTATTTCGATGATTAATTTATATCTTAGATTTATAAAATTATTCAGATTAACTAAAAGAGTTAGTTACATAGTTAGTCCATGTTGTTTGCACAAACTAACATAATTAGGTTTCACATGCTAGGGTATTAACTTTTTATTTTGTAACGTTTGGAGATATTAACGTTATTTGTAGGTTTAAAATCACATTTTATTAGTACCAAAGTATGTTATTTTATGCAAACCACAAGGACTAACTATATTAATACCCTAGAAGTTAATACCTCCTTAAGTTACAAAATGAAAAGTTAATACACTAGAAGATGATTTTAAACTACTAGTACTTAAGTATGTTATTTTGTGCAAACCACAGGGACTAACTATGTAATTAACTCTAACTAAAAAGTTAAAATATTATTTAAAATATTGAAAATGCAGTTCCTAATTTGGCTCGAGAAGACACCTTATTACCTTAACTAGAAAGTTAAAAGTCGATTTTCGGCTAGAACCTAAACAACAAAAACAGGAGAGAGAAGTGAGAGTTTAATTAACTGTTTAACACACGGTGGCTGAAAACGGGGTGACGCTTGGCAGCAGAGTGGTGGTGGTGGGAGTGATGTGCACGACAGAGTTGAACAATAAAAATAAGAATGGATGAGGATTTCTTATAAAGAATGAAATATGTATGGTGAGAAGTTGGTTAATGAATGGATGAGGATTTCTTATAAAGAATGAATGGACATTTTTTTTTCTTAACGGCCGGCAAAGAACATCACATGTAAACCCTCGTCTATTTTAATAAAAAGTTGGTAATTGGTACGTTCTATTTTAACCTTTACTATTATTATTAGGATCGATTATTACTATTACTATTATTAATTATCGTTATTTGTATTATCATTATAAGTATAAACTATTTAATGATTGTCTTTTCACAACTAATATTTTTCAGAAATGATTTCTTCAATATTTTATATTATCACAAATTTTATGTTTTTATTTCTGTAATGATTATTGATTTAGGGGTTGTTTGATAGTTTTTTAGTGATTCCATTAGGAGTCTACCTTTAAATCGGTTAGAGGTAGGGTGTCTTTAGTTCACTTAAAAGATACATCTTACTTATCCATGAAGCCTCTTAATGAGTAAGTTATAAATACATACTTACCCATAATAGTTCATTAGGGGAAGGTTCATTTGAGAAGAAAATTTAATTGAGAAGAAAAAGAACAAATGGTAATTTTGTAAAATATTAAATAGTTTTTTCACTTATCTCATTTATTATCATTTTTTACTAATTAATTGGTCATAAAGACTAGTATCATCCACACTAACTTTTTTGCCTACACACGTCAAAAGTTATCTTAAATATTTCGAAATCCATCCTACACGTTGAAATTTATCCTACACAACTTGTAATTTATCTTACACAACTCGTAATTTATCCTACACTTTGAATTATTTTATTTTATTTTTTTGAAAAAATATATATTTTGAAGATAAGTTACAAAAAAAATTAATGTAGTTAGCTATTAAAGAGGAAGACTACAAATTAATGACCTATGTAGATTTACCAATGTACCCTTATAGTAACATTAAATACTTATATTAAATGAAGTAAAATAAAGCATTTTTATTGGTTGAAATTTCTTCTTTTTTCTTCTTACAAAAAAATTCTTCTCATTTGAACTCTCCACTAGTTCATAAGTCTTTTAATAGGTAAGTTTTAGATACATACTAACCAATTAAAGGCCACCTCTTAATCGATTAGGTCTCTTAATGGCTCATCACGAAGTTGTCAAACAACCCCTTAACCTTTTCATGTTATTATATTACAAATCTTTATCATTTTGTGGTAGCATATGAAATACCATTTATACTCAAATAATATATTAATAAAAAATAATCACGTTCTCTTGTATATTTTCTATATGATGTATTTTGATTTTTATATAAACTAACATACTCTTAAATACTTTTATTATTCATCTATATATATTATTTTATACTTGATAAAAATGACAGATACTATAGTTATATATTTATATGTTGTCTATTAAACTAGTTTTTTTTTTTTTTTAGTTTGAATATGATATTTTATTAATATTTTATATATAAGGCCAAACAAATTACACCAAGATACTAGTTACTTTCAATAATGCATTTTAGTTTTTTAAAACCCTTTGGCAGCTTTAAAACATTATTCTCTTTATATTTGTATTTAGCCCTTTATGTTTGTTTTGTTTTTAAAATATAAATAATTTTCATAAAATTAAACATTTTACAAGAAAACTTTCAAAAAAATAGTTCAATTGATCGGTAACCAATTAATATCGAGAGTGCGGGTAGTGGACAGCAGGACATGGCACAGTGTAGTGATGGTTAGGTGGACACCATGTTACTTGGGAACACTGCCACACCCTTTGCGGTGTCGCCCAAACCCCCTGCCCGGGATGAGTGTGTTGGTGATGCCGTATTAACCCATGGGTCTGGGTGATGTATAACCAAACCAACTCAATTTGTAACCCAAAAAGTTGAGAGATAGGAGGGATAAAAAGATAGATATTATGTGAAAGATGACAACCCCCAAACAAAGAGAACAAGCTGGGTAAATTAATAAAAACGATTGTTATAAATTATTATTATTATTATTATTAATTGATAACGTCAAAAGAATCAGTAAAATAAAGCTTAGGGACACATATAGTTCTTTTAAGGGTGAACGGAGCGGGGGCGGTAAACCCACTCGGTACCGACCCCCCTCCGTTGCCAACATGTTTACCGAACAAGCTTTACCGAAATGGGGGAGGAAATCGGTGAAGGGAGGGAAAGGGAGGGGGGGGGGGGGGGGGGGGGGAGTGGGTGTGTGGTGGGGTCCATTTCTTCACACTTTTTTTTTCTTTTTTTAAGGGGGTGTTTGGCCTAACTTTTATTTTTTTGGCTTATGCTTGTATTTTAAAGTAGCTTATGCTTATTTTCTTTCATTTGATAAGTTATTTTTTAAGTGTTTGGATTAGCTTATTTTCTTTAGTTGTTTGTTAAGTTATTTTGTACTATAGAAAGGGGTATAATACCATTGTGTGTATCAGATTCACATGAGTTAATCCACCATTTGAGGGCAAATGAGTAAAAAACCATCTTTTTCAAATAAGCTTATTCAAATAAGCTAAAAAACCATCTTCCCATAAGCTTCTTGGAATTAACTTATATAAGCTAATAAGCATAAGCTTAAAAAGCTAAACCAAACACCCATTAGTGCTTATTTTGTAAAAATAAGCCAAAAAAGCTATAAGCTTAGATAAAAAAGCTAGGCCAAACACCCCTTAAATAGTTTACCTAAACACCATTAGGTAAACCACCACCAATGTTTTTTAGCATTAGTTAAACAATTGACATGACGCTATTTGATTGTGTGATTTGAAAGTTTACCTATTCCAAATGTTTAACCACTCCCTTCACCCTAAGTTTGGATCTTGCTTTTTTTTTTTTTCAAGTTTATTTTTATGTTTTCATCACAATTTTTTCTCTTTTTATCTTTTAACGCATTAACTTTTGTTCTATATATAACTACAAGTATAATTGGCGTCATTCATTCACAATTAATGGTTTTTTTTTTACTTTTTTTATTAATTTTTTTATTATTATTCATATAATATATGCATTAATCCATAACATATTTATTTTGTTTTTTGTTGGTTTGTTTGTTTGTTTTTTGAACTTTAATGCTTTTCATATATATTATAAAACTTTGGTTTTTTATAACTTTTCCAAAAAAGTTAAATTGTTATTGTTTTAGTCTTTTTTCTCGGATACGATCGTGGTTCAGTAGCTACTTAGTGTGGTGTTTAGTGGTCACATTTGATCTATCAGGGTTTTTTTGTCCCCTCGACTTTCTAATAAGTGTCGTATAAATTCGACTTCGTCTGCGTGTCAAATTACGTGAGTCAGTTGGTGTTAGAATTCATATTTTTATATTATGTTGATCGTTGTTCAATTGCTACTTAGCATTGTTTTAGACCCCTCTCCGCAATACTGGTAGATGTGGTTTTACACCAGTGTCTTATCTTAGAAAACCGAACTGCTTGTGGATCTATTTATTTCTGGTAATTGGACCAGTCGGTCCAGGACCATTATTGTGACAATTATCTGTACTATGTTTTGATTCACGCAATTACTATTGCCATATTCTTCTGTCGACATACTGTTACTTTGCTTGTTTGTCGAGTGATACTATTCTAATTTAAAATGTTTTTATTTATCTTATATCTAATCTAACATATAATAAAAGACTCCAAATAATGTCACATGACATTTTCTCCTTCAACTTATTAAATATTAATAATATAATTAGTATATTTAATAAGGAAAAAAGGTATTGAACTAATTTAAAATCTTATCGTCTTACTATATCTAATAAGATAATATTAAATTTGAATTAATTTAAGTATTAATAATATTGATAACTAAACTATATATTCTATATATTAACACGTTAACAATAAAAATAACATTATTAGTATATATATAATATCTAATAAATTATTAATATCTTTTGAATTAATATGAATATCTTATATCTGATTTTTTTACTTTCAATGTTGGTCCCCATACTTTTCATCTTTCGCAAGTTTTCTTTTACGTTTCATTCTAAATTTTGTGAGTTTACACGCCGCAACGTGCGTGTGAGATTCAACGTTTTTCCGTCTATTTTTTTCCGTTTGACAGGCTCGTCGCAAGGCGCGTATTTCTTCTCGTTTGACATGTTCGTTGTGACACGCGGGTCCTACATCGACTTAGTTATTTCTTATATGTTTTACGTTTCGTACTAATTTGTTTGCATTAACCGATTAACACTCGCAACGGGTGTGTGTGGTTCAATGATTTTACGTCTGCTTTTCGTTCGGTTTTATTTTTTCCCTTTTTTATTTATTTTGTTTTTACAAACTTTTTCAATGTTGGTGGTCGCTGATAGTGTTGTGGCATTGTTGCTACTTGGTACGATTTTACGCTTTCGCCGCAACGCGGGGGTTTAATACTAGTATTTTATATACTTATTGTATTAAGCATCATCATGAATAAAGTATAACAATTTAAAACCTTGCTTGTTTGTCAAGTGATACTATCCTAATTAAAAAACGTGTTTATTTATCTTACATGTTTTATATAGTTTATTGTATTAAACATCGTGGATAAAAAATAACATTTAAATTTAGACCATTTTATAAATATGGGAAGGTTCATTTGAGAAGAAATTTAATGTGAGAAAAAAGAAGAAAGTGCATAATGGTAAAACATTAAATAGTTTATAACTCCTCCCATTAATTATGTTATCTCTAATTAATAAAGCAAAAAACATTTTATCTTACACGTTTCAAAATTTATCTTACATGTATCTTACACTTACCGAAATTTACCCTACACATGTCTAAATTTATCATATAAATTTAATAATTTATCCTATACATATACTAAAATTTATCCTACACATGTCGAAAATTGTCATTCACCCTAAATTATTTTATCTTCAAATGGTATATTTAAAAGTGAGTTACAAGTTTAATTAGTTACTAATTAATTACAATTAAAAATTTACCTATATGCCCTTATTAATAACATTAAATACACATATTAAATGAAGTAAATTGAGCATTTCTATTGGTTTAAAACTTATCATTTTTATTCTTAAAATTTTTTTCTTCTCATTTGAACCTTCCACTTTGTAACTATTGTGCAACTACACCAAAGCAGGTAATTTTTATGTACTTTAGTTAATTAAAACATGGGCAATGATCATTTCAGAATTCTAAGTAATTGCATTGAAGAACTTTCAGAACTCCTGACAAACAGTCGTTTCTTAGATATATTTTAATATTTAAGGTACTTTATCATTTATTAATATTTTTATGATTTCATATATGTTGAGTAGTTTACATATGCGTAATTGTAAAATTACATATAAAAACATGATAAAATTATTCTTAACATGTTTATAATCAAAAAAATACATATAATAGATGATAAAAGTAGAGTTAGGATTCTGTAAAAAAGACCTAAAATGTGAGAAAGGTAAGAAAGAATCTCAGCCATTAGATCTTTTGATCTAATGGTTGAGATCAATAGGGACCAAATTATAAAATATTTTTATTAATTTGGACTGAATTGAAATATCTAGGGGCAATTGTGTCTTTTTATCTTCATTTTGTAAATCAAAATCCCTGCAATTTCGTTCTCTCTCTCATACGCTCCCAATCTCTCTCTCTCTCTTCTTCCATATTCAATCCTCAATAAAAAAAAAATCGCCTGAGAAACCACTCCCGCTCCGTCAAGAACAAGCGTTGCATCAATATACGACGTACCATTCATCATCATCGATAAAACACTCTGAATCAGCGGCGGTGGTGGTGCCGGATCGGCAGTGGTGGTGCGGCGCTGGTGGTGCGGCGGTGGCGGGTGCCGGATCGGCGATGGTGGTGCGGCGGTGGTTGGTGCCGGATCGGCAGTGGTGGTGCGGCAGCGGCGATCTCTCTCTCTACATCGCACGACCAGATGATCTTTCTTTCTACACGACAGCGGCGGCGGAGCGGCAGTGGTGGTACCGGAAGTGGAGAAGATGATACAGAGGTGTTATATTCTTTACTGAATGGTGTTATTTTCTTTTCTGAATGGTGTTATTTTTCTTTTCATTAATGGTATTATTTTCTTTTCTTAATGGTGTTTTTTTCTTTTCTGACTGGTGTTATTTTCTTTTACCGATTGGTGTTATTTTCTTTTACTGAATGGTGTTATTTTTCGTTACTGAATGGTGTTATATTTCGTTACTGATTGGTGTTATACTTTCGTTACTGAATGGTGTTATATTTTCGTTACTGAATGGTGTTATATTTTCGTTACTGAATGGTGTTATATTTCGTTATTGAATGGTGTTATATTTTTCGTTACCGAATGGTGTTATATTTTTTTACTGAATGATGTTATATTCTTTACTGAATGGTGTTATTCGTAGTGTTTTTTAGAGATCTTTAAAAAAAATCATGTTCCTATACTTAAGGTGGCGGTTATGGTAAGTTTTGAATTAATTGAATTAATTATAAAATTACTTATTTACCCTTTTGAATTAATTTAGATGGAGGACACATGTCATCTCCACAATATTTCTCACATTTCTCACACTTTTAACTTTTTTTACAATAACCTTACCCGATAAAAGTATCATAAATATAAAAATATATAAACAAAAGTATTGTTTATTAAGAGTTCTAAAAATCTACAATTATATAGAGTTTAAAGTGAACCCAACCCGTTAAAACATAACTAAAGATCAATGAGAACTACATAAACATTTATAAGTTTTGTTTTAACTGTAAATATGTACGGTGGTTATGTAAATGCTTAGCTCACTCTCATTTGAACTCCATTACATTACACGCGCATTATTAAATGGTTCTTAAATTTCTGTATTTGAGATTTAAAATTATTTATTTATTTATTTAAATATGGTTATTAATCAAAATATACATGGCGTGTGACTCTTTGACACATGGGCCCCCAATCCAGGGTCCATCCATTAAAGCGAAAACAATCGTGGACTCGTGGCCCAATAGCCATTTTCTAGTTACATTGTCCAACCCTAACTCAAGGGTACGTACTGTAGAGATTTTTCATTAAATTAAACATATACATAAATTAAAATTTTTGCAGGCCCCCCTTAGGTTGGCTCTCAGTTGTCACCCACCTGTGCCATGCTTAGGGCCGGTTCTGAATCAAACATCTCAAAGTTTTGTTACATCAATGCAATAAATGCTTATAGACATTTGACGGTAGGCGGGGAGCACCACCTAGGGTTCGATATTTCGAAAAACATGTTATTTAAAAAAATCCTTATGCATATGTAAAAAAATGAACTAATAGGGTATACTCATACAAACACCAACATAGACCCACTTACAAAACTATTTTTATTGTTTAGATTAATTATTAGCCCATTAAGCATTAAGATTAGGTTTAGACCTTTAGGACAATTATATAAAAAATATTGAGTTGAATTCAATGTAAGAACTAGATTCACTTTTTATTAAAATATATTCCAAAATAAATAATAAATAATAACGAGACTCTCGTTATTTATGGGAAATTAGACTAGTACAAATATCGGTTACAAAATTAAAATAAACGAAAATAAAAACAATATAATTGTACCAATCTTGATTCAAGTCAATGTCTTTGGAAACTTCAACCGCACCTATGAGATCGAAACTCCGCTGCAAGACAAGCAAAATTGTTGACGGTTTTGGTTGAGGCACGTGTTCTACACGCTTCCCTTAGAACAGATTCCGCGCCTCCTCTCAGACGGTCTGTCTCCCAGGGTACAACAACCGGAACAGTATGTGTACTGCCGGAGATGGCACTCACGCCCGATATTACACCGGGTATAACTTGGTGTTCATACAAATAGGAAAATATGAAATTGAGAAAAGAATAATTTAGAGAGTGTTCCTCCCTAAATTTTCCATGGAACAAAGATGAATATGAGAAATAATTTAGAGAATTCTCTTCTCTATATTTCCTTGGAATCGTAGGATGACTTCTATGTATGTGTCTGACTTTTTCGTGTATTTACAAAATGAACTTCCATGTTCATTTTATATTCATACAAAAGAAGACTTGGTCAAACCTATTAAACAAGATAATAAAACTTGTAATGAATAGGGTTTAATTTCTCATTAATCTTGTACTAAACAAGATATTTAATATTGTAACAGACAATATTAAAGTTCAATCAAAAGGATTAAAGTGGTCAACTCGAAACGTCCATTTTCATTCATGACAGAATTAAATGAGTTGAGACCATTTAGACGTTAACTCACTAGTGGTTGACCAGTTTTCCTGGTCGCGCGTGCGCGTAGCCGGACCTGCACCAAGGCTACCGTCCTACGCGTGCGCCATAACTGATCCTCAAATCCATGCAACACTCTACATGGACCTTACGCCACGCCATATGGACCCGCGCACCACACATATGCCGTTGCGCATACCAGGACGCCACCTGGTCATGCGCCATCTATACTTGCGCGCCACACGGATGCTACTACGCATACCAGGACGCCACCTGGTCATGTGCCATCCAAACTCATGTGTCATTTGCAGTCTTCGCCATGGCATCCGCCTACGCCACCCAAGGGTGCACCATAAGCGGACCCGCCATGTATCTGATCACGCGCTCATGGACAAAAATACAAAGGCGGTGTGCGAAGTTCAAAGCGCACTACATAGGGCCTATAACCCACGGCACGCGCACATATGTGCACGAGTAAGGGTGCCGCACCCTTTAGGGTCCCCACTGGTGTTTGTCTTCAAGGAGTGCTCCTCCTTATATATCACTTTAAGTTTTGTCATTCCACCTATGTGGGACAAGATAACAAATCTCAATCCATTTTTCTTGTAAGGACCGTGTTCGCGACCTAAACGAGTCGGTTCAGAGGAATTCCATCAAATACAGGTGCGGAAAACAAGTATTTGATCTATAAACAGCTGAATCTTCACTTTAACACTGATTTGTATTGATATGAAAGCAATTACAATCAGTTCTCACACCGGCAGCACCTCGGTATGGAAATCACAAATGTTACTCTTTTTCAACTTATGATTTCGCTTGACACTAATCTCCTATATATAAAGATTGAGATTTCGCTTCAGCAAGACTCAAGCGAAATCTTAACATGTTGATTTCGCTTGAGTAGCTTCAAGCGAAATCTCTTCAACATCTAAATGTTCAAGCGAAATCTTGCTAATTCTCTCTCATTCTCTCGTTCTACGTGCCCTGATCTATTCTAGCTAGTCTAAGACTTGATACAAGACGAAGTCGACAGATGTAGTGCACCAACAGACTCCCCCTCAGATGTTGACGAGTTGACTATCGAGTCACATCAATACTGTGTCTTCACATCTTCATTCTTAATCAGTCTCTGGACTTTTCTCTCTCTATCTTCTTCTCCAGAATCTCCTGGCTCTATCAGACTCCCCTTCACGATTTGCTGGTATTCATTTGTTCTTCAGCAACATCTGCTTTAGGATCGATGTCTGACTCAAATGTTGTTTACAAGATCATTGCCTGGCTTTTATCTAATTCTCTTGATCAGATCTCTTGATTCCTTAAGTTCATCAGCATCAGCAACTAGCAAACTTTAGATTCATGATCAGAGTCTGACTTTTGTAGACTTTGAATGAATTAACCTGGCTCACCTGTAACAATCTTAACCCAGAAATAAATTTTCTAAATTTAACAATTTAAATGCACCAACAATCTGATATAATCAGATACTTCTCTCTCATATTACAAACCAATGATGAACCAAATGTAGGTTTTTTTTTAAAATACCAATTGTAGGATTTTAACAAACCTTTTTACATTTTAAAAATCACTCCCCCTCACAACCAAGTCATCATGTTTAGCACTTGAAATTTTGACAATCCGCTTTCCAATATCAGTTGTCGAAAATCTTTTTGTATTTTTTCAAAATTTACGCTAAAACACACTAAAAACTTTTTGTAATTTTTGATTGTAAAGGAATGCAATAAAGAAATATTTACAAACAATATTTTTGTGAGTTTGTGCAAGAGGATCATATCAGTTTCTGAGACAGATCACTAACACCGTTAAGCTTCATTTCATATTAAGTTCTAAACAATTTACCTAGATTGTCAGTATATTTGTCCACTTAAATTCTCACACAAAGTTCAATTGATCCGAGATACGAGATATTAATGTTTTAAGCACTTGAACTTATCCGTGTGTCCCACTACTTGAATATACTCCCGTATCCAGATCCCAATATTCAGTCTTACAGGTGAGTATACCACAGATGATATCTGTCAAGGGAATAAATTATAGTACGAGGGCCGTGAGAGCTCAGGTCGATACTCCCGTATACGCAGAGAGATGACGGCTTCGACTTTTTGGTGTGTCCCCTTTAGAGGATCTTTTGTTTCAACAGCCATGATTAGCATTTTTCAATGTTTCATCATTTTTTAGCTGAGGGTGAGCTATATTTCAAGCAAATGTAAAGTATTCTCCGGGGACTAGGCCATTGCTTCCGCAAAATCAGAAGTCCCGGGATAATACCCCAGATATCACTGAGCATAAAGACCTAGTATCTCAGAATAAGGGACCTTTCAAACAAGATTTCAGGGGTTACCTATATATCCAAGTTTGTGTTAACCCACAGAACAAGCAAGTTTGAAATTTAGATTTATATCCCGTCACAATCTACTAAACGTGCAAAAACCTACTGACATATCCACAGTAAGATTGTTTATCACATTTTTTCTTTACATTTCTTTAGCATGTTGTGATAGTCTACGGATGTACTATCATTTCCTCTATATGCAACAAAAACTCATTTTTGAATTTTATCATGTTTTTGTTTTTTTTTTCAAATTTTCAAATGTTTTTGGATTTTTTTTAAAAATTTTTACTCCCCCTAAAATGCAAACACATTTTAGGAAATTTGAAAATAAACTGTACAATAAAGTGACAACTGATATCGAATCGCATAAAATCTCCATTCACTTGGCATAAACAATCAGAACTCCCTCTATCACAAAACTATTTTCTCATTTAGATTTCAAAACACTTAAGTTTGTTTTAATCAAAATGATTTTTCCGGAAAATAAGTTTTGATGATATAATCATTTGTAGATTCGGAGTGTGGTTTATCACATTGTCTATTCTTAACCACTTGTAGCAGATCAAGTACAAATTAATGTCCTTGATTTACCACTTGCAAGTATGCACCATCTATATCAATTGTAAAAATTACCACGTGTAGAACACAATATCACTTGTAGGAATGTTACGTCTACATCACCATTTTACCAATCAAAATGCCGATTCCTGCTTCACACTTACCAACCTGGAAGCTCTGGCAATTCCTGCAGTATGACTTGCCAAAATTTAACTATTACAAGATTCATTCACAAAAACTATTTTCAAGAAAGATGCCGATTCCTGATCCGCGATAAAAACTTGGGATCTCCGGCATAGTCCTTAGACTATCATGGAAAACAAACTTCCACCCAAGTCTTATTTGACTTGGTGGCTTCCAATTCCTGAGCAGTAGGGTTGTAAGTTGCCTTTTTAGTTGCATAAAAATCTTTAACCCCTTTTACTTTCCCATCAAGCATTTTCTTGAAAATTTTCTTAACATTTCCATTGAATGTTTTTTCAATATCAAAATCTGAGATTTCTATTTTACCAACCATTTGTTTAATCTCTTCCACACTCAGTGATTTAATGTCAGCATCATTCATCAAATCTTTGATATCATCTTGTGACTCCTCTGATTTTGTGGAATCAGATTCATTGCCAGATTGTACATCTGATTTTTTAACAATCCATTTTTGATTGTCTTTTGCACTCTTTTTGTACAATCTTTTAGAATTTTCACCAACTTCATTCTTTGAATTTTCAAAATTTTTGAAGTTTGTAGTTGGTAAATCATTCTTTTCAACCACTTTTTCTTTAAGTTTTTCAGATACTCCCTGTTTTTTGTTGACTTTGTTTGGACAATTGTGAGCGATGTGTCCAACCACTTGGCATTGAAAACAAGTTCTTGTGTCTTTTGGTTGAAAAACTCCAATTTGATGAAAAACTCCAGTTCCTGTTCTTTTTCTTTCAGCAAGGAACTCTTGATTTGATTTTCTCAAGAATGAGCTATTTGACTCCTCTTCATAGCTTTTACCTGCAACATATGTCATTTTTGATTTAAAATTTCTAACATATTTTTCATTTTTACGATTTTCAGGTGGAGTAAAACCAAGACCTTTCTTTTTGTAACTACAATTTTGATTTGTTTTCTTTTGAAAACTAGAATCAGAATTGTAATTCTTTTTTCCTTTTTTCTTGTTTAACCTTTGTTGAACTCTAGAAGTGTATTTTTTAGGTTTTTCAATAGATTTTAGATCCTTAATTTCAGAAAAATTAATTTCCGTCATTTTGAAAACCTTTTTAATCATGTCAAAACGAACACTTCTAATCGGAAACTCTTTGTCAGAGTATAATTTGTCCGAATCATTTAAAGTATATGCAACTTCAAATATTTCATCATCCAAATTTGCCTTTGATAGCAAAAATTCTTTACTGTAAGACCGTTTTTCCGATGACTTTGAACTGTTGACTGACGAACTTGAACCCCCAGACTCAAACTTTGACTCAGACACCTCCTCAGTATCCAACACCTGATCGACCACCTTTTTGATTAACTCAGACTCATGATCAGTATCAGACGAGGTAAACGTGATATCAATGTTATCTGGTAAAACGTCAGTTGTCTCGGATTTTAACTTTATATTGACTGCTTTTTCGACTTGCTCCTCATTTGGTTTTCTAGGAGAATACCCTTCCCAGATAGGAGGCGGACACTTGTTGTATTTAACAGTCGATTTCTTACCAGTCTCATTCTTTTGCTTCTCATCCTGTTGTTGTTCTTTTGCAGCTTGTTTCTCCTTTAGTTTCTTCATGCGATCTGCAAAATAAAAATGAAAACTTTCAGGAGAAAGATGATTTTTAGCAATATTAATATGTTTCTCTTCCTCATCATCACCGCTACTCTCCATCGGTGTTTGATCAAACTCTACAGATTTTTCAGAATCAGCATCTGAAATACCAGAATCAGATGGTGTTTGATCAAAAACAACTTCTTTTTCTGAAGTATCCTCATTTTGCACACTCTCATCTGTAGTTAATGATTCAGAATCAGCACTTTCTGAACTTTCTTCAGATGTAATCGATTGTTCTTTCACTGTTTCACCAATTGATCTCATCCAAGTAGCAAACACATCTGGTTCTCTAACAATCTTTGCAATGAAAGCTTTGAAATCCCCCTTTTCATCAACAAACATATCCCAGCTGAATCCTTCAGGTAGTTGTTCATCATTTTGATCCACTATACATGCTGTGCTGTTAGAAGAAATGTAGTTGCTCCAGTTGAAATCTACCAAACATCCTTTCTTTGAATCTTCAATCTTTCTACCATGAGCCGTCTGTAATTCTTGTGTCTGACCAACTTGCTGATAAATGGCCTTTCGGTAGTAATCATCTTTTCCAAATGGATTCTGAGCACCACTAACTTCTCTGTTTTTGCATTCCCGCTTAAAATGACCTTTTTCCCTGCATCTGAAACAAGTAACTTTAGATTTATCAAAACCTAAAGTAGAAACACAAGCATCAAGAAAATCATTTCTCCCGGTAATTGTCTTGAACTTTTCAGCACGTCTAAGAACACTTGCAAGACACCATTTGATATCCATTAGTTCCATCTCTTCTGCATCTATTTGGTCGTAATCCTCTTTGGTAAGCATAGGATTTCCAATTCGACCAGCCACTAAACCTTCATATGAGATAAGCACGGAACCAAGTAATGCCATATGATCTTTCGCAATGTCTTCAGAAAAACTTTGACCTTCTGGAAGATTTAGAGCTATGTTGCATTGAATCACACAACCATTTCCCATCTTTGTGCTTTGAGACTGAAAACTTTCTGATGAAGTTTTTGGATTGACACTTGGATATGATGAGAATCCACTGCTTTTGTTTGAGCTTTGATCAATTTTTTCTGTAGTATCCCCAACACTGTATGCAGTCTGAATTTTCGGACTTCTTTCAGCTTCTGAATTCGGAACACTACCCTTGTAATACATCTTTACATCTTGTTGACCACTTGGATTATTCATCCTAGCAATCTTCTGCTGTTCCAAATCCTGACTTTCAATCTTTTCAATGAACTGAGAAATTGACAACCTATCATAAACTCCAGTATTCTTCAGTATCATCAAATAAGTTCCCCACTCTTTCTGAGGTAACGCATCAGCAAGTTTATCTACCCATTCTTCATTTTCCTTTTTAATGTTCATCATTGACATTGTTCTCACTAAGTGACAATATCGTTCAATGAGTTTCTTCGTATCTTCTCCGGGCAAACTTGTGAACAAATCAAATTCCTTTTTAAGCAATGCCTTCTTGCTTTTAATCATACTCGTACTGCCTTCAACCTTGATTTTTAGAGCATCCCATATTGATTGTGATGTTTTGTCATGTTGAAGTAGTATGAAGATGTCTTCTTTGATGGCCTGTTGAAGTAAACTGATCATCATCTTTTCAGCTCGGTATATTTCCCGTTCTTCCTTACTAAAATCTGAAAGCTGTTTTTCAGTCTGCATTTCGGTTAGTGGTAGAGTATACTTTGTTAAAATACATTCCCATGATCTCAAATGATTTGCCTGCACCCAGTTTTCGAATCTATCTTTCCATCCATAGTATTCTTCAATTCCCATTAGCTTAGGGGGTTTCTGAGTCGTCCCCGTTTCGTTTTCTGAATTCATGTTCTGAGCAATGGAAGATGAACTAGGCGATGTTGCAAATGCGTTGTGAAAATCAGTATCCATGATTAATTTTGCACGTATCTCGTGATTAAAACAATTTCAAGCGAAATCAGTTTTCAAGCGGTACCCTTCAAGCGAAACAATTAAACTGAACAACTCTCAAGCGAAGTTCTTGAAGCGAAATACTTTGAAGCGATCCTGAAGAAAGAACCCTGAAGCGAACACCTTGAAGCGAAAATCTTGAAGCGAAAACGAACTCTGTTTGAAGCGAAATGTTAAGTGTCGCTTGAAATTTCAAGCGAAATCGTCCAATAATACTGAACTGTTCAAGCGAACTCCATTCAAATGTCGATTTTGATCACTTTTAGGTCGAATTTTGCTGTGAAACTTTCAAGGGTTTGTTATCTAGTACTTTTAAACAATCCGTGAGAAATTGAATCAATTTTGACCGTGAAATATTTCTGAACTAAGAAAAGAAGGTGTAGAAGTAAGAAATTTTGATCGATTTCGGCTGAATTTTGCAGAACTCCTCCTCCTGGGCTCTGATACCAATTGTAAGGACCGTGTTCGCGACCTAAACGAGTCGGTTCAGAGGAATTCCATCAAATACAGGTGCGGAAAACAAGTATTTGATCTATAAACAGCTGAATCTTCACTTTAACACTGATTTGTATTGATATGAAAGCAATTACAATCAGTTCTCACACCGGCAGCACCTCGGTATGGAAATCACAAATGTTACTCTTTTTCAACTTATGATTTCGCTTGACACTAATCTCCTATATATAAAGATTGAGATTTCGCTTCAGCAAGACTCAAGCGAAATCTTAACATGTTGATTTCGCTTGAGTAGCTTCAAGCGAAATCTCTTCAACATCTAAATGTTCAAGCGAAATCTTGCTAATTCTCTCTCATTCTCTCGTTCTACGTGCCCTGATCTATTCTAGCTAGTCTAAGACTCGATACAAGACGAAGTCGACAGATGTAGTGCACCAACATTTCTCATCTTTGTTTTTCTAAACATACAACTTCAAGCTTCGATATCTCATTCATCTCAGCTCTATTTGGACATAGTTTGAACACAAACCCATAAATAATTATTTATACAACACATATATAAATATTATTAATGTCCAAAATATTTAGTGAAAAACTCATTTTCACTAAAATTTCCAACATTCAATATTTGCGACCGACCCATAGCTTAAGTAGGGCAAGAGGGGGCGGCCGGCCCCCTGAACTTTTCGTTCAGTCAGTAGTGTGGAGTATGTAGTTTGCGTATAAGTTTTTTGGGTATATACGTTTTCAACCACGCAATTTTATAGAAGTTTTTAGGTCCGATGACTTCTGCCCACCCGGTCGGAAATCTCAAGCTTCGCCACTAGACCGACCTGGTAAAATTATTAGTAGAATTTGGGTTAATCTTTGTGACCGACCTGGTAAAATTCTTGACCGACTATTGGTGGGTATAGTACCCTAAAGATAATCTATAGGAGTTTAATTGATAATTATATAAAAAATATTGAGTTGAATTCAAGTTGCAGTTGCAGAGATGCTTATGATTGAAAGCCGAAATCATTATCATATCTGCTTGATTATTCTTATTATAATTTGCTATAAAAATTGAAGTGATGGCACATTTCAGGTGGGATTTGATCGCCGGCAGGATTCCTGGCCGGAAACCAGAAGAAATAGAGAGGTTTTGGTTGATGAGACACAGTGAAGTATTTAGCGACTTGAGGACTCAAACCAAATCTTAATATTATATACTACTTGATGTTGGAAGATAGATAAACATCCACATCAAATTTAATTAATCATGTGCGACTTATACTTATCTTGTATTATTAGTTATATGTATTTAAACACTTATTATTCTAGGTTTGGTGTGTCGTATATTTTAGGCGGTTGTATATATTGCTTTAGCCGGCATAATCGCAGGTATAAAAGCCTGCAAATCAGATATCAATAAAGTGATCTGAATATTCTCTCTAAAACCTTGTATTTACGTTGTTTAATACAAGGATATTTCGTAAATGTGTCACAAGTTATGACGGTTGGTCAGTTCTTTTTAGACATAATGGAAAACATGAAAACATACCTTTGATTCCATCAGTACAGGTCAGCAGAGAATCCAGATAGAGACGCAGCAACAGTGTTTGACATGATTGTCAGCTTGATCTGGTTCCTTCTTAGGGTGCAATCTAATGATGGTGATGATGAGAAACCGACAAGGGAATCGGTTATGGAGAGGAGGTCGATTGATGATGTTATGTGAATTAGTTAGGTTATGTGTCTAACCTTAGAAACCTCTACATTAGTCTTCTTATATAAGCACCCAGGAGGAAACCCTAATTAGTTAATAAGGGTAATTAGGCCCATCAACAATTACCAACTAATTATTTAATAGGATTGTTATATATTTTGATCCATATAATGTAAATGATTATAATGGCTACTAGATTAAATATAAAATAAATATATTTAATCTTACATTCTCCCACTTAGCCGAGTAATCATTTACTATGAGTATTAGGTAAGCCTGATCAGGATTTAACACTCATTTTAGCCTTAAACAAGTACTATAGCAGAGAAATACAGCCGTTGAATCATTATGCGACTCAGAACCCCCATTAATCATACTATAGCCTTAATTTAAAACCTAATCGTCATGATCAAAATACGCATAAGCCCTTTGTTTGATTTGTAACTTTATTTGTCTATATGCCGTTATGTCGACTTTGACATATTCTTAGAGACATACAAAATCAAACTGATGAGGAAAATTAACTAATACTTAGTCATTCATAGTCCGATATGCAATTGCGCATGGCCATTAATTAATACCCGTCTATGAGCTCTCTTAATAAGACTTATGGGTAATAGCCCTTCAGTTATAGGATCCTTAAGCATATCATGAATGTATTCGATACAAAACTTAGTTTTCTCAATTCGTTCATAAACGAATAATTAATTGCGTATCGAAAATTAATGCAGCACCTCTTGAACTGTTACTGTTCAATGAGTCATGGTAGCTGACTTTATCACACTAAGTCTTCAAAACATTAATTATATGGAGTTAATAAACTTATGAGTCCACTGATAAATTTCCAACAACATTTAGTGACTATATTATGTCGTTATAACTTAGGTTGTTAATATCAGTGCATTATGACTCCTCCATGAAATAGGTTTTGTCTGCTGACATAAAGATATACCCGAAATTACATTTTGTCATCTTTGAATATCTCAAAGTTAGAGTAATAAACCGGTTTTAATTCTCACTTCTTCTTCAAATTATAGCTTCTCGTTTCTTTTAAGATATTGTAATACTCCATTAGATGCTTCACATTAATCTAGACATATCTAGTGTGTTGCAATGTGAGTAATATCTAAACGAGTATAGACTTGAACTTACATAAGGCTTCCAATTAATGAAGCGTAAAAAATAATCTCATTTACCATATTATCCTCTGAAGGAGAGCAATATTGATTGTTACATATGTAAGGACCCATTTAATGTTAAACTTATGGAACATAACTAATATCCCATTGGGTCTATCTCAGTATGTTATGATATCAATCACGTAAGAGATATCTTTGAGATTTATTATATCAAAGTTTGTGTTAACAATGCCTTGACTTATGTAACATATACCTGTCAAAAGAATATCATCTATATAGACAGGTTTATCTTAGTTGCTCCCACTCATTTTGAGGTAGGTACATTAATCCACTTGGTTCTTGATGAAAATAATTACGTTAGCTTTTCATCACATTATGATGTTTGCATTAACCCATACATGGATTTTATTGGCTTACAAATAAAGTGTTCCTTAACCTTCAGTTTAGAACTTTCAGGTTGTTTTATGAACATGTAAATATGTGAGCCATTTGTTAAGGAAAATTGTTTTTAATGTTCATCTAATGTAGCTTTAAACTATTATAAGCTACTAGAACAGTGATGATCCTCAAAGACAACTTTGATAATTTATCTCTTCCTAAGTATAACCTTTGACAATCAATCATGTTTCTTAGTGTCTTAACGTTTGTATTAGGATTTGGTTTAGTTATGAACACTCTTAGGTAATTCAATCAAATCCCAAACGTTATACGAACACATAAAATCAGTTTTACTAGAAAACTGTTTTATTCCATTTAGAAGATTGATTGACACTAATGACTTAATTTGAAGAGATAGGATCGGTAAACTTTTCCAAAATCCATTTCAACTTCAGTTAGGAAGGTTATGTAATAATCAAAGTTAGTAGGTTTTTAAACCTAGATGACCTCCTGAGTTGATTATTGGGTTCATTAGAAGTTTCAGTTTTATGGATTAGCTCTTGGTTAGGTTGCTATCATTTTCCTTCTAAGTTTGAAAGAGTTGGTGCAGTATGGTGTACAAGAGGTCTAATCGGAGTTAAATTCGGAGTGAAATTTAATGACACTCTTCCCCCCGCCTCTTGTATTCCTTACAAATCATGATAAGGACTTTGACTTATCCCACTGACCTTAGAAAACTTTAGGAACTCAGCATGCTTAGGGTCAATGTTTAATGACCAACAAATTCTAATAGAGAAACAAGTTAATGACGTTAGTCGTTGTGATTTCTCTTATTGAGGATTATGTTAGTTTAGGCAACAATGAAACTTTTGTAAAAGTAGCATTAGATTTTAAGGAGACAAGTTATGATAGAACAATGTCGTGATGGAGCGGTGTCTTGTACAAGAGGTGCAAATTTAGGTAATGTAAAATTTTCACTCCCCACCTCTTGCAACTATTGCAAGTTATTATTAAGACACGTAATGCTCCCACTGATCTTTAATATCTCTAGAAATGCTACAAGGGAAGTTTCAATGAGGTACGTGACGTGGGAACCTATCATATATACGTTAGACTTTATTTGATTTCTTTAATGTCCAGATATCATAAGAAACTTTAGGGACATATTTAATAGAAATCTTATAAAGTATGTATATTAATAGATTTCTTCTAAGACCGTGGGCTATATGCGACAAAATTTAGATACAAGTTGGTAGTCTTTCAAATGATAAATAAATTATGTCTGAATATTCCATTTGGAATAAGTTCCACGAATGTCAATGAATGACTTATGATGGACCCATACTTATTCCTTAAGCCAAGTAATATTTAGGGCTATAACGTCATGATTTAAAATCACTTAGAATGAGATTAGATAAAAAATCATCCTCATTAACCATGTCATGATTTCTCATGAATTTTGGTTATAATGGATGAAATTTATAAGTCTCATTTTTCCTTTTGTCAAATTCTCATTTGCATGATGACAAAAGTTGTGAAAGTGTAAGGTATCATCTAGTTTTATCTTAGTAATGTTTCAATCCAGATATTTAGAACAAATAAAATGAGAGTTTAAGGTAAGTATGACTTTATGTTGACTATGCAAACCTCACAATCTTCATAACATTGCTTAATTATGATACTATATTCTGATTAATCTTCAGAATATATAAGGTGTCGAAAAGCGTTGTTAGAATATTGCTTATTATGGTTCCTATAGTCTTAACATTTAATTTTGTCACTAACTCTCGTGTTAGTTATTTGTCGAGTTCTGGTAAGAAAACGTATGGAACTAGAGTCAACTAATCATGTGTTAATTGGAATATTAAAAATTATCAGACTTAAATATCATTAGTAAGTGACTACCTAATTAACTTATCCAACTGTTCTTTGGAATAATGGATAGTCTCGTTGCTTATGCCTAGTCTAATGACATAATTATGTAGTGAGATTTTCCCTTGAAGAACCTTAAAGTTGGAATTAGCACTTGTAATTTGTCTATGGACCTTAGAACAATCCTCTTTTAAACTATTAGTGGTTGTAAGGTGAATAACATCTTATTTTCCAGTTTCAAACATTTATTTCTATATACATATATTGCTTATCAACACACTCATTATATTTTGGTACTTTTGAGTGTTATAGTTGATTTATAAGGCATCAAATTGTACAAGTGAAAATCTTAGTATGTAATGTACTGGAAAAAATGTACTTATTTCCATGCGTAAGCCCTTAACTTTATGGGTCATGGTATTGTACATTATTATGTATTCACATATACCACTTAGCTTTATAGTTTATAATTTTAAATGAAGGCATGCATCTTAGGAGTTCTAGTGATTATTCCACAATTATAGATTAGTCTTAGGAAAGACTTAATCTGGAATAACCTTTTAGTGACAGCACTTATTCTTGATTATTATAAGAGACATCATGTTCGATTTATCCTAATCATCATGCTCTACTTTTCTTCTGTAGTGCTTTATCAGAATAGAGCAATAGGATTATCGTGTCTTAAGAGATAATCAAGGATTTAATTTAAGAGCTAATTCTTATAGAAACTTTAAGCAAAATATATTAGATTTAGGAATTAGAGTGGATGAGATATAGACTTATAGAAGAAAATTATAGTGAGTAAAATTATGGGTACTAAGAATAAGGCAGACGAAATAATCATAAAAATTAATTAAGGATCATTAATATAAGGATCATTATGTGAAGAGGTTGTGATATGTCTATTACTAACATCAAAATAATAGACTATTTAAAGTTCTACTTAAACGAAGACAAATCAGCTTTGGCCAGAAGTGTAATCATTTAAGCATGTGTGCAAAGTGGTTGTAACAAATCAGCTTTGGCCAGAAATTGAGAAAATCAATTTAGTTATGCACTTGTTAAGTATGCCATCTATGAATGAATTAAATCAGCTTTGGCCAGATATTAAGACATTCATGTTTATGATGTACACTTAACTTAGCTTTCGTAATACTTGAACGATAAGTAGATGCATCAAATCAGCTTTGGCCAGAAGTGATACATCAGAAGCTCATTCAAGTTAAGCCATTTTGGTTTTGTGAAACATTATTTGATCCTTATTAATTAACTAAGTATTTACAAAACCAATCATTTAATAGCAAACCACCTGTTAGCGCGGATCGAACTCCGCGGTGAGTTCGCTGGGGGTGCAGGGGAACAGCGTGCCCCTCACGGGGTTCGGGGCGGAGCCCCGAGCTAAATCTTAGTTCACATTAAACAGCCTAAAAAAATGAGGTTTCGAGCGAGATCTCGACTCAGTTATGAGGTCTCGAGTGAGATCTCGAGTCAAGTCTCGACTCAACTTGTAAAATTATGAGGTCTCGACTCATCAAGGTCTCGAGTCGCCACCTCAGTCTCGAGTCGTAATCATGGTCTCGACTACTCTGAATTATGAGATCTCGACTCCTTATGAGGTCTCGAGTCGCAACCTTATGGTCTCGAGTTATGACCTTATGGTCTCGAGTCGAGACCTTTGTCTCGAGTTGTAAAGATTTAAGCCCTTAGTCAAAACCTTAGTGGTCTTGAGTCGAGACCTTATGATCTCAAGTCGAAATCGTTGTCTCGAGTTATAAACACTTGAGAACACTTATGATTTCGAGTCGAGACCTTGGTCTCGGGTGGTTAAAATTTATCTCGAAACTTCTGTTACAGCTATTAATGTGAATACATAACCGAAAATTCGAATTGTTAGGGATTTTGAGATATGGTTTCCTGTTTTAGTGATGATCTAATTTTATCATAATATTTCGAAAATTACAACTGTATATCTTTTAACAGTTTTCGAATAAACTTAACAGATTAAATTGGATCAAACAGGGAAATAACACTCAAAAATCCAAATTATATTCCAAAACATAAAGGAATTTCGAATTTTCCTAAGAACACATGATGAACCCTAAAAATAAAAACATGATTCTGGAACCTGAAACCTTAATTTTAAGGCTTTAAACAGATTTCGGTACAATTAAGATTTACCATTATGATTCCGAGTCATTTAAAAAACATTCTTTACCCGAAAAACATTGATCTCGGCACATATGACCCGAAAACAGCCGTGAGTGTTATTGAGTTTTCAAAACTTCTGTTTTCCAGATTTCAATCCCAGAATAATGGATACGAAAACAGAACTGACTAATCAACATATGCTCTGATACCACATGTTGGTCAGTTCTTTTTAGACATAATGGAAAACATGAAAACATACCTTTGATTGCATCAGTACAGGTCAGCAGAGAATCCAGATGGAGACGCAGCAACAGTGTTTGACATGATTGTCAGCTTGATCTGGTTCCTCCTTAGGGTGCAATCTAATGATGGTGATGATGAGAAACCGACAAGGGAATCGGTTATGGAGAGGAGGTCGATTGATGATGTTATGTGAATTAGTTAGGTTATGTGTCTAACCTTAGAAACCTCTACATTAGTATCCTTATATAAGCACCCAGGAGGAAACCCTAATTAGTTAATAAGGGTAATTAGGCCCATCAACAATTACCAACTAATTATTTAATAGGATTGTTATATATTTTGATATGTATAATGTAAATGATTATAATGGCTACTAGATTAAATATAAAATAAATATATTTAATCTTACAATGACGAATTCCGACCCATGTATGTTAATCAATAAATAAATATTTTATGAGAATTGTGTAGGAAATGTTATTATTTTCTCTTATTTATTTTGCATATATTAATATTTATTCGGTAAACAATAATAATTAACCTTTTATAGATTATTTGTGACAAATTTGTGACGCAACTGTCAATTAATTAGGATTTTCTTATTTTTTGCCGAAAACTTGTCACAAGTTGTGACGGAATTCGACGGATGGTTTAAGTTAATTAAAAAATAAATATTTCGTCATAAATGTGTAGGAAACGGTATTATTTTCCCTTGTTTTTTTGCTTATATAAATATTTATTCGGTAAAGAAGAATAATTAACCTTTTGTAGGTTATTTTCGACAGATTTATGACGCAACTGTCAATTAATTAGGGTTTTCTTATTTTTCGTCTAAAATGTGTAGTAAACGATATTTTTTCCCTTATTTTTTTTGCTTATACAAATATTTTATTCGGTAAAGAATAATAATTAACCTGTTGTAGATTATTTTCGACATATTTGTGATACAACTGTCAATTAATTAGGGTTTTCTTATTTTTCGCCGTGGATGCATTGAAAATTTATCACAAAATCTTGAATTTTTTTTTGTACGAAATTCGTCATAAAAGTGCTGTAATCTGTGATGAAAAAAATTGTCCCATTTTTCTAGTAGTGATTGTTGTTGTCGTTTGTGTTGCGTATATATCAGAGGTAATCTGATAGTACTTTAATAAGTGGCATCATAGCCAAATATATGGGATCTATGAAAAAGATGGAAGACGTATTCATGGCGGGTAGCCAAGATGGTGCGGGCGTGTACCAATGAATCCAGCGATTCGATTCTGTGAAAAAACATTCCAGAAGCATGAAGAATCTGTTAGATTCGTCAGTCACGTGTGATTATGTGAAGGAGAAAACGTCAAGTGTTGATGACTTGTGTATGAAACTGGGCGGATTCAACATGGGTAATGTTGAATCAAAAGGCAAAAACAAAAAGAATGGTGTAATGTCAAAGTCACAGAAACATAAATTGAAAGAGGTATGCATTGTGCAATTACTATTCCAATAAGAGTGGTGCCATGTCTGAAAAGAGGATCAATAATTCTAAATATATAGTAGTCAAATGGACTTATAAATATGGACTTGATGATACGTGGTTCGTAAGCATGACAAGAAATAATCATGCATGTGGTAATCTTAATAAATTTCTTAAGTTAAGAAACGTGCTTTGAGTAGTAACACAGGCCTTCGAGTATCACGAAAGTTACTTTAGAGGGAAGGGACAAGTGTTGGTGTGTTAAAACAATGATATGTACATAATTGAATCTGTCTTTTATGTACCCACGCTTAAGTGTGACCTTCTTATTATGCAACAATGTTACATTACGAAGACGTTTGCAAAGGATGTTGTAGAAAGTAGTGATGATGAAACCATGAGTGAATTGGTGATGATCAGAAAATAAGTGAGGCTGAATTACTAGAAAAACATTTCGAAACTTTGAAGATTGAAAGTGAAAGGTATTAGAAGGATTATAATTATAAGCTAGATATAATATGACTTTATATTAGGTTAATATGTAACATTATTATTAGTATTCGTAATATAGATAGATAATATAGATATGGGCGGTTATCAAAATCTGCCGTCATGTATATATACATTATTGTATCATTCCTGCAGAATTACCAATTCAAATACGAACATTCATATCATTAAAACCCTAATCTGCAAACCTGATCTAATATAGTGGTATCAGAGCCACATCGATCCAGAATTCATTAGACTAAATCTCAAAATTCATCAGCATATTCAATCGAAATGACAACGACAAATGGAGGGATTCAAACTCAAATCCCTAAACTGTTGGGACAAAATTACTTCCACTGGCATATTCAAATGAAAGTGTTATTGGAATCTCAAGATCTATGGACAATTGTAGAAGAAGGATATAGAGAACCCGCCGCCGGAGCATCGGAGAGTGATCAAAATAATCACAAAGAAATCGTTAAGAAAGACAAGAAAGCACTGCACATCATGTTTCAAGCGATCAATGACACAATATTTGAACGACTTGCAACAAGCAGAACTTCAAAGGAGGCATGGGACACTCTGCATAAGGCTTACCGGGGAGAACACAGAGTCAAGACGGTAAAACTCCAAACTTTACGCTGTGAATTCGATGCATTAAGAATGAAAGATAGTGAAACAATAGAAGAATATGTCAATAGAACGACAATGATAGTAAATCAATTACGTTTAAATGAAGAGAACATCACTGAACAACGAATTATTGAGAAATTACTTCGAAGTTTAACGAGAAAATATGAAGTGGTAGTCGTAGCAATAGAGGAATCCAAAGATCTGTCCGCCTTATCCACTAAAGAATTATTAGGAATATTGCAGTCTCATGAATTGAGACTTAAACAATATGATGATACCCCAATGGAACAAGCTTTTCAAATACAAAACACAAGTTAGGATCGGTCAAGACCTTTTAGATCAGATAATTACGGTAGAGGAAGAAGTAGGGGAAGAGTTAGAAATTATGGACAAATATGATGCTACAACTGTAAAAAACTGGGGCATACGGCACGTTTTTGTCAGAAAAAGGATGAGGATGATAAGAATAACAGTGTTTTAATGCATGAAGAAGACAATGATGAAGGAAACGACGAAACGTTGTTTATGATTTTCAATATGGAAGAGATCACCAAAGAAGATTGCTGGTATTTCAACAGTGGTTGCAGCATTCACATGACCGGAAATAAAACATTATTTACTACTCTAAATGAGTCAGAAAAAAGGGAAGTTAGAACAGGTGACAATAAGAGACTAGAAGTACTAGGAAGTGGTGATGTAACAATCAAAGTGAGAGGTGTAGAGAAGAAGGTACCCAATGTCTTCTATGTAGAAGGGTTAAAACATAACCTTTTGAGCGTCGGAAAACTCGTGCAAAAAGGTTATGAAGTGAATTTTCATAATCGTTCCTGTGATATCAAGGATCCGACAGGAAAGTGTATAGGAAGTATTAAGATGACTGGTAATAAGATGTTCCCATTGAACTTGAACCATGATGTCATTCCACGAGTGTACAATATGATGATTCAAGAACCATCACTATTGTGGCATAAACGATACGGACATATCAACTTTGAAACACTCCATAATATGGGAACAAAGGAAGTAGTAACAGGATTGCCCAAGACAAGCTCCAAGTCTTCTCAAAGTACCCGCGAAGGATGTTTATTCGGAAAACATGCCAGAAAATCCATTCTGAAACAAACCACATGGCATGCAGACAAGCCTCTACAACTTGTGCATTCAGAAATATGTGGCCCAATGAGAACGATTTCTATTGGAGGTTGTAAATACTTTATAACCTTTATAGATGATTTCTCGAGGAAAACTTGGGTTTATTTTTTAAAGTTAAAATCTGATGCTTTAGTCTATTTCAAGATATTCAAAAGTTTAGTGGAAAATCAAGCTGATTGCAAGATAAAAGGATTACGCACTGATAGAGGAGGAGAGTGTTGCAGTCATGATTTCCAAAACTTTCTCAAAGAACATGGAATTCGTCACCAACGCACCACGAGTTATACACCGCAACAAAATGGGGTGGCTGAACGGAAAAACAGGACGCTCATGGAGCTTAGCAGGAGTATGTTAAAGATGAAACGAATGTCTCACATTTACTGGGCTGAAGCGGTGGCATGTGCTACATATCTTTTGAATCGAGCCACAACCAAAGGAATACAACACATGACACCACAAGAAGCATGGAGCGGAAGGAAACCCGATGTATCTCATCTAAGGATATTTGGAAGTGTGGCATACGCTCATGTACCAAAACAGCATAGAGGAAAACTAGATGACAAGATGGTGAAGGCTATAATGATAGGCTATAGTGAGCATAGCAAGGCATATAAGCTTCATAATCCAATAACAAATAAGATCATTATTAGCCGAGATGTATATTTCGACGAAAATCAAGACAGGGAAAGTTCACAAAGAAATGGAGAGGACTCAAGTTTGCATCTGAACCATCCGGATGATGATGAAACTGGTGGAAGGACAATTGAAACAAGCAACACATCGGCTGCTGAAGAAAGTCAACAAACAGTTGACACTCATGCTGTGGATCTGAATGGGTCACACGATGAACAGATTACTAATGGTCAAGCTGCAGACCTGAATGAATCATATGAAGAACAAGCAGGTGAAAGTCAAACTGAAAGCCTTAGCAATGGCCGAGAGGAGGAGGACTCATCTTCATCTTCGCCAGAAACCGAAGTATTAAGGACGAGAAATATCTCAAGTATATATGAAGAAACACATGAACTTACAAAAGAATAAGTGGATGACTTATACAATGCACGAATAGCAACGGAAGATGCAGCAAATTTCGTGTTATATGCGGATGCAGATCCAACATCATATGGAGAAGCCCATAGAGAAAGAAAATGGAGGGAAGCTATGGACAAGGAAATGGAATCAATACATCGAAATGAAACTTGGGAATTAGTAGAGCCACCCAAGAATCAAAAACCAATAGGAGTGAAATGGAATTTTAAGACAAAATATGATGAATACGGAAATGTGAGCAAGTACAAAGCACGATTAGTGGCAAAAGGTTACAATAAAAAATATGGGATCGACTATCTTGATGTATTTGCACCAGTTATTCGGTTTGATACTGTCAGACTGATCTTTGTTTTAGCCGCTCGCAATAACTGGTATTTACATCAAATGGATGTAAAAACGGCGTTTCTGAATGGTAATCTGAACGAACAAGTCTACACCGAGCAACCAGAAGGATACATTAAACCAGGAGAAGAACATAAGGTATGGCATCTAAAAAAGGCACTGTATGGCCTGAAACAAGCTCCAAGAGCATGGTATAGTAGAATAGATGAATTTTTCAGATCGAATGGATTTAAGAAATGTGTATATGAACACACCTTGTTCATAAAGAACACAAAAAACTCAAAGATGGTGGTGTGTCTTTACGTAGATGACCTTATCATAGCAAGTGATTCATTAGATGTAATAAATCAACTGAAAACATCAATGAGACATGAATTCGAAATGACGGACTTAGGAATACTACATTACTTCATGGGTATGGAGGTTAAGTATGAAGACGGAAATATTCTAGTGTCTCAACAGAGATATACAAAAGGATTACTCAAAAGATTTAAGATGGAAAATTGCAACACAATCTCAACACCAATGGAATATGGTCAACGATTAACTAAAGATGATCCCGAAGAAGAAGTAAATCAGAACATGTATAGGAGTCTTGTGGGAAGCCTAATGTACCTTACAAACACTCGTCCAGACATTATGTTTGGAGTAAGTAAAGTCAGCCGTTTCATGGAAAGACCAAGAAGAAGTCACTAGGAAGCCGGTAAAAGGATTTTAAGATACATAAAAGGAACGATAGATCATGGGCTAATATACTCCAAAGGAAGTAAAGGAAAATTAGTGGGATATAGTGATAGTGATTATGCTGGTAACATAAACGATAGTAAAAGCACATCCGGGTATATCTTCAATCTAGGATCTGGAGCAGTTGCTTGGCAATCGAAGAAACAGAAGGTGGTTGCATTATCATCGACCGAAGCAGAATATATAGCACTGTCAATGGCTGGATGTCAAGCACTTTGGTTAAAGGGAATACTTAACGAACTACACATGAATATGGACTGCCCTCCAACTATTTATTGTGACAACAAGTCAACAATATGTCTGGCCAAGGATCCGGTTTATCATGGGAAAAGTAAACACATTAGGGTTAAATATCACTTCATTCGAGATTTAATAAAGAACGATGAAGTTGAAGTTAGTTTCTGTTCAACGAAGGAACACGTTGCAGACATTCTTACCAAAGCTCTACAGCCAAGAGACTTCAAGCGAATCAAAGAGCAGCTGCACGTGAATCCAATCTAGCTTACGGGAAGGAATATTAGAAGGATTATAATTATAAGCTAGATATAATATGACTTTATATTAGGTTAATATGTAACATTATTTTTAGTATTCGTAATATAGATAGATAATATAGATATGGGCGGTTATCAAAATCTGCCGTCATGTATATATACATTATTGTATCATTCCGGCAGAATTACCAATTCGAATATGAACATTCATATCATTAAAACCCTAATCTACAAACCTGATCTAATAAAAGGATAGATAAGGTAAAAAACCATGTGATATACCCCAATGTAATAAGTACATAGAAGACTGCATGGCCTTAGTAAATGTCATCCAGGCTTCTGCAAATATAGAAAAACAAAAGGTGTATGATAGGGAGTGATTCCTTAAAGAATTTGTTCAAATTCATGCATCATGCAGAATTCCACCCTTGGATAATAACGGGGAAGGTATGTGCCTTATAGATTTATACACTTTGGTAAAAAAAATGAGTGGATATTGTTGGATATTATGTCCGGTTCGATAAGTCAACGTTGTCGACCGGGTCTTGACCCGTAAGAGTTACACCTTGGGCAACGAACTAAAATCCACTTAACCTGTTTAACTGGTACTTACGAATGACATACAAAATGGAACATAATTATATTTATGATCATGTGCGGGTATTAACTGAGAGACGGGTACATGGACCGGGTTAGACAATACACCCACCTCGCCACTTGTTGCGCATGCACCTTTGCTGCGCCATATGTCGCACATGCACCCACCTACCGCCACTTGTCGTGCATGCACTCTTGCATTGCCACTTGTCACGCATGCAAAGAGTTCTAGCCACTTGTCGCACATGCATTGTGCATGTTCGCCACTTGGTAAACATGCATAGCCTCCATCTTCTATTTAAACGAGAATTTTGGGTCTTGCAAATGTTGGATGAAGAAGAACAAAATACATCACCGGCCGAGCCGGTCCTCCGCCACTGTGAACTCGGCGCCGCTGCCTTGCCGGTCACTGCCAAATGTCGCCGCTGGCTACCACCGCCTGCCAGCCGCCGCCACCTCGCTGTTCGCCGCCGCCGGATGCCCCTGGCTGCCGGCGCCCCCTTCGCCGTGTTTCGTTGGTTCATAACACTAGCACGTGTCGTTGAACCTCTGTGTCCCAACCGGTTAGTCATTAACCGAGGTATATCTTCTCATCGGTAGTTAAATATACTTATCACTGTGCTCGTATTTGCATGTAACCGGATCCTGTCGGGTTTCGTTTATTGTTGATAACTTGTTTATTTTTCCCTTGCGTTTTATTAATTAACTCACTTAATTAATTGATTATTATTTATTGAACCGGGTTTTGATAAATAAAATTTTAACCGATCACCATGGAAACCCAACAGTGGTATCAGAGCCTTGGTTACAACATACGAGTCGGTACCGCTCCTTTTAATCCGAATTAGAACACAAACTTTATTTATTTAAAGTTTCTGATCTAAGTATTTTTAAGGGCACTTTAATTTTGGTCAATATTTTATTTGTTTTGCTTGACCAAAACATTGCCCGATTTATTTTGTGATTGTTGTGTAATAGGTAAATCTGGGCCGACCTTGTTTTGTAGTTGTATATTTTATTCGGTTTTGTTATTATGGTTTTTGGCCACCTAGATGGTTCAAAGTTGTAATAGATAGGGTTTTTTTCCTTTATTGTATTTTTGTAAATATTGTAATAAACGAAGACCCGAAGACAAAACCGAGGACGCTAAACAGGAGTCATGAAGTCAGTGGGAGTTGCTCGAGACGACTGGATGCACTCAAGTCCATCCTTGTGGTTGTTTGTGCGTTGTGACCCCGTGACCCGTTTGATCTTGCTATTAGGCTCTAGCAAGATCGAACAAATTTTTGGCCATATAGATTTACATATTTGTCTTGCTATTGTGGTTACTTTTATGTTTTATAAGTTGTTATAACATAACCAACCTAAATACCAACATGATTTTAAAAGGAGTTTTAAAATATTAATACAATCACATTAAAACAAGTTCTAAATTGTTTTTACAACTTGTTAAAGTTTTGTTATAAAACAAAGGTTGTTTTAAAATGAATAATAACCAATTGAGTTTTGCAAATTAAACTAATTTTAATTTTCAAAAACTATTAACCTAATAGATTTCTATTAACTTAAAATTGGTTACTCCAAGTCGTGACAAACTTAGTTTTATGGGTTATCTAAAACTAATTGTCCCGAGAGGTGAAAGAGTCTTTTTGGTTATGTTGCAAATTTAATATCTAAATTAAATCCGACTATAACGACCCTATTTGGTAAAAATTAAAATCAATGGTCTATGCCATCCTACTACTAGTAACACTTGGGGTATAATGCGAACCATCAGTGTTGGAGCCACAACACAACACTTGGTGTCTAGTTTATCCTTCCAAGGTGCAAGGGCTTCGTCGACACATCTGACCATTCCACATGTGACCGTTTTAGGACGACTATTACTCTTCTTCTCGTGTTACGTGCCCCAGCTGTCTCGAGAACAAAAGTGGAATAGATGAGGCCAAACGTATCAATGCAAGGACAATAGGTTATCCTCGCAGCCACATAAACCCCGGGAGTTGTGCTTTTCTCACAATTGACAATCGTTTTCAGTCCGCTTGAACCTCTTGCTAATGTTGTGTGCTACAGCTGCCTTTAAAAAGAGCTTCTAACCGGATTCTCATTCCTTATCTTCTCACCTCACGAAATAAGGAGATCTACATCGAAAATACTAATTAAAATCACCTTGCTTATATAACAGATGTCTAATGAAAACAACTCCTTCATTCTCTAGTTTATACTTGAAAAGGAAAAAATTGAATAACACCAACTTTCTCGAATGGCACCGCAATCTGAGAATAGTTCTCAAGATGGAGAAAAAGCTATATATCTTATATGGCCCAATCCCTACCGAGCCTGAAAGTAACATTACTGCTGCTCGCAAAGCTGGAAAAACATAACGAGGATGCCATTGAGGTAACCTACCTTAGGAAAGCCACCATGTCTCCTGAACTTCAGAAGAACATGGAAGATAAGGATGCTTATGACATGATCCAGCAACTAAAAGGCATGTTCCAGAAACAAGCACGATAGGAGCGATATGACACCATGAAACAGCTCATAAGCTGTAAAATGTTGGAAGGATCATGTATCAGTACTCATGTGCACAAGATGAAAGGATACATTGACCAGATGAACAAGCTTGGTTATTCTACAAAAACCAATCAAGTTCTAATGGTCTAGTCTGGTGGTGTTAAGAAGGCCAATAACAAGAAAAGGAAACATAAAAGCAAAGGCAAGAAAAAATTTGTTGTTGCTGACAGAAATGCCACCAACAACAAGCATGTTGCAAAACCACACCCTCCTGAGGAGCGTCAGTGCTTTGAATGCAACCAAATGGGGCAGTGGAAGGGAAACTGCCCGCAGTATCTAGCCAAGCTGAAGACAAACAAGGTCAATAACATTGGCACTTCTTCTGATATTCTCATTTATGTTATCGAACTTTTCATTGTTTCTAGCAACACATGGGTATTTAATACCGGATGTGGTCTCCACATCGTTAGTGACTTGCAGGAGCCTGAAAAGTGTAAGAAACTGAAACAAGGCCACACGGAACTCATAGTTGGTAATGAGAGTTCTAGTTCTGGCAACTAGA
Source organism: Helianthus tuberosus (assembly GCA_030545235.1). Classification (NCBI taxonomy): domain Eukaryota; kingdom Viridiplantae; phylum Streptophyta; class Magnoliopsida; order Asterales; family Asteraceae; genus Helianthus; species Helianthus tuberosus. Next base: position 141,725,313 of record CM060450.1, on the reverse strand, counting down.
ACATTTTGTTTTTCATGTCCCTTGACCTTGTAGTTACTTTAAATAACCGTTTATATGCACCTGGTGTGACCAGAAACATTATTCCAGTTTCTTCACTGTTTGAACAAGGATTCAAGTACGTTTTAATGGTTTTTTCTATTTTAGCCTACTTGAATGATGTCTTTTATTTTGAGGCTAAACCTCGAAATGATATTTTTGAGGTTGATGTTCAAACAATTAATAACATATATCATCTTTCCACGCGTAACAAAGCTGGTATAAATGAAACACATTTATGGCATTGCAGACTTGGCCACATAAGTAAGGCACGCATAAAATGGCTCCAGTCCGAGGGGATTCTTGAATCCACTGGACATGACTCCTTTCATGATTGCGAATCTTGTTTAGCTGGCAAACTCACAAAGCACCCCTTTACCAATGTTGGTGAACGGGACCATGGTCTTCTAGGACTCATTCACACTGATATACATGGCCCTTTCAGAACCATGGCTAGAAACCATGACTAGAAATCCAGCTTGATAGAAAGATAAAAGTACTTCGATCAGATCGAGGTGGTGAATACCTCAGCTTTGAGTTTCTCAATCATCTGAAAGAGTGTGGAATAATTTCAAAACGCACTCCACCTGGCACACCCAACTTAATGGCGTGAATGAAAGGAGAAATCGACCTCTACTTAATATGGTTCGATCGATGATGTGTAGAACTAACTTGCCTCACTCCTTTTGGGGTCATGCTCTTATAACCGTTGTCCGCATTGTCAATTTTGCTTCGATTAAAAGGGAAACAAAACCCGCCATATGAGATATGGCATGGGCATAAACCCGATTTGGAATATACCTTAGAGTATGGGAATGTGATGCATACATCAGAAATGATTCTGATGATAAGCTCGATCCTCTAGGCGAAAAGGTTGTTTTCGTCGAATACTATAAACGAAGCGGATATTATTTCTACCATCCTGATGCAAATGTGATTTCCATCAAACGGAAGGGACTCTTTATCGAGGAAGAACTTCTTAATCGAGGAACTAGAAATAATGCGGTTGATCTTGAAGAAATTCGAGAACCACAAATAACAGCTAATGTAGTCGGATCGTCTGATCAACAAGTAGTTGTTGCCAATGAATCAGACATAAACACAAGCGTTCGCAGAAGTAGTAGAATTCACAAAGAATCTGATAGATATCTATGGCATCTAAAAGGTCCCGAAGTCTTATTAATACTTGAGTCTAATGACGAACTTGCTAACTATAAATCTGCAATCTTAGATCCGGAATCTGAGAAATGGCAAGAAGCCATGAACGTCGAGATGCAATCTATGCATAACAATCAAGTATGGGACTTGGTTGAGCTACCCCCCGAATCTCGGGCAGTAGGAAGCAAATGGATTTTCAAGAGAAAAACCGATATGCATGGAAATGTGCACACCTATAAAACATGGCTAGTTGTGAAGGGTTTCACTCAAACTCAAAGTATTGACTATGATGAGACTTTCTCGCCTGTTGCTATGATTAAATCAATCAGGATATTGCTTGCCATAGTTGCATACTATGGTTACGAAATATGGCAAATGGATGTCAAAATTGCCCTTCTTAATGGACATCTCTCTGAAAATGTCTATATGGTTCGGCCTAAAGGTTTTGTCGATCCTAAATATCCAACTGAGGTGTGCAAACTAAATAAGTCCATTTATGGACTCAAGCAAGCATCGCGTAGCTGGAATCTTCATTTTGACTAGAAGCAAAGAGTTTGGTTTGTCAAGAATGAAGATGAGGCTTGTGTTTACAGAAAGGCTAGTGGGAGCACTATATCATTCCTCATCCTGTATGTGGATGATATACTAATAATTGGAAATAACATCCCTATGCTTAACAAAGTTAATCACTATTTAGGATCTTGCTTCGCAATGAAAGATCTTGGAAGAAGCTGCTTAGATTCTAGGAATGAAAATCTATAGGGATAGATCTAAGCGGCTTCTAGGGCTAAGTCAAAGAACGTACATAGACAAAGATGATGACACGCTTCAAGATGGAAAAAATCCAAGAAAGGAGGTGTTCCTATGACTAAAGGAACCGTGTTGAACAAATCGCAATCTCCTTCAATGGATATTGAAATTAAGCAAATGGAAGCAGTTCCATATGTTTTTGCGATTGGTTCAATCATGTATATGTACTAGACTTAAAGTCTCGTGTGCTTTAAGCATGGTCAGTCGTTTTCAGCATAGTCCTGGCGTTGCCCATTGGACTACAGTAAAGAATATTCTAAAGTACTTGAGAAGAAATAAAGATATGTTCTTGGTGTTTGGAGGAGTGGAAGAAGAGCTCACTGTAAGGTGTTACACTGATGCTAGCTTCCAAAGTGACCGAGATGATTCTCACTCACAATCAGGATTCGTATTTGATGTGCGATAAAGTGTCGTATATTTTAGGTATATATTTTAAGCCCTTTTTTAACACTTATTTTAGCCAAGTTTTAAATTTATAAAACACGATATTTCACTAACACTAAACACACATATGGGCAAGTGCACCCATCGTTGAGTGTAGTATAGCGTTGGTAAGATACCGAGGTCGTCCAGGGACACAAGAGCTTTTAGTACCGGTTTATCCTCAACGTCTAACCAAAATAAAAAGTTGGAAAAATGTTTTAAACTAAGAAAAATAAAAACTAACTAAAATGCTGAAAATAAAAATAAAATAAAAACAGATAGACAAGATGAATCACTTGGTTCCGACTCGTATCTAGTATAACCTTTGATTATTTCCGCACTTTTGCACATAATTAAGAGATTATCTTAGTTATTGTAGTAGGCCCCTCTTTTGAAGGTGACGTTACCCTCACCCCAGTAGTTTGAGTCAGCAGGGATACAATCCTAAAGGGGTGGATTATTGGAAGATAATGAATTAAGTTATTAATGCAGTATTGTGGTAGGCCCCGCTTTTGGCGGTGACGTTACCCTCGACTAAGTAGTCTGAGTCAGCAGGGATACAGTCCTAAATAGCCGGGTTATAGTATTAATAGTAGTTAACTTATGAGGGGATCAAAGAGTTTGGACCCCCGCCATCCAATACCGTGAAGTATTGAAGGAGGTCCTACTAAATTTGACCCAGGTCCATTGCAGGACCTCTAAACGCTGAACAATGGCAAGACCTTTACCAAACCGTTCCCTTAACCCCCTACCAGGTAGCCAACATACCTCCATATAGACCGTGGAGATATGAATGGTGAAAATCCTTTATTTTATATAGACAGTAAAATAATGCCAAGACACCACGGACAAACGATAAGGAAAGATCACCTTCAACATAAGTAACTAGTTATTAAAGTCATTAATACAAAACCAAATAAAAAGTGCAAAAGATTAGAAATAAAAAGTATTATACTAGACACTTTGTCTTCACCAAGTGATGTAAGAGACTTAGGCAAACATGGCCTTGATTGTCAAGAACTCTTACGATCAATCTTGGATCCCGAGACGACTCACACACTCTATGATGGACAATGGATGATGGAGGTGGATGATGGTGTTGTGATGGTGGTGGGTGGTGGATGAAGTGTGAGAGAGGTGGTGTGCCAAGGGATGAGTTGCAATGAAACCAAGCACTCCTATTTATAGGCTGAACAGAGGCCTGGGCACGGCCCCGTGTCCGCTGGGCACGGCCCCGTGCCTGTCTGACACTCTCTCTCTTCATTAATTGTAATTCGCAATTACAATTAATGCGCCTGCAGTACTTTCGGCACGCCCCCCGTGTCCGCTGAGCACGGCCCGTGGTGGGCAATAGAAGCTTCTATAGGTTTGTCTTTTCTGCTGCTTCTTGGGCACGACCCCGTGCTGGCTGAGCACGGGGCGTGTTCAGCCTTCTGTTTTCTCTATTTTGCTTTGGAGGGTGCCGTTGAGGGTTCGGGCAATCCACTAATGTTCCTTTTCTTGTATTTATGTTGGATTTAGCTGTCTTTTTGCTTCTTTTGCGTTTTTGAGCTCATTTAATCCTGAAAATACAAAAGGAAGACAAAAACACTCTTTTTCCAATATTAGTACTAAAAAAGGGTTAGTTTTATGCCTCATTTGATGTAATTTATATGTTGCATTTTACACACATCAAATACCCCCACACTTGAACTTTTGCTTGTCCTCAAGCAAAACTCTTTAATATTTGGCTTACACTCCCAAATGGAATAGGTAGAAGAGAAGGTTTTGGGCTTGTCATAGAGTGTCGGGATTTCCAAGATCTTTTTAGGGTTTTATTTTTATTTATTTACACTCCTATTCGTAATGATTTATTTAGAACTGTTCATAAAAGAAATTACTTATTTGGGCATAACATGCCTTTTTTAAAATTCTATTTATATACAAGTTCACATACCTCGCGGGGAAATCACTCACACTCGGCCGAAGGTGTGTTTTTAGTGAATCACTCGAGAGCGGCATGGAACTTACTCCTACCATAGGCTTGCCAAGAAATCAATCCTCCTCCTTTTTATACCTTTGTAGATATCAAGAGGACTTTGTGGGTTAAGGGTTGGCTAGGGTTAAAGGTAGGTGGTTGGGTTAGTGGTTAGTAGAAAAAGGGCTAAAAAGCGTAACAAGTGTCGGTTTTCGTATTTTTGCAACCTTTTATTTTTGATGAAGCTTTTATTTAAACAAAGTTATTTTTGATTACTTTGTTTGTTTATTTTCTTTTTGCTTCATATATATATATATATATATATATATATATTTTTTTTTAACGAAGAACCGAACTTGTTACTAAAATAAAGGGTAAAAAATGAAAAAGGTTTTGGTGGGTGAAATGGTTTTTGTTTTGGGTGATGAAACGAAAAGGTTTAGGCTCAAAGGGGCTAACTAGGGGGATTTTTGGGTAGGTGGTAAAAGAAAAAGAAAAATAATGGTGTGGAAATGAAAAAGGTTAGTCCTAATGCCTCTATCATTTACTTACTCGGGTTTAAGTTGATAAGGACCGGGAATGTATTGTCATGGCAAGTTCTAGAGTCGTAAGAACCAAGCGGCTATTCACACAAGAAACGAAAAATGAGCATTTAGTCAAATGGTATGAAATTGAGTGCTCAATAAAGGCTCAAAACTCACTTTTGTGGGAATGGGTTTTTATGTGATCAAGTATATATAATCAAATTTTAAATAAGTTTGTCATGCCTTTTCATAATTTTCTTATGTTGGTTCTTTTTATCACTACGCTATCGGTTGTAAATTTGTAAAAATATAACCTTTTTGAGAGCTTGAATTTCCCGAGTTAAACCTAGACAAGTAAAAAAAATGAAATTTTTGAAAAAAATTTGGGGTGATTAGCGGTTCCAATAGAGTTTTGTGTAAGGCTTGTATTTAGGACTTGCAAAATTCAAGGTTTTAGCATCCCCCCCACACTTAAATTACACATTGTCCTCAATGTGTCCCAAAAATAAATTTTTAGGTTGATTAGATGTGTAAAATAGTGTTTAAAAAGCAAAAATTTGTGTTACTGGGCACTGAGCACGGCCCCGTGTTATCCGGGCACGGCCCCGTGTTCAAGTGCCAGTAACAAAATTGAAATAAGAGAAACAGAAGTCTGGACACGGGGGCGTGTTGGGTGAACACGGCCCGTGTCCAGTTACCTGTACTGGGCGTTTTCTGCAGGTGGTTCAACACGGGGCCGTGTTGGTTGGGCACGGCCCGTGTTGAACCTTCTGAAAGGGAGAAAATTGTCGGGTTGCCTTGTTCTTGTGCATGGGATCATTTTTCTCGTTCCCCTTTTCATCCTTTACCACCATGAGTGTGTTTTATTCATTACAAACCATCCAAACATTAAAACCATCATTTCATTTCATCATAGAGAGAACTTACATAATCCTAAATTAAAACTTAACTAGATAGGTCAGCAAGTACACGAGGTTATCATTAGGAGTTCTACTAATTTTAGGAAAATTTCGAGAATGATTTCCCGATAGAGTAGGACTTTTAGCCGAACGAGTTCCTTCCTAAACTTTGTTTAAAGCCATTCTTCGATCTCTCTAGGGAGGAAGAATGCGGCTTCGTTTTCTTCTGTTGTTGGTGGTTGAGGGGGAACATTCACCGGGACTCCTTGCACCACTCTTCGAGGAAGTTCTTGGTGCATGGCGTACCATTCAGCTGGAATGACAACTTCGGGTACCACGTTCCACGCCCTTTGGGTTATTATGGGTACCAAAGGCGGGGAGGCGAGAAGATTCAACCTCTGGTGCAAGAGGTTTACTTCATGGAGACAGCCCTCCAGCCCCACAGAAAGATGGTTGATACGGTCGATCAATGCTTCTTCCACTCCCGTCATTTCATCAATAGCCTCCCTTAGAGCGTAAACATAGTTTACAAGAGAGTCTTCTGCTGTTGAAGATCTCCTCCCTTGTCGGTTATTCCTTGAAGACGATCCGCTTGTTCTGCTTGCCATTTTCTGTGAAGAAAACCGAGGAAAACTAAATTTTTACAAAACAGAGCCCCTGGACACGTCCCCGTGCTCGTTGAGCACGGCCCCGTGTCCATTTGTCTGCAGGATTTTTGGCTAAAGATTCTTGGAGTTTTAAATTATTTTTATGATTGTTATCTGGGTTTTAAGCTTGGATAATTTAAAGTAAAGTTATTCAACTAACTTTAGCCCAGAATCTTTAGCAAATAATCTTACAAACTTCACATAGAGGATTGGAATCAAAGGATTTCCAAGCTTCCATGGAGGAACTTTTGAAAAATTTTGAAAGAGGAGGAAATGAATAAAAGTGGAAAGGACAAGAGGGTCCCTTGGAACCTTCTTTTGACACTTACCTAGGATGGTATGAGTGAAAATTCCAGAGATCTCTGTCAATTGAAGTGGTCAAAATGAGCAGGAATCAGGCTGCATTTAAAAGAAACGACAGCGCCCTGGGCACGGCCCCGTGTTGACTGGACACGGCCCCGTGTTCAGAGAAAATCCTGACACATTTTGTCCGTATTCTGACCAAATCAGCAGAGAATCTTTTTTGTGAGCACGGGGGCGTGTTGACCTGGACACGGCCCCGTGTCTGGAGGCTGCTTTATGGAGTTTTGCTAATTCAAGGATCTCCCCGATATCGGGTGGTTCCTTACTGGTTGGAACAACCCCAAAGTGCCTAATATACCTTAATTGTCCTAGACTAAGGCGAGAACGCAAGAGGTTGTCGGTGAGGGTAATTCCTATTTTCATTCTAGGTGGACAAGTCCAACCCTTTTCCGGGCTCTCGTTAAAGAAGGTATATGCCGAATCGCTCAGGTCTATGTATGCACCGAACGAAGTCGATGGGGAGTCCTTCACGGCACAATCGACACAGGGACGACTATCGTCCAAGTCTTTGCTAGGTACGAAGGTATTTTCGGGAGCAACGAGGTTGTCGGAATGCGGTTCCAACATTTCTTCATGGGTATCGTCTTGGGGCGGATTAATAAAATCCTTCCTAAGTTCTTCTATCCATTTCAGAATTAGCTCTTCTAGTTGAAATAATTCGCTAAGGAACATTTCCCCTAGAATATCTGGCTGGGCGCATTCGAGGGAGAAATAGTGCTTATTTTTACTTTCGCCCCTCTTAAGGTTGTGAAAAGATCGTGGGTCCATGTAGTGGGGCATATAATTTAGGAAGTAGCATTTTACTTCTTCATGTTCGCCTCCACATAATTGACACCACGTACCATAAGAGTGCCGAAAGTAAAAATAATTACTATCACTCATGTTTATGTCAGAAATTACCAACCGTCGGGATCTAACGGTTCTGTTTTCAGTAACTGAAACTTGGGCACGGGGGCGTGTTGAGTGGACACGGCCCCGTGTTCAGCTTACTGTCTGATGTAAAACAGGATTGCCAGTTCCAATGATTGAGCACGTGGGCGTGTTCAGTGGGCACGGCCCGTGCTGAGATCTGCAGAAGCTGAAAAACTAAGAAAAATCCTAAAAAAAATAAAAAGAAAAATAGAAGATGATTAGGCCGTTGATTCCTAACTTTCTTAAAATCCTCGTGTCCCCGGCAACGGCGCCAAAAACTTGATGTGCGATAAAGTGTCGTATATTTTAGGTATATATTTTAAGCCCTTTTTTAACACTTATTTTAGCCAAGTTTTAAATTTATAAAACACGATATTTCACTAACACTAAACACACATATGGGCAAGTGCACCCATCGTTGAGTGTAGTATAGCGTTGGTAAGATACCGAGGTCGTCCAAGGACACAAGAGCTTTTAGTACCGGTTTATCCTCAACGTCTAACCAAAATAAAAAGTTGGAAAAATGTTTTAAACTAAGAAAAATAAAAACTAACTAAAATGCTGAAAATAAAAATAAAATAAAAACAGATAGACAAGATGAATCACTTGGTTCCGACTCGTATCTAGTATAACCTTTGATTATTTCCGCACTTTTGCACATAATTAAGAGATTATCTTAGTTATTGTAGTAGGCCCCTCTTTTGAAGGTGACGTTACCCTCACCCCAGTAGTTTGAGTCAGCAGGGATACAATCCTAAAGGGGTGGATTATTGGAAGATAATGAATTAAGTTATTAATGCAGTATTGTGGTAGGCCCCGCTTTTGGCGGTGACGTTACCCTCGACTAAGTAGTCTGAGTCAGCAGGGATACAGTCCTAAATAGCCGGGTTATAGTATTAATAGTAGTTAACTTATGAGGGGATCAAAGAGTTTGGACCCCCGCCATCCAATACCGTGAAGTATTGAAGGAGGTCCTACTAAATTTGACCCAGGTCCATTGCAGGACCTCTAAACGCTGAACAATGGCAAGACCTTTACCAAACCGTTCCCTTAACCCCCTACCAGGTAGCCAACATACCTCCATATAGACCGTGGAGATATGAATGGTGAAAATCCTTTATTTTATATAGACAGTAAAATAATGCCAAGACACCACGGACAAACGATAAGGAAAGATCACCTTCAACATAAGTAACTAGTTATTAAAGTCATTAATACAAAACCAAATAAAAAGTGCAAAAGATTAGAAATAAAAAGTATTATACTAGACACTTTGTCTTCACCAAGTGATGTAAGAGACTTAGGCAAACATGGCCTTGATTGTCAAGAACTCTTACGATCAATCTTGGATCCCGAGACGACTCACACACTCTATGATGGACAATGGATGATGGAGGTGGATGATGGTGTTGTGATGGTGGTGGGTGGTGGATGAAGTGTGAGAGAGGTGGTGTGCCAAGGGATGAGTTGCAATGAAACCAAGCACTCCTATTTATAGGCTGAACAGAGGCCTGGGCACGGCCCCGTGTCCGCTGGGCACGGCCCCGTGCCTGTCTGACACTCTCTCTCTTCATTAATTGTAATTCGCAATTACAATTAATGCGCCTGCAGTACTTTCGGCACGCCCCCCGTGTCCGCTGAGCACGGCCCGTGGTGGGCAATAGAAGCTTCTATAGGTTTGTCTTTTCTGCTGCTTCTTGGGCACGACCCCGTGCTGGCTGAGCACGGGGCGTGTTCAGCCTTCTGTTTTCTCTATTTTGCTTTGGAGGGTGCCGTTGAGGGTTCGGGCAATCCACTAATGTTCCTTTTCTTGTATTTATGTTGGATTTAGCTGTCTTTTTGCTTCTTTTGCGTTTTTGAGCTCATTTAATCCTGAAAATACAAAAGGAAGACAAAAACACTCTTTTTCCAATATTAGTACTAAAAAAGGGTTAGTTTTATGCCTCATTTGATGTAATTTATATGTTGCATTTTACACACATCAGTATTCTCTCTCAATGGAATAGTTGTCTATTGGAACAGCTCCAAAACAGAGTGTATTAGCGGATTCAGCCACCGAATCCGAATGTATAACTGCATCAGATGCTGCAAAATAATTTGCTTGGATGAAGTAGTTCATCAATGACCTCGATGTGGTTTCAAGTATTCAGAAACCAATCTAGGTGTTCTGTGATAACACAGGAACCTATGCTCAAACCAAGGAGCCCAGATCACAGGGTTAAGAACATTCTAAGAAAGTTCCACTATATACGAGAAATATTGGAATGAGGAGACATCTTAATTAGCAAAATAGACACAGATCAAAACCTAGCAGACCCGTTCACTAAACTGATGACTCAGGACAAGCATGACCAGCATGGTAATGCTATCGTTCTTAGATTGGCTAGCGATTTGTTTTGATTTAGTATTTGGATGTAAGAACATTCAAACAGTTATACCTTTTGAATTCACCTTTGATTTACTAGTTAAATGCGAAGTTTGAATCTTACAGTTGTTTTTAATTTTGATACATTTAATCCATGAATCTTGTATTCTAAATTATCCGTAGTCGGCCAGACTCGTGGGAACGACTCTGAATTAAGACTATTCTGACTTTGGACTCAAGGAGTTGACTTCCAAACTCACAGACCTCATTATGAATGATGCTGGATGTTACTCGCATCAAATAATCTTCATGGATCTTGGTCATAAGATGTATTTGATTTAGGTATACTCATTTAGTATCCTCTGACCTGAGATACATACTAGAACTTTCGTTTACTGAAGACTATTCTTTGATCAGTGTCAAATGATGTCGCGTAACTGCTAGTCATAATGGCATTGGATGGGAGTGGTTCTGAAGTTCAGTGGGAGTTGCATGTAGTCAAGATGGGATTATCTACTCTTACATTATATGTAACAGTTAGACATCGGGGAGTCCTCTTTGATTCAAACTGCTGAAGTGTAAGGCCTTACCCAAACTTACTGTGTGTTTGATTGGACAACTTTGATTCTATGAACGAGAACGATAATGATTTGAACACCATGTGAGATTAAATCTGATCCATGTCTCATTGTTCAATTGGTGTCTTTTACAGAAAGGATAGATAACGAGGATTGCCATAAGTATAATGTCTTCAAGTAGTAAGTCGTTGCTAAAGAGATGATATCTTGGTTACTGACTTTAAAGTGTCATGACCTGTTGGGGACAGCTATGTGTAGCTAGAGTACTGCTGGCTATCTGCGTTGAGATCTTATCAAAGACCGTCCAAGTGGGAGCTGTTGGATATTATGTCCGATTTGATAAGTCAACGTTGTCGACCGGGTCTTGACCCGTAAGAGTTACACCTTGGGCAACGAACTAAAATCCACTTAACCTGTTTAACTCGTAATTATGAACGATATACGAAATGGATCATAATTATATTTATGATCATGTGCGGGTATTAACTGAGAGACGGGTACATGGACCGGGTTAGACAACTACACCCACCTCGCCGCTTGTCGCGCATGCACCTTTGATGCGCCATATGTCGCACATGCACCCACCTACCGCCACTTGTTGCGCATGCACTCTTGCATCGCCACTTGTCACGCATGCAAAGAGTTCAAGCCACTTGTCGCACATGCATTGTGCATGTCCGCCACTTGGCAAACATGCATAGCCTCCATCTTCTATTTAAACGAGAATTTTGGGTCTTGCAAATGTTGGATGAAGAAGAACAAAATGCTCTTAACAAAATACATCACCGGCCGAGCCGGTCCTCCGCCGCCGTGAGCTCGGCGCCGCTGCCTTGCCGGCCACCGCCAGATGCCGCCGCTGCCTTGCCGCCGGCTGCCACCGCCTACCAGCCGCCGCCGCCCCACTGTTCTCCGCCGCAGGATACCGTCGGCTGCCGCCGCCCCCTTCGTCGTGTTTCGTTGGTTCGTAACACTAGCACGTGTTCGTTGAACCTCGGTGTCTTAACCAGTTAGTCTTTAACTGAGGTATATCTTTTCATCGGTAGTTAAATGTACTTATCATTGTGCTCGTATTTGCATGTAACCGGATCCTGTCGAGTTTCGTTTATTGTTGATCACTTGTTTATTTTTCCGCTGCGTTTTATTAATTAACTCGCTTAATTAATTGATTATTATTTATTGAACCGGGTTTTGATAAATAAAATTTTAACCGATCACCATAGAAACCCAACAGATATAATGAGGTTGAAAAGGTTAATGGCTGGGAAAATGTGATAACTACTAGGATATGAGTCGGATATGATTGAGATTGTGAAACAGACCTATCTCCGTTCCTTAGAAATGCTTGAATGGTATTTCTTGAGGACCAAAGAAAACAATCTGAAGTACGAAGTCAGAGACTCGAGTGGACTAAAGAACAAGATTGTGTTTACTGCAAAAGAAAGCATGGAAATCAATGAAGATAGGTTGCCTTATAAGAAGCACAATACTTGTCACACTCGTGTCAAAGGCAGAAGCGCGTAGTGTGACTTAATTAGTTTCCATAGCATACGATGTAAGTAAACAAACTATATGATATAAAACATACATGATGTTCATCCATTCCATAATGTAAAGATACAAGTTATAAGTTGTTTTGTAGCAAAAGACGACATAAGTTTATAAGTTTTACAAACAAGACTTGTTCCAAATAAAGTTTTTAAAATAGCGAGGTTTTGAATCCTATGTCTTGTTCGAAGACGGGATATATTGATCAAACCCTCCAAAATACAGATGACATCGTCTTCATAATAACTTGAAACTTCTTAATTCGTTGCACCAAGATCCACTTAGTTACCTGAAATACATGTAAGTTTGAAAACATCAACAAAAGTTGAGCGAGTTCATGTGTTTTAAGTTCGTAAGCATCAAATGAATCTTTAAAACATTTGAAAGTTCAGGTATCGAAATCCGGTATGTAAAGCGTCAATGAACATGTTGATCATTAATGTGTAGCTAAGACATTAATATGTGTGCCGACATAGGAAGCCACCAACCTGTAAGCGATTTAGTACCGGTCCACCCAGTGAGGGTAACAAAGGAAACTCCATGTGGCCACACAAGGACCGATGAGTGGGCCTCGCCCTATACCCGATAGATCTGCCCCCTTTGTTCCTTGGTCTTAAACAAGATTAATGGTGCTTTAAGTATCAGCCTATTCGCACGTGATCTACTAATTCATTCTGTAGCTTAACCATACCAAAATGACATGTATTTCCCCCCGAGAGTTGTAACACCGAAATGTTAAAAAGAAAAGGGGGACATGATTACATGGCACAATTCAATTTGGAAAACAGAATCACTAGGGCATAAAAATATATGGAGTAAATTACAAATTTTGTATTTAACCTTTATACCTAATTTCAGACGGTGTCTTTTGTCTTTAAAATTGATAAGTTTTGTACTTAATGTTTTAAAATGCTACACAATTTGTCCTTTTGTCAGAACCCCCGACCCTACCCTACCCTGGGAGCGGGAGCCGTGAACCAGTCAGGTGGTACCGGTGTTTATTAAATACGCAGCGGAATTTTTTTTTCCGGATTGTAGTTAGGAAATATTTCAGAGTTTGTAAAACACCAAAGTTTATTATTAAACAAACAAGATAAAACCCATATTACAATTAATTGTTTTTATAGGGATAAACCCTAATTGATAAAACACAAATTTCTTCTTTTATTCAGGTAATCATAGCCACTTTATTTAAGCCTTCAGTGCTCCGTAGAATACTTCTATTACATTCGCAGTAAGTGACTTGAAACGCGTTTGAACACATTTTATTAGCGAAAAATACTGGTGAGTTCATTCATTTGTATAAAAGACACATTGTTATGTTTTTACAGTATCAATGGAGATTACAATGTTTATATCTATCAATTATTCAACACAATATTGCGATTGAGGCCAATCCCCTGTGCTCGTAGTCATATTACTATTGGATCCTGTCACCCAATAGTAACGGTTCCTGTCACCCCATGGTAACTGTGGATAAGTGATGTATACAAAACCCCACATACCGGCAATAATTTCAAAATATAAAGATTTAATCATTGTAAGTATAATTGATAAACATTTAGGGTTTTGCAAAGCATTTTAAATAAAAAGAATGTCTCACAATAATGTAAGAAAAAAGAGAATGGCTCACAATAATATGAGAAAAAGCAGAATGACTCACTTTGTAAACTTAGGGTTTAACTAAATACCTCCTGGTAATATTTGCTGGTATAATTCTTGAGTTCCTAATAAAATATACAATGCACATGTGTTAGTATAATAACCCAACTTAACTTTTATCGATACCTCATAAGATCAAAACCCCAATGTGCAGCACCTTGACATCCGTTGCTGGGTTCAGGATCGTTCTGACATGGTATTGAATTAGTGATCTGAGGTTAAAATACTTACAACCGGGCAGAGCTTCATAGAATTAGGGGTATATTATCTGAGTTAAATGTTGAGAGAAAGAAAAGAATTTGAACGATTGAAACTGCAGACATAAAGCTCTATTTATAGTTGATGTATAAGAATTTATACATCTTTTAAATATCAAATATGCCCCATTTATGTGAAAACTCTTTGTATTTTCATTGATTTTGGTACTCATTTGAGTTGTTTGTGAAAATACGGGTCCGGGCTTCGGCTCGGTGCTTAAACGGAGGCTTTTGGAGCAAAATGGAACATTCCTGCAAACTGCCAGATATGGCACGACCGTGCCAACCACACGCACGACCGTGCCAGACCATCCAACATCAGCACTCTCACCAGCACTATTAGCCAGCCAGCACAACCTTGGAAGATCAACGATCCGCATGACAGTGCCAGCAACAAGCACAACCGTGCCAGGTCTAAATCAGCTTTTGATCAGCTCATTTCTGAGATCGCACCAGTCATCGTCGACACTTCATCGATACGCATGATCATGCCATGGGCTGGCACGGTGGTGCCACCTCGGAAATCTTTGAGCGGGATTTTTCCAAAAATGGTAGCAAACAAGATCGACAAACAAAAATTGACTCTGACACTTGCCACGCACGACCGTGCCAAAAGGTGGCATGGTCGTGCCAAATGCCCAGCAATTTATATACGACTTTTAAGCTCATTTGCAAGGGAGTTGGAACATCTTGGTGAAGTTTTCTCTCAAAATTCTGGACTTGGAAGATTGTTAAAGCCAAGGAGGAGCTTTGAAGAAGACTTAATCATTGAAGATTCAATCATTTACCACTTTAATCTTGTCTTTAAACTTGGTTAGCTTACTTTCTACATTATGAATAATTTAAGCTTTCTTGTAGTTAATCTAGTAGTTACTAGCCTTATGGGCTAAACATTTGTGTTGCTTAAACTTTGTTGAAGCTTGTGAACATGTGATAATATGGAAGAAGATGTGATGTTTGTTCTTGTTAATCTTCATAGTAATGTTTAGTCTTGTTCTTGGAGTTCATGTACATGTTTATAGTTGTTGTTCTTGAATGTTTGATCATAAGTTTTTACATGATGTGTTGGAAAGCCCATGTAAAGATTATGATTATTGAATCTTGTTAACTTGTTAGGTTGATTCATAGCATGAAACTAGGAATGGTAGTTGCTAACATGACTTGAATGATGATTTGAACATGTGTATGGATTCTTGCATTTAGATTTGGAAAGATTAAAAGAATGTTTATATGAATTCTATGGTTTGTGTTTGTGTTAGTACGATGATTTAGGCCAAGATTGTTATCTAGCATGACCATGCTTGTGGTTCATATCAAGAACAAGATGAAGATGTTGCTTACTTGAAACCAAGTTACGGTGATTAGCGTGTTGTTCACATTAGTTTTCCCTAATTTGTAGAGTTAGGGGTTTTGACAAACAAATAACTCATGATTAAAGATTAACATCAACTTAGCAAGTGAACTTAAAAGAATAATTTTTAGGTGATTAGAATGTTAACTCATTCTAAGTTCCTAAGAATCATAATACTAGGAAGCCTTGATTGGGGACTTATTTGAATTTAGAGCTTGCATCATCACTAATCCTTCCCCTTTGTTGTCATATGTTTGTTAGTGGATACTTAGTTTAGGCAACGTTTCTTAGATATTGTTATTCCTAGAATATTTAGTAGTTTATTTTTTCCATGTTAAGTTAGAAAAACCAAACCCGTTAATTGAAAAGGCTTTAAAGTAACAAAAGTTTAGTATCAAGACACCGCGTCCACAGATTGATATCCGGTTCTTACCGATGAACTATATTACCACTCGATGGGTACACTCACCCTTTGTGTGTCTAGTTTAGTTCTTAGGTGAAAATCATTTTAAAACTAAATTTGTGCGAAGGAAAATTCATTTATAAAAATATAAATAATTCACGCACATCAAGTTTTTGGCGCCGTTGCCGGGGACGCTGGTTTTCTTGAGAACGGTTCGAGTTACTTATTTAGCAATTGTGAAAAGTGTATAAAGTTTTTGTCTACTTGTCTTATTTGCATTTGCATGATTATTTGAAAAAAATATATGATTATTTGCTAGGTGTTTTTGTTTTTGTATATATATAGTGCATTGTGCTCCTCCTTATTCCCTACAGGTCGTGTATGTCCTCAACCCCCATTGCTGAAATCGTCGAGCCTTCATCGGAGCCGCGAGCGCAATCTTCATCGGATACTGCGAGAGCGGTCCCGCGTGGTAGCCGCGTCGATCTAGGTAGACGCGGTGGGAGGCGACACATTCTACGAGGTTCCAGTATATATGGCGGACGAAGAGGAGACGAGGAACTTAAATGAAATAGGAAAACCTTCACTTGAGGGTTTACCTGCGAGCATCAATGCACCAACAATAAATAATAATAATTTCAAGATCAAAGCTGGCACCATATCGATGTTGCAGAATGCAGTGCAGTTTTATGGCAAGGATCACGAGGACCCTAGTCCATATCGCAGGTTTTCTTGAGGTTTGTGCCACTTTTATGATTCGTAATGCATCATCGGATGCTATACGCCTTCGGCTCTTTCTGTTTTCTTTATGGGATGGAGCCAAAGAGTGGCTTCTTTCACTTTCAGTTGGATCTATTACTACATGGAATCAATTAGCTGAGAAGTTCCTTTAGAAATATTTTCTTCCAGAGAAAACTGTTCGGTTGAGTACCAAGATTCTCAACTTTCATCAGGATGAGGATGAGTCTCTTTACGAGGCGTGGGAGCGTTTTAAAGAGCTTATGAGAAAGGTCCCACATCACGGGTTGCCTAAGTGGCAACAATGTCAGATCTTCTACCATGGTTTGGATAGTCAGGGACATATGATGGTTGATACATATTCGGGTGGAGATATTGGCATGAAGAATGCCACCGAGGCGTTTGAGATTTTGGAGAGATGTGCCACGAAGAATCGAACACAGTAGCCACTGAGGGGGAAGAGTTCTTGACATGAAGTTCATCATGTGGATGACTTCACAGCTTTGACAGCACGTATGGATTCCTTATCTTTGAAATTTGATTGGGTGATGGAGATGCACTCGAGTGGTTCTTCGAGTAGGGGAGCATATCATGTAGGCGATTTTCTGATGGGGGACATGTCACACAAACATGTTGATTTCATGGGAAACCAATACCGTCCTTAGAATAATCCATACAGCAATACTTATAATCCATGATGGAAGAATCACCCAAATTTCAATTGGGAGCCTGACGCTTCTAATCAGCATCCACCCGGATTTGCTCCACGTCCCACAGCTCCAGCTCATGGAGCATATAGTCCACCTCGACCTCAGCAGACATCTCCCACTAGCGAACCTAGTGTGCAAGATATGTTTAGTCAACTCTTAGTTGGTCAAAACACTCAAAAGGTCGAGAATGAGAAGCGTTTTAGAGAGAACGACGGTCGTTTCACGAGGCACGAGAGTGATTTGAGAAGCCAAAAGGCTTCAATGCAGGCCATTGAATATCAAGTTGTCCAGGTTGCTAAGATCTTGTCTGAGAGACAATAGGGGGGCTTCAGAGCTACACAGAGCCTAATCCAAATGCTACTGTGAAGGCCATCACGTTGAGAAGCGGCAAGACCGCTGAGCCCATCACTCCGGCAGCTCCATCAAAGCCGATTGATGATGAGATTACTGAGGGGATTGAGACTGAGTCTCCAGGTGAGGTGCAACTGAGGCGAGCCCCAGCAAGTACAACACGACCCAAGGAGCTAGTGAGAGAGTATGTCCCTCCCATTCCATACCGGGGAGGTTGAAGAAGCAGAAAATGGAAGAACACTATGGTAAATTCCTCAAGCTTTTTAAGCAACTTCATATAAATTTACCATTTTTTGAGGCACTTGCTTAAATGCCTAAGTATGTGTAACACCTCGTAAAATCACGACCAATATAGTAAAGACACGTGTCATGGACGTTAAACGTGTAATGGATTGATTTGGAGGGACTAAAATTGTCAAGCAATGTAAATATGTTAGTAAAAGGATCCAAAGTGTCAACATGCCATTCTTGTGCCTCTGATTGACCTCATACGATGTTCGTATTCTTTAATGAATAATTTGTAGAACATTGGAAGTCGTTGTGCTTAAAATAAGGATTTTACGAAACATAGGGGTTAAAAGTGTCAACATGTTAAATGTTACATCTGAGTGACCTTTTAACGAACCCAAAAACATTGTAATAATTTAATATTTCGCTCTCAAGAATATTGGATAATAAGTTTGTGGAGTTTCGAAGGAAAACAAGACTTTTCGGGTGATCTTACAACTAATCGGGAGCTTAACGGAGTTAAAATATGACCCAAGGCCCTTAATAGTTAACTATGGGGGTCCTAAGTGCAATAAATAGAAGTTAATTAAACTTATTTTGGACCAGGGACCAAAACTCCAAAGTTTGAAAGTTGTTTTCCGGTTGAGAAGGAGCCTCACGGCCCGCGTAGACTCCTTAAGAGTTTTACGCGGCCCGCGTGAGAAATGCTAGCTAGCAAAAATAAGGACAGCTGCATGTTCAGCCTGTTACATCGCCTTTGCATGCAATTTTTCAATACCAAGGTCTGAGCCAACAGTTTTTCATGCACTAGGGACACATGGGATCATCTGGTTGCTATAGATTTGCAGATGGAATGATCTTGGAGTTCTAAAAATCCTATATAAGGCCCTTTGTTTGCACTTGTTCATTTCACACTTGAATATTTCACTCAAAACTCACTCTTTGGAGCCTCCTGGAGCTCAAGGAAGTTTTCTAAAGTTCAATACTCGTGCTAAGCACCCTAGTAAGTGTTCTTAGCTCCCTAAGTTCAAGTTTTATTCGCTTAATGACCGAAAGTCAAAGTTATCGTAATTAAGCTTTGACTTTGTGATGAATCACGAATGGTCCAGCCATTATTCGAATTGAAAGTGGCTATGAGTTGGTAATTATGTAGGTAATAAACCCTTAAAAGGGCACCTACTGATTATCACTTTTACTTGGTCAATTGTCGGGTCAAACTTATTAATAAAAAAGTCAACAGAATCAATTTTCACAAATAAATTTATAACTAACAATGCAGAGGTTATGGAATATGTTTTAACATTAAAATAACTTGGTAAATAATATAAGAATATGTCTAAGCATGTTCAACCCGACAATTCTAAGTTTAGGCTCAGTTCGGAACTGAAAGTCGCAAAAGTGGACTTTTGCTTTGACTTTCAGTTCTGACCCGATTTAGCTTGTTTTAGATATGCCTTAGGGTTCCTTTAGGACCATGTTATAGGTTAGCATAACCATCTGAGGTTATACAACTTGGTTCCATAGAAATCCTAGTTCATTGCATGTTTCCGTTAAATGCCTAAAAGTTGACAATTATGCCCTTTTGATATTAAAACGAAATTTTTGAAAATGTGAGAGGACAAAAACCTTTATTACTGATATTTAAGTATGTCCTAAAAGTTTGACACCAGATTATGGTATAAAATAGAAGTTATGTGCAATATCGTAAAATGAAGACTTTTTATTAATTAAACGGCATATTTGGCATAAAACATATTTAAACCCAAATTTTGACACCAAACTTACAACCTTATATAAAGATATAATATTTAGATATTTTTGGAAATTTTTGTTAAATTTTAAACTGATCATAACATAGGTTTCTTACATAGGCTCGGTAATTGACGGTTATGCCCTTTTGGCTAATAAAATGAGTTTTACACATCCTTTACATGTCAAACCTTTTTCTACTGATTTTATACATCAAATAAATTATTTTAAACAGTAGAAGCTGATCAAAATCTCAGACTTCCTTAATTAACCCGAATATCGTCAAATACCGACTTTTATGCTATTTAGGCGCATAGTATGGTTTAAAACCATATTTAGCACCTAAGACTTGTTACCTACAGATGTTATGAACAAATTTTTATACTTTAATAGTAAGTAAAAGTTTTGAACTCAGATTTCCAAATTTGGCCCTTTTAACATATGTGAAATGACCAAAATGTCCCTTCGGTGTATAGTTTGGCCATAAATGATAAATTTCACATATATATGATATCTTACTGATATAACCCATTAAAATAAATATTTTTACTGATTATTTTAGATCAGAAACTCAGATTACTATTTAACCTCTTTTATAAGCTTTAAAATGACCAAAATACCCTTACGGGGTTTAATTTGGTTTTAAATTCGTTTTGGGCAAAATGGAAGGTATCTTACTGATATCATAACATATTTTAAGCATATTAACTTGTGAAACCTGTATATGAATCTTTTGGTTACCCGTTATGCGTATTCGTGTTCGGCACGGTTTATGTAACTAGTTTGCATAAATTAACCGAAACGGGTCAAACCTTATCATTTTTATTTCAAAATCCAGAATGTGTTTAGTTTACCCATATTATACAAGTATTCATACTTGTTGGGTCTAAATCACATTCTAATCCGGTCTTCGCTTAATCGTGCATTTTGAACCGTAAACCTTTCATTAAAACTAACCGGTCTAAGTTTAAACTTAAGTAAGACCCGTTAGGAATCTAATAGGTTATTAAAACCTTCGTTCCAGATCTAGGAGCCCAGTAAAAGCTATTTGCACTTGCTAATTGTTATACGGCTGAAATTAAAATAATATTTTGCTCAGGTAAATACTTTTAACTTATTTTCCGTTATACGGGCTTAGGATACGGTATTATAATTATAACGCTTGGTCGGGTATGTAGTTATTTAAATCGGATTGTGATTAATACATTTACATAACCCGTTTTAATCTGTTTTGTTTGATGCAATGCCTTTGGGGGGTTAATGACCATGTCCTGGATATCCTCGGCTCATTTATTAGAAATGGCCACGGCTTAAGCACGGGGTGTAGGCATACAAATGACAGTTGCGTATGTATAAACGGTATCTCACTCTCTTGTGGGCATATACTTGTGGCGTGTCGATTAATCTAATCCGGCTCTTCTAACCGGGTACTGAATGGACGACAAACATGTAAAATTGTATACAAGATTATTTTAAATAATTTTCCCAAGTTATAAAAGATTATTTGTGCCTTGTGCATTTAAATCAATTTTTCTTAAATGTTTTCAAAAGAGTCAGTTAATTGTATTTACCAGTGTAAACTGACGTATTTTTCAAAAAGGTTAAGTGCAGGTACTAAGCGAAATGGGCTGGAACTCCTGAGTGATTAAATAAAGAGTTTTGCAAGCTTTTATCACTTTAAGTCTATTGAACATTTCCTCTTTTTATTTTGATCCACCTGTGGATCCATCTTACAATCCGTTTTGTAATATTCTATGTTACTTCAAACTCAGTTTGTATAAATTACTTTAGACTTCCGCTGTGCATTTAAACTGTGATTATTGACTATGATGATATCAACTACGTCACGATACTCCCCACCGGCCCCACCGGTAATACGTGGAAACATCGGGGTGTGACAGGTTGGTATCAGAGCCAACATTGAGTGAATTAAACACTAGCCTTTTGTGTTTAATCTCAATGACACAGATTGCACATTCCTGGACTTCCGAGTCTAGTAAAATGACTTAGGGCTAATCCTAATCTTATTATTTTTCTTTTGTTGGTTTCCTTTGTTTATTTTGGCCGGTACAAACGACAATGCCGCCACGATTCAGAGGAAGAGGTGGACGAGGCAAGGCGCCAATCACTGCTCCAAATGACCACGAAGCTGGACCATCACACAGGCGTACACCATCCGCATCAATCAGATCGAGTCCTCATGAAGACTAGAGGACCTACCTAGAGCCAGCAAGACGCTCTGTCTCACTTAGCTCTTCACCTTCGTACCACGATTCATTCGGACTCCATCAGGACAACGAGTCCGACCACTCGCGCCATTCCTACCTCCCGTTGCAGCGTTCGGGTTCTCACCGTGCCTTTCAGGACCCGACCCCATACTTTCAGAGCCGGTTCAATCTGGTAAACCGGGTGCAAGAACCAATGGGTTATAACCCATTG
Source organism: Helianthus tuberosus (assembly GCA_030545235.1). Classification (NCBI taxonomy): domain Eukaryota; kingdom Viridiplantae; phylum Streptophyta; class Magnoliopsida; order Asterales; family Asteraceae; genus Helianthus; species Helianthus tuberosus. The sequence goes on along the minus strand of CM060450.1, from coordinate 141,703,208 downwards.
GGACCAGATGATCATTTTTCGGGTGACCAAGAGATGGATATGGATGAAGATCCGGATCCTGCCGAGCCACCATCTAGGACGCCCACGCATCCCATCGAGATTTCTGACGGATCATCCTTTCATGGTTCGCCATACCGAGGCCCAGACAGCTTTCAAGAAAGGTGGGCCACATACCACTGGGAGTTCACTCCCCCTTTTAACCCAACTCAACAGCAACAGCAACAGCAGTATCCCTCTGAGGATTCGCGTTTCCAGGCGGTTACGCAACCGCCACCGCCGCCGCCAGAGCAGCAACCGCCTCCAGAAACACTGAGGGGAAGAAGATCAGGTGCACGGATGCCCGTGCGAGTGGGTTTTCACTTCAGCACCCCCAACACTCAAGCAACAGCCACTACCCGCTGTTGTACGAAGACCCGCAAATTGGTGGACCTTCAAACCCAGTTTGTAAAGTCGACTCTCCGCTAGTCGCACCACCACCACCTCACATGGGTTATGATAACCCAATTCCTTCTTACGCCGGTGCAGCGGCTTATAACCCTTTTGAGCAGCCAGCTTATCCTGGCTACAACTACTATAATGCCCCTGTCGTTGACCCATACCTCGAGGCGGTCAACTACAATGCTCTGTTGTGCGACCTGAATGAGTCGTTCAGAAGAGTTTTGGATCCGAATCAAAGGCAGAATCAATGAAACGGACGCTCAATTCAATTATAATGTCTCTTGTATTGATATAATAGTCTTACAGCACCTGGAGACAATTCGGCAGTACTTCGTTACCGAATCACAAGATCTAATTCCGTTTTAAATGACACACCATGCTCACCTATATATAGAGTTCTAATTCCGTTTAAAATGGCCCTTGGCTGTTTCAAGCGAAATAACCAACAAACCCATAAATCTCAGTTTCTAGCAACCCGAGCACTGGTTATCCTATCCTATTACATGACTCGATACAAGACGAAGTCAACAGACATAGTGCACTAACAGACTCCCCCTTGGATGTTGACGAAGTTTTCAAGATCTTTTTCTTTTGAGAATAGAACTCTTCATTAGACTGTTGTCTAAATTGGAGTTTTTCCTCTTCTTCTAAACTTATTCCTTGAACAAAATTCATTTTGCCTGATTATTTTGCATTTCATTTTTATTCCATCTTTGTTTCTTCTTATAACCCAACCCAGCCTTCATGTTTTTCTTCTTGTAACCAGGTTTGTTATAAAAAGTTTTGGTACCTTTTCCTGCAAACTTTGAAATTTCAGATTTTTCAATCTCAACCATTTTGAAAACTTTGTCAATCTTTTCTGAAATCACATTCTGAATTGGGAATACAACATCTAAGAATAATTTGTCTGATCCAATCATGGTATAAACCAATCCTTTTGAATCATCATTCAAATTTTTCTCAGATTTTGAGTTTTTCAGATATCCATCATGAAAATTACCTTCATTTTCATCCTGTGATTCAGATTTTTCAACCGACTCTTCTTTCAACACACTTTCAACGACCTTACCTACCACCTCTGGATCACTAGAATCATCAGATTTGGAATAGGTTACGTCAATGTTATCTGGCAATTGATCTACCATGTTGAAAGCTTTTTCGACCTTTTCATCATCATAAAATGCAAACTTTTCCGGTGGTGGAACTTGATGAAACTCTGAGCCAATGCCTTTCTTGTTTTGCTCAGAATCTTTTCCATCTGGTTTTAAGTTGATAATTCTTTCAAGCACATATGACGACACATGATAACTTTTTAACTTGTTGATATCCTGTTCTAAATCAGCAATCTGACGCTTTAGCGTAGCAACATCCTCAATGTAGGAATTTAAAACATGTTGCTTTATTTCATACTGTCGCTTAAGATCATTAGTTGTTTCAGAACAGTAATTCAATCTTGATTGAGCAAATTTCATTTCACTCTTCACTTTTTCATATGACTCTTTATTAATGTGATATGCCAGTTTTATTGAATCATATTCCTTTTTCATTTCTTGACAAATAATTTCTTTTTGATCACATTCTTCTGCCTTTTTCAAAACTTCATTTTCCTTTTCTAACTTTTTACATTTTTCTGAAAGTTTTTCTTCATTATCTTTCAAAACTTTTTCGTTTTCTAACATTTCTTTGTATTTTTGAACCTTTCATCTTTTTCAGTACAAAGCACTGCATGTTTCCATGCATTTCTTGCACTGTTCAACGATTTTGATTTAAGTTTCAGAATCAGATTTTACCTCAGTGATTGGCACCTCGATGTTTGCTGCAATTTCTGTATGATCAACATCATTCTTTTGTTTTTCTTCAACACCAACTTCATCACCAACATCATCAGCTTCCAAATTCTCATTCTTCACTTCAATCAAACTTTCAACTTTCTTCTTAATTTCTTTAACTTGTTGTTCTTCGATAACAGCTTCTTTTTCAACAACTTCTTCTATTACCTTCTCTGCCTCAGCAATCCTCACATTTTCAACTTTTACAGCTTCGATTTTCACTTCCTCAGCTACCTTTTTCAATTCTTCAACCATACACTCAACATTCTTCTTCATTTTTTCTTCATCCCTCTTCCTCAAGCTTGAAGTCATAACATCTCTTATGATTTTTCCAATCTTTTTCTCATATGATTTGTCTTTCACAGCATTTGAATAATATTCTCCAGCTCGAGGAATTACTAGAAGAACCTCATCATAAATTATGTCCTTCTTAGGAACAATAGGTTCACCATATCTGTTGACATAACACTCTTGCTTCTTATCCCATCTTTTGTAGCTGACGACATCTTCATATTCTTCTTGCATTTCATTCATTCTGTTCCAAGCCATGCTTTTTTCTCTGTATGTTTTCTCATTCAGAATCTCTTCTCTGGTTTTCTCTTTGATTTCAGCTATAACTTTTTCTTCTTGGTTTTCCTCTTTAATTTCAGCAACGAAAACATAATGATTGCCCTTTGATGGGTTTCTGCCATGAGTTGTACTTTGATTATCAACACGATCTTCTTATGGAAGAATCTGACTCCAATCATATCCTTCATCATCATGGATTACAGCACAAGCTCTAGATTTCTTTCTGGGTTTATCTTCGATCATTTTCGGCTCTTCTTTGCTTCGGTGGTAGATTGCCTTTCGGTAATAATCATCATTGAATGGATGTTCATTTCCACCAACTGCAGAATTGTTGCATTCTCTCTTGAAATGACCTTTTTGCTTACATTTGAAGTAGGTTACTTTGGACTTGTCAAATCCAAGTTTTGTTGATGCACCACCTAATGATTGTTTCCCAGTAATCTACATGTATCTCTGAGCTCTGCGGATGCAACTCGCTAAACACCAGCGGATGTCAATGAGTTCCATCTCTTCCGGATCAATCTGGTCGTAGTCTTCTTTGGTTAACTCTGAGTTTTCAATTTTGCTAGCTACAAGACCTTCATACGATTCCAGAACAGATGCAAGGAAGCTCATTTGCTGCTTAGCTGCATTGATGCTCATTGCAGGAGAATTTTTCAGTTTAAGAGCAATGTTGCACAATATCTCTTCTGATTCTTCAGACCTGGCTTTTGATGAATATGAATGATAACCCAGATCATAACTTGATGAGCTTTTCTGAGGTTCTTTTGTCCTCTCCCCACTGAATGCTGTCTTTGGTGATTCTCCAACTTTCACTGAAGGTAAGTTACCTTTGTAATAGAGACTAACATTCTGTTGATGTGAAGAATTGCTCATCTTGTTTTGTTTCTGCAATTCAAGCTCATGAGTTTCAATCTTTTCAATTAACAAATCGAGAGAAATTGTTTCATACAAAACATCATTTTTCAAGATAAACACAAACGTTTGCCACTGATCAGCTCGTGGTAACGCTTCTATGATTTTGTCAATAATTTCTTCTCTAGTTTTAACAATACCAAATCGATCAAGTTCAATTTTTAAATGACCAAATCTCTCTATCATTTGTCTAACTGATTCATCTTTCAAACTATCAAACAAATCAAATTCTTTCTTTAATAATGCAATTTTATTTTTCTTGATTTGTTTACCCCCCCCCCCCTCAGCTTTAACCCTTAAGGCTTCCTAGACAGATTTTGATGTTCCGTTATGTTGCAATAAAGCAAACATGTCATTCCTGATTGAAGATTGAATCAAAGCAATCATTCTCTGTTCTGCTGAGAATTCTGCTTTGTCTTCTTTGGGTAAGTTCTTGAGTGGAAGCTCTTCTCCTTTATCATCAGTCGGCCTTTTATAACCAAATTCCAAACAGAACCAGCTCTCGTGTGCGTAAGCTTTTGCCCAGTTGAGAAACCGTTCTTTCCACCAAGTATAGTGCTCAGTATTATCAAGCTTGGGTGGTTTTGAATGAGTTCCATAAAAGTTGTCATGATTTATGGTTTCATTGACTGCTTTTGTTATTGATTTTGGTGTGACAATTGAAGTTTCAGAAAAATCGGATGTAAACGCGTTGTAGAACGTATTGTAAAACTCTTCAGCCATGATGTGAAATTCTTGAATTACCTGGAGACAATAACAATCAAACAAACACAACCAATTTAAACAATATCAAACAACTTGTAATAAACTGACATTCGATTGACGTGAAATGATCTTGACGCATAATTTCCACTTTCAAACGGAATATTGATCTTAAGCGAAATCACTTTGGTACGAAATAACTTGTTCAAACGAAATCACTTGGATGACACTTCAAACGAAATCAGAACTTCAAACGGAATACCCTTTTGAAACAGAATTATCTAATTTCGTGTGAACCTTCTCAAGCGGAATTACACTTTGGAGCGAAATCAGGTGAACTTTTCAAGCGGAATTAATTTTTGGTGCGGAATTACCCTCTTCACACGGAATTAACACTGATTTCAAACGAAATTAGCAAGCTATTTCAAACGGAATTATGCTGATAATTTCAAACGGAATTATGATGACATCAGCAAATCGGTCCAATTTTTGTCCAATTGATCCAGTAAAAGGTCGAATTATGATCTGAAACTTTCAAGGATTCATTAAAACTGTATTTCGCATGTAATGTGTGAAGTTCAATCCATTTTGACCATGAAAACTTGTTCAATTGTGAAAAAGAAGGTGTAGAAGTCAGAAAACTGATGAAATCGAGCTAAACTCTTCTTCCTGGGCTCTGATACCACTTGTAGGATCGTTGTGCGACCTGAATGAGTCGTTCAGAAGAGTTTTGGATCCGAATCAAAGGCGGAATCAATGAAATGGACGCTCAATTCAATTATAATGTCTCTTGTATTGATATAATAGTCTTACAGCACCTGGAGCCAATTCGGCAGCACTTCGTTACCGAATCACAAGATCTAATTCCGTTTTAAATGACACACCATGCTCACCTATATATAGAGTTCTAATTCCGTTTGAAATGGTCAAGGCACTCTCAAGCGAAATTAACAAAGTTAATTTCGTTTGAAATGGCCCTTGGCTGTTTTAAGCGAAATTATCAACAAACCCATAAATCTCAGTTTCTAGCAACCTGAGCACTGGTTATCCTATCCTATTATATGACTCGATACAAGACGAAGTCAACAGACATAGTGCACTAACACTCTTCACCCCGAAGGACCTTTCGCCGCTTCATACCAATCTGGGTACCAAGCATATGGGTATCAATACCCGCCACCTACTCAACCTCCGCAGCAGCAGCCGCCGCAGCCGCCACTGATCCAGCCACCGCAGCAACAGGAAATCCTTCAGTGGTTGAACCAGGTGGGACGGGAGGTACAAGAGGAGCGTAGAAGCTGCCGGGGTCTGCTTAAGGGTTTGGCGAATCTGATCAAGGGGAAGAAGAAGAGGGATTTCTGAAAATTCCTTATTTATTTGTGTTGTAATTTTTTATTTTCAATTAAGTCCCTGTGTGGACATTTATTTATGTATTTGGTCCCTGCGAGGACTTGCTTTGTTGTTTTAGCCCCTGCCTGAGCAAGTTATTTATGTAAAAGTCTCGTTTAGGGCAAATATGTACTTCTCTATTAATTATTTATGGAATGTTTTAATTTAAATTTCATTTGTCATTATATGTATGAATATAATATATGAAATAAATCAAAATATCATTCCTTTTAAATTAATCTGCCAATAAATATTGAAAGAAAATCTTAAAGGTATAACCTAGCCTATATGTCATTTCAGACATGGCCCAGATGGTAAAACCTTTTCAAGATTCAAATCCTTGTTAACATTTGAAAACATGTTAGCGCTCCTGGCAAATGTGATTCGATAAAATCACACAAGTCATCCTTATATTGGATTCTTCCAATTCATTTCCTCTATTTAGTTAAATCATCAATTAGTGATGAAGTGCCTACGGGCCATAATAATTGTCAAATAAGACAAAAGACAGTTGTATTCTACGACTCCCTGTGTAGAAAAGGGTATGAACTATGTTCAAACCTTAATACTTTGATCTTATATGATCATGGTCTAAAATTTTTAAAATTGTCCTTGTGACTAGGCCTTTTGTGCCACTCCAATATCTCTAATGATATGTATCTAGGGTTAAATTATAATGAATATAACTAAATAAAATAACCAATATGGTTTGTATTTACCATGGTTAATGAATTGTCACAATGACAATACCATAACAAGACTTCTGAATAAAATATTGTCAATTGTTTTATGTAGCAATCAAGTTACATGGTTGAATCTGATGAGGTTAACAGTCACCCGAGGGAGAATAATGACACCACCAGAGTTAGTGTGGCTGGTGCGGATTTGCAAGCAATGATAGATAATGCTGTCACCCGAGCGTTGGATAGACAGTTCAAGGAATCTAGTGGTACTCGTAGCAGGACCCTATCTGTAGCTCATTCAAAGTCACCATCTAAGTCGCACGCATCACACAGAGACGATTCCCATCACTCATCAAATCAAAGGAGTGTCCCGTCTAAGAAGATTGTGCTTAGTCAAGAGCCACGTGTTAAGACATGTTCTTATAAGTATTTTATCTCCTGCAAGCCCATGGACTTCACAAGGGAGAAAGGAGCCATTGATTGCATGACGTGGCTCGATGAGATGGATACAGTGGTTGATATTAGTGGTTGTGCCGAACAGAACATTGTGAAGTTTGTTTCACAATCTTTTAAAGGCAAAGCTTTAGCTTGGTGGAGGTCCCTAATCTAAGCTACAGGAAAGATCCCACTTTACAACATGTCTTGGGATCAGTTTGTTGCGTTGATCAAAGATAATTTCTGTCCTCAGCATGAGGTGGAAAGGATTGAAACTGACTTCTTGACCTTGGTCATAAAGAACTTGGATTGTCAGGTATACCTCACCAGTTTCAACACCATGTCTCGATTGGTTCCCTACTTGGTCACACCGGAACCGAAATGTATAGCTCGTTTTATTGGAGGTTTAGCTCCAGAAATTAAAGCAAGTGTGAAAGCATCTAGACCCACCACCTTTAGGTCGGTGGCTAATTTGTCGTTATCTCTTACTCTCGATGCGGTTAGGCAGAGATTGCTTAAAAATTCCGATGAGGGGAAAAGGAAACGTGAGGAGGAGAACTCATGCCGTTCTGATAAGAAACATAAAGGGAACTTAGATCACAAGAAGAGTTCGGGGTTCAAAAAGGATAGCCAGAAGTCGGGTGAGAAACCCAAATGTAAAACATGTCAGAAGCATCACATTAGAAAGTGCAGGTTGGATTCGAAATCGCAGTCGCACAAAGACTTTTGGATGTGGGATCTGCAAGTCCAAGGAACATAAGACCTTGGATTGCAAGAAGTTGAAAGATGCAACTTGTTATGGTTGCAACGAGAAGGGGCATATCAAGACCAACTGCCCAAGGTTTGCAAAGAAGCCTGAGGAGGCTAAGAAGGCCAATGCTCGGGTCTTCCATATGAATGCACAAGAAGCTGTTCAGAATGATAATGTGATAACAGGTACCTTTCCTATCACTGATGTTTATGCTAGAGTATTGTTTGATTCGGGTGCAGACAAGTCTTTTGTAGATAATAAATTTTGTAAGTTATTAAATTTGCCTGTTAAAACTCTAAGCATAAAGTATGAGGTAGAATTAGCCGATAGTACTATAGAGACTTCCTCAACAGTACTAGATGGATGTTTTATATCCATTAGGAATCACTTGTTCCCGTTGTCCTTGCTTCCGTTGAAATTAGAAGGATTTGACATAGTGATAGGCATGGATTGGTTATCTCATAACCAAGCTCAGATCGTTTGTGACAAGAAGCAAGTGGTGATCAAAACTCCTTATGGTGAGCCATTAACAATACAAGGAGATACTCAGTACGGGTTACCTAAGCAAGTGTCCATGCTTAAGGCGTCAAGGTGTTTGAAGAAAGGATGTGTCATTTATATGGCACAGGTAACCATTGATGAACCAAAGCCCAAGATTGAAGAGATCCCTGTTATTTCGGAATATCCAGAAGTATTCCCTGAAGAACTACCTGGTTTACCCCCAGATAGGCAAGTGGAGTTCAGAATCGATATCATTCCTGGAGCTGCACCAATTGCAAGAGCACCCTATCGGTTGGCACCAACTGAGATGAAAGAGTTAAGGACTCAGTTGGATGATTTGTTGGCAAAGGGTTTTATTCGACCTAGCTCGTCCCCTTGGGGAGCACCAATTCTATTTGTGAAAAAGAAGGATGGCTCGATGCGTCTATTCATCGATTACCGTAAGTTGAATAAAGTGACAATCAAGAACAGGTATCCGTTACCCAGGATCGACGATCTATTCGATCAACTGCAAGGGGCAAGTTATTTCTCCAAGATTGATTTAAGGTCAGGTTACCATCAACTGAAGGTCAGAGATGAAGATGTGCATAAGACTGCATTCAGAACTCGATACGGACACTACGAGTTCTTGGTGATGCCTTTTGGGCTCACTAATGCACCTGCAACATTCATGGATCTCATGAATCGTGTTTGCAAGCCATACTTGGACAAGTTTGTCATTGTCTTCATTGATGACATTCTTATTTACTCGAAGAGTCAAGCCGATCATGAAAGACATCTTTGGTGTATCCTTAAACTACAACAGCAAGAGAAGCTCTACGCCAAGTTTTCAAAATGCGAGTTTTGGCTTCGTGAAGTCCAATTTCTTGGACATGTGGTGAGCGAGCGTGGTATCCAAGTGGATCCCGCTAAGATTGAAGCAATTATGAATTGGCAAGAGCCTAAGACTCCCACAGAGATACGCAGCTTTTTGGGTCTAGTAGGTTACTATAGACGTTTCATAGAGAACTTTTCAAGAATTGTTGCACCTCTAACATCATTAATTCGCAAGAATGTCAAGTTTGACAGGGGTCCCAAGCAGCAAGAATCCTTTGATATTCTTAAACAGAAGTTAAGCAATGCACCTGTGTTGACATTGCCAGAAGGGATTGAAGAGTTTGTGGTTTATTGTGACACATCGCACATAGGTATGGGATGTGTGCTTATGTAGAAGGGCAAAGTTATTGCATATGCTTCCCGGCAATTAAAAGTGCACGAAAAGAATTACACCACCCACGATTTAGAGTTGGGTGCTGTTGTATTTGCACTAAAGCTTTGGAGGCATTACCTTTATGGGACTAAGTGTGTGATCTATTCTGATCATAAGAGCCTTCAGCATCTGTTTAACCAGAAGGATCTTAACATGAGACAGCGTCGATGGATGGAAATGCTGAATGATTATGATTGTGAAATCCGATATCATCCAGGCAAGGCGAATGTAGTCGCTGATGCCTTGAGCAGAAAATAAAGGGTTAAGCCTATTAGAATCAATGCCAAGAGCATTGAGTTAAAGAACAGCTTGAATGAAAGGTTGTTAGACGCTCAAAATGAAGCTGTATTAGAAGCTAACTATCCGAATGAGAAGTTTGGCGTAACTGCTGAACAGTTATCGTATGGCAAGGATGGAATCCTAAGATTAAATGGACGAATATGGGTTCCAATTTATGGAGGACTTCGAGATGTGATTCTTCAAGAAGCTCATAGCTCCAAATATTCTGTTCATCCAGGCAGTGATAAGATGTACCAGGATTTAAAGACAAATTATTGGTGGATAGGTTTGAAGAAATCTATAGCCACTTATGTGGCCAAATGTCTGACGTGCGCACAAGTTTAAGCAGAGCATCAAAAGCCATCAGGTTTGCTACAACAACCTGAACTTCCCACTTGGAAATGGGAAATTGTAACCATGGATTTTATCACAAAGTTACCAAAGACAAAGCACGGAAATGATACTATTTGGGTTATAGTCGACAGGTTAACTAAGTCAGCCCACTTCTTACCGATTAAAGAAACTTACAGCTCCGACAAGTTAGCTCAGCTATACGTGGATGAGATTGTATCTCTTCACTGAGTGCCAGTGTCTATTATCTATGATAGGGATACAAGATACACATCACATTTTTGGAAAAGCTTTCAGCAATCCTTAGGCACCCGATTAAATTTCAGCATTGCATATCATACTCAAACGGATGGGCAAAGTGAGCGTACAATTCAAACACTCAAGGATATGCTACGAGCTTGTGTTATTGATTTAGGAGGAAGTTGGGATGACCATCTTCCATTGATTGAATTTTCGTACAATAATAGCTATCATTCGAGTATTCAAGCCGCACCTTTTGAAGCTTTGTACGGGTAAAAGTGTAGAACGCCAGTTTGTTGGGCGGAAGTTGGAGATGTCCAACTAACTGGACTTGATATAGTCCTGGAGACGACAGACAAGATTGTTCAGATCCGCGATCATCTCAAAGCTGACAGGGATAGGCAGAAAAGTTATGCGGATAAAAGGCGTAAACCTCTAAAATTCGAGGTAGGCGACAAGGTATTACTCAAGGTATCACCCTGGAAAGGGGTGATGCGTTTTGGCAAAAAGGGCAAGCTAAGCCCTAGATACATAGGATCATTTGAGATCATCGAATGTGTCGGAACTGTATCTTATAAGCTAAATCTGCCAGAAGAGCTTAGTGGAATACATAACGTATTCCACATCTGCAACCTAAAGAAATGTCTAGCCGATGAGTCGCTAGCAATGTCGCACAAGGACGTGCAGATAGATGAGAGCTTGAAGTTCGTTGAAAAACCTTTGTCAATCGAGGATCGACAGGTTAAGAAGCTTCGAAAGAAGCATGTGCCGATTGTAAAAGTAAAATGGGATGCCCGAAGAGGCCCAGAATACACGTGGAAGGTTGAATCCACAATGAAGCAGAAGTACCCTCATTTATTTCAGTAAATCTCGAGGTCGAGATTTCTTTTAAGGGGGTGAGGATGTAACACCTCGTAAAATCATGACCAATATAGTAAAGACACTTGTCATGGACTTTAAACGTGTAATGGATTGATTTGGAGGGACTAAAATTGTCAAGCAATGTAAATATGTTAGTAAAAGGATCCAAAGTGTCAACATGCCATTCTTGTGCCTCTGATTAACCTCATACAACGTTCGTATTCTTTAATGAATAATTTTTCGAACATTGGTAGTCGTTGTGCTTAAAATAAGGATTTTACGAAACAAAGGGGTTAAAGGTGTCAACATGTTAAATGTTACCTCTGAGTGACCTTTTAACGAACCCAAAAACATTGTAATAATTTAATATTTTGCTCTCAAGAATATTGGATAATAACTTTGTGGAGTTTCGAAGGAAAACAATACTTTTCGGGTGATCTTACAACTAACCGGGAGCTTAACGGAGTTAAAATATGACCCAAGGCCCTTAATAGTTAACTATGGGGGTCCTAAGTGCAATAAATAGAAGTTAATTAAACTTATTTTGGACCAGGGACCAAAACTGCAAAGTTTAAAAGTTGTTTTCCGGTTGAGAAGGAGCCTCGCGGCCCGCGTAGACTCCTTAAGAGTCTTACGCGGCCCGCGTGAGAAGTTCCAGCGAGCAAAAATAAGGACCGCTGCATGTTCAGCCTGTTACATCGCCTTTGCATGCAATTTTTCGATACCAGGGTCTGAGCCAACAGTTTTTCATGCACTAGGGACACATGGGATCATCTGGTTGCTATAGATTTGCAGATGGAATGATCTTGGAGCTCTAAAAATCCTATATAAGGCCTTTTGTTTGCACTTGTTCATTTCACACTTGAATATTTCACTCAAAACTCACTCTTTGGGGCCTCCTGGAGCTCAAGGAAGTTTGCTAAAGTTCAATACTCGTGCTAAGTACCCTAGTAAGTGTTCTTAGCTCCCTAAGTTCAAGTTTTATTCGCTTAATGACCGAAAGTCAAAGTTATCGTAATTAAGCTTTGACTTTGTGATTAATCACGAACGGTCCAGCCATTATTCGAATTGAAAGTGGCTATGAGTTGGTAATTATGTAGGTAATAAACCCTTAAAAGGGCACCTACTGATTATCACTTTTACATGGTCAATTGTCGGGTCAAACTTATTAATAAAAAGTCAACAGAATCAATTTTCACAAATAAATTTATAACTAACAATGCAGAGGTTATGGAACATGTTTTAACATTAAAATAACTTGGTAAATAATATAAGAACATGTTTAAGCATGTTCAACCCGACAATTCTGAGTTTAGGCTCGGTTCGGAACCGAAAGTCGCAAAAGTGGACTTTTGCTTTGACTTTCAGTTCTCACCCGATTTAGCTTGTTTTAGATATGCCTTAGGGTTCCTTTAGGACCATGTTATAGGTTAGTATAACTCTATGAGGTTATACAACTTGGTTCCATAGAAATCCTAGTTCATTGCATGTTTCCGTTAAATGCTTAAAAGTTGACAATTATGCCCTTTTGATAATAAAACGAAATTTTTGAAAATGTGAGAGGACAAAAACCTTTATTACTGATATTTAAGTATGTTCTAAAAGTTTGACACCAGATTATGGTATAAAATAGAAGTTATGCTCAATATCGTAAAATGAAGACTTTTTATTAATTAAACGGCATTTTTGGCATAAACCTATTTAAACCCAAATTTTGACATTAAAAACTTGTCACCTACTGTAAAGATATAATATTTAGGGATTTTTTAATTTTTTTGTTAAATTTTAAACTGATCATAACATTGGTTTCTTGCATAGTCTCAGTAATTGATGGTTATGCCCTTTTGGCTAATAAAATGAGTTTTACACATCCTTTACATGTCAAACCTTTTTCTACTGATTTTATACATCAAATAAATTATTTTAAACTGTAGAGGCTGATCAAAATCTCAGATTTCCTTAATTAACCCGAATAACGTCAAATACCGACTTTTATGCGATTTAGGCACATAGTATGGTTTAAAACCATATTTAGCACCTAAGACTTGTTACCTACTGATGTTATGAACAAATTTTTATACTTTAACAGTAAGTAAAAGTTTTGAACTCAGATTTCCAAATTTGGCCCTTTAGCATATGTGAAATGACCAAAATGCCCCTTCGGTGTATAGTTTGGCCATAAATGATAAATTTCACATATATATGATATCTTACTGATATAACCCATTAAAATAAATATTTTTACTGATTATTTTAGATCAGAAACTCAGATTACTATTTAACCTCTTTTATAAGCTTTAAAATGACCAAAATACCCTTATGGGGTTTAATTTGGTTTTAAATTCGTTTTGGACATAATGGAAGGTATTTTACTGATATCATAACATATTTTAAGCATATTAACTTGTGAAACCTGTATATAACTCTTTCGGTTACCCGTTATGCGTATTCGCGTTCGGTACGGTTTATGTAACTAGTTTGCATAAATTAACCGAAACGGGTCAAACCTTATCATTTTTATTTCAAAATCCAGAATGTATTTAGTTTACCCATATTATACAAGTATTCATACTTGTTGGTTCTAAATCACATTCTAATCCAGTCTTCGCTTAATCGTGCATTTTGAACCGTAAACCTTTCATTAAAACTAACCGGTCTAAGTTTAAACTTAAGTAATACCCGTTAGGAATCTAATAGGTTATTAAAACCTTCGTTCCAGATCTAGGAGCCCAGTAAAAGCTATTTGCACTTGCTGATTGTTATACGGCTAAGATTAAAATAATATTTTGCTCAGGTAAATACTTTTAACTTATTTTCCGTTATACGGGCTTGGGACATGGTATTATAATAATACCGCTTGGTTGGGTATGTAGTTATTTAAATCGGATTGTGATTAATACATTTACATAACCCGTTTTAATCTGTTTTGTTTGATGCAATGCCTTTGGGGGTTAATGACCATGTCCTGGATATCCTTGGCTCATTTATTAGAAATGGCCAAGACTTAAGCACGTGGTGTAGGCATACACCTGACAGTTGCGTATGTATAAACGGTATCTCACTCTCTTGTGGGCATATACTTGTGGCGTGTCAATTAATCTAAGCCGGCTCTTCTAACCGGGTCCTGAATGGACGACAAACATGTAAAACTGTATATAAGATTATTTTAAATAATTGTCCCACGTTATAAAAGATAATTTGTGCCTTGTGCATTTAAATCAATTTTTCTTAAATGTTTTCAAAAGAGTCAGTTAATTGTATTCACCAGTGTAAACTGACGTATTTTTCAAAAAGGTTAAGTGCAGGTACTAAGCGAAATGGGTTGGAACTCCTGAGTGATTAAATAAAAAGTTTTGCAAGCTTTTATCTCTTTAAGTCTTTTGAACATTTCCTCTTTTTATTTTGATCCGCCTGTGAATCCATCTTACAATCCGTTTTGTAATATTCTATGTTACTTCAAACTCGGTTTGTATAAATTACTTTAGACTTCCGCTGTGCATTTAAACTGTGATTATTGACTATGATGATATAACTACGTCACGATACTCCCCACCGGTAATACGTGGAAATATCGGGGTGTGACAGTATGCCAAGTTTCTGAAAGATATTTTATCTAACAAAAAGAAACTTGAAGAGCTTTCGCATGTGACCTTGAATGAGGAGTGTTCTATGGTTCTTCAGAACAAACTACCGAAGAAGATGAATGATCCTGGGAGTTTCACTATCCCGTGTTTGATTGGTAGTTTGTCGGTCTGCAATGCATTGGCTGATCTTGGAGCTAGCATAAACCTCATGCCATATGCGGTTTTTGCTAAGCTAGACTTGGGAGAGCCCAAGTTGACTCGTATGAGCATTCAGCTAGCCGACCGTTCAGTGAAGAACCATCGAGGGATAATTGAGAATATGTGGTGAAAATCGATAAGTTTGTCTTTCCTATCGATTTTGTGATTTTAGACATGGACGAGGACAAAATTGTTCCACTGATCTTAGGACGCCCATTCCTAGCCACTGCGAGAGCCTTGAGATGTCTGCACCGGTAGACTTACTATTAGGGTTGATGATGAGGAGGTAACCTTTGATATTGGGAAATACATGCAACACTCACAGAGTTAGGATGATACACTCTTATTTCACTGAGACTATCGATACATATGTGAGTGATCATCTCCATGATACATTTGAGGAGGATGTTGTGGACACACAACTACTAGGAGGGGAGACTTTTGGTTCGCCTGGTGTGGACCGATTAGTCAAGGAGATGGCCTGTCTGATAGGTCATGCGTCTCCCCCGTGTCCCGAGGTTTTTGAGGTTGTGGATCGCGTTGCTGAGCCTAAAGCACGCCCTTCTATTGAGGATCCACCTTCGGTTGAGCTTAAGGAGCTTCCAGATCATTTGGAGTATACTTTCTTGGAGGGTGAGACTCATTTGCCCTGCTGGATTTTCAGGAGAGGAGAAGGATCGATTGCTTGAAGTCTTGAAGCAGCATAAAAAGGTGATCGCTTGGAAGATTATGGATATAAAAGGGATTAATCCATCATTTTGTACCTATAAAAGGGACTTTAAACCTGTGGTACATCATCAGAGGCGCTTGAACCCCAACATGCAGGAGGTTGTGAAGAAAGAGGTCATCAAACTACTTGATGCAGGTTTGATATATCCGATCTCTGACTCACCATGGGTTAGCCCTGTACA
Source organism: Helianthus tuberosus (assembly GCA_030545235.1). Classification (NCBI taxonomy): domain Eukaryota; kingdom Viridiplantae; phylum Streptophyta; class Magnoliopsida; order Asterales; family Asteraceae; genus Helianthus; species Helianthus tuberosus. The sequence continues at coordinate 141,687,322 of CM060450.1, read as the reverse complement.
GGTAGTCTCGAAGAAAGGAGGTATGGGAGTGGTGACTAATGAGAAAAACGAGTTGATTGCTACTCGTACTGTCACCGGATGGAGAGTTTGCATTGACTACCGCAAACTCAATAATACCATGAGGAAGGATCATTTTCCACTTCCTTTCATTGATCAGATGTTGGAGAGGTTGTCGGGTAGGATGTACCACTGCTTCCTTGATGGTTTTTCAGGCCACTTTCAGATTTCCATCTCTCCTGAGGATTAGGAGAAGACGACATTCACATGTCCCTATGGTACATTCGCCTACCGGCGGATACCCTTTGGACTGTGCAATGCCCCGGCCACATTTCAGAGGTGTATGGTGGCCATTTTTCATGACATGATCGAGGACTCCACGGAGGTTTTCATGGATGATTTTTCTAGTGTTTGGAAGTTCTTCTGACCAGTGCGTCGGGAATCTGAAAAGGATGTTGGCTAGATGTAAAGAAGCCAACCTTGTGTTGAACTGGGAAAAATGCCACTTTATGGTGAAGGAGGGCATTGTGCTTGGGCACAAGGTTTCACAGGCGGGGCTCGAGGTTGACCGAGCCAAAGTTGAGACTATTTCAAAGTTCCTGCCTCCCACATCAGTTAAATCTATTAAGAGTTTTCTAGGTCATGTAGGTTTTTACCGGCGATTCATAAAGGACTTTTCCAAAATCGCATGTCTCAGTAATCAACTCCTCGAGAAGGATGCCCAGTTCATTTTCTCTGATGAATGCCTTCGGGCATTTGAGTTGTTGAAGGAGAAGTTGGTGAATGCCTCGATTATGGTAGCCCCCGACTGGGAACTTCCATTTGCGTTAATGTGTGATGTGAGTGATTTCACAGTTGGGCCGTCTTGGGTCAAAGGAAAGATAAGCACTTTCACCCGATTTACTATGCGAGCAAGACTTTGAACAACGCTCAGGAGCACTATACCACGACAGAGAAAGAGCTCCTAGCTGTGGTCTTTGCCTTCGATAAGTTTCGGTCTTATCTTGTCCTTTCAAAGACCATTGGGTACACGGATCATGCAGCCCTTCGTTATCTTTTTAGCAAGCAAGATGCTAAACTGATATTAGTACGTTGGATTCTTTTGCTGCAAGAGTTTTATACTGAAATCCGTGATAAAAAAGAAGCTGAAAATTTGGCAGCCGATCATTTGTCTCGACTTGAGCATTCTGAGGGAAAGGAAATTTGTGGGTCTAACATCAATGACAATTTCCCCCACAAGTTCTTTATGAGGATTGAGACTAATGATGAGTCCCCCATGGTTTGCTGACTTTGCAAACTACTTAGCTAGTGGCATCCTGATCAAGGGGATGACCCATCAGCAGAAGCGAAAGTTCTTTGCGGATGTCAAGTATTACTTTTGTTTAGGGTAGGAGCGGATCAGATGATCCGGCAATGCGTGTATGGTGACGAGGCGAGGGATATTTTACGCCACTATCACGAAGGACCCACGGGAGGCCACCACGAAGCGAACAACACGGCGTAGAATGTGTTCGACAGTGGATTCTTCTGGCCGACTAACTTCTGTGATGCCCACGAGTGGGTGAGGTCCTGTAATGCTTGCCAGAGAGAAACAACATTTCTGCATGCCATGAGATGCCACAAAACGGCATTCAAGTTTGTAAGGTCTTTGATGTTTGGGGGCTAGAATTCATGGGCCCTTTCCCGACCTCTTTCAATAACTGCTACATCCTAGTCGCAGTTGACTACGTATCAAAGTGGGCCGAAGCATAGGCTTTACCAACTAATGATGCTAGGGTAGTGGTGAGGTTTTTGAAGAAGCCTTTTGCTCGCTTTGGTGCCCCAAATGCATTAATTAGTGGCCGTGGGATGCATTTCTGTAATGCACAGCTTGAAAAAGCATTGTCCCGATATGGTGTGCAACACCGATTCTCTACACCATATCATTCGCAGACGAGCGGACAGGTTGAGGTCACTAATTGGGGTATCAAGCGTATTTTGGAGAAAACGGTTAATTCTAACCGTAAGGATTGGTTCGAGAGGTTGGATGATGCATTGTGGGCTTTCCGGACAGCCTACAAGACTCCTATAGGCACCACACTTTTTAAATTGGTCTATAGGAAGTCTTGTCATTTTCCAGTTGAACTCGAGCACAAAGTATACTGGCTTTGAAGACAGTTATTCTTGATATGGCTGCTACAGGCGAAAACAGGTTTGTGCAGATTCATGAGATTGAGGAGCTTAGACAGGATGCGTATGAAAGCTCTAAGCTGTACAAGGAACGTACTAAGACGCTTCATGATTCCCGCTTGAAGACAAGAAGGAATTCCAAGTGGGTGATCGTGTGTTGTTATACAATTCATGTCTCAAGTTGTTTCTTGGTAAGCTGAAGTCTCGGTGGTCGGGTCCTTACACTATACGAGCAGTGTTTCCTTACAGGACTGTGGAGATAGTCCATGAGGATGGTCGGTTGTTTAAAGTTAAGGGGCATAGGCTAAAGGCTTATGTTGGAGGGACCGTTAACCAGAGTGAGGAGGTTGTTACCCTCCACTCCAGGAACAAATGAATTTGGGGTGGTGAGTCTAGCTGAAGACTCGTAAATAAACTGGTCGGTTTTTTTGTATATATTATTGTTTTTATGGTTATCCATTTCTTTTTCAGGTTTTGGTTCATTCTGGTTCGCGAGGGATATTAGAGCTTGTTGCCGACTTTCGGGTATGTTAGTTCGGTTCTTATTCTTGGTAGGAGATGCTTCGTGAGTACCCCGGGTTCAAGGAGTTTTCTCTATATATTTTTATCTTCATCCTTATTCCAAAAAAAATAAGAATATAAAAAATAAAATAAAAAATCAAGCACTATCAACAGTAAAATCTGGCACTACTAAACATGCTAGTGTCAGCCCCTTTTGCAGAGCTAATAATAGAACCCCTTTAATAAAATCAACCACCTCTTCTTCTTATCTTCACCTTCCTCCTTTGAACCCATTCAAGTGCTCACGAAGCCTCTGTATATCCTTACTTCCTCCAAGAATTTCTTTCCTCCCAACAAGCATTCCAGGTACGGATTCATCCTTTTCCTTTGTTAGTTTCTTGTGATTTAGTGTTATGTTCTTGATAGTTAGTTTTCTTTAAGTTTTTTAGGGCTTGGTCTATATCACCCGATTCAAGTCCGTTTTTCGTGTTTTTCGTGTTGTTTTGTAGGGGTGTTCAAGATCGGATAATCCGGTTTTCGGATATCCGAAAATCGGATATCCTAAATTTCGGATAGTGAATTATTGACATCCGAATATCCAATTTTTTATTTAATTTTTATTTTTTTATTATTTTTTAATATTTGGAACCAGATTTTTCGGATAGTTTTGGATATCCGAATATAAATTTCGGATATTTCGGATATTTTTTCGGATATTTCGGATACTTCGGATATTTTTCGGATAATTCGGATATTTTCGGATATTCGGATATCCGAAAAAAATAAAAATTAAATTTTCGGATATTTTCGGATAATCCGATTATCCAAAAATTCTCAAAATCACTATCCGAATCCGAATCCGAATTTTCGGATTATCCGATTTTCGGATATCCGAAATTTCGGATATCCGAAAATTCGGATATTTCGGATACGGGTTTTCGGATATTTCGGATTCGGTTTCGGATTCGGATTTTTTTGAACACCCCTATTGTTTTGGACCACATTTGGTCGATTTACAAAACCCTATGCAAAATTGTGAAAAAATCGGGGTTTTGGGTGTGATTTGAAGGCTTTCGCGATTCTGGGTTCCGACACGCACGACCGTGCCAGACGGTGGCATGATCGTGCCATTCATAACCAGTGTTGGATCTTCATATTCCTGCCCAGAAATTCATTGCACACGAGGGTGCCAACATATGGCACGGTCGTGTCCATAAAATTGTTCAAATCTTCAAGTCAGTGGCCAGAAATCGGTCAAGCACGAGGGTGCCAAGGGGTGGCACGACCGTGCGTCTGGGGAATAAAAACCCATAATTTCATAATTTTAAGAAATCTTCATAATCTTGCTGGTCTCAAGTATTCAGCATAAACATTCTTTTGATCTTTCCAGAAATCGTCATACTAACACAAACCATAGAATTCATATAAACATTCTTTTGATCTTTCCAAATCTAAATGCAAGAATCCATACACATTTTTAAATCGTCATTCAAGTCATGTTAGCAATTACCATTCCTAGTTTCATGCTATGAATCAACCTAACAAGTTAACAAGATTCAATAATCATAATCTTTACATGGACTTTCCAACACATCATGTAAATACTTATGATCAAGCATTCAAGAACAACAACTATAAACATGTACATGAACTCCAAGAACAAGACTAAACATTACTATGAAGATTAACAAGAACAATCATCACATCTTCTTCCATATTATTACATGTTCATAAGCTTCAACAAAGTTTAAGCAACACAAATGTTTAGCCCATAAGGCTCATAACTACTAGATTAACTACAAGAAAGCTTAAATTGTTCATAATGTAGAAAGTAAGCTAACCAAGTTTAAAGACAATATTAAAGTGGTAAATGATTGAATCTTCAATGATTAAGTCTTCTTCAAAGCTCCTCCTTGGCTTCAACAACCTTCCAAGTCTAGAATTTTGAGAGAAAACTTCACCAAGATGCTCCAACTCCCTTGCAAATGAGCTTGAAACTCGTATATAAACTGCTAGGCGTTTGGCACGACCATGCCACCTTTTGGCACGGTTGTGCCTGGTCAAGGTTGTAGAACTCGCTAGTCGCTAGCGGGTCGGTGAGGTAGGGACTAGCGACTACTCGGGATTACTCGGGATTAATCGGGATTAATCGGATCGGACTTTTTATGTATAATTTTAAGTTTTTATACATATATACATATATTTTTATACGTAATTTTTTAAGTGGACAAGTTTTGGCCGGAATCTGGGAGGTTTTGGCCGGAATATGTGTTTTTTTCCGATTTTTTCTGATTTTTTTTGTTTTTTCCCGATTTTTTCCGATTTTTCCCGGCCGACTAGTCGCGATTAGGGCCGACTAGCGATTTTTTTACTGATTAGCTGAAAATTACTCAGTTGATGGGCGACTAGCGACTAGTCGGTGATTAATCGCCGGCTAGTCGCGATTTTTGCAACCATGTGCCTGGTAAGTGTCAGAGTCACTTTTCGTTTGTCGATCTTGTTTGATACCATTTTTGGAAAAATCCCGCTTAAAGATTTCCGAGGTGGCACGACCGCCCCAGCCCATGGCACGATCGTGCGTATCGATGAATTGCCGATGATGACTGATGCAATCTCGGAAATGAGCTGACCAGAAGCTGATTTGGACCTGTCATGGTCGTGCTTGATGCTCGCACTATTGTGCAGATCGTTGATCTTCCAAGGTTGTGTTGGATGGCTGATAGTGCTGGTGAGAGTGCCGATGTTGGATAGCCTGGCATGGTCGTGCATGTGGTTGGCACGGTCGTGCAATATCTGGCAGTTTGCTGGAATGTTCAATTTTTGCTCCATTTTGCTCCAAAAGCCTCTGTTTCAACACCGGGCCGAAGCCCGGACCTGTATTTTCACAAACAACTCAAATGAGTACCAAAATCAATGAAGATACATTCGCAAAAACGAGGCATGTTTAACGTTTAAAAGATGTATAAATTCTTATACATTAAACATCCCCACACTTGAACTTTGCTTGTCCTCAAGCAAACTAAAACGAATAAAAATCTCTAAATGGCAATCATCTCAACTAGCATTTCATAGGCACAAATAAATAATTCGGGCTATAACAATCAAGGAGTACTCAACATGAAGGTAAAGCCAAAAAGCATGCAAAATACGTTTATGAGCAATGGTCCATCTTAGAAATCCCTACAAGTTCACCTTACATCCTCACAATGTTCACACACACTCGGCTAAATATAGGTGCACATACAATTTATGGAGTATGTTTAGAACACTCGATGCCAAGACGATGACTATGCAGTATCATAAGCTTGTGGAAGGATCAAATCTAATCACTCGACAAAAATATAACATAAATCATGAGGTCTTGTTTGGGTTGTAGCTTGGCTTGGGTTAAGGGTGTGGAAGTGGATTTTTAAAGTGGCTAAAACGGTTGTAACCCGGCGGTTTGACGAACTTGAAACACAAGAAAATAGAACTATACAACTAAACAATATCTAACCGAGAGCTAACTGACAAGTTTCGATTTTCAACTCCCAAAATTGCTCTAACAAGCCGATTGATATGGCCTTTTCAAACTATATTTCTTCGGGTTTTTAACCCATGCTTTAGAGAGAACTAAGTATGTCTACTTAGATAAAAACTCTTGGCCATGAGGTTGCACTAAAAAATTGATACTATACAAAAAGCTACAAGTTACTCACTAACCGAACCGGGTTTCTAAAAAAATGGGTTAGAAATAAAAAAGGCTAATTTGGCTAAGTGGTTAATATTTAGTGGTTTACAAGAAATGAAAGGGAAAAACTCAAATTGGTTTGACTAGGGGTATGATTTGGGTGTGGAAATAAATAAAAATGGCTAAAATTAAAAGGTTTCCTAATGCCTCAATCATTTTTATGCTATACGTTTGCTTTGCGGCCTCGAAATGTATACCTAACACAAGTTCTAAATAGCAAAAGTCATCCGGCTCACTCAGTCTTTCCACGCAAAAACAATCTAAAGCTATAAGGCTAAAAAATAACTCACGGAAACGGGCGTATCGGGTAAATATGCAAGGCAAACAAGTAGGTCAATCGCTTGATTTCTCATGCTCAATTTTATACAAAAAACATGTTACTTGACGGTGATCCTTACGCAAGCGAACCCCCTTTTTGCGTTTACCCTTATTTATTTATCAAAAAATTTAGTGCTTATTTCGACACTTATGTTGATTTGATTAATATGCCACAAAAATTGTTAAAGAGCGCTTTGCATTATTATTATTATTATTGTTATTATTATTATTATTATTTTATTTATTTATTTATTTTTTCTGCAACAAAGCTCAAGCGCTTAACCACCTCCCCACACTTAAATTGTACATCGCCCTCGATATACAACAAAAAATTGAATAAGCAATGGAAATGCGAATTCAATACAAATAAAGAAAGGTAGGAACACGAAAACTCCCTTGAAACATAAAGGCTAGAACAGAGCAAAATGAAGTAAAAAGGAGCTTCCGCAACGAACTACCAAGCCATCCACCAAACCAACATCTCATCGAGCTAACACTGCACACTTAACAAACATGATCAAGCTCAAAAGAATTTACCCAACCCAGTTTACCCTTGCCTTTTCTTATTTATTTATCCCACTGAACTAAAGCAACATAAATAAAAGATCTACGATGGAAATGGCACACCCCTCAAACACGAAATAATAAAAATACAAGATAGATAATGGGACTAAAACTTGTCACCAGATCCGGAAGGACCGATGTCGTCCCCACGATCGAATTTGGATCTATGTGTGAAGCACAGAGGTGGCTGCGTGTGCGGTGCATTGAGCGAGTTCACAATATGCTGTTGCGAACCAAAAAGCCAGTCAAAGATACGACGGGTTTGCTCATATATATCCTCCATAAAGTTCCCCTGTAGGTGCTGCTCAGCATGAATCAGACCCACATCTCGTCTTACCTCTTGCTGGTCTAAGGCGAGTCCATCCATCCGCCTCTAGAGATCAATCGATGATGGCTCATACGAACCAGAGGCACCATGCTCGTAACCACCACCACCATATCTGCCATACACATTCTCCTAGTTTGGGCTATCAAAACCGTGGCCTATCTCACCAATCTGTATGTGGGGTCCCGCTCCCCCAGTGGCCCCCTCATGCTCGTGAACTGGAATATCCTGCATGTGGACGTCATCACCGCCACAATCACCATCATCACCATCACCATCATCATCATCATCACCCTCTGCTACGGGAAGTGGATCCAAAATCCTTTTCAACTTGTCAACAAGCTTTGGAATTCTGTTTACTTTACGGATCAAATGCATGGAGTTCAGTTGTGCCAAATCGAGCATGCTATAATCACAATCTTCGGTCAAATGGTCCAACCGAACCCGGTAAAACGTGGCGAGTTTGGTGGCAAAGGATCCTCCGTAGATTCCTAATATCGGCGTCGAACCAATACCTCGCTGAATCGACTCAGCGACGTTAACCGCTACGTTGCAGTTTGAACCGGAGATGATGCAATAGAGATGAAAAAGGTTGCGGGTGGTGATGTTGTCGGTACTCTCACCCCGACCTCCTATGATAAGGAAAATGGCTCGCTCGATGACGCGGTGTAGTGGGTCAAGAATCCATGTTGCCTTGGCCCTCTACGGATCCCATATCCGACCCAGCACTGTGATCTCATTCCAAAAGGCGGCCTTGTCCGCGTTTGGCTCCCAGTCTTGCAGACTACCATGAAATAGACCCGAATCGAACTCGTCATCATCATATAATCCCAACACTTGACCGAACTGACTTATTGATTGATAATGCCATTTTCGTCGTAGTCGGTATTTCACTCCAACCCTTTTCTCGTACACGTCCGGGAAAGGAAAGGTAAATAAAAAATACGCGAAAAACTCGATCGCTAACTCCACGTATTGGGGTTCCGCTATTTCGAAAAGGTGGATCAACAGTGGTGTTTTAAGGTCATCGAACCGCTCCGCCTGACCGAGTAAGTCCAAATTGACCGTTTGCAACCTCCGCATGGGCTCATTCAAATGCCTCCTTGCCCACAATCTTTCCATCTTGGCGATACAATACCCTTCGTTAGCATTGTCACGAAACTGCAAATATGGGTGGTCCATCTGAAGATAGACATTGATATGGGGCACAACAACTTACTAACGTCAAGTATTCAGTACTACACAATTTAGTAGCTTAACCGTGGGTTTGCTACCCATAACATGTTTTAATAAACTAATGTATTTAAAACTTACTTTACTTTAAAACTGAAACTTTAAACTTGCCAACCTTTGTTGATACACTTGTGCATGTTTTGCAGGACGTTAGGTACAACTTAGGAGCTTGCAGCATTTGGAGTGTCGTGGCTGCAATAAACTATTAGTTTCAAATTATATTAAACATTGTAGTTTTTAAATTATGTCTGGATTTTTACGTTTTGATTCCACTGTTGATTTAAACTGTGTTTTAGACATTTAAAACTTAATCACTAATCGTGTTGATTGTGATGATTTTTAATAACTTTAATATTTGTTCGACATGACGTTTTTGTACCATGCTCATGAGGATAAACAACACCTTCCTGGTATGGTGCGTAGCCTTGATTGCACCCATTTCGTATGGAGAATGTGTCCCACAGAGTTTCAGGGCCAATATATGATAGGAGATCACCGTTACCCTACGGTTATGCTCGAAGCGGTGGCCTCTCAAGATTTGTGGGTTTGACATGCTTTTTGCTGTCCACTAGGTGCACAAAACGACATCAATGTGCTTCAGCAATCTCCATTATTTCAAACTGAATGAAATGGAACGGCCCCAAAATGTCAATTTTATGTTATGTGGTTACTATCTCATGGATGGAATCTACCCTACATGGTCCGTGTTTATCAAATCATTTCCATATCCTCACCAACTTGACGAAAAAAAGTTTAAGAAGCAACACGAGGCAGCAAGAAAAGACGTAGAACGGGCTTTTGGTGTTTTGAAGTCAAAATGGGGTATAATGAATCGGCCAATGCGTGCTAAGAGTGTGAAAAAATTAGGTACGTGGTGTATACGTGTATTATTTTACATAACATGATTAAAAGATAACGGAAATGCAATAGCACCGGTACACATTCGGGATCCTCCAGTCGAGCCTGCACTCGATGATAGTGTGTTAAACGAGCTTATGGATGAAGATACGCATTGGAGACTAAAATATGATCTCGTTGAGCATCTCGGAAGGATGGATTTACCCCACCTATTGGTGGAATCCGACGAAGAGTAGTAAATTTAGTTAGTTCTAGTTGGTTTTAAGTGTTTTTAATTAATGTAATGTTTTTTTATTTTATTTTTACTTTAATGTAATATTTTTATTTTTAAGTTAATGTAATGGTTTTATTTAATTTATTGTACTTTTATTAATTAAGTATTTAAAAAAATTAATTTGCCCCATCTTATTAGGCGTACACCCCTTATGTTTTTTGGGCAAGAGAGAAGAATGAGAGGAGAAATGACATGACATAATATGATTGGGGGTTGTGTATGGATTTTAACACAACTGAGTAGTACTCGAAAAGGTAAAATAATGATTTGATTTATACTAATTAAAGTATGAATTACAGTACAAAGAAACTGAAATCAATACTGAACAAACCAAAATGATAGAAGGAGATGGGAATCAGATCCAAATAGAATTGGGATGAGAAGAGACGATCCTTTTGCTTTAACATTCATTCTCCTTAATCTTTCCATCTCTCTTGCTTATATCTTCTGATAGTGCGCTCCTATGCCATTCATCTTGTTGGGCCGCTAGGTTGGACTGGGCTTTTTGGATCTTATCTGGGCTAGGTGGGTTCATAACATTACTCCCCCTTTCAAATTTACCTTGTCCTTAAGGTGAAAGAAATATCTTAACGGGTCTGATGGTATCAAACAGTTATTTTTGCCATTGGGAGCACGAGTATGTGGACTATACGGAGGAGGTTCGAGCAGTGGCTGAAGGGTAAAAACAAATACCCATAGCAGCATGAGTTTTTTTAGTCATTGTGGTAGCAAGAAAGAGCCAAGTCACATCCCATGCAGCACTAGTAGACATATGTATGAAAACATGACGTGTAAGTCCACCCACAACTCCATATGCATGAGATAGCAAACAAGTACCAACATCACCAGCACTTGCGAAGTGCCAAAATGTGCTATTAACTACCAAAATATTGCAATAACACTAAGATGATATGTAAGCATGGAACCACGTGAGCTGGGGAAGTGTTCTGAACCAAAGCTGTGAGTAATGAGATGTAACATGCATATGTAGCAAAACAGTGGCAATACTAGGCTTGATGTGTGTTGCACACTGTGATGCACTGGCAAGCATCATCTGTACCACTCTTTCTTGGACAAAAATAATTGCAAGGCTGCCACAAACCTTTAGCAATGCTTCCAAAATATGTAAATAAGTGTTCTTAAAAATTATATTTATCCATTCAGCAGTCTCCAAACCCATCTGTGCTCGAATTAAAAGGTCAATCATACACTCGTAGTTCATTTGTTTCGTTTCAATATTATGTACCTGCAACTCTGCAAAGTATTTTCTTCCTAAATCAACAATTTTTCCATGGCGACCATCATATAAGACTACCATATAGGTAACCAAACCATAAGTCACACGATCATGATCACCGTTGTTCATGGATTCAAATAAACTAAATGCAGTATCGGTTGCACCATACAATCCATACACCAATATAAGTGTGTTCCATGAAGCCACCTCTTGCGTTAGTCGTGCATCAGACAAGTTACAGACCCCTAAAAATTCCAGACCCAGTTTGATCTCTGCCATGTGTGCACAAGAGCAAGAGATGGCGTCAGTTGCTAGTCCGTTTAAAAACTCATGAAGCATAACTAAAGACCCGGAGGTATTGTGAATCTGCATTATCGCTACCATTAGTTTAGGAATTCGATGGTGAATTCTCCACACCTGTTGAACAAGATCATCCTCTGGTGCAAGCCAAGGCTGCAATGTGCTCTTGGTGGGAATGCCAACAACAGTAGCAGCCGTTGTTGGTGTTGCAGACACCATATTGTTTAGAGAAACAAACACCTTTCTCTGTCCTTGTTGAGCACAAGTACTTTCAGCACGAACGTGCGTGTGCAGTGATGCTTTCAACTTATGCCAAAGTAATGAATAAAAAAAAATACAATTCTTGTTTTTTTTGTCAAAACCCAACTCATAAAAATTTGTGCACTGTAAGTAAATCCAAAATGTATGCCAACCTTAAGAAATTTGTCCAACTCAGAAACATGAATTGGAAAACTAGTTCTTGATGATTGCACATATAACCTCTTATATTGTCGTTCATTTGCACCGATAGGTGGATGCATTGGATCTAAGTGAATCATAGAATTCAACAAGAACCTAGTTTTCATATTAGCCAAAATTTCAGCATATACCACATGAGCCACATGATGTCTAACATGGACTTTTCTAATTTCCATATCCTTGTAATCATTGATTATGACCATATGAGCCCAACTAAGAATCTTCATATTTGCCCTTGTGGACATGATTGGCAACATGTAGTTCTGAATTACACAAACTAGATACTTTTTCCGAACCCAATTTTGAGCAACTATAATGTTAGCAGCACAGTGGTAGTAGAGAAAATAATGATCAGTGAACCAAAGGGCTTCCCTCACTTTTACAACTGAACCACATTGCCAACCCGGTTTCCATTCGAAACTTGGAATAACTAGTGCATTTGTATCTAACAACCAATTGTTCGTATGTTGATGCCAAAAATATCGCAACAATAACAATATAAGATTTCCAAAACTTCCAGAGTGGTTTAAACATCCGTACATCCATAGGTAAATGAAGTTGAATAGACGTAAGGGTGGTATACGGGTCAGGTGTGTCTGAAACATTATCCAAAACGAACAACTTAAGATCACGAAGTGCAAAATTCAGCAAGGGCATAGCAATAAAAATAGGTTCGGGTCCAAAAATAAAGTATGAGACTCAAGTAAAGTCATGGCAATATGGTCAAACATGCTAGTAATGTGATTAGACGGAGCTGTATGAGCTAAATTTGTACCAGGATCAAAAGCAAAGTTTCGCTCTAACCAATCAACCCCAAAATTTGAACCATAACCGACAAGGAAATGAGCTAAATGACCAATTGTACCATGCTTCAATTCAACACCTGAAGGTGAATTAGGACCATAAATTATCACAGGAGAACTATTAAACTGGAAATTAAGTGTACTGGCATTAGGAAAAATGAATTTTCTAGGAGACACCACAACAAGATGCCCAAGTAAACCTGGTTTCCATGCAAACCATTGTGTTTCACCTAAATATGTGTTGTGCATCTCAGCCTCAAAAAGCGAATGAAAACCAATAACGACAATGGTAGAACTACTAATTTTGCAATCAGGTGCACACAGAGAAGGAACAATTGCTCGTTTCGGATGTACATGAACATAATATGGATCCAACTGCAAAGCTGAAACCGTAGTAGGAATATCAAATACCTCATCATCAGTAGTTTTATGATCGACATTGGCAATTGCGTTGTTAATACTGTCAGGCATTTCATATTTCATCGAACACCTTAGAGTAGATCCCGTGTTGGTCAGTAAACAGAATTGATGAAGCATTGTAGTAGTGAAATCGTTCCATGTGAGGTCGTCGCTCATAAACTAGGAATTGAACCAGTAGAATGGTTCATCCTCAAATACTTCAGTAACGTATGAGAATCGTTCATCACCATAGATTGAGTAAAATCGAAAATATAGCTCAGATTGAGAGATCCATGAGTTAGGATCAGAGCCAATGAAACGAGGTAATTGTGGTTGGAGATCTTCCAAAGCCATCGATGCTAAGGATCAATGAAAGCACCAATGTTGTGTATGGATTTTAACACAACTGAGTAGTACTCGAAAAGGTAAAATAATGATTAGATTTCTACTGATTAAAGTATGAATTACAGTACGAAGAAATTGAAATCAATACTGAACAAACCAAAATGATAGAAGGAGATGGGAATCATATACAAATAGAATTGGGATAAGAAGAGACGATCCTTTTGCTTTAACATTCATTCTCCTTAATCTTTCCATCTCTCTCGCTTATATCTTCTAATAGTGCGCTTCTATGCCAGTCATCTTGTTGGGCCGTTGGATTGGACTGGGCTTTTTGGATCTTATCTAGGCTAAGTGGGTTCATAACATTGGGTGGGTGGAAAACATGGTTGCAAAATTCGCTAGACTTACCCTAGTCGATCGAGCGGGAAATTGAGAGTACTCGGTCCAGGCGGAGAGTACCTGGGGAGTACTCGGACATGCTAAATTATAAAGAAATTAGTTTTCAGAAATTAGATATATGTCAAAAAAACATAAATTTACTAATAATTATACCAAAATACGTGAAAATGATATTCATTCTTTAATATGATAAGCATAGAAGTTATGTTTTATTTTTTTAAAGTCAAACTCGGCCTGAGTCGACCAACTAGATCCGATTCTGGCCGAGGTTGACCACGTTTGATCTATTCCGAGTAATTAGGCGGTGTTGAAAAAAGTCGTCTCGACAACCTACCTTGGAGCGATTACTCAGATAGTACTCGGACTTGGAAACCTTGTTTTACAACCATGGTGGAAAGTTAGCTCTATCTCATTAGATATGCACCCCTTTCACCCTTAGAGCATCCACAATAGATACATTTTTTTTGATGTTTTAGATAGAGAGAGAGATGTGGAGGGAAGAAGGTGTGAGGTGGATGAGAAAGAGCATGTGGTGATGTATGTGAGGAAAAATGAGAAAAAATAGAGAGAAGAAAGTTATGTGGGTATGATATATAGAAGAGAGGATGGATAAATAGGGTAAAGATCCGGTACAAATAGTTCTTAACCTAGGAAGTGTAGGAAATCGGGTCAAACGAACTCCGATTGAGCTCATTCCAGCGGCGTTGGAATCGGCACATCGAAACCTAACCAGAAACCCTAACCCCTTAAACCTAAACCCTAAAAAAAACCCTAAAGCTAAACCCTAAGGCTAAATCCTATGCTAAACTCTACGCTAAACCCTAAAATCTAAAAGCTAAACCCTAAATGCTAAACCCCAAGGCTAAACCCTAAATGCTAAACACTAAATACTAATGCCAAACCCTAAAACTAAACCCTAAAGCTAAACCCTTAAGCTAAAATCTAAAGCTAAACCCTAAAAGTTAAACTCTAAACCCTAAAAGCTAAACCCTATATATATTTGAATATGATTCGACGAGCCGGTTCTAACGCCACTGGAATGAGGTTAATCGGAGTTCGTTTAACCCGGTTTCCTACACTTTGTTGGTTAAGATTGTTTTGTATTTGATCCTACCCGTACCCCTAGATAAATATATGTTTTTGTATTATGATGAAAGAGAGAGAAAGTAGTGGATTGGTTGGGCAGGTTAAAAACAACAAAAAACGCACTGCTCATTTTGCACCAAAACTGTGTACGCGCAAACTATATCATCCCATATAACAACAAATTAGGGTTTCTGAAATCTCCCAAATTCATTCCAAACTCAATGAAAAATTCAAAACTGGATCCATACGATCGTAAAACTTCCGTCATGACCTCCGATTTTTCTCCTGAAGGCCCCGGCGACTTCGGTTTTGCGTTCAACGACAGCAATTTCTCCGACCGTGTTCTTCGCATCGAGATCGTTTCGGAGCCACCTGATTCTGTACACGACGGTGATGGATGTGCGAGCCTCTCCGATTGGGCTAGGAATCGGAAACGCCGAAGAGAAGATATTAAAAAGGAAACTGGTGAGTTATTATTGTTATTATTTTTGTTGTTATTGGTAGTTTTTGAAATTAGATATGATTGATGCATATATTATTGATTTAGATGTGCAATGGTTATGTTTTTTGTTTGTTATTGTTAAATTTTGTTAGTATTTGGTGATTTATTTATTTATTTATTTATTTGTAGTTGTTGTTGTATATGGATTATTGGCTGCATAATGGTGCTCATTAGACGCAAATTAACTAATATAGTGATTGAATGCTGAGTAATATGATTCAGTCCTTATTATTGAAAATTATTGAGTATAGTGCTGGTGTGGAACTGAATATTGGGTATTGAGTTGGTTAAAGAGTGATTGAAAGCTTGGAATGATATTTTAAGAATGTAATCGATGTGGATTACATGATCAAGATAAAAAATTACGTTACAATGTTATGCTGGTCACTGGTGGGTGGAGTATGTAGCTGGTTAGAAATAGATGTAGTTACAGCCTTATAGGCAGGCATAGTAGTGATTAGTGAAAGTTGTGATCTGCAAAGGGTTTGTTTGTCGTGTAAGGCACAAGGCTTGAGAAACTGCAATAATAGGGAAAAAGCTGTAATATGATACGCATATCAATCAATCAATCAATCAATCATACCCAGTAAATCTCACAAATAGCAAAGCTACTTATAAGGTCTGGGGAGGGTGGATGTAGACAGACCTTTCCTCTATCCCTAGGGATAGAGAGGCTGCTTCCAGAGAGACCCCCGACTCCAAAACGAACAACATACCAAAACATCAAGTCAAAGAATATAGAAAAAAAGTCACCTATATCAAGAAAGTGATCAGAGTGGCACAGTATAATGTAAATCATGTATAATGGCATACAACAACATTTGGGCATAAACACAAGAGGTCAATCACCGTTAAAGTCCCTTAAAGAATAAGAAAAACCTACGTCCCTAAAATACACCTAAGACCTTACTGCAATATCCTCTAGAAGTCCTTAACCCTAATCCTACGCCTCCACGAAGTCCTATCTTGGACCATGTCCTCAGACATATGCAACTCTAGTAAATCATGCCTAATCTGCTCATCCCATGTCAGTTTGGGTCTGCCTCTTCCTCTCCTCCCCTCCACAGTAAGTGTTTCCACTACTCTAACTGGTGCCGTCGTTTGCCTCCGCTTTACGTGCCCAAACCATCTCAATCTCCCCTCCTTAATCTTATCCGATATACTAGCCACTCCTAATCTTTCCCTAAAAACCTCATTTCTTATCCGATCTAACCTCGTGTGTCCACACATCCACCTCAGCATCCTCATCTCTGCTACCTCCATCTTGCGCGCTTGTGTCTTCTTGATAGCCCAACATTCTGTTCCATATAGCATAGCGGACCTAACTGCTACCCTGTAAAATTTCCCCTTTAGTTTAGCTGGGAACCTCCTATCACACAATACCCCACTGGCTGCCTTCCATCTACACCAGCCAGCCTGTATGCGATGGGTTACATCACTATCTATGTCACCATCCCTTTGTACAAACGACCCCAAATACTTAAATTTAGTTGCCTGCGGGACCAATTGATCCTCAATGGTGATTTGGGTGTCATCGTCATCTGCTACACCACTGAAATCACAGTGTAGATACTCAGTCTTAGTTCGACTAATCCTTAGGCCCTTGCTCTCTAGAGCTACTCGCCACTCCTCTACCCTCGCGTTCAGGCACTGTTTAGTCTCTGCAATCAACGCAATATCGTCTGCAAATAGCATGCACCACGGAGCTGTCTCCTGAATCACTTTGGACAACTCATCCAAGATAACCGCAAAAAGAAAAGGGCTCAACGCAGACCCTTGGTGGAGTCCTACCTCCACAGGAAAGAAGTTTGTATCCCCTACAGGCGTGCGGACACTAGTTTCCGTTCTATCGTATGTATCCTTAATTATGTCTATATACTTCCTAGGTAGTCCTCGACCCTCCAAACTATCCCAAATCAGTTGTCGTGGGACAGTGTCATATGCCTTTTCAAGGTCGATGAACACCATATGTAAATCTTGCTTCTTCGCTCTATATTTTTCCATCACTCTCCTTAGAATATGTATCGCTTCTGTAGTTGACCTCCCTTTCATGAATCCAAATTGGTTTACTGAAACCTGAGTTTCTCTTCTAATTCTAGTTTCAATTACCCTCTCCCAGAGCTTCATAGTATGACTTAGCAGTTTGATTCCTCTGTAGTTCCCACAACATTGAGCGTCTCCTTTATTCTTGTATAAAGGCACCACAACACTACTCCTCCACTGATCTGGCATTTTTCCAGTCTTGAAAATACGATTGAACAAAAGTGTTAACCATCGGACTCCTTCTTCCCCCAAACACTTCCACACCTCAATCGGTATGTTATCCAAACCCACTGCCTTGCCTCTTCCCATCTTCCTAAGTGCTATGCTCACTTCTTCATGTGTGATCCTCATGCAGTAGCAATTATTCTGTTGTCGCCTTTCAGTCCTGGGATTGCTGCTATCCTGTTGGTATGCCCTACCGTCGTTGAAAAGACTATGGAAGTAAGTTTGCCATCTGAACTTAATGTCATGTGCCTTGACCAAAACACGTCCATCCTCTCCTTTAATAAACTTTACTACTCCTAGATCTTGTCTTCTTCGCTCCCTAGCTTTGGAAATCTTGAACATATCATGCTCCCCCTCTTTCGTTTCCAAACGTTCATACATTTGTTTATAGGCTGTGTTTTTTGCCTCGGTCACCGCCTTTTTCGCTTCCCTTTTTGCCTTCTTGTTTTTTGATACGCATATAATATTTTAAATTTTAATACGATTTACAAGTGTAATAGAAGCATGTAAGAGAGTTGCCAACTGGAATTATTCGGTTTATACCAGAAGCGATAAGAATTCACAAACAGACATTGGTGATTTTAGAGTCAACAATCATTTTATGCGGTAGAGAATTAGAGATTTACGTGAAGTCAGAGTGAAGGTTAGGAAGCATTGAGTTCACACTAGGGTAAGCTAATCTAATCCTGGACCCAGAGTCAAGGGCAAGCGCTTTTGAGGGGCTCAGGGCAGCACGCTGAAACCTAAACGAATGGCATGTCAAGAGAAATCCTGGATCTCGCCTCACCTCACCTCACCTGTGTTTGGTTGGAAACACACGCTTTTGTTGCTCCTAGAGGAAGAACCTTGTCTCACCCTCACCTCACCTCGCATACGCACATGTGTTTTGTGCGCTTTTGGCTACTATGGTTTTGGGCTTTTCTTCATAAATGGGATTCAAGGTAGTTCAGTGCTGAGTACCCAGAAATGTTGTTTCAAGTTTCTATCAGTTTTTAGGTCCCATGGTGGTTGCTTATCGACTATTGATTTATCATTGTTTAGTACTGCATGAATGTTCTGACTTTTGACTTGTGTGTAGTTTAATTTGAATAACGAGGTGTCAAGTGTAAATATGTTTAATGTGTCAGGCTGGGTGGGGTGGTTTGTTTCATTATTTGTGCTTCTATTCTAGTATTGAAGATGTGGCTCATGTTGGAAATTCTTAGTAAAGCAGGTGCTTTGCTTTGTGCTTTATTAAATTTTTAGTTTTTACAGCTGTCGACATTGCTGCTGGTTATCCAGAGGAACAACTTCTCTATCAACCTGATCATCTTCCTGATGATGATGTAGACGCCGAAAATCCAGATGAAGAGCCCACAGAAATGGTTGAAGAAGCACCATCAGGTACCAGTCAGTATCATTTGTTTTTTGATTTTCGTTTTCCGTTTCATATAAACTTAATATTTCTACAAGTATTGCTTTTAATATCAGATGACAATGATTCAAATGGGGCAATGGAGTGTTCAACAGTAGTAAGAGTTGAAACTTTACATATTAGCTCTCCTATTTTAGCTGCAAGAAGCCCATTTTTCTACGAGGTGATATTTCAATGTTCGAGTGTATTTATTTTCTCTGAATTCATGATTTTGTTTCTTGTTTTTAATGTTTTAAACTTCCATGCAGCTTTTTTCAAATGGGACGAAAGAGTCAGGACGCCATATAAACTTGCGAATCAATGCCTCGGGTTTGTAATTTATAGTTATTGTTTATATTTGGAGTAAAATGCCATTTTCGTCCCTGAGGTTTGGCCAGTTTTGTGATTTTCGTCCAAAGGTTTGTTGTTCCGCATCTGGATCCAAAAGGTTTGAAATCTTGCCATTCTCATCCGGCTCGTGAACTCCATCCATTTTTCTCCGTTAAGTCAGGGATATTTTCGTCTTTTTACCTACTTGTTTTTGTTTAGTAAGGGTATTTTATATACTTGTATGTTATGTCAAATGCTTGTACATAAAGTGAAAAACACTGAGTTGCCCTTAAGTTAACAAAAAGACGGAAATACCCCTGACTTCACGGAGAAAAATGGATGGAGTTAACAAGCCGGATGAAAATGGCAAGATTTTAAACCTTTTGGATCCAGATGCGGAAAAACAAACCTTTGGAAGAAAGTCGCAAAACTGGCTAAACCTCAGGGCCGAAAATGACATTTTACTCTTATCTTTGTTAAGCTTTTTACATTTGTTTTTTGTTTATGCTCCATTTAACATTGACTTTGTCTTTGACTTCTGGCTTTCAAACAGAAGAAGCTGCCCTCATGGAACTCTTGAACTTTATGTATAGCAATAACTTGACAGTTTCTTCGGCTCCTGCACTGCTGGATGTACTAATGGCTGCCGACAAGTTTAAGGTTGCTTCATGCATGAGATATTGCAGTCATTTATTGAGAAACCTGCCAATGACACCTGAATCTGCAATACTTTATCTTGAACTTCCTTCAAGTGTTTTAATGGCTGAAGCCGTTCAACCATTAACTGCTGCTGCCAAACAGTTCCTTACTGTTCGTTACAAAGACATAACCAAGTAAGAATCTTGAATATAAATGCTAAATGTTAAATTGTCAATGCATGATATAAATTATCCAAGCCTGTAAACGAACTTAACGTTCGTGAGTGGAAAGTTCCTCTATAAACAAACGAGTTAACATGAACAAAATAATCTGTTTATTAATTTAAACGAACGAACATGAACGCTTGCCTCGTTCGTTCATTTACGTTTGTTTACATTCCCGTAAACAAATTTAAACGAGGCAGATTTGCTCAGCTTGAGCTCGAAGTTAAACGAGCCTAAGAACAAGCCAACGAGCTGAGCCGAGCCATGACCCGAGTCGAGGTTGGCTCGAGCATGGCTCGGTTACAAAAGGAGCCTCGGTTACAAAATGAGCCGTCTAGGCTCAGATCCTTTCAAATCGAGTTTTTTCCACCAATCCGCGAGCTTTTGAACACCTCTACGTGAACATTTGTTCATTACATTCGTACATTTATGTTTGTTCATTTACGTTTAGTTATGTTTGTTCATTTACCTTCATTCGTTTACATATTTGTTTTAAATTAATTATTAGCTATAAGTAAAATACTATTTGGCCCATCATTTATCAACCCTATCAAGTTTTATAATCAAGCCTTATTGACCAACGGACAAACACGTTCATATATTTTGTTTATGTTCATTTGTTTACTTTCGTCTAAAATATTAGTGAACGGACATGAACACGAACACGAACACAATTCACTTTTTCTTAACGAAGGGACATGAACACATTCGTTTCTTAATGAACGGATACAAACAAGAAAATCAGTTCGTTTAGCTGTTCGTGTTTGTTTATTTGTTCAGTTGAAGTTAAACGAATGAGCCTATCTTTCTTCATGCTCCTTCATTTTACTTGCATGCCTTTTTTTTTTTTTTTAAATTGGTAGGTTTCAAGATGAGGTTCTTAAATTGCCACTTTCTGGTGTGGAGGCGATTATATCTAGTGACGATCTTCATGTGGCATCGGAGGACATTGTTTTTGATTTTGTTCTTAAATGGGTTCGGGCTCACTACCCCAATTTAGAGGACCGTCGTCAGATTCTTGGGGCCCACCTTGCAAAGTATATCCGCTTCCCTTATATGACATGCAGAAAGCTTAGAAAAGTCATGACTTGCACCGACTTTGACCCGGACTTCGCCCAAAAGGTAGTAACGGAAGCACTTTTTTTCAAAGCCGATGCCCCACACAAACAACGTACATATATCAGCGATGAAAACTCTAATCTTCACCATCGGTTCATAGAACGGGCCTACAAGTACTTGCCCGTTAAGGTGGTTGAATTCGAACAACCACGGCCACAGTGTGTGGTGTACTTAGATTTAAAACACGAGGAGTGCGCACGCTTGTTTCCATCGGGCCGGGTTTATTCCCAAGCGTTTCACTTGAGTGGTCAAGGGTTTTTCTTGTCTGCCCATTGTAACATGGACCAACAAAGCTCCTTCCACTGTTTCGGGCTCTTTTTGGGTATGCAGGAAAAAGGGTCGGTTTCTTTTGCGGTTGACTACGAGTTTTCAGCGAGGTCAAAGCCTGGGGAAGAGTTTGTTAGCAAATATAAAGGGACTTACGTATTTACAGGGGGCAAAGCTGTTGGGTACCGTAATTTGTTTGCAACTCCGTGGACTTCGTTTATTGGGGAAGATAGTGTTCACTTTATTGATGGTGTTCTTCATCTAAAGGCTGAGCTTACTATTAGGCATTGAGAAACTAACAAGCAACAAACTTTTCTATTGCTACAAAGGTACAAATTGTTTTAACAAAATAGCGGTAGTTTAACGAAACCGAATGATGAAATGTAAATCGGTATCGGGTATTTTAATGATATCTTTTTTTTGCGACTTGTCGTTTTTGGTGTAAATGAAATAGTCTGGCAAATTTTCTAGACATTGTTCTAGGCCATGTTGATCCAGCTTTTGGTACAAATGCAGGTTCAAAACTAGTTTGATCCATAAAAGAGCATACTTCTAAGCTTACTATGTGAAAGAAATGATTGATTGCACAGATATTATGTGAAAAAATGGCTATTTACAAAAAAAGTTATTAGAATTAAATAATCGGTCGTTGATGAGATGTAGTTCACATATGATTTAGTAACTTTGAATGCACATAATTATGTTTGTATACAAGTTAGCTAATAGTTTATAGGTTTGAGTTCTCTTTGTTATGAGCTTCAAAATGATGCATATTATTTAAGAAATTAATAGTTAAAGAAAACTACTAAGAAAACATTAGTGGTGATCATTTAAAAAAAAAATATGTATTTAAGATTGAGATGAACACATTTGAATATCTTTACAGTGAATGCATACATCCTGTTCAGATCTACAAGAAAGATATGTGTATATATGAACTCATTTTTGTGTTATATAATATATCTACCCATGGGTCCAAAACCAAATCCAACCAACGCATGCATACCCTTCTTCTAGGTTGATAACCCTCGGCATCACCCATAAACCCAATAAGTAGTCTCGTTCACTGGCGGATCTTGACCAAAAGTTTCTGGGGAGCGGAAAGTCATGAGACCCAATTTATATATTATATAAATAAATATTTAGGCAAAATAATTGGGGTGGGGTGGGGGGGGGGGGGGGGGGAATTCTTTATAATTTTATAATTTTTGAACGAAAAATCAGAAATTTTACACTTTTAACCGAAATATTGGGGGGCATGGGTGAGCGGGTGCACCCCCAGGTGTCAACTAAGCTACGCCCCTTGTCTCATTCATCTTCTCTGTGGATGAACAACCGTTCCAAAACCACTAGACACATTAATAAATGACGTTTCGTCGATTCCAAGTCCTTCCAAGTTCAAGATTCGTTTTACCATGTGATTCAAGTTAAACAATCAAAACACCTTTTCACCTTATCATGGAATATAGATATACGATGTAAACATTAACTGCAAAATTTCATAATGTATTACCTATATGTAGGCTCCATGAGCATATGATAAGTGTTAGCATCATCAAGAGACCCTGCGACGATATCTACCCATTTACTATTTGTTATGGTGTGTGAAGGGGTACAGTTCCAAATCTCGCACCAGACTTAAGCGCGAGTGGCCATCACTCAGCTCAATACCCCTATCGACAAGGATGAGAAGACTTACTTTGTATATGAAAACGACTGTTTTCGTCACCACAAGGGATGTGGTAACCGCTGCGGTTACCGCATATGGCAATGCGGCTCAAAACCGCATCACGTAGTCCCACAAGTGGCACTGCCACTTTTTACTTCAGTGAAAAAGTCAGCAAGTGGCATGTCCGGGCATTGACGACGGTCAGCTGCCCAACACACTTGCAAGAAAGGCTGGCTGACAGACTGATAACCTCAGCAGGACGTGGCATCACTACAGGAAGCGTCCAACGCCTCCGTGACCTGCGCTTCTGACACACCTGCAAAAGGCTACGCGTTGTCGGTCTAGCCACTCAATTACCCTCCTTCGCTCTTCGGCTATAAATACCCATCCCGGACCAGGTTTGAGGTAACGCTAATCTGCTCTCTCTCATATACTACGCAAACACACACTTTGCTCTCAAGCAAATACTGATTCTCACGCCGGAGAGTGGTAACAAGAGGCACCCCCACCCCCCACCCTATCCTCCTTGTTACGAGTCACGGTGTGTTTCATTGTACATGAGACATGTTAGAGGACGGTCCGGCCATTGATCTCGGAAAGAAGGGATTAACCCTACTTGACGAGACTAATGACTTAACCTCCCCGGTTAACCACTGTTTCATCATTGGCACCCACCGCTACTCTTAGCACTTTTTTCCATCTCTTCCTTCTTAAAGATCATGTCGGATCATCAGATTCATCCTACGGGGGGAAACCGTTG
Organism: Helianthus tuberosus; assembly: GCA_030545235.1. NCBI lineage: Eukaryota > Viridiplantae > Streptophyta > Magnoliopsida > Asterales > Asteraceae > Helianthus > Helianthus tuberosus. The sequence continues at coordinate 141,663,154 of CM060450.1, read as the reverse complement.
CCCCAACAAACGTAGGGCAAACGGGAAACACTCTCCCTAGCCAACAAATAGGCCACGTCACCACATCCACACATACGGGTAATCCCCCGTGTATGTGCCGGATTTTTCACAATATGTATTAGTACTGCCACCAGGAGTCGATCTTCACTCCTGGTACGTGCAACAACAAGCTGCTCTAAATACAACCTATGCACAGGCTTGCGCAAGCACCCGGAGGGCCCACACCAGGCCCATTCACACCCGCACCCTGTGTTCTACAATACGAGGAGCGAGCGCCAACACATCCCGCATCCCGGGATAGGCGCGGACCGCACGGACCCTCCTACGTGAGTGTCCGTACGCTCGAAGAAGGGGATTCCACTTACGGATCCCGGGCTAAAGCAACAACGCACGAGCGCCTTGGCCCACCTAGAGAATACAGGCGAGAATCAACTACTCGCCGAGGGTCCGAAGTACTAAGCCGTCTTGGGCCGCATCCCAACGACGAGGCATACGATCGAACCAAACCAGACGACTACACGTACCGCGGGGATTCCCAGATGGCGTACAGCCAGTCTGGAGACTACGATTACTATACCCCTGCGCAACCCCGCACAACATATGATCGTGCCGCAAAGCACGATCACCGTTCGGTCTACAGACCGAAGTCAGTAGCCGGCAACTCCAAGTTCACCAAGGAGATTGCCTTGGCTCGCCTGATGAGAGCCAAACTCCCACCAAGTGTGGGAAAATACAATGGCTCGTCGGACCCCGATGACCATATGGTTGTATTTACCAGCGCCGGTCTCGTTGGCGGCTAGGCGCACCCCTTGTGGTGCCATTTATTTGTCCAGACCCTCACGAGAACCGCGAGGGTTTGGTTCGATTCTTTGCCAGTGGGATCACTGACCTCATTTGACGACTTGCAAGAAAAATTTCTTGCACACTTTAGCCAGCAGCGACGTCACGAGCACGACACGACATACGTCATGAACATCTGGTGCGGAGATAATGAAGGCTTGGAAGCTTTCGTTACCCGTTATAACAAGTAATGCCTCGAAATCGGCAGGGTAACAGACCAGCTTGCTCGTGGTCATTTCATCAGAGCGGTCAAAAATGATGAAATGATCATGACCATATCCGGCAAGGATGGCTTGCCAAAGAAGTGGGACGACGTCATGAAAGCAGTCAAGATGTACGCCCAGCCGACGCGGTCTTTAAGACCCAATACAGGCAAAGCTCACCCTCCTCTACGGAAGGGCAATCTTCCCGGCAGGAGCTTAGTCGCTACAACAACAACAAGCGCAACCGGGATTCGTGGAACCGCGACCACGATTCCAAGTCATACGCTCCGCACGGGTTCCAGCCAGACGCCAGAGCAACAATAAATGCCCAGAGGGAACAAAGGGCATCAAAGAGAGAGCCTCGGGAACACAATTGGACACAAAATCACTAAGGGAAGTTCTTCTCGCAGAAGAACATACCTTGAAACCTACCCTACCGATGAAATCCAAGAAAGAGCAAGACCCAAACCAGTACTGTGAATATCATAAAGATACTGGTCACACCACAAACAATTGCATTAGTCTCCACCTCGAGATTGAGAGAGCCCTCAAGGAGGGAAAACTGCAACACCTGTTGCCCAATACGGCAAGCAAACTAAGCGCATAACTCCTCATGACGAGGGCACCTCCAGTGGAAAAAAAGCCATGTATACGGTCACCACCCACATGATCAGTGAGGGCTACAGACAGCCGCGCAAGGCGGCAAGGAGAGGGGAGGATGACTGGCGCGACGAACAGGTTATTTTCCCCAAGGTTCGAGGTAGATCGCGCGACAGGCGCGCCGTCGTAATCACTCGCTACCTAGCACACTACTGCACTGAGCGTCTATTCATAGATCTAGGCAGCACCTCCGACATAATATACGAACAATGCTTCAACCAGTTCGATCAGGAGGACAAAGGTCGGTTGCAGCCGGCCGATTACCCGTTAGCCGGGTTTTCAGGGGAAATAGTGTTCCCCCTCGGCCAAATTACATTCCGGTGCGCCTTACCAATGGTAGGCACACGTGGACAGAGGGGGTAAATTTAATGGTCTTACCTCACATCTCTCGATATGACGTTTTTCTCGGCAGATAATCACAGGGCGACTTAAACATGATCACATCCGTTCCCCAATTTGCTGTCGGTTTTCCAACCGAAACGGGGATCGCAATCATTTACGCCCGTAGAGAAGTCATGTCTACAGACGAGCTACGTTCGACCAAAATAGCAAGGCTGACCCCCAGCACTGAACCAGAAAAGTGGGTATTGAATGCAAAGTACCCCGACCAAACGGTTACCTTGGGTCACGCCCTGTCCAACAATACAAAATTGCGCCTGAAACAACTACTTTTCAGTAACAAAGACATATTCGCGTGGACTCCTTCAGACATGACAGGAGTCCCGCGCGAGATAGTGCAACATTACTTGAATACATTTCCAGGTATCAAGCCCGTGGTCCAGGCAAGACGCAACCTTGGACCCGCAAAAAATAGCGCAATGAATGAGCGGGTTAAGGAACTGCTCGCCGCAGGGATTCTGCGGGAAGTCAAATAGCAAACTTGGTTGACAAACCCGGTTATGGTAGAAAAAGCAAGTGGGGGCTGGCGTATGTGCATCGATTACAAAGACCTCAACGAGGCCTGCCCCAAAGACTGCTACTCACTACCAGAGATCGACGAAAAGGTCGACACCGCGCCATTCAGATGGAAGTGTTTCCTCGACTGCTACAAAGGGTACCACCAGGTACATATGGCAATAGAGGACGGAGATAAAACGGTCTTTCGCACACCTATGGGGAATTTTTGCTATATAAAGATGCCGTTTAGGTTGCGCAATGCGGGCGCAACCTATCAAAAATTGATGAACGACACTTTTGGCGAGCAGATCAGCAAAAGTGTCGAGATTTATATGGACGACCTTGTCGTCATGAGCATGGAAGAAGACACCATGCTCCAAGATATCGAGAGGACATTCCAAACTCTGCGAAGCATTAATATGAAACTTAACTCGGGTAAATGCTCGTTTGGAATGGAAGAAGGAAAATTCATTAGGTTCATCGTCACAAAAGATGGATTCAAGGTCAACCCGGAAAAGGTTCAGGCGATCGAGCGCATGCCATCTCCATCTACGATAAAGGATATGCAAACTTTAGCAGGCCGACTGGCCGTGCTAAATAGGTTTCTGGCTAATCATGCGGCTAAATCCTATCCCTTTATCAGCACCTTGCGCAATTGCCTGAAGAAAGAGCAGTTCCAATGGACTGCAGAAGCAGAACGCGCTTTTCGGGAAATGAAGGAGTGTTTGATCCAGCTACCCACTCTCACTTCATCGCGTGAAAAGGAACCGCTCACCATGTACCTGTCCGCCTTGGACAGGGCCGTAGGTGCGGTACTCATAGTGGACCGAGAGGGAGTTCAAACACCAATTTACTATGTCAGCAAGATGCTCAACGACCCAGAGACAAGATACTCCATCGTGGAGAAGTTGGTCCTTGCATTGGTACATGCCTCCAAGCGACTACGCCGATACTTTGCAGGGCATGTCATCAATGTCTTAACCAATTACAGAATCGGGCAAATCCTCTCCAAGCCCGAAATCTCTGGACGACTTACCGAATGGGCTATCGAATTAGGTGGGCACAACCTAGTTTATAAGCCAAGACCAGCAATCAAAGGGCAAGTCTTAGCTGATTTCGCCATAGAAGTGCCGGCGAACCGCATCCAAGAATGCGAGGAAGAACAAAGCCCTACACCTCCGCCATCCCCAACAGATATCTGGCCATTATATACACATGGTGCGTCCAATGAGGATGGCGCAGGTGCAGGTCTACGACTAGTCAGCCCTGATGGCCAAGAACTTACTTATGCCATACGCCTCGACTTCAAAAGTACAAATAACGAGGCTGAATACGAGGCATTACTCGCAGGGTTACGACTGGTAGTCAAACTCGGCGTGCGATACTTGGAAGCGCATGTCGATTCGTTATTAGTTGCGGGCCAGGTAAAAGGGGAATACACTCCAAAAGGGGACATCATGATCCTCTACCTTGAACAAGCCAAGCAACTAATATCACAATTCACCTCCGTCAACATTGTACATATCAACAGGAGTGAAAACAAACCGGCTGATGCACTATCCAAATTGGCATCAACTAACTTCCAACATCTGGTAAAGGATATACGTATTGAGGTCCTCAAAAACCCTTCAGTACCCTTGCGCCAGGTTTATGTCATCCAATATGGGACAACGTCTTGGATAACACCAATTATAAGATACATGCAATCGGGCATTGCCCCAGAAAACAAATCAGAAGCACACAAATTGCAATACAATGCATGCCACTAGGAAATGGGATATGGTAACTTATACCGCAAGTCATACCTAGGGCCACTTCTACGCTGCGTCGATCCTCAAGACGCCACATACCTAATCCGTGAAATACATGAAGGAATATGTGGCATCCACACAGGACCACGCATGGTGGTGGCCAAAATCATGAATGCTGGGTACTACTGGCCCGACATGCTGTTAGTACATTATGTCTATCGTTTCCGTCAATCAGATCGTAGCAGACACTGAAGAAATCTAGAGCTTTTAGTGTAATATTTAGATAAAATGGGTAAGGTGGCAATCTTGTAAATAAATAGGAGCCTTAGGGTTTTCATTAGAGACTTTTCGACATTTTGTGAACTTGGAGCTTGGTGCTTAGAGAGAGAAAGTGCTCAAAGGTGATTCACGGTGCTTTGTAATTGTCGTACGATCAATAGAATCACGTTTATTTTACGATCTTGTGTTCGGTCACGTTCGTGTACGGATTCCGCACGTCACACGTTCGGTTCACAATCGTTCGGGAGTTGAAAACCAGTCCTACAAGTGGTATCAGAGCAGGAGCTCGATTGCGCAGATCAAACACACATAATCATTTAAGAATTGATTAGAATCAGATCCAAAATTATCCAGATTTGTCGAATTTCTCATACTTTTCTTGTTCTTCACTTTTTAACTGAAAATCGCAAAAACTAACGAGATTTTATGGTTAAAAATCGCTGATTTTTTGATATGACGTGCGAAAACCATTGATCTAAAAGCCTACAAATTTTCAGAACTTAATTCTAAGCGGTTTAAGAGAAATCTTAAATTTTTTGTTCGAAAAATGTTGAAAGATGCCGACTGTTGCTGTTAACATTCAAGCTGGTGTTCACCGATCAGATGACCACCCGATCGGGTGACCATCCGATCCAAGTCCCACTCGTTCCATTGCTAGTTAGTAAAAGTTGACTTTGTTGACCCACCCGATCGGATCACAATCCGATTCAAGGGAGTTTGTTTGTTCAAAAGTTTAAAGTGCAAAGAATCGAGTGGCAATCCATTCGAATTGCCACCCGATCCTAATCATTTCATTTTGTTTGTTATACAGGTGATTGTCAAAGTATCGGATTCCCACCCGATCGGACATTATCTCACCCGATCGGACAGCATCGGATAGCATATCACCCGATCGAACATCATCTCACCCGATCGGATAGCACCTCACCCGATCGGATAACCACCCGATCCAAAGCATAGTGTCAATCATCGGATCGTCACTCGATCGGATAACCATCCGATCCGTTGTCATCAGATCATCATTATCTTGTTTGACTTTCGTTGACCCACTCGATCGGATTCCCATCCGATTCAGCTGTTTGATAGTCTTAAACTAATTGTTTGTGTGTTTCGTTTGCAGGTAATTCAAGATTTACAAGGTGCGAATATAAAGAAGTAGATTGAAAATGTCAGGAGGTGGTGAAGAATTTTACAACACATTTTATAATGCATTCACTTCAGAATCCTCCGAAAGAAGAACAGATACAAGAGATCTTTCAAAAGAGATTTCAGACAGTTTGAAGTACGACAATATGTACGGAAACCAACAGAAACCACCGAATTTAATGAGTGTTGAAGATTATAACTGGTGGAAGAATCGGTTTGAGGGTTGGGTAAAAGCTTTTGCACACGATAGTTGGGTAAAATTAAAATACGGATATATTGAACCAACGAAAGAAGGAGGAGTTTTATTAACTGATGCAGAGCTCACAGAAAAACAAATAAAACATATTGTTGCTGAACAAAGAATGATTACATTGTTATATCAATCAGTTAGAGAAGATATTATTTCACTACTTGAACATGAGAAAACATCAAAAGGTTTGTGGGAAGCGTTAGAAAGAAAATGCACTGGTAGTGAGGAGATTATAAAAAACAAACGTTCATTATTGAAAAAAGAATTTGATCTATTTGCATGTATGAAAGGTGAAACTGTACCACATATGATTGAAATATTTTATCACCTTAAACTTGAAATGGAGAGAATTGGTGTGTTAAAAGACAATGAAGAGATCATCGATAGATTGATAGAAGCTGTTCCAAATGAAGACGACTGGTTACATTATGTCATGATTTTCAAAAACAGCAATGATATGAGCAAGGTGACCCTTGACTGGCTGATTGAGAGGCTTGAGGGGCATGATTTAGAAATCAAGAAACAAAACAAAATAGGAAGCCAGCAGTATAAACAAAATGTTGATCTATACTATAGAGGAAACATGATTGATCAAAAGTAAAAAACAACATTTAGTGCTGGAAGCTCAAAGGATTCACCTCAGCAAAATCTTTCAAGAGATTCGGGTTATCATTCAATTGGTTCAAATTCATCAAATCTGAACATAGTCCGGTGCAATATCGCCATAGATCTGAAAAACTCTCAAAGTCTGAATGAAGAAGCTGCCAAGCAACAGATGGTGTTTTTAGCATCTGTCCTGGAATCGTACGAAAGTCTGATCGCGGGAAAAGTTGGAAACCCAAAAATGACAAAGGAAGATTATGACCAGATCGATCCAGAGGAGATGGAGCTAATGGATATTAAATGGTGTATGGCTAGCGCAATGAGGAGAGCACAACGCTTCGTGGAGATCACTGGAAGATCGTGTTTGGGATCTGCTGATTCGAAATTGGGATTTGATAAGGCAAAAGTTACCTGTTTTAAGAGTAAACAAAAAGGGCACTTTAAAAGAGAATGCACAAACAGGCAAAGTGATGAATCCATGGATCCATTCAGAGATGATTATTATCAAAGAGCAATTTATCATCACAACAGTGGATCATCAAATGTGAATCAGAAACAGATCGGTGAAGGGTCGTCAAAGGAAAGATCAAGGGCGATGGTGGTTATTCAAGATGACGAAGGTTATAACTGGAGTCAAGTTCTTCCAGAAGAAGATTATGTCGGATCTGCATTTGTAGCCGAAGTGGTTCAAGATAAACGATGGCAAAGAGATAGTGCGAGATATGAGATTAGAAAATTGAATGCTCCATTCAAAGAAGCTCAGAAAGCCAAAAGATGGAATGCTGAATTGGAATGTTACATGGATCTATAGGGTAATCCAGTGGTTGATCCTACTATGGTGGATTTTGATGCAGTAACAAATCTTTTTCCAGATTAGGACACTTATCATACAAGAAGGTTATCTGAAAAAGGTTATGAAGCTGATTTGATGAACAAATTGAAAGAAATTTTTGAAGCAAGCCTACCAAAGGTGGTAGAAATGAAAAAGAGGAAAGAAGAAGAGCTGGAAAAGCTGATAGAGGAGGTGAAGAAAACGGCAGAGGATGCTGATGAGGATGAACAAAAGAAGGAAAAGGATCAGAAAGTTGAAACAGAAGAATCACAAGTGTCAGATGACACTGAGGTAACTGAATCTTCTGAATTATTAAATGTTGAAAATGTTAATAAAACTGAAGATAAGTGCAGGAATTGCATAGAAATGTGCAAAGTCTGTACTGAGAAAGATGAAAAGATAAAAACAAAAGATATTGAAATAAATAAAATTGAAAATGTTTTCAAAACAAAATGCAAAGAAATGCTTGAAAATGAAGAAGTTTTGAAACAAAAGATTGAAAAGCTGACACTAAAATGTCAAGATTTTAAGAAGGAAAATGAAATTTTGAGACAAATGTGTACAACAAAATGTGAAGGTTGTGTTGAAAAAGATAATAAGTTTCAAGATTTTCAAAAGGAGTATGATAATTTGAAAGGGTCAAGTCAGAGGGTACAAGAAGCTTATGATACTTTGAAGAAACAAGTAAAATGTTTTGATGAAAGATTGTCTGAAACTTTAACAACCAAAAGAATTTATGAGAAAAAGTTTGAAGAAAAGCAACTTGAATTAAACAAGTGTGTTGATGAAGTTGCTAATCTCAAACAAGTTTTGGTTGAAAAAGAAAAGATTCTTACAAAACTTCAAAGTTATCATAGTTCTTCGTACATTCTCGAACGCATTTTCAACATCACACCAGATGACAAAGATTCTAACAAGAATAAAAAAGGTATTGGTTCAAAATATCATCAGGTACCACCACCATTGAGAGATAATTATACTTTTTATGATGAGGAAAAGGTGGCAAAATGTCTGAATATAGTTGACCAATTACCTGAAAATATCGATGTGACTTACGCCAAATCTGATGAAGCTGATGATTCAGAGGTGGTAAGTAAGGTTGTTGAAAGCGTTTTGAAAGATGAGTCTACCAGAGGAAAATCTGAATCACAGGATGAAAATGAGGGAAATTTTCATGATGGTTATCTCAAACATTCAAAATCTGAGAAAGTTGTGAATAATGATCCAAAAGGATTGGCTTATACCATGATTGGATTGGACAAATTATTCTCAGATAATGAGTTCCCGATTCAGAATGTTATTGCAAATAAAATTGACAAAGTGTTTAAACTGGTAGAGATCGAAAAGTAAGAAATTTCAAAATTTGCTGGAAAGAGCAAGAAAGCTTTTTATAACAAACCTGGCTATAAAAAGAAGAATATGAAGGCAGGGTTGGGTTATAAAAAGAAACAAAATCAAGATAAAAAGTTTGAAAAGCAAAATTTTCAAAAGAAAATGAATTTCGTTCAAGGGAAAAGTTCAGAAGAAGAGAAAGAACTCCAATTCAGACGACAGTCTAATGAAGAGTTCTATGCTCAGAAAAAGCAACAACAACAGGCTAAGGATGTTTCGAGGAAAACTTGTTTTAAATGTGATCAAACTGGACATCTTGCACGCAAATGTCCAAACCCAAAGCATGTTGATGTTGAGAAACAGAAATATGAGAATGTGAAACAAAGGTTTACCAGATTTGATTCAAAACAAACTTGGGGGTACAACACAAACAAGTTTGCTTCGAATCAATCTTGGAAATCAAACCAGACTAGGGTTGATTCAAGACAAACCTGGGATTCTCACACACCCAGATTCAGAACAACACAAAGTTGGCAAACATCGGTTGATATGATAAAACCAAACCAGTTTTGGAAATAAAAAATTGTTGTTCAAAATCAAAATAATAAAAACGAGTCACGATTTTACAAAAGAAGTGCTTCAAAAGGACAAAACTGGGTGGTTAAGAAACAAGTGACTTTTGTGAATGACGAAAAAGTTGAAGTCAGAGATGAAAAAGTTTTTGTACAAAATGACTAAGATTTTCCATCATTAAATGAATTTTATGTTGAAATGCCTAAGGTCAAACAGACTTGGGCTGAATTATTCAAGTAATTGAGTTGGGCAAATGTGCAGGTGCTCCCGAAGAAAACTGAATGTCAACTAAAGGAATATTGGAGCAGCCTGGCATTAGAGGAGAAGGCTGCTGAACCCTGTAACTGAAACAGGGAGTTTGTTTGTGTACATAAATAAACCATATTTCAAAAACCCTAAAAATTGAATTTTTTTTAAAAAATAAATATGTTTTTCAATTTGATTTTGGCAATCCGATCGGGTGGCAATCCGATCGGACAGCCATCCGATCCTCATTTCTATGTTTTTGAAATGTTCATTGTGCAACCATGTCAAAGATCGAGTGGCACTCCGATCGGGTGGCCATCCGATCCTCATCACTAAACGACAAAATTCCAACTGTTTCAAATTTGTCAAGGATCGAGTGATAACTCGATCGGGTGGCAATCCGATCGGGTGGTCATCCGATCCATGGCATTCACTCTCAAAAGTTGACTGGTTAAAGGTGTTATCTGTTTATCACATGGATCAAGTGGCAATCCGATCGGATGAGAATCCGATCGGATGACCATCCGATCCATATGCAGTTGGTTTGACTATTCATTGCTCAAGATGGTTCATTGGATCGGATGGCAATCCGATCGGATGACCATCCGATCCTGTACACACACATGATTACACATGCTTGAACGTTCATTACTTGTCTGCTCTTGCTTGATATGTTTGTTTTTTAAATTTTGTCCAAAATCAAAAATTACAAAAATATGTTGATTGAATACGCCGAAACCCTCACGGCTGAACAAACATGATCAATTTCACAGGATTGAAAAACGGTTTTCAAACTGTATAATATCAATGTGTTGTAAATAATGGGGGTATATTTTCTGCAAATCAGAGCATGTGAAGCATAAAATGGATGGCGGGACAAAGCTGTCTACATTGGTCTGTCAAATTTTCTTTAAATGTTTTAAATTTTAGGGGGAGTAAGAAAAATTCAGAAAATCCAAAAACATTTGAAAATTTGAAAAAGCCAAAAACATGATAATATTCAAAATGAGTTTTTGTGTAAAAAGAGGAAATGATAGTACATCAGTAGACAATCACAGTACGCTAAGGAAATGGAAAATTAAATGTGATAAACGGTTTCACTGATGATTTGCCAGTAGGTTTTTACACGCTTAGTAGATTGTTTTCGAGATATAAACCTAAATATCAAATACTTACTTATCTCGCGGGGAACATCTCTCGGATATATGGGTAACCCCCGAAATCTTGTTTGAGAGATTGCCTGATTCTGAGATACTAGGTCTTTATACTGTTTGATATCTGGGGTATTATACTTTGACTTCTAATATTGTGGAAGCAATGGCCTAGTCCTCGTATAATACTTTATGCGCTTTAAAAAGCTCACCCTCTGCATAAAAATTGATAAAATATCGAAAGATACGAATCAATTGCAGTTGAAGAAAAGATTCTCTAAAGGGAAAACTCCTAAAGTCGAGCCTTCATCTCTTTGACTGAACGGAAGTTCATACCTGAGCTCTCAAGGTCTCGCACTAACCCAGGATACATATATCAAATTGGTATACTCACCTGTAAGACTGAATCTAGGGAATTTTGATACGGGAGTATATTCTGAGGTGGGACACGCGAATAAGTTTAAGTCCTTAAAACACTAAATCCGTATCTCGAATCGATTGAACTTTGTGTGAAAATTTAAGTGGATCAGTGTACTGACAATCTAAGTGAATCATTTAGAACTTAAAGTGTTTAAAGCTCAATGGTACTAGTGATTTGTCATAAACTGATATGATCCTCTGACACGAACTCAAACAAAAATATTGTCTGTAAATATGTTTGTAAATATTTCTTTACTGCTTTATATTTTTGAAAATTCCAAAAAGATTTTGATTCTGCTTTATTTTCGACAACCGATGTCTGAATGCTGAGTTTCAAAATCTAAGTACGCTGATCATGTTTCTGAAAAATAAACAAGTTCATTAACTTGAAACTTGTAGTTTAAAAAAAAAAATCAAAAACAGTTTGTGATATCTCCAAGGTCATTAATTTGGACTTGGATGATTAACTGTGAGGGATTTGGATGCTTAAATTGTTAAAATCAGTTGAAAAGAGCTAAGTTTCGATATTGGTTACTTAAACCGTCAAATCATTAAAGCAACTTGATAGGGGGAGTAGGTCAAGTAATCCTGGATATATTCATATTATTATATTTAGAGACAGGATCTTGATTTAAAAAGTTTTAAAAGAGCTTGGTTACGATTCCTGGACAACGGAAAATGCTTTCACTATAAAAATGTTTTAGCATAAGTTGAGAGAGCCAGGTCATCAATCCTGGACATTCAAAACATTTTTACTTATAAATGTTTGAGGATTGCAGATGTTGTACCAGATTACGATCCCGATAGCCGAGTCTAAGGGGGAGTATGAAGACGAGCTCGACGCAATGGGGAGTTTGTATCCGGAAAGCCAAGTGTGGATCCCAAAAGCACGGAAGCTTGACGAAAGGGGGAGCCTGAAAAGAAAGAGTCTAACGAGAGGGGGAGCAACTGAAGCCGAAGACAGGACCACGAGGAATTTGTTAGAGAAAGAGGGAGTTTGTAGTTGCTGATGATATCAATCCTTCAAGAAGACTCAGAGAGAGAGAAAGACAAGACACTACGAGATTGACTGCGACAATATCCAAGGGGGAGTCTGTTAGTACATTATGTCTATCGTCTCCGTCAATCAGATCGTAGTAGACACTGAAGAAATCTAGAGCTTTTAGTGTAATATTTAGATAAAATGGGCAAGGTGGCAATCTTGTAAATAAGGAGAAATCCTTATACCTTGTGCCTATAAATAGGAGCCTTAGGGTTTTCATTAGAGACTTTTTGACATTTTGTGATCTTGGAGGTTGGTGCTTAGAGAGAGAAAGTCTAGAGAGAGAAAGTGCTCAAAGGTGATTCACGGTGCTTTGTAATTGTCGTACGATCAATAGAATCACGTTTATTTTACGATCTTGTGTTCGGTCACGTTCGTGTACGGATTCCGCACGTCACACGTTCGGTTCACAATCGTACAGGAGTTGAAAACCGGTCCTACACATGCACCTGGATGCTGTTAAAGTTTTACGCAAGTCTGTAAACTGTCAACGACATGCACCGAAAACCTTGCGCCTAAAGAATAACCTGGTCCCAGTCACAACCGCATGGCCTTTTCAAAAATGGGCCATAGATGTAGTAGGACCTTTTCCGGATGCACCAGGTGCGGTCAAATTTATCATAGTGGTAGTTGATTACTTCACCAAATGGGTGGAAGCAAAACCCCTGGCTTTGACCACCGCTATGATAACACAAAAGTTTGTCTGGGAACACATCATCTGCCGTTTCGGTCAACCAATGTGCATCGTAACCGACAACGGCACCAACTTTGCCTCGGATGACTTCCAAAAATGGCTGAAAGAACTAAAAATCGAACATATCTTCTCTTCTGTGGCACATCCCCAAGGGAACGACCAGGTAGAAAGCATCAACAAAGGTTTAGTTGAAGGAATAAAGGCAAGGTTGGGAACAGCCAGAAGAGGCTGGGTAGATGAACTCCCAAGCATCCTTTGGGCACATAGGACAAATCCAAAGACAAGCAATGGCGAGACACCCTTCAGCCTGGTTTATGGCTTTGTAGTAGTGATCCCTGCCGAAATTGTTCTCCCTTCACCAAGAAAGCTGGCTGTTAACAAAATTGACAACAACATGGAGCGCAGACTAGACTTGGACCTCTGAGAAGAAAGGCGCGAAAACGCAACCATCAATAAGGCGAAGTACAAAACCAAACTGGAAAAATACTACAATGCGTGCGTGCGAATCTGCATGTTCAACCCAGGAGACTATGTCCTATGCGACAGAGCGCCCAGGAAAACTGGCTCCCAAATGGGAAGGCCCTTACCTCATACACGAGGTCTTGGGCAAAGGCGCGTACAAACTGCAAACATTGGCAGGTGACCTTATCCCAAGGAACTGGAACGCACAGTAGCTTAGGCGCTGCTATATGTAAGACTGTAACCTATATTTTCTTCTGTATTCCATGGCCCACGCGCTACCTGTTTCAGTAGTAAACAATAGTTTTCCACAAATTTATTGTTTATCCTCTTATACTATTACAAATGGATGTTTCACTTTGCGGTATATACAAAACAGATTGAACACTCTTCATTCGAAATACCCATACAAAGTGGCTGTCACATGCAAATATTGTAATAGCTACAAGTACACACATTGCCATGCACCCGGCTGGGCGCGCGCAACAACGTACCTCAGGACATCAAATAAGCCTTACAGGCAAAAATGGGAAAAGACTATTACTTACAACACGGTAGTGCTGTACAATATATACATATTATTTACGGCCAAATTGTGTATAGTATATACATATTATTTACATGCGCCTTAACAATTTGGTCGTAAATAATAAAGAAGTTGACTCACTCGCGCTCAAACAAAGACAAATAGTAAAGAAGATTTTCTTAAATAGAGCCAAGGAAGTCATATGTTCATTAAACTTGCGCACAAACCGGATACGCAAGTGGCAACAACTTACACAAAAATTCAACAAAACATTACAAGTAAAAGAAAGAAACAAGGCACACAGGCCCAAGCTATTCTACATTAGCACCACTACTGCCTTCACCTTCAGCAATCTTCTTCGGCTCAAAAAACGTGCGTAAGCGGTCAACATAATCGTCTGCCTCCAAGCATTCTTCAATTTGCGCAAGCGCAGGAATGATAAGATTATTATACGCTTCCGCAACGACTCTGAAGGCATCTTCGGTGTCGACGCCGCGCAAGGCGCACCGCTCATCGGTAAACTTCTTCGAAGACAAGGCATTCACATGAGTAAGACACTCGTTATAACCAGCCTTGAACCGAGCCTCACGCGCGCGGTCTATCACATTTGCAACCGTAGCTGTTGTCACACCCCAAAATCCACAAGCGGAGTATCACCGCAGGAGGCATGACATGACCAGGATCAAGCCACCAATCATATTGAACAATGTATTAAAGTAAACATAAAACCAACCAACAATATAATTGGTGTCCAAAAAAATTAACTAAGTTTAAGTTATCAGCGGAAGCATAAAATTTAAAACCAAAACATAAGTTTAAAAGTTCAAATGTTGAACACGGAACTCAACAGTCCATGTCCCACAACGACCTCGACCTCCTGTGCAAGCCCCTTCTAAGCACCTAACGACCTGCAAGGCATATAGTAACGAATCAACAACAAAGTTGAGCGAGTTCACAGTTGGGTGTTCGTTTTAAGTTGTTTCAAAAACATAGATTTCTTTTAGCTGGCTTACTTGCCGTTGGGGGTTATCCCATAGTTGAAAAACATGGTTAATCCTTTCCTTTTACTCTGGCTCCCAGCCGTGGGGGCTACCCCATGAAAATCCCACTAGACCCGTTACCAAATCGACTACTGACTGAGAAAGTTGGGTGCCCTAAGTCAATGTCTATCATCATTGACGTGCCCAGATCCATTAGTCCACTCCCATCCTCTGCGGCACGGTGTCAGGCTTGTCAAACCTAATAGCGCTATTTAACTAATGACCTATTCGCCATTGGCCCGACGATTAAGTTGATATAAAAATGAGGGACTTATGATAGAGTTTTTGGTCATGTAACAATGTTGTCACCCTTCAGTTAATAGGGTGGAGGTACGTGTCCCATATAAGGAGATCACGCAGGTTCCAATGTTGTCACCCTTCAATTAAGAGGGTGGAGGTACGTATTCTAACCAAGGAGAATACACATGTTTCCTTTCAATCAATTACCCATTCCTAACCACCGGGAATCCCATGCCTTGTAGAAAGTGTGAACTCACCTTAGGTTAGCTCGGCAGATAAACAAAAGGTCAATCGAGCTGCTAGTGGTCAACCACGTCCTAACATGGTTATCATTCAAGTCAGGTCTAGGTTCAAGTAGTGCACGTAGGTTTACACATAAGCTAACAAGTTACGAACACATAACGATCATGGCAAACACGTAGAATCATGGCAACTAGTTATCCTACACTTGACATGTTAAACAGTAGCATACAGTCCACATAATCATAACTCAACTTGTGCGACTCGAGTGATTGGGCCGTTGTGGTTGTGCAAGCCCAATCATCTTGTGCGATCCAAAGTATAAAGCCCAATAAACATCTGGCCCAACCTGTTGTGCGTTCAGCACAATCTTGTGCAACTCACAACGGGTTGTGCGACTCAGAACCATACCCGGCCCAACAACAAATGTAATCCAAAACTTATACGGCCCAAACATTTAAACAAACACTTATCTTGTGCGATCCAATGGACTTGTGCGATTAAGGATAACTTGTGCGATTGGGTTTTGGGCTGTTCGGACCAATCAACATAGCATAACTTAACATATTGTGCGGCCCAACATCTTGTGCGATCAGCACAACCTTGTGCGATTCACAAGATGTTGTGCAATTGAGCTTAAGGAGGTTATACGATGTGTTTTAACTGTTGTACCCTAACATATCCTAGCTTGTGCGACTGGCCTTGTGCGATCGGTTTTATGTTTCCTTAAATCATGCAATCAGTTTCACTAATTCCATTTAATTTGCAAGATCAAATTAACAGTTTCCAATCATGCATTATTTGACAAAATAAACATTCATCATTGAATCCATATGAACCCTAAACAATTCATCTAATCATAACAACTCATCATCATCTACATCGAATCCAATAGTTTGGTTAACATTAATATGCAATACTCATCATGCAAACATTCCGAATACAGAAACATAATAGCCGATTACATCTAGTCGGTTCTAGATCAATATCATGCAATCCGATTCATATGAACATCATCACACAAACCCGAATTCTAGACCACCACAAATTTCACAATCATCATGTAGGTTCGGGTCAATCATTTAGAAGCATCAACCAAATATACATCACTTGTTCATTTGTTCATACATTACCACAACATCAAGAATCATTCATCATTCATACGAATAACCCTAGCTATCACATAAAATCATGGCAATCTGTAACACCCCGAAAAATTTACGTCCTATAATGTGTTGACACGTGTCATAGGTTTGAACGTGTGAAAGAATGTTCTTGAAGGACTAAAGTTGACAAACAGTGAAACTGTGTAAATAGAAGGGTTCAAAGTGTCAACAATGAATAAATATACTTTGCAATAACCTTACATGATGTTTATAACCTTAAACGAATAGATCATGGATCATACGAAGCGAATTGTGAAAGAAAGTGAGAGATTACAAACTACAGGGGTTTAATGTGTCAACATGTTTAAGATATACCTCTGAGTGACCTTTTAGCAAACCCGAAGCCTTGTAACGATTAAATGTGCTCACTAGAATGTACCATAAAAATTTCACCAAGTTTCGTTATCGTATGAGCAAGTTGTGATAAAATTCGTGTGTGAGGGTTAGAATCGTCAATAATGAAATTTAGGGCTTTTCGGGTGATCACAAAGTTACCCGAGGACTTGACAAAGTGGGTATAAGTATTAAAGCCCCCATATATAAATTACAAAGTCTTAGCATACAAGAAACAGCTTGAAAACGATGTTTCGAGGGACCAGGGACTGAAATGCAAATAACAAAAACTTGCTGAGCTGATCTTCATCACCCTAGCGTAGCGCTAGCATGAAAGCCTTGGCAGTAGCACTACGCTACTGCCTTATCTGACCAGAATTGTTTGCACAGCTGTGGGTTGATGTTTAAACCGACTTTGATCAATTTGCTTGATACCTTGGGCTGCCCTAAGGTGCTTTATAGTGTGTAGGATGCTTGTGGATGTTATTGCTTCCTCCTAGACTTAGTTGTCAATCATCTAAGCTTGTTTGAAGTTGTTTAAATGACCTACTTTGTGCAACATTCATCATTCATCATTCATTTCATCTTCTGGACATTTACAAGAGCTCAAGAGCTGATTCAAGCATTCCATATCATCCATTAGACAAGTGTAAGTACCCTTGATCCTTCCTAATTCATTCATGTTTAGTTTATAGCCTAGAAATCAAACCGTCGTAACTACGGTTTGACTTCGCGATGAAACACAAATGGTCCAGAGTTTTGTCGAATCGAAAGTGGTAATAAGTTGGTATTTATATGGGTAATAAACCCCTAAAAGGTCACCCACTGATTTCGATCTTAACTATGTCGATTGATCGAGTCAAACTTCTTCCGAAAAGTCAACAGAAATGATTAATCGCATATGTAATGATACGGAAGGAGTGTAACCTATTTTATCAGTCATACAACCTGAAAATAAGTATAATAACTTGTCTAAGCTTGTTTGATTCGACAACTTTGTGGTTAGAACCGATTCGGAACCGAGAGACGCAAAAGTTTGACTTTTGCTTTGACCTCAGTTCTGACCCGATTTATATAGATTTAGACATGCCTTAAAGTTCCATTAGGACCTAGTTACATGTGTGTATAAGCCTCTGCGTTTATACCACTCGAATCCCAAATAGTCCGGTGTTTCCGTTAAACGCCTAAATATTGACCGTAATGCCCTTATGAACATAAAACGAGATTTTTGGAAATGTGAAAGTGCCATAATCTTAGTTACTGATTTTTAGACTTGTACCTAAAATTTCACATCAGTTGGAGGTCTAGATAAGGAGTTATGCTTAATGACGTAATTTGGATGCTTTTAAGTAATTAAACGGCGTCATTAGCGTAAAGCCTATCTAAACCAAATTTTGGACACCAAACCTTTTACCCACTGATGTGATATAATATTTTGGGATTTTTAAAGATTTTTAATTATTTTTAAACTGATCATAAGCTAGGTTTATCGCCTTGATTCGGTTAATACCAAAAATACCCTTATCGGCCATAAAATGAGTTTTACAAATCCTTTTGATGCCAATCAAATTGCTACTGATTTTAAATATTAAATGGAGTGTTTTGAACCTGTTTAACTGATCAGAAAACTCAGAATCCTATTTTAAACTGTACGTCGCTTAAAATGGCTTTATACGCGTATTATACGCATAGTTTGATTTTAAAACTATTTTGACATATAAGACTTATAACCAAATGTTATAACCTGTTAAAATAAACTATTTTAGTGATGTAATTAGACCCGGATCACAGAAGATAAATTAATTCCTTTTATAATCTTTGAAATGACCAAAATACCCCTACGGGGCTTATTTATAGGTTAAACTCGTTTTGGGCATAACGGAAGGTATCCTACTGATATCATGACATATTTAAGGTATGTTAACTTAGGAAACCTTTTTAGGACTCTTATGGTTACCCGTTACGCTTCATACGCGTTAGGTTCGGTTTATGTAACTAGTTTACATAAATTTGCCGAAACGGGTAAAACCTTATCGGTTTTATCTCAAAATCCAGAATGTGTATAATATACCCATATTATACGAGTCTCCGAACTTGTCGGGTCTAAATCACATTCTATCCGGTCTTCGCTTAATCGTGCGTACGAACCGTATCTTTCTGTAAGACTAACCGGTCTAAGCTTAAGCTTAATTAAAGACCCGTTAGCATTCTAATTAGTTATTTATACCATCATTCCAGACTAGAGCTTTCCGGTAAATTGTACCTACGCTTGCTTAAGTGAATACGGCTGAGTTATAAATTTCTGCTATTTAAGACAGGAGCTAGCTCAGGTAAATACTCTTAACTTATTTTCCCTATTACGGGCTTGGGATACGGTAATATAAATACCGCATGTTCAGGTATGGGATTCAAAGACCAATGAGTCGGGAAATCCCAATAACCTGTTTTAATTCGTATTGCTTGACTGAAACATTGGGGATTAATGCGACCGTGTCCTGGATATCCTTGACTCATGATTTGCAATGGCCACGACCTAAGCACGGGGTGTAGGCATACACCTGACAGATGCCATATGTTCATACCAATATGGAATTCCCAATAGGGGAATAGTGGTGTGTCGGTTAATCATGAACCGACATAGTTTCGGGCCCTACATGTAGAGCAAGTTATGTAAAACTGATAACATGAAATATAGTTTGTCTCAAGTATAAAATATAAATTTTGCCTTGTGCATTCTAATCAAAGTGTCGAAACATTTACGTGTCTTGCGCACCTAAACAAATTTTCATAAACATTTTCAAAAGAGTCGGTTGAGTGTATTTACCAGTGAAAACTGACGTATTTTCAAAAGTCTAAGTGGCAGGTACAAGTACGTAATAGGCTGGAAGCGGCTCAGGACGTTAATAAGGAATCTTGCAAGTTCTAGGCGTCTAAAGTCTGTTGAACAATGTTTACGTTTATGATCCGCCTGTGGATCCTTTACCTTCCGTTGTAATACTTGGATATTACTTTATATTCGGATTGTAATATATTTATCTTTTGCTTCCGCTGTGCATTTAAATATTGTGTTGTTTGACTATAATGTTGCCAACCACGTCACGATACTCCCCACCGGGCCCACCGGTGACACGTGGAAATTTGGGGTGTGACAGGTTGGTATCAGAGCCAACACTGAGTGAATTAAACACTAGCCTTTTTGTGTTTAATCTCAGTTACACAGTTGCACATTCTTGAGTCTAGACGAGAACATAGGACAAATTCAAGTTTGTTCCATTTTGTCTTTATTTGGTTCCTTTGTTATTTATACGATTAGCTCTTGTATGGGCGAGTCATTTTCGGTAGAAGTCCCGATTAGGGCAACCATATACTTGTTTAGATTTTTGAAGGAACGATTATATTTAAAATATCATTTCTATATTATAAGATCTACCATTATAATAAAATGGCAAAATCTAAAAGGACAAGACCTAGCCATATGTCACATTAAGACAGGGCCAAGATGGTAGTTCCACAATTAGATTCAGATCCTTATTAACATCTCGATTTAAAATTTTGTTCTGCGTTAATTATTAAAAAGAATCTTAAAGGTAAAACCTAGCCTAAATGTCACTGCATACAAGGCCGAGATGGTAGAACTTATTCAAGAGATTCAAATCCTTATTAAACATATGAAAGCATAATTACATGCTCGACAAAGTGTGATACGATAAAATCACATAAGTCATTTTTATGGAAGTATTCTAAATCCTTATTTATATAAGCATCCCATATGGATGAAGTGCCCACGGGCTATAATTAACGTCCTCTGAGACTAAAAGACAATTCTATAATAAACTCACCAATAGACTATTGTCGATATGTTACAGTTCAAGCTACATGGCAGACTCAAACGAGGTCAACAGTCACCCAGGGATAGTACCTGATAATGCCCGAGTAAACGTAGAGGGTGCAGAATTACAAGCAATGATAGATAATGCGGTTAATAGGGCTATGGATAGACAGCACCATGGATCAAGTGGTACCCATACGAGGACCCATTCTGCATCACACACTAGAACACCCTCCAGGACCCACACTGCCCACAACAGTAATTCTCACCACTCCTCGAATCAAAGGAGTAATCCATCCCAAAGAGTTCCACAGAACCAAGAACCTCGTAATAGGGGTTGCACCTATAAGTACTTTGTTTCGTGCAAACCCAGGGACTTCACTGGGGAAAAAGGAGCTGTTGATTGCATGACTTGGATGGACGAAATGGATGCGGTTGTGGATATTAGTGGTTGTGATGATAGGGATATTGTGAAATTTGTGTCACAATCTTTCAAAGGAGAGGCATTAGCTTGGTGGAAATCTTTGATCCAAGCTACAGGGAAAGTCCCGTTATATAATATGACCTGGGAACAGTTCATGACGCTGATCAAAGAAAACTATTGCCCTCAACACGAGGTTGAGAAGATTGAGACTGAATTCTTGACTTTAGTCATGGAGAACTTAGATTGTCAAGCATACCTTACAAGTTTCAATACCAAGTCTCGATTGGTTCCTTATTTGGTCACACCGGAACCAAAGCGAATTGCTCGCTTCATTGGGGGTTTAGCCCCAGAAATAAAGGCAAGTGTGAAAGCATCGAGACCTACTACCTTCAGGTCAACGGCAGAATTGTCGCTAGCTCTCACACTAGATGTGGTTAGAAACAAGGCTGCCAAGGCCTCTGAAGATGGGAAGCGTAAAAGGGAGGAGAATAATTCCCAGAATCCTAAGAAGAACAAATCCGAGTTCAACAATGACCAACAGGATTCCGACAAGAAGCCTACATGCAAAACTTGCAAAAGAAGACACTGGGGACAGTGTCGATCAAACCAAAAGATAAAGCAATGTGGCATCTGCAAAAGAACTGGCCACCAGTCCCACGAATGTAGGGACATAAAGAATGCAAGATGTTTCAGATGTGGTGAAAAGGGCCACATCAGTACTAATTGCCCGGAGGCTGCCCAGGGAGGAGCAGCTAAGTCTGGGATGGATAAGAAAGGAAACGCCTAAACTACCAGTTGAAGGCCAGAGACAGTGCATATCAATAATAAGGTACGTCCTTACCTTTTAGCATCAATTGTATCTGCTAAGTATTTTTACGTTAATGTAAGGAATAATAAACCTTTAGTAAACCATAAGCTTAGCAAACTTTTGGTTGCATACTTAAGGACTCAATATAGTGATAAAAATCGAGTGGTTGCCTTAAAAATCAAGTCCATATTGTGAGTGATAAGAAGCAATTAATTATCAAGACTCCTTATGAGACAACCCTCGTAATTACACGTGTCCGTACGCTTAATTAATATTAAACATAAAAAAATGGTGGAACTGGCCGTCCCCGGAATCGAACCTGGGTCTAGGCCGGCCGCACCCTTTCGCGCGCCTAGCCAACTGAGCTAGGTGCCTAGTTTGTGAAACTTCCATTATTTATTAGATATAAGCACTTGTACAATAAACTTCCTTATCATTGATCAATACTAATTTCTGCTAAGTATCCTGTTTTAATACAGGCAATAATAAATCTTCATGAACCATAAACTTAGCAAAATTTTTATTATCATCCATAAGGTATAATACCAAGGAAACCTTAGTAACCGATTCTTCTCGTATCGGCAAGGAATCCTTCCGAAAATCTGAGAGCACTCTTTCTTTGCATAGAGTACGACAACATATGTTATTTTAATTATTTTTCTTTCTTCATTGTTTTCTATCGCCTGCGAATGCCAAACTATGTTTGATGAAAGTGTCATATGAGGATTGGCATATCCTAGTGTGTCCCATAGATTATTTCCATGTCTGATCAGCATGGAGGTTTAATACATGGAACCCCTAAGATATCCCAACGATCATATTGTACTAAAGTCGACTAGTAGTATTCAAGGAAGATATCCAAAAATGGAAAATTTTTCCCAAGTAAATGTTCCCGATTAATGAATTCGAGGACTTATAACATAAAGGTGTCACTCATTTGACACGGGCAAGGATGGATGAACTGGAACCTGAGATATGGAAAATCTCTGTAGCCTCCTTGTATCTTAATTATCTTCTCAAAAGATATCCCTGTTACCCCTGAGAGGCAGGTAGAATTAAGAGTTATATCCCATTAAGGTTGTATTACTATGGAATCTCCATGACGGCTAGTACCATCAGTGAAAGAATCAAAACCTTGATTTAACTAAGTTTAAAATAGAGAGTTCATAAAGCTTAACTCAATATCCCGGAAATCCGGTATAGTTAATTATGAAAAACGGTTCATTTTGCTTATGCATTATCACTGCAACCCTAATTAGGTAACGATTAAGAAATTGCCATCAACTGCCAAGGATCGTCGATCTGTTCGACTAACGGCAAGGATTAGCTATTCCCTAAACATTAGCTAAGCAGTGGTTGGAATGACCATCTCACCTTAAAATAAGTTTTTCCATAATAATTGATATGTAAGTATTAAGGCTACTCCTTTGGAGACCTTGTATAGATGGAATGTTAAATGTCTAGTGTTAGATAGAGAATTGGTAAGTCCAATTATCAAGATCTGAAAGTTGCCTGGGGGACAACAAATAAGATCATACAAATCCATAATCGATTGTAGGTTGCCAGTATACGGCAGGAAATCAAGGAGTTATGAAAATAGCAAACTTTCTAAGTTCTTGTTAAGGAAAATGGTTTAACAAAAGATATCACCCAGGAGGGGTGTACCAAATTTGCTAAATTAGCAGGCTAGTTAAGCTCTGAATATATGTAAATCATTCGAAGGAAATCGAATGTATCAAGATCAAGTAGCTTGTAAGCTAAAACCTACTTAAGGAGTTTGACGGAGCTCGCAATACATTGCACACTAGTGATTGGAGGATGTGTTCCGACAACAAGTCAAGAAGCTCCAAAAAGGATACATACGCCTAATATGAGGGCCACTTTGGGAGCTTGGAAAGACTCCAGATATGCTATAAAAGTTAAGTCCCTTATGCGACAAAGAGTACTTCCAGCATTCTAACAAATCTCGAGGTCGAGATTTCTTTTAAGGGGGTGAGGATGTAACACCCCGAAAAATTTACGTCCTATAATGTGTTGACACGTGTCATAGGTTTGAACGTGTGAAAGAATGTTCTTGAAGGACTAAAGTTGACAAACAGTGAAACTGTGTAAATAGAAGGGTTCAAAGTGTCAACAATGAATAAATATACTTTGCAATAACCTTACATGATGTTTATAACCTTAAACGAATAGATCATGGATCATACGAAGCGAATTGTGAAAGAAAGTGAGAGATTACAAACTACAGGGGTTAAATGTGTCAACATGTTTAAGATATACCTCTGAGTGACCTTTTAGCAAACCCGAAGCCTTGTAACGATTAAATGTGCTCACTAGAATGTACCATAAAAATTTCACCAAGTTTCGTTATCGTATGAGCAAGTTGTGATAAAATTCGTGTGTGAGGGTTAGAATCGTCAATAATGAAATTTAGGGCTTTTCGGGTGATCACAAAGTTACCCGAGGACTTGACAAAGTGGGTATAAGTATTAAAGCCCCCATATATAAATTACAAAGTCTTAGCATACAAGAAACAGCTTGAAAACGATGTTTCGAGGGACCAGGGACTGAAATGCAAATAACAAAAACTTGCTGAGCTGATCTTCATCACCCTAGCGTAGCGCTAGCATGAAAGCCTTGGCAGTAGCGCTACGCTACTGCCTTATCTGACCAGAATTGTTTGCACAGCTGTGGGTTGATGTTTAAACCGACTTTGATCAATTTGCTTGATACCTTGGGCTGCCCTAAGGTGCTTTATAGTGTGTAGGATGCTTGTGGATGTTATTGCTTCCTCCTAGACTTAGTTGTCAATCATCTAAGCTTGTTTGAAGTTGTTTAAATGACCTACTTTGTGCAACATTCATCATTCATCATTCATTTCATCTTCTGGACATTTACAAGAGCTCAAGAGCTGATTCAAGCATTCCATATCATCCATTAGACAAGTGTAAGTACCCTTGATCCTTCCTAATTCATTCATGTTTAGTTTATAGCCTAGAAATCAAACCGTCGTAACTACGGTTTGACTTCGCGATGAAACACAAATGGTCCAGAGTTTTGTCGAATCGAAAGTGGTAATAAGTTGGTATTTATATGGGTAATAAACCCCTAAAAGGTCACCCACTGATTTCGATCTTAACTATGTCGATTGATCGAGTCAAACTTCTTCCGAAAAGTCAACAGAAATGATTAATCGCATATGTAATGATACGGAAGGAGTGTAACCTATTTTATCAGTCATACAATGTCACACCCCGACCACGTAGAACATACAAAACGTGACGGAAACGTCGGGGAGTGTTGTAACAGAATTAATTGTTTCAAATCCATGGCAATTGAAGTTTCGTTTTATTGATTAAAAGTGTTACAATGTCTTAACAAACAAGAAATACAACATAATTAACTAGTCTTGCATCTTTTATTGTCACTAAAGCCCAAGTCTGCCTATGTGTAACTTGATCATCTTATGCAACAGTTCCTGAAAAACACATGTGAAAATAGGTACGTCAGCATAAAAATGCCTGTGAGATACATAGGTTTTGTGAAAAATAGGTTTCATGACTTATGTTTGAGAAAATGTTTAGTCATGAACCTTGTTATTTGCTTTGCTTTGTAAATCATTTGAAAAACAATGAGTTCAGATGATATGTATAAATAAGTAAATAATGTATGGTTAAATAAATAACCATGTAAGATGAGTTTGTATAAGATAAGTTGTTTGTAAAACAATGTCTTGTGAAAAGTATGTTATTTGTATAAAATGTTCTATGTCTCAAACTGAAATGATTCAAATAACGCTACAATATGTAATACCATACAAACACTTATATATAGGAAGTACCAGCGGCGTATCCACCATGCTTGTATCATATTACACACGCATCGTTACTTAATCACTTAATCAAACCAAACCAATGTCAAAATGTCTATGTCAAATATCCATGTCAAATGTCTATGTCAAATATCCATGTCTATGTCAAAATATCATGTATGGCAAGTGAAATGTCTCAACTAAACCATATACACAAAAACAAAGTATTGAAGTAAAACTTGGTTTAAATCAAAGTTATGTTTTGTGGGAAATGCATGATCAAATGTCAATCATGTTAAAATGTCTATGCCGAAATGTCTATGTCAAATACGGTTCACACGGTTCACAGATACAAACGGTTCACAGATATCAACGGATCACAGTCAAATGATTTCAACGGTTCAATATGTAGTATAATGTGTTCATATGCTGGATAAGCATACGCAACAGAAAAAGCAATGTAACACAATGTACTAAGTACGCACACAATGGGCATACATAGCATGAGATGTAATGTAAAACAATGTACTAAGTACGCACACAATGGGCATACATAGCATGAAATGTAATGTAAAACAATGTACTAAGTACGCACACAATGGGCATACATAGCATGAAATGTAATGAAATCATGTACTATAATGTACTAATGAACATAGCAAGTATATGATGTCAAAACAGGAAAGCATGAAAGTAACAAGTAGGCACATGTGTTCCACCCCAAAACAGTTTGGAAAATAGTAAAAGAGGGGTCTATGTACTCACTTGAGATTGCTCAGTAGTCCTTGAGTAACAACTAAACAATGCTAGAGATCGCGGATATCAAACGGCACCTAGTATAGGTAGCTACATTAATAAACCGGACCTAAATCGGAGGATCGGGTAGCATTAGGGTTTGTAAACCAAACGAGTGTAGAGACTCGTGTCATTTGGTTTAACAAAGCCTACATACTAAATGAAACTTAACCTAAGTGTCTACGACCCATTACGACCCGTTTAGGTAGCTTATGCTACTTTAACGCGTCGTTCGCGTGAAACGCGTTCGGACCGCCTAACTAGCCCTATGACAAGTGTTATATGCCTAAACATATTACATAATCAGTTATGTGACAAAGGTTTAGGTTACATATGCTTAATTACCAATTATACATGAAAAGGGTATTCTGGTAATTTACCTAAGGCATATAAACTACCTATCATACAACTACTTAAACGATGTGACCATAGGGTATAACCTCGGAAGGTTATTCCCTACCTACTATGGTCACCTAATGTGTTTGGTCGGATCCTAATGATCGACCAAACTGGGTCGGGTTCGAAGGTATAGGCGATTTATCAGATCGCCTACCCTACGACCCTAGACAACGTGGTAATCAGTGGGCATAGTCCCAAGGGACTATGACCAACGTGATTACACTCACGTTGCGAAGTTCAACCGAACTTCGCATTGACCATTACTGGTCAACGCTGAAAGTCAAACTAAGTTTGACTTTCGGACTCGAAAAGCAGTAAAAATAAGGAAAAGAACGAAAGAATACTAACCCAGGGTCCCCGAATGCTAATCCCGATTCAAGAATCTCAGGTATGAAACAATGGTTTCAACTTAGAGTTCCTAAAATCAGAATTCTAGTGGTTTTTAAGCAATGGGGGGTGGGGTATTTATAGTTTTCGGGTAACCGTTAAGATCGTTTGTCGAATATCGTGCCACGATCCAAGCCGAACACTTGTCACAATGTTGTGGTGGCTAAAATGTTGTTCTTATCCGCTGACTAGACGATAGGAAACGTGTGGACACGAATCAATTCAGTTGCAAGTTGCAAAACAAACATTGAATCTGGTCAGAAGGGCTAATGCGGCCCGCTTTAGATTTAGGCAAACACAATGCGGGCCGCTTGGGGCCTCTGATCTGCACATATGTTTCAGAAATGACAGTTTAGGTCCCTGCACGTGTTTAAGGCCATTTCCGACACTTCTAAGGCCCGTAAAGCCAACTTTAAGGCCCTAAAATGTTGCCTAAACATTGTGGACATGAAACATGCTCAGAATTATGTCGGATGTTGGTTCGTTTGGCCGTACGAACGCGATGTTCGCTTAATTACGACGGAATGCGCATAAGCGCGAAAAACGATCCAAATGACGTGACGAATGGATTTTTCTTAAGGCGAACACTAAAATATAATATAGTCATGCTCACATAAATTTTTGGATGTCCGGATGTATTCAGAATGTAAGTTATGCGCGAAAATGCAAACTTGTGCACTTTTTGACACTTTTAGTCCCTGAATGACCCAAAAGTTTATTTTAGCATACCGAACCCCTCAAAGCCTATTTCTAAGCTATGTAAAGGATATTTATGGTATGTTTAACTTATGGTCATGTTCCGGAATGTCTGTTACAGTTCAAATTGGCATACTTTCGCAGTTTGTCAACTTTAGTCCCTGTAAGCGATTTAACATGTTTTTGCCATACCAAAGCCTTCAAAACTTATTTCTAAGTTATGTAAAGGTTATTTAAGGTATGTTAAGCCTATTTCACTATTCCGGAGTGTTCGTTGGATTAAACTGGTTAAATTTACGCATTAGTGCGCGTATAACCTTCCAGAAAGCGATATAGTGTTTGAAATCGAACAAGAATTGATATGTGTAAACGATACACATATTTTTACAAATCCCAAGTATGAAATACAATATTTCACTGGTTGGGCATTTGTTTGATGGTTGAAATGACACAGGTGTTACAGTCTCCCCTACTTTAGGAAATTTCGTCCCGAAATTAATTCGTAGGAGTCTGTCTATGACTTTGTTTCAAATAGTCATCAAAGATATGTAAAGCATAAACTGATTATTTTCCTCAACGGATATTTTTCAGAAGCGAAAATGAACGAGCAGAGTCATTTTCTTCAACGGGTTCTTCGGAAATGGAGAATAAAGGAATTAACTAAACGGATATACATTTCTCTCAACGGATATTCTTCAGAACGAAAATGAACAAACGGGGTCATTTTCCTCAACGGTTTGTTCTTCAGAATTTGAAATGAAAGAAAAATCAACGGATATTCATTTCTCTCAACGGATATTCTTCAGAACGAAAATGAACAAACGGGGTCATTTTCCTCAACGGTTTGTTCTTCAGAATTTGAAATGAAAGAAAAATCAACGGATATTCATCTCCTCAACGGATAAATCTTCAGAAACGAAAATGAACTAACGGAGTCATTTTCAACGGTTATTTCCTCAGAGTTGGAAATGAAGAATTACACAACGGATACTCATTTCCTCAACGGATATTCTTTAGAACGAAAATGAATGGATAATTCATTTTCCTCAACGGTTATTCTTCAGAATGGAAATGAAAAGATAAACAACGGATACTCATTTCCTCAACGGATATTCTTTAGAACGAAAATGAATGGATAATTCATTTTCCTCAACGGTTATTCTTCAGAATGGAAATGAAAAGATAAACAACGGATACTCATTTCCTCAACAGATATTCTTTAGAACGAAAATGAATGGATAATTCATTTTCCTCAACGGTTATTCTTCAGAATGGAAATGAAAAGATAAACAACGGATATTCATTTCCTCAACGGATATTCTTCAGAAGTGAAAAATGAATAGCTAGTTCATTTTTCCTCAACGGATGCTTCATCAGAATTGGAAATGAATAGGGTTAACTCTTGATACATGATAGAACTTGCTGTGATTTCTGTGCACTAAATTCCATAATTATGTATGCATCCATAATTACGTAATTCCTTGCACAGTCCGCACAGTGTGTTTTGGAATGTTGTGGGGAAAGATATCAAACCTGAGATGAGAGTGACTAGACTACCATAGGGTCCTTTTAATTAGATCAACAGAGGATCTTCTTAATTAGGCCACTAAGGAGTCCTTTCAGCTATATCATCACATGATATCCCTAACCAGATTTTTGGATCAATCTGTTTAACTAGACCACTAAAGGGGTCTAATTATGAAGTAGTACATTATAATCCAAGGGACTTTAACTACAACGTAGAAGTCCATTAAGGATTTAAGTAGTACCTTTGGGTATCCTACTATGAATCTCTTGCACAAAGATATGTAAGATTTTACGAGGATTTGAATAACATAAATTGGATCACATAACACATAAAGGATAACACATAAGCACATAACCACATAATTGTTTAATTGTTATTTTCTTGTTATTAATTGCCATTAACTTGGCGCCTCGTACATCGTTTCTCTTGGAAGAAACGGGTACTTAGGATTTTCGTGGAAACGCAAGAGATTATACAAGGGAAGAAATTTGGAAGTAGTCTGTTCTTCAAGGAATGCGGTTCCTTGATTGTCGGTATTGTATGGGATATGTTTATACATGCAACCACATAAACATATTGAAATGTAAATGAAAGATTTATTTATAAACAACAATAACAACAACTGTTTCATAGATTGATAAAAGAAAATAATACACAAGGCTCGATTATTTTCTAAACAGCGTTATCTTCTGTCGGTCAGATACTCATCCCTGCGCTGGATTTGCATCAGCAAGTCTTGGGCAATTTCTACTAAAATGGCCCATCTCGCCACAGTTGTAGCAAGATCCCAGTGGGAAACGAGCTTGAGCAGGATTGTTGTTAATCTGATTTGGTGCTGCTGCTGTTGGGCAAACCCTCGCTGTATGACCTATAAGTCCGCAAACTTGGCATGTGCGGCACTTCACACCAGCATGATGATGTAGGCCACATTGGTTGCACAAGGGTGCAGTTCCTTTGTAGGGTTTCCTGGCAGGGGGTTGAGCTGGTTGGTTGGGGACGGCTTGATCATTGTGAGCGACCACGGCGAAGTTCTGAGAAGCCTTTCGCTTCTTTGACTTCTTAGAGGATCCAGTCTGTTCATCCATGGTCTTTGATTCCTCGATTGGTTTCGATTCCTCGACCAGTTTCTTGTCACCCTTTCGGAAAAGCTTACGTTTCCTGATCTGCGATTCAGTCAAGGTTGCAGATAACTCAATGGCCTGCCTAACAGTAGTAGGGTTGCTACCAGTCAAAATGTCTTGTATTGAGTCGGGAAGGCCATCAATGTACTTTTCGATCGCCTTATCCAAAGGCGTGACCATGTTTGGGCATAACAGACTTAACTCCTCATAACGGTCCGTGTAGGCTCGATGCTCACCGCTGTCTTGCTTAAGATCATCAAATTCCCTTTCCAAAGCCCTGATCTCGTGACGTGGACAAAACTCCTTCATCATGAGAGCCCTAAGTTCGGCCCATGTCTGTGCTAGAGCAACTTCTGCACCACGATCTCTCATAACCCCATTCCACCACGTAAGGGCTCTCTTCTGGAACACACTCGAAGCAAACTCGACCTTGCGATTGTCAGGACACTGCACATGGCGGAAAGTATTCTCAATGCTCTCGAACCATTGAAGAAGCCCAGTCGCTCCCTCAGAACCACTAAACTTGAGTGGTTTCGCCGAGTTAAAACTCTTGAAATTGCATGGACCATTGTTGTTGTTGTTGGCTTGATTCCATAGAGCAAATAGGTTTGGGAATTGAGCAGCCATTTGCTGCGCAATGATTTCTGCCAATTCGGCAGTCGCTATCTGGCTTTCGCGTCGAGGAGGCATTCTAAAAGAGGAAACATGAAATGAAACGAGTGAGAGGATTAGACGAAAAGAATGAGATGAAACAAATCTGATGAAAACAAGGATAGTGGTCATTTGTTTGTTACTACAAAGCAACAAACGACCCGGTGAAAAGTAAATAGGTCAAAAATAATGTATTGCGAAGATATGCTCGCCTATAAGTGAACACTCATCCCAAGAATTCCCAGGTAAGCACAACTGGTCTCGCGTCTGATGAGATGTATACGAAGTGCTTGCCTAGACAGAAAACCCAGAATACAGGCATTCACCCTTCCAGTTTGCACGTGTTCACATTATTTAAAACCCAAAACCTTGACGAGATTTTTGAAAACTCAAAGGGGTTCAAAATCTTATAACAGAGGGTTCAAAACCTAGTAATCAATCATCCTAGAACAGATGATTAGTTTTCAAAGCGGTTTTGAAATTTATGTTCTTGTTGTGGTCGTCGCCTAAGGATAGGTGACAGTATTGTTTTATGACTAAACGCAAGTAAACTCGCGTTAGGGTCCTAAGAAAGTTATAGACTAGGTCAAAGCATTACTAATAACCTAATTCCCTATAACCATTGGCTCTGATACCATCTTTTCTGTCACACCCCGACCACGTAGAACATACAAAACGTGACGGAAACGTCGGGGAGTGTTGTAACAGAATTAATTGTTTCAAATCCATGGCAATTGAAGTTTCGTTTTATTGATTAAAAGTGTTACAATGTCTTAACAAACAAGAAATACAACATAATTAACTAGTCTTGCATCTTTTATTGTCACTAAAGCCCAAGTCTGCCTATGTGTAACTTGATCATCTTATGCAACAGTTCCTGAAAAACACATGTGAAAATAGGTACGTCAGCATAAAAATGCCTGTGAGATACATAGGTTTTGTGAAAAATAGGTTTCATGACTTATGTTTGAGAAAATGTTTAGTCATGAACCTTGTTATTTGCTTTGCTTTGTAAATCATTTGAAAAACAATGAGTTCAGATGATATGTATAAATAAGTAAATAATGTATGGTTAAATAAATAACCATGTAAGATGAGTTTGTATAAGATAAGTTGTTTGTAAAACAATGTCTTGTGAAAAGTATGTTATTTGTATAAAATGTTCTATGTCTCAAACTGAAATGATTCAAATAACGCTACAATATGTAATACCATACAAACACTTATATATAGGAAGTACCAGCGGCGTATCCACCATGCTTGTATCATATTACACACGCATCGTTACTTAATCACTTAATCAAACCAAACCAATGTCAAAATGTCTATGTCAAATATCCATGTCAAATGTCTATGTCAAATATCCATGTCTATGTCAAAATATCATGTATGGCAAGTGAAATGTCTCAACTAAACCATATACACAAAAACAAAGTATTGAAGTAAAACTTGGTTTAAATCAAAGTTATGTTTTGTGGGAAATGCATGATCAAATGTCAATCATGTTAAAATGTCTATGCCGAAATGTCTATGTCAAATACGGTTCACACGGTTCACAGATACAAACGGTTCACAGATATCAACGGATCACAGTCAAATGATTTCAACGGTTCAATATGTAGTATAATGTGTTCATATGCTGGATAAGCATATGCAACAGAAAAAGCAATGTAACACAATGTACTAAGTACGCACACAATGGGCATACATAGCATGAGATGTAATGTAAAACAATGTACTAAGTACGCACACAATGGGCATACATAGCATGAAATGTAATGTAAAACAATGTACTAAGTACGCACACAATGGGCATACATAGCATGAAATGTAATGAAATCATGTACTATAATGTACTAATGAACATAGCAAGTATATGATGTCAAAACAGGAAAGCATGAAAGTAACAAGTAGGCACATGTGTTCCACCCCAAAACAGTTTGGAAAATAGTAAAAGAGGGGTCTATGTACTCACTTGAGATTGCTCAGTAGTCCTTGAGTAACAACTAAACAATGCTAGAGATCGCGGATATCAAACGGCACCTAGTATAGGTAGCTACATTAATAAACCGGACCTAAATCGGAGGATCGGGTAGCATTAGGGTTTGTAAACCAAACGAGTGTAGAGACTCGTGTCATTTGGTTTAACAAAGCCTACATACTAAATGAAACTTAACCTAAGTGTCTACGACCCATTACGACCCGTTTAGGTAGCTTATGCTACTTTAACGCGTCGTTCGCGTGAAACGCGTTCGGACCGCCTAACTAGCCCTATGACAAGTGTTATATGCCTAAACATATTACATAATCAGTTATGTGACAAAGGTTTAGGTTACATATGCTTAATTACCAATTATACATGAAAAGGGTATTCTGGTAATTTACCTAAGGCATATAAACTACCTATCATACAACTACTTAAACGATGTGACCATAGGGTATAACCTCGGAAGGTTATTCCCTACCTACTATGGTCACCTAATGTGTTTGGTCGGATCCTAATGATCGACCAAACTGGGTCGGGTTCGAAGGTATAGGCGATTTATCAGATCGCCTACCCTACGACCCTAGTCCCAAGGGACTATGACCAACGTGATTACACTCACGTTGCGAAGTTCAACCGAACTTCGCATTGACCATTACTGGTCAACGCTGAAAGTCAAACTAAGTTTGACTTTCGGACTCGAAAAGCAGTAAAAATAAGGAAAAGAACGAAAGAATACTAACCCAGGGTCCCCGAATGCTAATCCCGATTCAAGAATCTCAGGTATGAAACAATGGTTTCAACTTAGAGTTCCTAAAATCAGAATTCTAGTGGTTTTTAAGCAATGGGGGGTGGGGTATTTATAGTTTTCGGGTAACCGTTAAGATCGTTTGTCGAATATCGTGCCACGATCCAAGCCGAACACTTGTCACAATGTTGTGGTGGCTAAAATGTTGTTCTTATCCGCTGACTAGACGATAGGAAACGTGTGGACACGAATCAATTCAGTTGCAAGTTGCAAAACAAACATTGAATCTGGTCAGAAGGGCTAATGCGGCCCGCTTTAGATTTAGGCAAACACAATGCGGGCCGCTTGGGGCCTCTGATCTGCACATATGTTTCAGAAATGACAGTTTAGGTCCCTGCACGTGTTTAAGGCCATTTCCGACACTTCTAAGGCCCGTAAAGCCAACTTTAAGGCCCTAAAATGTTGCCTAAACATTGTGGACATGAAACATGCTCAGAATTATGTCGGATGTTGGTTCGTTTGGCCGTACGAACGCGATGTTCGCTTAATTACGACGGAATGCGCATAAGCGCGAAAAACGATCCAAATGACGTGACGAATGGATTTTTCTTAAGGCGAACACTAAAATATAATATAGTCATGCTCACATAAATTTTTGGATGTCCGGATGTATTCAGAATGTAAGTTATGCGCGAAAATGCAAACTTGTGCACTTTTTGACACTTTTAGTCCCTGAATGACCCAAAAGTTTATTTTAGCATACCGAACCCCTCAAAGCCTATTTCTAAGCTATGTAAAGGATATTTATGGTATGTTTAACTTATGGTCATGTTCCGGAATGTCTGTTACAGTTCAAATTGGCATACTTTCGCAGTTTGTCAACTTTAGTCCCTGTAAGCGATTTAACATGTTTTTGCCATACCAAAGCCTTCAAAACTTATTTCTAAGTTATGTAAAGGTTATTTAAGGTATGTTAAGCCTATTTCACTATTCCGGAGTGTTCGTTGGATTAAACTGGTTAAATTTACGCATTAGTGCGCGTATAACCTTCCAGAAAGCGATATAGTGTTTGAAATCGAACAAGAATTGATATGTGTAAACGATACACATATTTTTACAAATCCCAAGTATGAAATACAATATTTCACTGGTTGGGCATTTGTTTGATGGTTGAAAGGACACAGGTGTTACATACAACCTGAAAATAAGTATAATAACTTGTCTAAGCTTGTTTGATTCGACAACTTTGTGGTTAGAACCGATTCGGAACCGAGAGACGCAAAAGTTTGACTTTTGCTTTGACCTCAGTTCTGACCCGATTTATATAGATTTAGACATGCCTTAAAGTTCCATTAGGACCTAGTTACATGTGTGTATAAGCCTCTGCGTTTATACCACTCGAATCCCAAATAGTCCGGTGTTTCCGTTAAACGCCTAAATATTGACCGTAATGCCCTTATGAACATAAAACGAGATTTTTGGAAATGTGAAAGTGCCATAATCTTAGTTACTGATTTTTAGACTTGTACCTAAAATTTCACATCAGTTGGAGGTCTAGATAAGGAGTTATGCTTAATGACGTAATTTGGATGCTTTTAAGTAATTAAACGGCGTCATTAGCGTAAAGCCTATCTAAACCAAATTTTGGACACCA
The DNA here is from genome assembly GCA_030545235.1 of Helianthus tuberosus. NCBI lineage: Eukaryota > Viridiplantae > Streptophyta > Magnoliopsida > Asterales > Asteraceae > Helianthus > Helianthus tuberosus. The sequence goes on along the minus strand of CM060450.1, from coordinate 141,627,396 downwards.
AACCTTTTACCCACTGATGTGATATAATATTTTGGGATTTTTAAAGATTTTTAATTATTTTTAAACTGATCATAAGCTAGGTTTATCGCCTTGATTCGGTTAATACCAAAAATACCCTTATCGGCCATAAAATGAGTTTTACAAATCCTTTTGATGCCAATCAAATTGATACTGATTTTAAATATTAAATGGAGTGTTTTGAACCTGTTTAATTGATCAGAAAACTCAGAATCCTATTTTAAACTGTACGTCGCTTAAAACGGCTTTATACGCGTATTATACGCATAGTTTGATTTTAAAACTATTTTGACATATAAGACTTATAACCAAATGTTATAACCTGTTAAAATAAACTATTTTACTAATGTAATTAGACCCGGATCACAGAAGATAAATTAATTCCTTTTATAATCTTTGAAATGACCAAAATACCCCTACGGGGCTTATTTATAGGTTAAACTCGTTCTGGGCATAACGGAAGGTATCCTACTGATATCATGACATATTTAAGGTATGTTAACTTAGGAAACCTGTTTAGGACTCTTATGGTTACCCGTTACGCTTCATACGCGTTAGGTTCGGTTTATGTAACTAGTTTACATAAATTAGCCGAAACGGGTAAAACCTTATCGGTTTTATCTCAAAATCCAGAATGTGTATAATATACCCATATTATACGAGTCTCCGAACTTGTCGGGTCTAAATCACATTCTATCCGGTCTTCGCTTAATCGTGCGTACGAACCGTATCTTTCTGTAAGACTAACCGGTCTAAGCTTAAGCTTAATTAAAGACCCGTTAGCATTCTAATTAGTTATTTATACCATCATTCCAGACTAGAGCTTTCCGGTAAATTGTACCTACGCTTGCTTAAGTGAATACGGCTGAGTTATAAATTTCTGCTATTTAAGACAGGAGCTAGCTCAGGTAAATACTCTTAACTTATTTTCCCTATTACGGGCTTGGGATACGGTAATATAAATACCGCATGTTCAGGTATGGGATTCAAAGACCAATGAGTCGGGAAATCCCAATAACCTGTTTTAATTCGTATTGCTTGACTGAAACATTGGGGATTAATGCGACCGTGTCCTGGATATCCTTGACTCATGATTTGCAATGGCCACGACCTAAGCACGGGGTGTAGGCATACACCTGACAGATGCCATATGTTCATACCAATATGGAATTCCCAATAGGGGAATAGTGGTGTGTCGGTTAATCATGAACCGACATAGTTTCGGGCCCTACATGTAGAGCAAGTTATGTAAAACTGATAACATGAAATATAGTTTGTCTCAAGTATAAAATATAAATTTTGCCTTGTGCATTCTAATCAAAGTGTCGAAACATTTACGTGTCTTGCGCACCTAAACAAATTTTCATAAACATTTTCAAAAGAGTCGGTTGAGTGTATTTACCAGTGAAAACTGACGTATTTTCAAAAGTCTAAGTGGCAGGTACAAGTACGTAATAGGCTGGAAGCGGCTCAGGACGTTAATAAGGAATCTTGCAAGTTCTAGGCGTCTAAAGTCTGTTGAACAATGTTTACGTTTATGATCCGCCTGTGGATCCTTTACCTTCCGTTGTAATACTTGGATATTACTTTATATTCGGATTGTAATATATTTATCTTTTGCTTCCGCTGTGCATTTAAATATTGTGTTGTTTGACTATAATGTTGCCAACCACGTCACGATACTCCCCACCGGGCCCACCGGTGACACGTGGAAATTTGGGGTGTGACACAATCATAATATCATCTATCAAACCAATAATCGTGAAACACTAACCATGATGATAGAACGAGTTGGTTAGATCGATGGGAAGAGCTTCGAGTGGGGTTGCCGTCGGCCTTCGAAGGAGAGGAAGAGAGAGATTTAGGGTTTGGTGTGTTTGAGTGTTTTGCAAATAACCAGGAAACAAAACCTTATAAGGATTATGTGTTGGTTTAAATAGGGAAGTGGGCCGAACCCTTGCATGGGCTGCCCCTTGGTCTCGAGTTCAAGTATAATGGGCCGAGAGGAGTAAGTGGATAGAAACATAATGTGCGGCCCAAAGGTGTCGTGCGATCTGATTCAACTTTATGTTGTGCGACCACATTACATATATACATACATTACACATAACCACATAACATAATAAACATAACATTCCATTAGCATCAACGTGTCACATAATCACATAACATTCAAGCATGTTACATCAAAGTACAACGAAAGGTTTGAAATACGAGTTGTCACGTCATCCCTAAGTTGAAAGAAATTTCGTCCCAAAATTTAGCACGTACTTACTGAGGAAGCTAGTTAGGTTGTGTGGTTTCCTGGTTTTCCTGGGGTGTCACATCCTTCCCCCGTTGGTTTGGAATTTCGTCCCGAAATTCCTCAGTAGTTTCAGCCTCAGTAGTGGTCTCACTTTTCTCGAATAATTGGGGATACTTGTGTTTCATTTGGTCCTCTCGTTCCCAGGTAAACTCTGGGCCACGACGGGAGTTCCAACGAACTCGAACAATGGGTATCCTGGTACGTTTGAGAACCTTAACTTCTCGGTCCGTAATCTCTACTGGTTCCTCGACGAATCGCAACTGGTCGTCGATGGTGAGTTCCTTGAAAGGAACTATGAGGGTCTCATCTGACAGACACTTCTTCAGATTCGACAGATGGAATACGTTGTGAACTCCACTGAGTTCTTCAGGTAGATTCAGTCTATAGGCCACCTTGCCAATTCTCTTAGTGATTTCGAAAGGTCCAACATAACGTGCATTTAGCTTGCCTCGCTTGCCAAAGCGAACCACACCTTTCCAAGGTGAGACTTTAAGTAGCACTCGATCCCCAACCTGGAACTCGAGCGGTTTCCTACGCTTATCAGCATAGCTTTTCTGACGGTCACGAGTTGCCGCCATTCGTTGTCGTATTTGGGCAATCTTCTCTGTCGTGTCGACGATGAGTTCTAGGCCAGTGATTTGGCTATCACCAACTTCTACCCAGCATAAGGGTGATCGGCATTTCCGTCCATACAACGCCTCGAACGGAGCAGCCTGGATGCTAGTGTGGTAACTGTTGTTATATGAAAACTCCACCAAAGGTAGATGCCTTTCCCAGCCGTTACCAAAGTCGATTACACATGCTCGAAGCATGTCTTCAAGAGTTTGAATGGTACGTTCAGTCTGCCCATCCGTCTGTGGATGATAAGCTGTGCTCATATCTAGACGCGAGCCAAAGGATTTGTGCATCGCATGCCACAAATAAGAGGTAAAACATGGGTCACGATCAGAAATGATGGAAGTTGGCACCCCGTGCCTTGAGATTACTTCCTTCAAGTAGATGTCTGCAAGAGTAGAGAACTTATCCGTTTCCTTGATAGCCAGGAAGTGTGCAGACTTGGTTAGTCGGTCCACTATCACCCAAATAGTATCGTTTCCTCGTTGAGATCTAGGTAAGCCGGTAACGAAGTCCATGGAAATTTGCTCCCATTTCCATGTCGGGATCTCTGGTTATTGAAGTAGGCCTGATGGCTTCTGGTATTCGACCTTGACCCTAGCACAGGTCAAACATTTACTAACATAGGTCGCTATGTTAGCCTTCATGTGGGGCCAACAGTACGTAGTTTTGAGGTTGTGGTACATCTTATAAGAACCAGGATGCACCGAGTAGCGAGATTTGTGTGCTTCATCCATCACAAGCTCATGTAGATTACCATAAAATGGAACCCAGATGCGCCCCGCCAAGTAGTAAGCACCGTCTTCCTTTAGTTCTAACCGTTTCTCCAATCCTCGCAGGGACTCAGCCTTGAGGTTTTCTTCTTTCAATGCTTCGACCTGAGCATCATGAATTCGGGCAGGAAAACTAGAGTGAATGGTAAGCTGTAACGCACGTACACGCTTAGGTTTGGTTTCCTTTCGACTGAGGGCGTCATCCACAACATTGGCTTTGCCTGGATGGTACTTGATTGCGCATTCATAGTTGTTAAGGAGTTCGACCCATCTACGCCGTCGCATGTTCAACTCCTTCTGATCGAAGATATGCTGGAGACTCTTGTGATCGGTGTAAATGGTGCACTTGGTACCGTACAAGTAATGTCTCCATATCTTAAGAGCAAACACCACTGCTCCCAATTCCAAGTCGTGAGTAGTGTAGTTTTTTCGTGAACTTTACGTTGGCGTGATGCGTATGCAATGACTTTCTCACGTTGCATCAACACACAACCAAGTCCTTGGATTGACGCGTCACAATAAACCACAAAATCGTCTATGCATTCAGGAAACGAGAGGATAGCTGCGCTACAAAGCTTCAACTTCAGCTGCTAAAATGCGTATTCCTGAGCATCACCCCAACGGTAGGTGATACCCTTCTGAGTAAGAACAGTAAGAGGCTGAACAATCTTTGAGAAATCCCTGATAAACCTTCTGTAGTAACCCGCAAAACCCAAGAATTGACGGATTTCAGTTGGTGTTCGAGGTGCAGGCCAATTCTTGATCGAGTCAACCTTGGATGGATCAACGTGAATCTCATCCTTATTAACCACGTGGCCTAGGAAATGGACTTCACGAAGCCAAAAGTCGCATTTCGAAAACTTAGCATAAAGCTGTTCTGTTCGAAGAAGTTCCAAAATGAGTCGCAGATGACGCTCGTGTTCCTCCTGACTCTTGGAATAGATCAGGATGTCGTCGATGAAAACAATAATAAACTTATCCAGCTAAGGTTTGCACACTCGGTTCATAAGATCCATGAAAACCGCAAGTGCGTTTGTTAGCCCAAAAGGCATGACCAGGAACTCGTAGTGCCCATAACGAGTCCTGAATGCTGTCTTAGAGATGTCCTCGTCTTGGACTCTCAGCTGATGATAGCCCGATCTCAGATCAATCTTAGAGTAAAATCTCAACCCTTGCAACTGGTCGAACAGGTCATCGATACGGGGAAGAGGATAACGATTCTTCCCGGTCACCTTGTTGAGTTCGCGATAGTCTATACACATTCGAAAGGTACCATCTTTCTTCTTCACAAACAAAACTGGTGCTCCCCAGGGCGAAGGGCTAGGACGAATGAAACCCTTGTCCAAGAGCTCTTGCAGTTGTGTAGACAGTTCTTCTAGTTCAGATGGGGCTAAACGATAAGGTGCATGAGCTATAGGTGCTGCTCCTTGAGCTAGCTCGATTTGAAACTCGACCTGACAATGAGGCGGAAGACCAAGTAATTCCTCAGGAAATACCTCAGGAAAGTCGCGTACGATCGGGATGTCTTCCATCTTCTTTTCCTTTGTTGAGGTGTCAGTAACGAGAGCTAGGATAGCAGTGTGGCCCTTTCGCAAACACTTCTGGGCCTTAAGGAAAGAGATGATGCCCACGATAGCACCACTCTTGTCGCCACGAATAACGAGGGGTTCTTTACCAGGACGAGGGATGCGGACAATCTTCTCCTTGCAGAGTATTTTCGCTCGATAATGGGATAACCAATCCATCCCAATGATGACGTCGATAAGGTCGATAGAGAAGGTCTGACTAGCAAGTGTGAGATTACAACCCTTAACTATGTGTGTGGCCTCAAGACTTTTACCGTTGGCTAGTTCTACAACATGCTTGGTGTTTAAGGGAATTGGGGTACGCTTAAGCACCTGACTAACTTTTAAAGATACGTAGCTAGTATCGGCACCCGAGTCGAATAAAACAGAAACAAAGAAATCATCCAGTAGGAACTTACCCGTCACGACGTTGGGATCGTTCCTCGCATCACCATGACCAATCACGAAAGCACGACCCCTGGCACCATTGCCATCGTTGTTACCCCCATTGTTGTTCCCATTTCCCTGGTTGTTGTTGTTGTTGTTCTGATTTTGGTTCAGCTGGGGGCAGTCTCTTTTGAAGTGGCCTTCAGCACCACACTGAAAACATCCTTTATTGTTACCCCTCTGCTGCTGCTGTTGGGGCTGGTTCTGTGGAGTCTGCTGCTGCTGGCGTCTCTGATTAGCAGGATAGGGACTCCTACAATCTTTTGCTGCATGACCTGGTTTGTTACATCTTTGACAGTTTCCCTTGCTACACGGTCCGCTGTGGTGCAAGTTACATTGATTGCATTTAGGGTGGCTTCCCCTGTACCCACCCTGACCTTGGTTACCAGAAGACTGTTGACTAGGGCTCTTGTAGTCGTCAGTCCTTCGCTGCTGAGACTGAACAGAAGTTGAACCCTTGCTTGATTTTCCATCCCACTTGCGCTTGTTGTTGCTAGGAGCATCAGAAGTAATGGTAGCACTAATACGCTTTGGCAGACTGTTCTGCTCAACTGCCTGATCAGTGAGACGGTGGGATAGTCGTATGACCTATTGAATCGTGAGAAGGTTAGCTGAAGTCACCATACTCTGAATCTCTATCACTAAACCCTTGATGTATAGTTCGATACGTTTGCAGGGATGATCCACCATGGTAGGACACAAAGCAGCTAGTTCATTCGATCTCTTCGTATACGCCTCGATTTCCGACCCCGTCATCTTCAAATTATAGAACTCCACTTCCAGCTTGTGAATGTCATCACGATGATAATACTCCTCTTTGATTAGATCTTTAAAGTCATTCTATGGGGTGGCATTAGCAGCTGCCAACCCTAACATTTGCACCTGTGCGTTCCACCAAGTTAACGCACCACCTTCAAGAGTTCCCGTAGCAAATTTCACCCTACTAGCAATAGGGCATTCACACATTTCGAAAACAGATTTGATCTTCTCAAACCAGTAGAGGAGACCTACAGCTCCTTCGGTACCACTGAAGGTACTAGGTCGACAGTCCATAAAGGTCTTGAACGTATACACTCGTGGCTGCGCATTCAGACCTGTTACGCGAGAAAGAAAGGATAAGGTTAAGCACTAGTGTTGGTTCACAAGAGTAGGATCTAAACATCCTAGGATAGGTCGAAATGGCAGGTTATACATCCTGCTTGAGCTGTTGCGAGTGCCTCAGCAACTCGCTCGTTGATTAGAGCCGTCAGCTGGGCTTGAGTCAAGTTGAGACGTCCACTCATGATCTTCACATCGAAGTAAACACAAGTGAGAAAGGTGTCACGAAAGTGCGTAAGTATGGGATGACAAAAGGGAGTAAGCACACAGAGTTTCAATCAGTTGCTATGCCAACAAAGCATGCTATGCATAATGCACTATTTAACTAACAGGCAGGCAACACAAATATAAACCATATCACCTATTGTGTTGAGTCTTGCACGTGGAGCGAAGCGTCGTTGTGGATCGTTGAGCACTGTACATGTTATAGTCTGGTTTTGTCAAAAAGCTTTTCCCTTTTTAAAACCAAGTTCACTATAACCAATGGCTCTGATACCAATCTGTCAGACCCCCAAAATCCACAAGCGGAGTATCACCATAGGAGGCGTGATATGACCAGGATCAAGCCACCAATCATATTGAACAATGTATTAAAGTAAACATAAAACCAACCAACAATATAATTGGTGTCCAAAAAAATTAACTAAGTTTAAGTTATCAGCGGAAGCATAAAATTTAAAACCAAAACATAAGTTTAAAAGTTCAAATGTTGAACACGGAACTCAACAGTCCATGTCCCACAACGACCTCGACCTCCTGTGCAAGCTCCTTCTAAGCACCTAACGACCTGCAAGGCATATAGTAACGAATCAACAACAAAGTTGAGCGAGTTCACAGTTGGGTGTTTGTTTTAAGTTGTTTCAAAAACATAGGTTTCTTTTAGCTGGCTTACTTGCCGTTGGGGGTTACCCCATAGTTGAAAAACATGGTTAATCTTTTCCTTTTACTCTGGCTCCCAGCCGTGGGGGCTACCCCATGAAAATCCCACTAGACCCGTTACCATATCGACTACTGACTGAGAAAGTTGGGTGCCCTAAGTCAATGTCTATCATCATTGACGTGCCCAGATCCATTAGTCCACTCCCGTCCTCTGCGGCACAGTGTCAGTCTTGTCAAACCTAATAGCGCTATTTAACTAATGACCCGTTCTCCATTGGCCCGGCGATTAAGTCGATATAAAAATGAGGGACTTATGATAGATTTTTTGGTCTAGTAACAATGTTTTCACCCTTCAGTTAAATGGGTGGAGGTACATGTCCCATATAAGGAGATCACGCAGGTTCCAATGTTGTCACCCTTCAATTAAGAGGGTGGAGGTACGTATTCTAACCAGGGAGAATACGCAGGTTTCCTTTCAATCAATTACTCATTCCCAACCACCGGGAATCCCATGCCTTATAGAAGATTCATTGAGAACTTCTCAAGGATAGCTGCACCATTGACTACTCTGACCCACAAGAATGTGAAGTTTGATTGGGGTCCAAAACAGCAAGAGTCTTTTTGAGATTCTTAAACAGAAATTAAGCAATGCTCCGTTGTTGACATTGCCCGAAGGAATGGAAGAGTTTGTCGTGTACTGTAATGTGTCACACACCGGTATGGGTTGTGTACTTATGCAGAGAGGCAAGGTGATTGCCTATGCATCACGACAACTAAAAGTGCATGAAAAGGATTACACCACCAACGATTTGGAGTTGGGTGCCGTTGTATTTGCACTAAAGTTGTGGAGACATTATCTATACGGAACTAAGTGTGTGATATATTCAGATCACAAAAGTCTCCAACACCTATTCAATCAAAAGGAACTTAATATGAGATAACGCGTTGGATGGAGACTCTAAATGACTACGATTGTGAACTTCGCTACCATCCTGGCAAAGCGAATGTAGTCGCTGATGATCTAAGCCGAAAGGAAAGAGTCAAACCTATAAGGATTAATGCCAAAAGCATCGAACTTAAGAATAGCCTGAATGAAAGGTTGTTAGTCGCTCAAAAGGAAGCTGTTTTGGAAGCTAACCTTCCAAGTGAAAAGTTAGGTGTAACTACTGAACAGTTAGCACCTGGTAAGGATGGAATCGTTAGGATGAATGGAAGAATCTGGGTTCCTATTCATGGAGAGCTTCAAGATCTAATCCTTTAGGAAGCTCACAATTCCAAATACTCAGTTCACCCTGGAGGTGACAAAATGTATCAAGATTTAAAAGCTAATTATTGGTGGATAGGTTTGAAGAAATCTATAGCAACACATGTAGCAAAATGTCTGACATGCACTCAGATTAAAGCTGAACATCAAAAGCCGTCAGGTCTGCTTCAACAGCCAGAATTTCCCACATGGAAGTGGGAGATGGTAACCATGGATTTTATAACCAAGTTACCTAAAACAAGGCATGGAAATGATACTATATGGGTTATAGTTGATAGACTGACTAAGTCAGCATACTTCTTACCCATCAAGAAGACTCATAGCTCCGACAAGTTAGCTCAGTTGTATGTGGATAAGATTGTATCTCTCCACGGAGTGCCGGTATCTATTATATCCGATAGAGATACTAGATACACCTCTCACTTTTGGAAAAGCTTCCAACAATCATTAGGCACTCGTTTGAATTTTAGTACTGCTTACCATCCTCAAACAGATGGACAAAGCGAGCGTACAATTCAAACCTTAGAAGACATGCTTCGTGCATGCGTTATTGATTTGGGTGGTAGCTGGGATGACCACGTACCCTTGATCGAGTTCTCCTATAATAATAGCTGCCATACTAGTATTCAGGCTGCGCCTTTTGAGACATTGTATGGAAGAAAATGCAGAACGCCTGTTTCTTGGGCGGAAGTAGGAGAAGCTCAGTTATCAGGACCTGATATAGTCCTTGAAACAACGGACAAGATTGTCCAAATTCGTGATCGCCTGAAAGCTAGCAGGGATAGGCAGAAAAGTTATGCTGATAAGAGGCGAAAACCTCTAAAGTTTGAGGTAGGCGACAAAGTCTTACTAAAAGTATCACCCTGGAAGGGTGTGATGCGTTTTGGTAAGAAGGGAAAGCTAAGCCCAAGGTATATTGGACCATTCGAGATTATCGAATGTGTCGGCAGTGTAGCTTATAAGCTAAACCTGCCTGAGGAGCTCAGTGGAATTCACAATGTGTTCCACATCTGTAATCTAAAGAAATGTCTAGCTGATGAATTGCTAGCAATGTCTCATAAGGACCTACAGATTGATGAAAGCCTGAGGTTTGTTGAAAGACCTATATCGATCGAAGATCGACAAGTTAAAAAGCTTCGAAGAAAGCACGTGCCTATAGTAAAAGTCAAATGGGATGCTCGTAGAGGCCCTGAATATACGTGGGAAGTTGAGTCCACTATGCGACAAAAGTACCCTCTCTTGTTTCAGTAAATCTCGAGGTCGAGATTTCTTTTAAGGGGGTGAGGATGTAACACCACGTAAAAACGTGTCCAATTATGTAAAGACACGTGTCCAAAACCCTAATCATGTGATATATTGAGTTTAAAGGACTAAAGTTGACAAACGATGAAAATATGAAACCAAAGGGACTAAAAGTGTCAACATGCCAAACTTGTGCCTCTGAATGACCATACACGAAGAATATATTCTTAAACGAGTAATAAATTGGATATAAGAAGCCGTTTATGAAAATAATCGAAGAATTATAAACTGAAGGGGGTTAAAAGTGTCAACATGTTAATTCTTACCTCTGAGTGACCTTTTAACGAACCCGAGGCTTCGTAATATTCAAATATACTCTCAAGAATAAGTGATATCAGTTTCACGTGATTTCGAGATCGTTATACAAGTTTTCAAGATTATGGGTTAAAAGTGTCAATGTTAGGAAACTTATGTTACGGTGATCTTTAAACGAAACCGGGCCTAATGAAGTTTGGTTATACTCCCATGACCCTCTACAATCTAACAACGAGGGCCTCTTATGCCAAAAACGAGGTTATATGAAGTTACAAGGGACCAGGGACTGAAACTGCCAACAGCTGAAACTTTTTAACCTGACAACAAGGTTGTCGCGGGGCGCGTAGACCCCCTTTAAGTCCTACGCGGCCCGCGACAGACGCCCAGTTCTGAATTTTTGACAGCTGCTGGTTGCAGCCTGTTCCACCCCCTTAAACCCTCCAAATTCGATACCTGGAGCTTGCAAATGGTATTAGAATACCACTAGGACACATGTTATCATCTGGGATCATTTCAAAACACCTGCATTGATCTGAATTCATGGATTTCACCTATAAATAGGCCTTCATGTTGAACATTTTATTTGCTCACTTCACTCAAATATTCACTACTCTCTCATCTGGAGTTTCCTGGCCAAGAAGGAAGCTTGTTCTTGTAGAAAAGATAGCTAGGACCCTTTGTAAGTGTCTTAGTCCTTTCTTTAGTTCAGTTTATAGTTTAAAAACCGAAAAGTAAAAGTTATCGTAAATTAGCTTTGACCTTCGGTTTAAACTCAAATGGTCCAGTCACTGTACGAAATGAATGTGGTTATGTGACCATAATTAGGTAAGTGATTAACCCTTAAAAAGGGCACCTCCTAATTATTTCGTTTGCTTAGTTAATTGTCGGGTCAAACTATTTATTTAAAAAGTCAAACTGGACAGAATCATGATATATAATTAAAATTAATGATTCAGAGGTTATAAATTATATTTTAACACTCTAATAACTTAGTAATTATTATTAGAACATGCTCAAACAGATTCAACCCGACAATTCTAAGTCTAAGGTCGGCTCGCAACCGAAAGTCGCAAAAGCTTGACTTTTGCTTTTACTTTCAGTTCTGACCCGATTGAGCTTAATTCTTCCATGTTTTAAGCTTCCATTAGGACCACCTTATGTTGTAGTATAACCCTTTGGAGTTATAGTACCTGGTTTCTGAATTATATGCTAAGTTTCGTTATTATGTTTATAAATGCTCATTTTGCCCTTTTGACATATAAACGAGATTTTTGCAAATGTGAGAGGACAAAAACCTTTATTACTGAAATATAAGTATGTCCCGAAAATTTGACATCAGTTTCTGATCTTAAACAGAAGTTATGCTCGATATCGTAAATTGAAAGTTTTTATTAATTAAATTACGCTATCTTGAAGAAGACATGTTTAAACATGGATTTTGACCCAAAACTCATTACCTACTGTTAAGATATTATTTTTAGGGATTTTTAAGATTTTTGGTCAGATTATAATCTGACCATATCATTGAGTTCTTGTATAATTCAGTAAATGACGATAATACCCTTTTCATACATAAAATGAGATTAACAAATTATTTGAATGCCAAAACTTTTCCTACTGATCTTATATATTAAATAAATTATTTTGAGCATTTAAGACTGATAAAAATCACAGATTTCCATAAACATCTTGATTATCGTCAATTAGCGATTTTTACGTTAATTAGGTGCATAATATGATGTAAAACCATATTAACACCCAAGACTTGTTACCTACTGAATTTTTAAATAAATTTTAATATTATTACAGTAGGTATAAGTCATGAACTCAGACCTCCAAAAATGTCCTTAAAAGCATGTGTGAAATGACCAAAATACCCTTTCGGGGCATAGTTTGGCCATAATTGGTAAACCTCACATATGTATAATATCTTACTGATGTAATGTGATAAAATAAATATTTTTACTGAATGTTTTAGACCAGAACCTTAGCTTACCATGAATTCTCTTTTATAAACATTAAAATTACCAAAATGCCCCTTCGGGACTTTAATTGGTTTTAAATACTTTTTGGGCATATATGTTAACATCCTACTGATGTATTAGCGTATTCTAAGCATAATAACATATGAGACCTGTATATAATTCCTTTGGCTACCTGTTATGCATTTATGCATTCGGATCGGTTTATGTGACTAGTTTACATAAAATAACCGAAACGGGTTTAACCTTATCATTAAATCTCCAAAATCCAGAATGTGTTTAGTTTACCCATATAATACAAGTATCCAAACTTGTCGGGTCTAAATCACATTCCATTTCGGTCTCCGCTTAATCTAACGTTTAGAACTGTAAAGTATCTTTCAAACTAACCGGTCTAAGTCTTTGACTTAAATAAAGACCCGTTAGTATCCTAATAGGTTAATAAACCTTCTATACAGATTGAGTAGCTTTGGTAGAAGGTACTTTCATAAGGCTTTAGGAATATACGGCTGAGTTACTTCTTTCACATCTAGCTCAGGTAAATACTTTTAACTTATTTTCCGTTATACGGGCTTGGGATACGGTATTATAATAATACCGCTTGGTCGGGTATGAAATCATTTAATTGGATTGTGATTAATAAGTTTACATAACCCGTTTTAATCTGTTTTGTTTGATAACATAAACATTGGGGGTTAATACGACCGTGTCCTGGATATCCTTGGCTCATTTCATTTGTAAATGACCACGACCTATGAACGGGGTGTAGGCATACACCTGACAGATGCAAAATGCTAAATAACCCACATGATGGGGATAACTCCTATGTGGGTTCTATAGAGGTGAGTCGGTTAATCATGACTGGCTTCCAAACCGGCCCCATATGTATGACAAACATGTAAAACGGCATACAAGATTACCTTAAATAATTGTCCCAAGTATAAATGATTTGTACTTGAGCACTTAAATCAATTTTTCATAAACTCTTTTCAAACGAGTCGGTTAATTGTATTTACCAGTGTAAACTGACGTATTTTCCAAAGACTAAGTGACAGGTACCTCACGTAAATAGGCTAGAGTTACTCGGTGTCAATAAGAGGATCTTGCAAATCCTTAGATGCATGGAGTCTGTTATTTCAGTTTCTTGTATTTTATTTTATGATCCGCCTGTGGACCTCTATTACAACCAAGTCTGTATATTCTTTTATTTGGACTTCAGACACTATGGTTTGTAATAGTATTTATTCACCAAGCCTTCCGCTGTGCTATTATATTGTGTGTGTTGACAATGATGATATCAACTACGTCACGATACTCCCCACCGGGCCTACCGGTAATATGTGGAAATATCGGGGTATGACAGGTTGGTATCAGAGCCAACATTGAGTGAATTAAACACTAACCTTTTGTGTTTAATCTCAATGACACAATAAGGACATTCCTTAGACTTTCGAGTCTAGGCATATGACCTAGGATTTATTCTTAACTTTCCTTTTGTCGTTTATATGTTGTTTATTGTTATGACAGGTTAATTATAATGCCACCGCGCGTACGAGGTAAAGGAAAAGGTCCGATGCGGGGAGGACCATAAAGCAATGCAGGACCCTCCCATAGGCGCACACCGTCAGCGTCTTTTTCTAGCTCCGATTCTCGGGATAACTGGAGACATTCTTTTGAACCGGCAAGACATTCCGTTTCGCTAGGTTCCTCACCTTCAGATCCCCCACATTTTGGGCTACCTATTCAGGACGAGCCCCAGCATTCACACCATTCCCACCAATCACACCATTCACATCACTCCTTGCATTCTCATTCCTTTCACCATTCTAGTTCTCACGATCTTTATTCCCCGGGCCAATTTAACCCAAACGATTATCTTAACGAACCACAAGGCTATAATCCTTTAGGACCCGAGGACCATTTCTCCCAAGATATGGAAATGGATGATGACCCCGATCCAGCACCGCCAACCGGGACACCAACTCATCCCACCAGCATCTCCAGCGGTTCTCCTTACTAAGGATCGCCATACCAAGGCCCTGACCCATGGGCCGAATGGTGGAACAAGTTTGAATGGGAATTCACTCCTTCTTTTCATAATTCTCCACAACTTCCATTGGAGGAACCATACCTTCAAGCGGTTTCTCCACCGACTTTACCCGTTGAGGAACCACCTCAACCACCTCCCGAGCCACCTAGGCGAAGGAGGAACGCACGGATGTCCGTGCGAGGGGGACCTAGGTTCAGTTCCCCTCAAGCTTCGAGCACATACCCTCCAATCCCTGAGGATCCACAAATGGGTGGACCTTCTCATGCGGTGCTGGAAGATGATCCCCTGCCAGTTACATTTGCACCACCGCCACCGCCAGTGGGTTATGATAACCCCATACCGACTTACCAAGGTTCGTCTGGGTATAACCCATTTGAATATCCAAATCCTACGGATTATGGATATCAGGCCCCTGCCCAAGATCCATATCTTGAGGCAGCTTAGTTTAATGCACTTTACCCCTTACCCTTTCCTCCAACATACCCAACAAGGTATCCAGTGCATGGGTATCAATACCCTCCTTACCAACATCAACCCCCACCTTCACAAGTGCAAACACAAGAAATTCTGCATAGGTTGGATCAGGTTGAACACAAAGCGGAGGAACGCGAGAAAAAGCATAACAAATTTCTTAAGGGCCTCGCGAACTTCATAAAAGGCAAAAAGAAGTATAAGTTTGTTTATTTTATTGTGTATTGTATTTTCAATCAAGTCCCTGCGAGGACATTTTATTTCTGTACTTGGTCCCTGCGTGGACTTATTTTCTTTTCTATAGTCCCTATGTGGACAGTTTGTTATTTCAAGACCCATTTAGGGCATATCTTGTAATCGCTTAGTATTTTAATGAAATTTCTTTTGGAAAATTTTTATATGTATTTTATTACATCATTTTGTCAATATCATTTCAATTTTTAAATTGATCTGCCAAAACAATACCAAAAGAAATTCTTAAAGGTATAACCTAGCCAATATTAATGGCTATGATGGTACAACCTTTTCAAGAAAGTGATTCCTTGTTAACATCTGAAAACATGTTAACATTCTTGGCTGTGTGTCGTGAAAGACCACACTAGCTTCCAAAGGTACTTGGATTTTTCCAAGCCACCTTCATAGCCTATATGATCAATGCGAATCATGGCTATTAAACATCAATATGATGTATATAACATCCAATTGAGATGTAAGCCTTTGGGCGAAGGTGTATTCATGACAGTGATAGTTTATTTTATAAACTTCTGTCAGAAGGGCGATGAACTAATGTTCAACCCTTAAATATCACCAATCCAAGAGATCATGTTTTAATCGTCCTTGTGGCAAGGCCTTTTGTGCCATCTAAATGTCCTTCGAGACGAGCCTTGTGCTATATGAAAATGTCTCTATGACATTGACAGTGGTGATTTATGTCCTCTGTCTGATAAATATGCAGGATTATATCCTATTGATTGCTTATAATGGTTCAATTGTAGCCTAGGCAAATCTTGACTTGTTATTTAAAATGGTCTATATGGTTTATTAATACCATGACCATCTAATAATCAATACGATGATTCACTATGTAATCTAAATAAATCATTAATGTTTAATTTAGTACCCAAATCATGGCTGGCTCTGACGAAGCAAATAGTCATCCTGTGGAAGGAAACAATAATGAAGCAAGGATAAATGTTACTGGCTGAATTGCAAGCAATGATTGACATAACAGTTGCTCAAGCTGTGGATAAAATATTCAAAGAACCGAGTCATGTTCGGTCCAAAACTCATACAAAATCCTTATCACATTCGCATGCATCGAAAAAGGATGAATCTCCGCATTCATCCAACCAGAGATCTGAATCTCAGAAGGTTGTGTTGAATCAGACTCCCAAGTACAACAAAGGTTGTACCTACAAATACTTCGTCTCGTGTAAGCCAAGAGACTTCACGGGAGAAAAGGGAGCAATAGATTGTATGAAGTGGTTAGATGAAATGGAAACAGTGATTGATATCAGTGGGTGTGCAAAGGAGGACATCGTTAAGTTTGTATCTCAGTCCTTCAAGGGTGACGCCCTAACATGGTGGAAAGCCTTAGTGCAATCCACTGGGAAGGTTTCTCTGTATAACCTTTCCTAGAACAAATTTGTTGATCTTATGAAGGACACTTACTGTCCTCAGCATGAAGTGGAAAGGATAGAGACTGACTTCCTCACTCTGGTGATGAAAGATTTGGATTGCAGATCCTATGTGACCAGTTTTAACACTATTTCGAGGATTGTGCCGTATTTGGTCACCCCAGAACCCAAACGCATTGCGCGTTTTATTGGTGGTTTAGCCCCAGAGGTTAAAGGAAATGTCAAGGCTTCTAAGCCTGCTACCTATAGATCTGCTGTAGATCTATCCTTGTCACTTACTCTTGATGTTGTAAGGAGTAAGGAAAAGAAAGCCACCGAAGAAGGGAAGAGAAAAAGGGAGGAAGACCAGTCCCATCATTCAAACAAAAAGAAGAAAGGAAACTCTGGTTTCAAAAAGGGGCAGTCAGATGACAAGCCCAGATGTAAAACATGTAACAAGAGGCACTTTGGAAAGTGCAATCAGGACCCACAAGCTAAACCTTGTGGGATCTGCAAGAAGAAAGGGCACAAGACTGTGGAGTGCCGAAACATTAAGGATGCGACCTGCTATGGTTGCAACGAAAAGGGACACATTAAGACTAATTGCCCTAAGAATGCTAAGAAGCCTGAAGAGGCAAAGAAGACCAATTCAAGGGTCTTTCAGATGAATGCTAGGGAGGCGGTGAACGACAATAACGTTATAACAGGTACCTTCCTCATTAATGATATTTATGCTAGAGTTTTATTTGATTCAGGTGCTGATAAGTCTTTTGTAGACCATAAGTTTAGTAAATTACTGAATCTGCCTATTAAAACTTTAGACATAAAATATGAGGTAGACCTCGTAGACGGTACCTTAGAAACAGCTTCAACTCTTCTTGATGGATGCTTTATATCCATTAAGAATCAATCTATCCTGCTATCCCTTTTGCCAATGAAATTGGCTGGGTTTGATGTAGTTTTAGGCATGGATTGGTTATCGCATAACCAAGCCCAAATAGCCTGCGATAAAAAGCTAGTTAACATCAAAACCCCATCCGGTGAATCAGTCACCATTCATGGAGACACACAATATGGTTTGCCTGATAATGTGTCTATCCTCAAAGCATCGAAGTGTCTGAAAAATGGATGTGCCATTTACATGGCACAAGTGACTATTGATGAACCAAAACCCAAGATTGAAGATATTCTAATCGTATCCGAGTATCCTAATGTCTTTCCTGATGAGTTACCTGGATTACCTCCTGAGAGGCAAGTTGAATTCAGGATAGACATTCTGCCAGGATCTGCACCAGTTGCACGAGCTCCTTACCGTCTAGCGCCTACTGAAATGAACGAGCTCAGAACTCAATTGGATGACTTACTACAAAAGGGTTTCATACAACCCAACTCTTCACCTCGGGGAGCTCCTATATTGTTTGTGAAGAAGAAGGATGGATCAATGCGTCTATGCATTAATTATCGTGAATTAAATAAGGTAATGATCAAGAATCGTTATCCTTTGCCCAGGATCGACGACTTGTTTGATCAAGTCCAAGGGGCAAGCTTCTTCTCGAAGATCGACTTGAGATCTGGATATCATCAACTCAAGGTTAGAACTGAAGATGTACCTAAGACAGCGTTCAGAACAAGGTATGGACATTATGAGTTCTTAGTGATGCCTTTCGGGCTCACTAATGCACCCGCAGAATTCATGGATCTCATGAATCGAGTCTACAAGCCATACTTAGATAAGTTTGTCATCGTCTTTATAGACGACATACTTATTTATTCTCGTAGCCAAGTCGACCACGAGAAACACCTTCGGTGTATCTTAGGATTGCTACAAAAGGAGAAGCTGTATGCTAAGTTTTCAAAATGCGAGTTCTGGCTTCGCGAAGTCCAATTCCTTGGACATATTGTCAGTGAGCGAGGTATCCAAGTAGATCCCACTAAGATAGAAGCCATAAAGAAATAGGAAGCACCAAAGACTCCGACAGAATGAATCCAATCAAGGACTCCAATATCAGTACTTTAAACATCCTACAAGAATCAACCTATGAAGATAGATAGATGCTATAAGGATTCGGTTTCTGTCACATTGAATCAAAACAATCCTAAATCCTAATGGTGATTCGGGATAACGCCACAAAGGGTAATACAATAAGCACACTTATATATAGGAAGTACCAGCGGCGTATCCACCATGTGCTTATTGTATTATCTAGTTTCGTTATCTGAATCACCAACCATCTTACACAAAACCAACCATATGAAGATAGGAAGATCTAAGACTGTACTTCGAATATCCTATATGAATCTAAATATGAAGATAGGTAGATCACTTAAGGATTCAGATAAACATCGCATTTGCATAATCGGAAAAATGCACATAAAAGCACTTAGTGAACACATATATGCCATACATTTTGAAAACAAATCAATTACACATATGAATCACCCCAAAACATTTGAAAACGGTAAAAGAGCGGAACTATGTACTCGCCTGGGATTGCGTATAGTTCTGGTTCAAAGGGTATAACAAAGCTCAAAAGACCAAGAGTTCAAGTGTTGAAGCGGTTCCTAGTGTAATGGATACTATGTTAGCGAATCGACACCTAAATCGGAAGATCGGGTAGAATGAGGTCTTGTAAACCAAATGAGCATTGGAACTCATGTGATATGGTTTAACAAAGCCTACATTCTAAATCGGAACCTATCCTAAGTGCTTACGACCCATTAAGGTAGCTTATGCTACTTTAACGCGTCGTTCGCGCGATAGCGCGTTCGGGACGCCTAACTAGTCCTATGTCAAGTATTATATGCCTTAACGTATCTAATTAGGTTATATAATCAGTTTAGATGTCAAAACATGTGTTACATATGCTTAAAATGAAATTATGCGCAAAAAAGGCATTCTGGTCATTTTCCTAAGGCATATAAACTACTTATCATACGACTAACTAAACGAAGTGACCATAAGGTATAACCTCGGAAGGTTATTCCCTATACAACTATGGTCACAATACATGTTTGGTCGGATCCTAATGATCGACCAAACGGGTCTGGTTCGCAAGTCTAAGCGGTTGTTTAGACCGCTTATCTTACGAGCCTAAACAAGCACTAAACTAAAAGTGACGAGTTAAACATGTTAAAACATGTTTAACGAAGTTAGAAAACAAGTTTGATATCAAAACAAACGGTTTTGATACCCAAGAATAGTTTGGTTGCAAAATACGCATAGACGTTTATTTTGACCGAAACTATGACTCGTCACTACACCTAATCAACGTGGTAATCAGTAGGTATAGTCACAAGGGACTATAACCATCGTGATTACGCTCACGTTGCGAAGTTCAAACGAACCTCGTGTTGACCAAAGACTGGTCAAAGCAGAAAGTCAAACACTGTTTGACTTTCACGCTTGAAAAACGATAACAAGCATGAAAGAAACTTACAAAGGGTCCAAGCAAGGAAGATTTGAACTCAAAACTTCTCAGGTATGAAGCTTCACAAGGAGAGCTTCAACTTAGAGAAGGAGATTGAGATTCAAATGTGGGGAATGAAAGAATTCAAGGTGGGTATTTATAGAAATTGGACAACCGTTAGGATCGTTCCTCGATTTACGAGCTTCAATCTCAACCATACATGTAAGGCACATGGTTTTGGAATACTAGGGGTGCCCAAAACCATCACACGGTATTGAGAAAAGTTACACAAAAGACCCCCAAGTTCAACCTGGTTGTCAAAATGAAGTTTCTGCCCAGATGAGGCCGTGGCGTTGCGCCACGGCAAAACCATATAGTGGTGGCGCAACGCCACCAGATGCCAGCTACCAGAAACTTTTGAAAATTGACAGTTTTGGTCCCTGTAACTCGTTTAGGCCATTTTTGATGCGTTTAAACCCCGTTAACCCATATTCAAGGCTCTACAAGGATGTTAAAGCATAGGGAACATGAAAAATGCTCAAAAACATCTCGGATTTCGGTTCGTTTGGTCGTACGATCGTGTTGTTCGGTTAATTACGACGGGAATCGTAACGAACGCCAAATCGATCCAAATTACGCGACGAGTGAAATTCTAACATTCCAAACACTAAAGTAAATTATTTAAATGATTACAAAAATTTTTGGATGTCCGGATATATTCAGAACGTAAGATAAGCGCGTAAATGCAAACTTATGCACTTTTTTACGCTTTTAGTCCCTATTGATCAAATAAGCATATTTTCGCAGAACGAACCCCTCAAAGCCTATTTCTAAGCTATGTAAAGGATATTTAGGGTACGTTTAGCTTATGATCAAGTTCCGGAATGTTCGTTACTAAACGAATCAGCAGACTTTCGCAGTTTAACGCAAAAAGTCCCTGAGAGTGAATAAACTTGTTTTTGACACACCAAAGCTTTCAAAACCTATTTAAGTTATTTAAGGTATGTTAAGCCTATGTCACTATTCTGGAGTGTTTGCCACATTAAACTGATTACGTTTACGCATCAGTTCGCGTATAACTTTCCAGAAAGCGATTTAAAGATTGAAAATGAACTAGAATAAAAATGTGAAATTGTAAAACACAAATAAAAAATTTTTGAGACCAAAACACATTGTTTCTTTGATAAAAGATTTTGTCCTACATCGTGTGTGTTTACGGAGCACAAGTGTCACATCGGCAGTGTAGCTTATAAGCTAAACCTGCCTGAGGAGCTCAGTGGAATTCATAATGTGTTCCACATCTGTAATCTAAAGAAATGTCTAGCTGATGAATCGTTAGCAATGTCTCATAAGGACGTACAGATTGATGAAAGCCTGAGGTTTGTTGAAAGACCTATATCGATCGAAGATCGACAAGTTAAAAAGCCCCGAAGAAAGCACGTGCCTATAGTAAAAGTCAAATGGGATGCCCGTAGAGGCCCTGAATAAACGTGGGAAGTTGAGTCCACTATGCGATAAAAGTACCCTCTCTTGTTTCAGTAAATCTCAGGGTCGAGATTTCTTTTAAGGGGGTGAGGATGTAACACCGCTAAAAAACGTGTCCAATTATGTAAAGACACGTATCCTAAACCCTAATCAGGTGAAAGATTGAGTTTGAAGGACTAAAGTTGACAAACGATGAAAATATGAAACCAAAGGGACTAAAAGTGTCAACATGCCAAACTTGTGCCTCTGAATGACCATACACGAAGAATATATTCTTACACGAGTAATAAATTGGATATAAGAAGCCGTTTAAGAAAATAATCGAAGAATTATGAACTGCAGGGGGTTAAACGTGTCAACATGTTACTTCTTACTTCTGAGTGACCTTTCAACGAACCCGAGGCTTCGTAATATTCAAATATACTCTCAAGAATAAGTGATATCAGTTTCACGTGATTTCGAGATCGTTATACAAGTTTTCAAGATTATGGGTTAAAAGTGTCAATGTTAGGAAACTTATGATACGGTGATCTTTAAACGAAACCGGGCCTAATGAAGTTTGGTTATACTCCCATGACCCTCTACAATCTAACAACGAGGGCCTTTTATGCCAAAAACGAGGTTATATGAAGTTACAAGGGACCAGGGACTGAAACTGCCAACAGCTGAAACTTTTTAACCTGACAACAAGGTTGTCACGGGGCGCGTAGACTCCCCTTAAGTCCTACGCGGCCCACGACAGACACCCAGTTCTGCGAATTTGTGACAGCTGCTGGTTGTAGCCTGTTCCACCGCCTTGAACCCTCCAAATTCGATACCTGGGGTTTGCAAATGGTATTAGAATACCACTAGGACACATGTTATCATCTGGGATCATTCCAAAACACCTGCATTGATCTGAATTCATGGATTTCACCTATAAATAGGCCTTCATGTTGAACATTTTATTTGCTCACTTCACTCAAATATTCACTACTCTCTCTTCTGGAGTTTCCTGGCCAAGAAGGAAGCTTGTTCTTGTAGAAAAGATAGCTAGGACCCTTTGTAAGTGTCTTAGCCCTTTCTTTAGTTCAGTTTATAGTTTAAAAACCGAAAAGTCAAAGTTATCGTAAATTAGCTTTGACCTTCGGTTTAAACTCAAATGGTCCAGCCACTGTCCGAAATGAATGTGGTTATGTGACCATAATTAGGTAAGTGATTAACCCTTAAAAAGGGCACCTCCTAATTATTTCATTTGCTTAGTTAATTGTCGGGTCAAACTATTTATTTAAAAGTCAAACTGGACAGAATCATGATATATAATTAAAATTAATGATTCAGAGGTTATAAATTATATTTTAACACTCTAATAACTTAGTAATTATTATTAGAACATGTTCAAACAGATTCAACCCGACAATTCTAAGTCTAAGGTCGGCTCGCAACCGAAAGTCGCAAAAGCTTGACTTTTGCTTTGACTTTCAGTTCTGAACCGATTGAGCTTAATTCTTCCATGTTTTAAGCTTCCATTAGGACCACCTTATGTTGTAGTATAACCCTCTGGAGTTATAGTACCTGGTTTCTGAATTATTGTAGGATCGTTTTCAGACCCGAACGAGTCGATCAGAAGAGTTTATACTCAGTACGAAAGGCGGAAACAGACGTACTGAGGTCAATTCAGCAAGATATACACTTTAAACTGTCTTTAGATTGATTTGACAATGTTTTACAGCGAGATGACACTTCGGCGGCAATTCGTTGCTTCAACCGGAATCACAGAACTCTATCTCAAACGAAATCAGAAGCACCTATATATAGACTTGGTAATTCCGCTTGAACCAGTCTCAAAAGGAATCACATTCAAGCGAAATCACTGATTTCGTTTGAACTTGTCATGACCATTTCAAACGGAATTACAACTTCTAATTCCGTTTGAAGTTGCCGCTTACCCTATTTTTGACATTTTTCTCATATAACGTGCCCTGATCTAATTACAAACATACAAGACTCGATACAAGACGAAGTCGACAGACGCATGCACCAACAATATGCTAAGTTTCGTTATTATGCTTATAAATGCCCATTTTGCCTTTTTGACATATAAACGAGATTTTTGCAAATGTGAGAGGACAAAAACCTTTATTACTGAAATATAAGTATGTCCTGAAAATTTGACATCAGTTTCTGATCTTAAACAGAAGTTATGCTCCATATCGTAAATTGAAAGTTTTTAATAATTAAATTACGCTATCTTGCATAAGACATGTTTAAACATGGATTTTGACCCAAAACTCATTACCTACTGTTAAGATATTATTTTTAGGGATTTTTAAGATTTTTGGTCAGATTATAAACTGACCATATCATTGAGTTCTTGTATAATTCGGTTAATGACGATAATACCCTTTTCATACATAAAATGAGATTAACAAATGATTTGAATGCCAAACCTTTTCCTACTGATCTTATATATTAAATAAATTATTTTGAGCATTTAAGACTGATCAAAATCTCAGATTTCCATAAACATCTTGATTATCGTCAATTAGCGATTTTTACGTTAATTAGGTGCATAATATGATGTAAAACCATACTTAACACCCAAAACTTGTTACCTACTGAATTTTTAAATAAATTTTAATATTATTACAGTAGGTATAATTCATGAACTCAGACCTCCAAAAATGTCCTTAAAAGCATATGTGAAATGACCAAAATACCCTTTCGGGGCATAGTTTGGCCAT
Organism: Helianthus tuberosus; assembly: GCA_030545235.1. Taxonomy (NCBI): domain Eukaryota; kingdom Viridiplantae; phylum Streptophyta; class Magnoliopsida; order Asterales; family Asteraceae; genus Helianthus; species Helianthus tuberosus. The sequence goes on along the minus strand of CM060450.1, from coordinate 141,603,141 downwards.
AATTGGTAAACCTCACATATGTATAATATCTTACTGATGTAATGTGATAAAATAAATATTTTTACTGATGTTTTAGACCATAACCTTAGCTTACCATGAAATCTCTTTTATAAACATTAAAATTACCAAAATGCCCCTTCGGGACTTAAATTGGTTTTAAATACTTTTTAGGCATATATGTTAACATCCTACTGATGTATTAGCTTATTCTAAACATAATAACATATGAGACCTGTATATAATTCATTTGGCTACCCGTTATGCATTTATGCATTCGGATCGGTTTATGTGACTAGTTTACATAAAATAACCGAAACGGGTTTAACCTTATCATTAAATCTCCAAAATCCAGAATGTGTTTAGTTTACCCATATAATACAAGTATCCAAACTTTTCGGGTCTAAATCACATTCCATTTCGGTCTCCGCTTAATCTAACGTTTAGAACTGTAAAGTATCTTTCAAACTAACCGGTCTAAGTCTTTGACTTAAATAAAGACCCGTTAGTATCCTAATAGGTTAATAAACCTTCTATACAGATTGAGTAGCTTTGGTAGAAGGTACTTTCATAAGGCTTTAGGAATATACGGCTGAGTTACTTCTTTCACATCTAGCTCAGGTAAATACTTTTAACTTATTTTCCGTTATACGGGCTTGGGATACAGTATTATAATAATACCGCTTGGTCGGGTATGAAATCATTTAATCGGATTGTGATTAATAAATTTACATAACCCGTTTTAATCTGTTTTGTTTGATAACATAAACATTGGGGGTTAATACGACCATGTCATGGATATCCTTGGCTTATTTCATTTGTAAATGACCACGACCTATGCACGGGGTGTAGGCATACACCTGACAGATGCAAAATGCTAAATAACCCACATGATGGGGATAACTCCTTTGTGGGTTCTATAGTGGTGAGTCGGTTAATCATGACCGGCTTCCAAACCGGCCCCATATGTATGACAAACATGTAAAACGGCATACAAGATTACCTTAAATAATTGTCCCAGGTATAAATGATTTGTGCTTGTGCACTTAAATCATTTTTTCATAAACTCTTTTCAAACGAGTTGGTTAAATGTATTTATCAGTGTAAACTGACGTATTTTCCAAATACTAAGTGACAGGTACCTCACGTAAATAGGCTGGAGTTACTCGGTGTCAATAAGAGGATCTTGCAAATCCTTAGATGCCTGGAGTCTGTTATTTCAGTTTCTTGTATTTTATTTTATGATCCGCCTGTGGATCTCTATTACAACCAAGTCTGTATATTCTTTTATTTGGACATTCGGACACTATGGTTTGTAATATTATTTATTCACCAAGCCTTCCGCTGTTGTAACACCTCGTAAATTCATTTCCAATAATGTATCGACACGTGTCATGAGCTTTAAACGTGTAAAAGATTTCGTATGAAGGACTAAAGTTGACAAACAAAGAAAGAACGTGAATAAAAGGGTTCAAAATGTCAACAATGGATAAATATACTTTACAATAACCCTACACGATGCTTATACCCTTAAACAAATGAATCATGGATCATACGAAGCTAATTGTGAAAGAAAGTGAGAGATTACAAACTACAGGGGTTAAATGTGTCAACATGTTTAAAGTATACCTCTGAGTGACCTTTTAGCAAACCCGAAGCTTTGTAATGATTAATTATACTCACGAGAATAAGTGATAAAAATTTCACAAGGTTTCGTTAAAGTATGAGAAAGTTATGACGATATTCGTGTGCGATGGGTTAAAAGCATCAACGTTGAAATTTAAGGCTTTACGGGTGATCACAAAGTTAACCGAGGACTTAATGATGTTTGTTTATACCTTGGAGCCCTTAAAAGTCAAGTTAGGGGGCCAAAAGTGCAAGAAATGAAGTGAAAACCACGTTTAGAAGGACCAGGGAACAAAAATGCAATATTTGCAAACTTGTTGACCGGACTAGACATTGACACGGGCCGCGTAAGGTCAGGCCCAATCCTTACGCGGGCCGCCTGAGTCTCCCAGATGTAGAAAATAAGCACAGCTGCCTGTTCAGCCTGTTTAACCGACTTATGGAACTTGTTTTTGATACCAGGGGCTTGTTTGATGGTTTTAAAGGGCCTAGGGACACTTGGGATGATCAGGAATCATCCCATAGACTTATTTGTCATGATCATGTGCCATCAAAGTCCCTATATAAGGTGTTCTTGTTGCAAACATTTTGAACACCCACTTGAAACTCTCACAACTTCATTCCTGGAGATTTTTGGAGCTCAAGTGCACTTCCTAGTGATCTTTAGTCGTGCATAGGACCTTGGTAAGTATCCTTAACCTTCCTTAATTCAGTTTTGCTTAGTTAATTAGTCTAAAGTCAAACCGTCGTAATAAAGATCTGACTTCGTCATTAATCTTAATTTGTCCATTCAAATTTCAAATTGAAAGTACCTATGAGTTGGTAATTATGTGGGCAATAAACCCTTAACAGGGCACCCACTGATTCCCACTCTAACTAGGTCAATTGTCGGGTCAAAGTTAATCTCAAAAAGTCAACAGAAAGCTTATTTTCAAATTAATGCATAATTAGCAATGTAGAAGCTATGCAACCTATTTTGTCATTAATATAACTTGGTAATTAATGTAAGAACATGTATAAACATGTTCAACTCGACAATTTTCAGTTTAAGCTCGGTTCGGAACCGAAAGTCGCAAAAGTAGACTTTTGCTTTAACTTTCAGTTCTGACCCATTAGAGCATAGTTTCGAAATGACTTAGAGCCTTATTAGGACCAGGTTACATGTTAGTATAACCCTCTGTGATTATACAACTTGGTTCATTAGTTATCCGATTCATATGCATGTTTCCGTTAAATGCTTAAATGTTGACTATTATGCCCTTTTGACCTTAAAACGTGATTTTTGAAAAAGTAAAAGGATAGAAACCTTAGTTACTGATTTATAAACTTATCCCTAAAATTTGACATCAGTTTGAGGTCTAGATTAAGAGTTATGCTCAATAGCGTAATTAGAAAGCTTTTTAGTAATTAAATGGCGTAATTAGCGTATAGCCTATCTAAACCCGATTTTTAATACCAAAATTTTTAACCACTGATATAAAATAATATTTTGGGATTTTTGGAGATTTTTATTTATTTTTAGGCTAAGCATAACATAGAGTTCTAAGCTTGATCCGGTAATTGTCGGTTTTGCCCTTTTAGGCTATAAAAGGAGTCTTACCAATCCTTTTGATACCAACCCTTTTTCTACTGATCCAATATGATAAATAGAATATTTTAAGCCTTCTGGAATAATAAAAATATCAGCTTTTCTTATAAAACCCGAAAATCTCTTAAAATCGTCTTTTTACGCGTTTTAAGCGCATAGTATGTATTAAAACCATTTTAGATTTATAAGACTTGATACCTACTGATGTTTTAAATAAATTTTTATACTTTAGCAGTAAGCAAAAGTTTTAAACTCAGATTTCCAGATTTGACCTTTAAACCTTAGGTGAAATTACCAAAATGCCCATTCGGTGCATAGTATGGTTAGAAATGATAAATTTCACATATAGGTTATACGCTACTGATATAACTTTGTAAATTAAGTATTTTTACTGATTACATCAGACCCGAAACTCAGATTAATATTTAAACTCTTTTATAACCTTTAAAATGACCAAAATACCCCTACGGGGCATAATTTGAGTTTAAATCCGTTTTGGGCATAATAGAAGATATCTTACTGATGTCACAATATATTTAAGGCATATTAACTTAGAAAACTTGTATATGACTCTTTTGGTTAACCGGTACGCACTTTTCGCGTTCGGATCGGCGTTTGTAACTAGTTTGCATATATTAGCCGAAACGGGTCAAACCATATCGTTTTCATCTCAAAATCTAGAATGTGTTTAAGTTACCCATATTAAACAAGCATACAAGCTTGTCGGGTCAAAACCACATTCTAAACCGGTCTTCGCTTTATCATGCGTTTGAACCGTATCTTCCTTTTGAAAACTAACCGGTCTAAGTCTAAGCTTAATTAAAGACCCGTTAGGATTCTAATAGGTTGTTAAAAACCTTCGTTCCAGATTAGGAGCCCAGTAAAAGCTACGTGCACTTGCTGTTTGTGATTTATACTTTGCTCAGGTAAATACTCTTAACTTATTTTCCCTATACGGGCTTGGGATACGGTATTATAATAATACCGCTTGGTCGGGTATGTAGTCATTTAAATCGGATTGTGATTAATGTATTTACATAACTCGTTTTATTCTGTATTATTTGGTGTATGTCCTTTGGGGGGTTAAATGACCATGTCCCTGATATCCTTGGCATCATTCAAAGAAATGGCCACGACCTAAGCACGGGGTGTAGGCGTACACCTGACAGTTTCATTATGTAAAAACTGGTAATCCACTTAAAGGAATCAACCTTGTGGGCATTATACCTGTGGCGTGTCAGTTAATCTTGTCCGGCCCTACAAACCGGCCCTAATGGACGACAAATAAGTAAAACTGTATACAAGATTATTTTTAAATAATTGTCCCAAGTTATAAAAGATATTTTGCCTAAGTGCATTCAAATTAATTTTCAAACTCTTTTCAAAATGAGTCAGTTAAGTTGTATTTACCAGTGTAAACTGGCGTATTTTCCAAAAAGGCTAAGTGCAGGTACTATACGTAATAGGCTGGCTACTCCAGGCATCAATAATCAAGTCTCGCAAGCTCTAGATGTTAAAGTCTGTTGAACAATTTCCTTTTTCTTTCGATCCGCCTGTGGATCTGTTTCAACTATTTTGTGATACTTAATATTACAATTTATTCAGTTGAAATAAATCTATCTTTTGCTTCCGCTGTGCATTTAAATTTGTGTTGTTTGACTATGATGATATCAATTACGTCACGATACTCCCCACCGGGCCCACCGGTAATACGTGGAAATATCGGGGTGTGACAGCTATGCTATTATATTGTGTGTGTTGACAATGATGATATCAACTAGGTCACGATACTCCCCACCGGGCCCACCGGTAATATGTGGAAATATCGGGGTGTGACAATGAGGGTTTATTAGAGATCAAGTTGTGGAATGAGAGTAAAGCCCATGGAAAAATGGTGTGTGAAGGAAACCTAACTTAGTTGACCGGAGATCCCAAGATCTAAGTTCAATAGGACAACGAATTCATATGCCTAAGGGTGGTCACTGTGGAGGCATAGCTGATATGCATAAGTTAGTATATATGGTTATATATACCCCCTAAACGATAAAAGGGTGTTTAAATACGTCCAAGTTCATTCCTACGAAATTCAATGACAAATTATGAGGCTAAGCATACTATGTGGTAAATGATATTGCGTAATCATGGTAACCACGATGCTTTTAATGATTTAAGGAGAATCACCTATGTTAGAGAGAAGTAGGGTCGCTTCGAATGGAATTGGGGGCACAATTCCTAGAGCTCTCACAGAACCAGGAAAGTGTTCCACGACCATTATTGGACACGACTATGAGGGGATGACCCGGCTAAGGAGAGTATTGTGTGAAGTGTATTGTCGTCTACACAAATGGGGTTTTGTTCAAGGATATTGTGTCTACAAACCGCTCGGAGGCTAAGTATGCTTCACAACAGAAAGTTCAAAGGGACACCTACTTATCCGACAATACTCAACTGTCGAGGTTCCATTGGACATTTTGTGTGTTTTGAACGATCCTCATTCATGTGGGGGATTGTTGGAAAATTAGTGAATGGATATTTAGTTAATTTATAATCGAGTGAAATTATAATTACTAATTAAAATCTTTATATGGTGAAACTCTTGAGTAGAGTTTTAATGATGACATTTGATGAGTTTTGTTAGAGTTTAAGTTTATAATTATTGAGACTCTTAACTCTTCATATGGTGAAACTCTTGAGTAGAGTTTTATTGATGACATTTGATGAGTTTTATTAGAATTCAAGTATATAATTATTGAGACTCTTAACTCTTAAAAAAAAAACTCTTGGATATTTAAAAGTAGGCTATGTGCCTAACTTGATGAGATTAGAAAAATACAAGAGAAGATACAAGAAAAATACATGAATATATGGAGAGTTCTTGAAAAGAAGAATTACTTGAAGACCCATGTGTTGGGTATTTAGAGGGATATGTTTTCTCTATTTGATTTCATCATCTTCATATCATTATTTTTCACAAGTTCTAACACTATAATTTTATCCGGTGTAACCTCGGGCGCATGACCATCTGCGGCAGTACAGACTGCTTCGGCTGTTGTACCCTGGTAGACAGACGCGTCGTCTTTAGTGGAGGCGCGAAACCTGTTTTAAGGGAAGCGTGTTGAACACGTGCCTCAGCCACAACCACAACCGTTAAAATTTGTTTGTTTGTTTGTTTGTTCTTTGTAAGAAATTATTGTACCAGAAGACGTGGTTCAAAACCTCGTTAAAGCCTACACAACGGACTGAAAACACAATGGACCGTACAAGAAGACGCGGTTAAAGCCCTTTTTGAAGACCATAGCTTGAATCAATTTAATTGCATATGTTATATTCATTAGGATTTGTACACGGTATATGTATTATAATTTCCCAAAATATATAAAGAGGGTATCTTTACTATTTTTTATTTATATAAGTTTTTTTTTATTAAAATTGTGACCCATGTCCTACAGATATGACTCACTACTAACTCTTGCAAAACTACACTTTAACTACTTGCAACTCCTACAAAAGTAATGTCTTCCTTGAATTCACCGGTTTTAAAATCTTTGAACTTGTTGGGAAGCAATCCCCCTAAATCGAAGGAGCACTTTCAAGGTACGTACCGAATTGTCAAGAGTGAATGTTAGGAAGCGATCCCCCCAAATCGAAGGAGCCGGCTCTATGGTTTTAGCTTCAGATTTGGCCATTCGTGGAATGTTATATTGCACGAAACTTTATGGATGAGTATAACGTTATTTAGGCATCCAGTACTATTTATAGAGGATATGTCCTCATGTAGGGGCCTCTTCTTAATGGGCGTGACTTCCAAGTAAATATCGCAGTATAGTTTCGAGCGTTGATTATGGCTAGCTCGATCCAAACACCATGTGGGGATTGTTTTCATTAGTTGTTGTGAGACTGTTTACTGTTAATGTTAGCATTATATGAGAAAGAAGTGATTGTATATAAGATACTTAGTTTTGTTGCATGACAGTTTGGTAGGTCTAACTGAATCGGTCTTGAAAACCCTAATTATTATATATATCAATTGATAACGTATGATTGCTACAGTGTTTTAGGGGCATTTTCGAAATTTCCCACGTTCAGATATTTTGGAGTGTGAGGTCAGAGCGTAGTGCCTGTTTGCAGTCAAGAAATGTTTTCAAGAAAGAAAGACAGGGTTTTCGCGCATCTACCGTCATTCCCCAGTCTTCATTAGAAGACCAGCAACCACCCCTGGACGCTACCGCCGCAGCAAACGATCTGAGCGAGCTTAAACGACCATTTTCCTCTTCTTTGGCGGGTTAGCTTCAGTCAAATCGGCTGTTGAAACGGTAACGTCGGTGGTGGTGCTATGGTGGCGGCGATTAGGTTGTGGTGGCCGTCAGGTGATTGTCATGTGGTGATAGTAGCTGACGGGTGGTTGTGGTCTGGTGGTGGTGTCGGTGGTTGTGCCGTTTAGGCGGTAGCCATGGGGGGTTTGATGATGGTGGTGTTGGATGGTTGTTGTGAATGTCAAAGAGAGAAAAATATGATTGAGAGAGCAAGTAAATTTGGGTTAGTAGAGTGTGTTTGGGAGGAAATCTATGGAGATCTTTAACAAAGACCCAGAAACAAAGTGTAAAAGCACAAATTGTTCAAGAAAAAGAGCTTTTTGTAGCAAACAAAATAAATTGGTAAGAGTGGGTTCGTAAATTGGGATCAAAACTATCAAAAATTTGCAGGGATGGTAGTAATGTAGATGATGGTAATGTGACTCATGTATGAGAGAAATTGTTCTCTTTCTTTGTCACCGAATTTAGTTGTTTTAACCCTTTGCTCTGATGGTTAGCGGTTATGTTAGATGGTCTCCGCCATAAAAAAAAACAAGAAAAAAAAAAAGTTAAAGGGAAAGATAAATTAAGTAAATATTCGCAAAGGTTGAACGGGTGGAGAACACGACTGCATACGTCGGAGATTTTTGGATGTTTATTTGGTTCGATTAGAATCCTGTTATTCATCCCATCGGAGGATCATTCAGCTTAGTTAGAAAGTGACGCGAATCCTTAATACCGACATCTTCATTGGTGGTTGATGACGGTTTGATTGATGGTAGGAAAGAGGACCGCAATGTGCCACATCCCTAAAACCCCACCGTCGTAAACCCTTTGTATCAGATGGTATATTGGAATAATATAGTACCCCTCTGCCTATTGCTACGAGGTCGTTTAGTTGAATGAGTTAATTGCTACGATACCGTAATTGTATTTATCAGATGGTCCTCAGTAATTGTATTTAGTTGTGTTATTAGTTTAATATGAAAAATATTTAGATTTCACAAAAGTCATACTTTAGTTAACTTGAAATTGAATAAATATCTTTTATTTGCTTTTAAAATATTTTTAACGAACAGAACAAATTTCGTTACTCTTTTGGTCGCTATAGCGAGTGCCAATACCGTAATAAAGTGAAACCTCCGAATACCCGCCGCGAAGCGCGGGTTATCACACTAGTTTATATTAAATTATTTTTGAATGGTGAACATACCGTCCTCTTAGAATCTATCCTAAAATCCATATATTGTTCATTTTGGTGAACTAAAACCTCCACCACTTAATTTGATCGGGATAAATATCCGATGGCTAGTGCCATAGGCTAAGAGGCAGGTGGCAAGCTAGAATTTGTCAACTTCTTCTTTTTGTTTGTTTTTCCTCTATTAAGCATACTTCCACGTTTTTTGTGGGTTTTTTTTATGATATGAATATTAATACATATGGTGGTTTTGTGTCGACTTAATATAGTTGATTGTTTGGGTGTGAAGTGGCTGCGTTAAGACGTTAAGTGGCCGTTAACGTTACGACTTACTAGTATCATTTTATAGGAACGTTCGTGAAGAGGTTTTTTTTGTAAAGTTCATGTATGTTTTTTTTTTTTTTTTTTTTTTTTTTTTTTTTGTTATGTTAAAATCCCAAGTAACAAATTACAAACAAGTGGTAGGTAAACGGGCAACAAGCTGCGCCGCAACCCCCTTTTGAATTGCAAAACCAATCCTACTAAAGACGAAACGACCCTTAGAGTTTGAGAGATTACTGTTTACAACCCGTTGGACCCTGTTTAGGAATTCCACGGCCTCTTGGGCTAGGGAACCAAACGTATCAAAAGCGAATGGGATAAACACATGTTGATTTTCTAAACAAGCTTTTTCGTGTTTAGCGACCTTGCTTGATTCCGCCTTCAGCGCGGCCTGGCCAGCAACAAACCCATTATCCCTAAGCCCAACAAGAGGGGACACTCCTGTAAGGTCCATACAAGCGTGTTTCCCCTGGCCCACCCAAACACAAGAATATCAGCTGGCCGAAGAGTAGACCTCCCATCGAGCGGATCCGTCAGAAAGTTCACCGGAGCCTCCTTTTTTGCCGAAATCCCAGCCCGCTTTAGAACATCAAACAGAATATCCCTTACCAAATCATGCCTGTATTTAAATCCAGGTAACTCCCTACAATGAACCGCATGCTCGCCAAAAGTATCTAAACATACCTTGCGGCAAACTGGGCAGGGCTCATCAACCGGAAACAGAGGGATCATTAGCCGGTACTTAAGAATTACCCGGTATTCCACTGCCGACATGTATGTTAATCAGTAGTTTAAGTTTTTATAGTTTATTTATTTAAGCAATGAATCGTTAGTTCATTTATTTTTGTCTACCAATTAATTTAACAATATTTGTAGCAGAGCCGACCCAGGGGAGGGGCATGGTGGGTGACCATCTCAAAATAAAAAAAAAAAGACTTTTACAGATTTTATAGATATACTAGTGGGTAACCCGCGCGTTGCGGCGGAGTCGACAACACAATGTGGAAATTTGACTACTATGCGTCTCTAACGTTCCCTTATTCTTTACCTCAATTTGTTACACAATGTGGAAATTTGACTACTCTGCGTCTCTGACGTTCCCTTATTCTTTACCTCAATTTGTTTCATTTGTAACACCACATGACACACAAAGTTAATATACAATGAAATGATACATTGGTACACACTCTAATTGGATCCAAATGTAGACAATGGTATAAGCTTTGGACTGTGTTCAAGACATGAAAGCAGACTAAAAACTATTTTTTTCTCAATGAGCAAAAGGGCATAAAACTCTTTAACATAATTTAATCATACATTTTTTAGTTTTCTATAATTTACAATAGTGAAAATTCCACCTCCCTCACTTTCCTTGGGGAGAAATCTTCAGCATTACAGACTTTTGATGGTGACATGATAAATACTGCATCAAACTAAGAATAACCAAGATATATAAAAGATATAATCTATAGCGTAATAAATTGAGTAAAGGTAACTTAAAAGAGCCATTCCCTCAACTTGTGTATACTATAGTTGCTGCTTATGCAAATACCACAAGGTCTCAACCGTGGATCAGCATTATAACTGCAGAACTAAAGAGGACGAATATACACAAAGCGAACTTCTTTTTAGGAAAAAATTAGAAAGAGCCTTCGTTTAGAGTCGATATTATCATTTTTAAGTTTAGGAGACATACCTCACTCGCAAGTCGTTGACATTCTTTCTAGTGGGTTTTGCCGAGATTTCTCCAACAAAGAGGCCCATTACAATGTATGTAGTGCTTTCGTATATCGTTGTAATGAAAATAATGTACAGAACTGCAAATAACCCAACTACAGTTCAACATATCCATATAAAAACAATGCTTGAGAACTGTTATCTTTGCTGAGTCAATGGTATAAACATGTTTCACAATTTGGCTCACACACAGAAAATCGACCACATGCCCGGGTTGAATAATCATGGTAGTAGATACATGTGACAATAAAAAAAACATTGTCACCAACCAACCGTTTCCCTGTTTTTATATCTTAAATGTGGTCATGGAGAATGAAAAAAGAGGAAAACTCTTTGCATTTTCATATGCATAAAAGCAAGAATCATGGTCATGGAATGGTGGCAAAGAAACCGCCTTCAAGTCCTTTGTACATCATAAGAAACCGAAAAAGGTCACTTAGGACTGTTCAAGAGGTTGTGGGATTACGAAATAAAAGCTTCAAGGGATTATCAAAATTGAGCATGACTTGCAAAAACAAGAGATTATCAAAATTTACTTTAAATTAAAAGATAAATTATATGATAAACAAAAGAAAAAGAATAAAAGCTTCAAAATTTACCTCTGGCTGATAATTGACAGCAAGAACAACTTGAACAGTCCTAAGTAGGGATGAGCAAATGATACCAAATACTGGTACCGAATTTCCCAAACTGAAATATTTTCGGCATGGTTGTAAAACAAGGTCTCCAAGGCCGAGTACTCTCCGAGTAGTCGCTACAAGGTAGGTTGCCGAGGCGACTTTCTTCAATCCGGCTAATTACTCGGAATTGATCAAATGCGGTCAACATTGGCCAAAATCGGATATAATAAGTCAACTCGGGCCGAGTTTGACATAAAATAAAATAAAACATAATTTCTATGCCTATCATATTAAAGAATGAATATCAATTTCATGTATTTTGTTATAAATATTAGTGAATTTATGTTATTTGACATATATTTAATTTCCGAAAACTAATTTCTTTATAATTTAGCATCTCCGAGTACTCCCCGTGTACTCTCCGCCTAGGTCGAGTACTCTCAACTCCCTGGTCGACCGACTAGGGAACGCCTAGCGACTTTTACAACCATTTCGGTACCGACTTTTGGCGTTTTCGGTACCGGTTCGGTACGGTACGGTACCGTTACCTATTTTTGGGGATTTTCGGTAGTTAATGCAGAAAGCCATCATGTTCCCATTGTCATTCCTTGATCTTTTCCAAACATCCATTTCGTCACCTGTTTTTTTTTTATAAAACTGCAATCACATAAGACGTACATATTATTGGTTGATAGATTTGTTATTTTCCATGCAAAGCAATAACACTGAGTTATGATATATGTTTATACTTGAATAGCTGGTTTCCGTTGTTTTAGGATATTAAGAGCCTTGGCTACTGTTATCACTGGGAATTCAATTTCCTAAGCTGTCCATTTATCAAGCGTTCCATATTTAGATTCTTTCTCATTTGGCAAGCCACAAACCTGTAAGTTAGAATTTCAAAACCCAAAAATAAATGACCCAGCTAAAAAACTTCACAATATTTTCTGGTAAACTAAGAACATACAATTCAAACAAGATTCAGCGGCTTTTGCCCAGATGCTGCAGAATATCTCTTATTCCATTAGTGGTGTTCTGTTTTGGAAATTCGGCTACAATAATTGTTAAAACAACCTTAATTTCATACCAAAAAAACAACAATATAAGTGTAAATTAAAATTAGTCCAAACCATCAATGGGCTCCGAGGTGTCATAGCTAGGACCAAAGCCCTTCCATCGCACCTAAATGTTGCAAATACTATTAAAAAACAAATCTAAAAGCGAAAGATGAAGCGTGCAGATCCAATCAAACAGTTACGAGACGAAATAAAGCTTGTAGGGTGGGGGTTGTGACCTATTATTTACCATTTCTCAAATTACAAACAAAATCTACAAAAAAAAACAATAACTTTATGCAAAGTTAACGAACAAAGTTGCATAAAGAAGCAGGTGTGAAGTGTGTGGAACCCTAGATCATCGGTTCGTGATCACACCCAAATTAAAGGAGAAGAACAACACATAGGTGCAAACAAATTAATAGATGAATCAAATGGGTCGATGACTTGTTCAAGTAAAAATAAGTACCGGCTAACAAGTCACCGCTCATTATCTATCAATAAACAACTTAATATGCTGACTAACCCAACCCTAAACACCTTAATTTTATGATAAAATCCCAATCCCCCAAGCAAACAAGCATAAACAATATACTTATTGGTAAATTTGAAAATGTGAATCGCATCAACAAAACCTAATCAGTAACAACGAGATACATAACAATTACTATTCTCATTAAATTAAAAAGTGTGAAAACGTAAAAAAAAAAGAACTTACGAAAATATATACCCAGAAGATCATCTCGAAGAACCAGACGGTGCGAGCAAGGGTTTTGGTTTCGGTGAACGAATGGTTTTTGGTTTCTTCAGAGATTTGAGATTCCGAATAGCTCCCGAATGTCGAGTCAATTCAACCGAAATTGTGTTTACACACCAAGAACACAATAATGAACAAAACTTACATAAAAAAGAAAGACAAAATTAACAAGTTGAAGCGAATTAATGAACTTTGCCTAAGAAATGAGGGAAGGATTAGAGAGATTCCAAGCAGAAATTGTAGAGACTGGATTGAAACCTAAAACCCCAAATGTGTGTGGTTCCCAATCTTCTAACTGAATCACGATCCTTTGCAAAGAGAGGAGGTGAAGCATTTGGTGAGTCCACAAAACTTATCGGTGAGAAATGGGAGGAAAAAAGGGAATCCGGAGGTTTCTTCAGTTTTAGAGCCTTTCAGGTTTCCAAATGAGCAATGTAATCGCCATTTGGCAATTAAACTCATGGAATCCGAATTTCCCATTATGCCCTCAAGCGTCTTAAAAAATTGATGGAATTTACGAATTTACCCATCTCAAATGGTTTATACTCCTTTGTACATCCTGCTTCAAAATCGGTACACGTGGTAAAATTACAATCTTATCCCAATGAAATGCTTTATATAGTATTATAGATGTATATATTATTTTTATACAAAGCATATTTTTTTTGAAAGGATTATACAAAGCATATAATTAAAAGTTAAAACTCAATATGTTTTTAAATCCATTAATGTATCATATTTAGTTTTTGGTTGATATAAACAAATAAACTCAATTCTCATTTAATACAATTCTTCCATGGGGCCCAATTTTTATTTATTTTTTTAACTTTTTCATATATTTTATATTTTAGGTTCCTATTTCTTTACTCTTTCAGGGCACACAAATTATATGGGACCCTGGACCGTAATTTGTAGTTTTTACCCTTATTTCTAGTTTTTATATATATATATATATATAGAGGGGTTAACGTACATTAAGTGTTATCGTACATCACATACGCGAAGCAGGGAACCGTCGGATCCGGCCCTAATCACGCATGGGACACAAAAATAACGCATGGGATCAGTTTTGTAAGATAATCACGCATTGGACCCTAATTACGCTAGTTCATTTGATGAAACCTTGGTGATAATCACGCATGGACCCTAATTACGCTAGTTCTATTTTGGTGTCGTACGTTAATGTAGGTTAAGGCTTTTTGTACATTATACTTTATATATATATATATATATATATATAGAGGCTGGTTATCATACAAACACTCTAATCGTACATTATGTACGCTACAACAACAACCGTACGATCATCTCATTAAAAGCGCGTGTTTAAACTATTAAATTAATCAAATTAAAATTAATAAAAGAAACCGCCAAGGTTAGAATCGTCCATAGCGAGAACAAAACCCCTGATTATCAGCACACAAAAACTCAAAATCATACCGTAAAACCCAAAAAATCAAAAGCATTCTCCATTGCGATTTCAACTACGATTCACTGCTACTCTCCATTGCGATTTCAACTACGATTCCATGAATATTGAGAAAAGAAGCAAAGCAAACAACGACAGACCACAAGCGAAGAATATGAATCCAGGTATCTATTTACATTTGCGATTTAAAGTGTAATATACAGGGGCTTTAAAATCAAATGCGATTTTGTTTGTTTATTAACGTTTTAACTGAAACATATAGTTTTATAACATTATATATTGATAACAACTTCAATTTTGCTAGGGTTTATTGAAGGTATATTTATTTATTAGGTTTTGCATTTTTTATGCACTTGTCTTAATGATACTGATGGGTGTGCGATATCATATAGGATTTTGTTGTGGTTTTAATGACATTTGCGATTTCATATGATAAAAAGCTAGTATGTAGAAGTTTTTTTGTTTTAGGTTAAATTAGATTTGCGAATTGATATAAATGCAAATGCGATTTTATATGAGAAGTTAGTTGTATTGTTTAGGTAATGCTTATGAAACAAATGCGAAATCATAACTCATGAATGCAAATTGATAAAAAAAACACATGCGAATTGATATCTAACACATGCGAATTGATGACTTGTTGTGCATGATTAACTGACAAATGCGATTTGTTAAGTGTTTTTAACTATAGCTTGCGATTTTGTAGAAATAGAATCTGATGAAGACTTTGAAGGACCAATATCAACTCTGATAAAAATTAAAAAGAATAGAAAGAGATTGGTGATTCAAGAAAGTTCAGAAGATGATGAATTTGTTAAGCCACCCCCAAAAAAGAAAAAAACATGAGAAGAAAGAAGATAAGAGAAAATCAAATATACTCACAAAAAAACATTCAAAAAAAAGGGCAACAACCTAAAACAGAACATAGAGAGTTTTTCAAATACAGCAATGAAGCAATACTGCTGAGATGCCAACCTAACTCATATATGGATACTGTTAGAAGATTTTCAAAAAAACAGATAGATGATGTTAGGGATATGTGGTTTGGAGCTATTCTTGATATCAACATCAACCATATTTCGACACGATTGGCATATTGGCTAGCAAGAAACTTTGACGAGAATTCCGATGAGCTAAACTTGGGAAAACACAAAATAAAAATAACATCGGACACAGTTTTTGAGGTATTTGGAATACCAAGAGGGCCAAAGAAGGTTGAGATAATAGCCGATAAGAGGAAAGTTAAAAAACAAGTGAAACTTGAAAAAAGTCAAGAACCGGGAAATGCTGTGAGGGATACATTCATCCACCAGTGGGAGGAAAACAGGAGAATTACCCATGGCTTAATTGCAGATACAATGGAAAATCAAAGAGACGGAGGGAGCCTGTTTAAATTAAACTTCCTAGTATACTGGATGACGTTCTTTGCGGAGATTACAAAGGCAATACTTGCAAATGATAGATGTTTGCTTGGTGTAGAAGATGTTGAGGAAATAAAGAATCTAGATTGGTGCTCATTTCTACTCGACACCTTACGTCGTACATGAGCAGGCTGGAAAAACTACAAAATACAGTTTGTGGGACCTGTTGCCTTTCTTACGGTATACATTACTACATTTAATAACACATTTAGAATACTATTTTGTTTTGTTATATAATTAAATGATCTTGCGATTTATACAGCTTCTGTACACGCATGAGTACAACAAGAGGCTTAACCTGTTTGAGAAAGCTGTGGAAATACCGGTGATTCGTTATATCACATCATCGGAGATTGATATAGTCGAAGATAATATTTCGGATAACGGACCTCAATGGATATCAAGTGAGAGTGAAGAAGAAGAAGAAGAAGAAAATGAAGAAAAAAATGATGAGGAAAATGAAGAAAAAGAGGGTCCTTCAACGGAAGATTATACACTACGACCCCCGGTTGAAACCACAATAAGCTACAAAAGAAGAACTGCGCATGGAGTACAAAACAAAAAAACCGGGGGAGAGCCAAAAGATAACGAGAACATTGATAATTTCATGGATTTCAGTTTTGAAATCCATGAAATGTCTCAGTTGAACGTTGAGATGGGAGTTGGAACACAAACACAGAAAATGATTGATTATTGCGCCACTCCTGTTCAACTTTCACCATCCATATTCTATGACACAGCCCAGGAACAAGAACGAGAGGCTTCAAGAACCCACAAAAAGGTAATCGCAAAAAAAAATTAATTTCAATTAATCCATTCATATTTAACATTTCAATTAATAGTATATTAACTCAAAAAATATTTACAGAACCTGTTAAAGAAAATGAAAGCAAATGTCAAAAAGTACATTAAAATGGTTCAAGATGTTCACGAGATGAACAACTTAGTTTCAGAAGCAAGAACTAAATGTTTTTGGGATCCGGAGATTATGGCGGCCTGTAAGTAGTGGGATGAGACGCTTCGGAATAATCCCATTTGTGTGCCGCCTGCTTCGGATCAAGACCATGAAACTGCAACCTCTCCTGTTCATCAAGTTCCTGAAAATCCAGCTTCAGAAGTTCATCAAGAAGTTACTACAACCGAAGAAGGTAGAAAGGATGATGAAGCTCAAAAAGTAATATCCAGTGTTTTGGTAGAAATGGCTTCAACAGGTAAAACATGCGAACTCAAATATTAACACATGCGAAATTATTTAAAAAAAATACTATTTTTATGCATATGCGAAACCAATAAAAACACATGCGATTTAGGTCAACAACACTTCAAAATCTGATTTCGCACGCGATGTAAATGTATACCCTGCGATTTTGATTATAATGTATTAACATTAAATAATTTGTATCTACAGGTGTACTGCAACCAGATGATGGAGGAGTCACAGACACCCTTCTTGCAAACATTCAAACTGTGGAACCTAGAGTATACACTTACCAATAACCTGCCAAAGGTAAAAAAAACACTTTATATTATGAAAAAATTAAAAAGTACAATTTATTGTATTTCTTAAATTACTCTGGCCTGCAGAAATTGCTGAAAACGAAACTGTTGTCGAAGAAACAGTTAACCTTTCAGAATCTACCCAAGACATTCAACAAAAAGTTCCAGAAAATGTGACAGAAATGGAAACAGTTTCTTTAAAAGAAACAACACAAAAAGACCCTCCACCTACCGATACGGGAATTGAAGTTGAGAATGAACCGGTCGTTGAGAAGGAACCGGAAGTTGAATGCCCTCAGGTAACGGCTGAGGAATTGAATGAAGTTGAGTTGCTTTTGAGCCTGGGTCCCACCATGGAAGAAAACAAGCAAAAAAAAAACAACTAAGGGGAGAAAAAACACAAACCCAAAGCCAGTTCCAAAACAAACAATACCAAAAGGGTTAAACGAACTGCTTTATAAGACAATAGAACAAGCCAAAATTCGAGCTGAGAAAAGATGTAAAGAGCTTGGAGAAAAATTTTGTTCCCCTTATTGCAACAGGGTGGTAAACTTGCACGAAGCACTATTGACTCAAGAATTAAATGTGATTCGGTATACATTTGCAACATTAGAAGACTTACAGTAAGTAAAATACTTATATCAAATAACAAACATCTAAAAATATATACACACAACCAAAAACTAATTATATGTTTTATGTCTGGCAGAGAAGAATTTTACCGATCAAAAACTGAAGTTGCAACATTCAAAGCTATATTTGAAAGCTTCTACAAGGGTCAATACGTAGCATCAAACGGAATAGATGCATTTGTAGATATTCTAAACTTTGAAGAGAAGAAAAGGGATAAGAAATCATCACCATACAGACTCTTCTTGTTTAGCACAATGATGGTATGTTTTCATACACATTTTGTTATTTGAAAATTCTAAAAGTAAATGCATATTAAATGATTTCGCACACTAATTATAACTAAAATCGCATGTATTATAGAAGAAATTTCCCTGTGAAACATTTCTCATAATGATTTAATTTCGCATTTGTTATATGTACTATTCGCATGTGGGAAAAAATCCATTGTTTGCATTTCTTATACTGTTGTAATTTCGCAAGTTTTATATACACAATTCGCATGTGAAAAAAAAAATCCATTGTTTTAATAACTTTGATTCTAATTACATAACATACAGCCGGATATCATGTACGACGAAGAGAAATACACAGACGACAGACGTCTAAAAGTATTTGCCTCAAATTTTGAAGACATCATACAAAAATATGAGGTAAAAAAACTTGATTCGGTTGACTTGGTTTTTATTCCGGTACTTCAAGGTGACCACTTCTATGTCTTGTGCTTCCACTTGAAAACCGGCAAAATTGAGCTGATTGACAATTCAGCAGCTGAACAAGAGTTTAAGGAAAGATACAAGGGGCTTCCAGACACACTGGTAATACAAAACTTATACATATACATGTTATATATTATGTAAAAGCTACTAACACAATGTTGCTATGTTACAGAGAAGGGTATTGGTTTTATACCTACGAAAGGCTTTAAAACCAACACCGGTTGTCGAAGAACTTTCAAAAACGGTTATCGAAAGAAAAGTTATGGATTGGAGGACAAAGAATAACGGCATCGACTGTGGAGTGTTTACAATGCGTCACATGGAAACATACAAAGGAGACACAATACCATGGATGACCGGATTTGTGAAAGAAGATGAAGTAAACAACAGACAGCAAGCACAACTACATCTCCTAAGGCACAAATATCTCAGCAAAATCATTCTATCCGAACACAATATCCACTGTCAAAAAATAATTAAAAAGGCAAATGCTTTCGATAAAAGGCCAGACAAACAAAGATATATGAAAGATTTGGATACGATAATCCCAACAAGGATGAGTGTGTATTTTGGGAAGGAAACAAAGTAAACTTCTTTGATGATGGATTTATGTTGAATATTTAAACTTGTTAGTGTTTTTTAATTTCGTAAATATCAGTATTTTTAATTTCGCATTTGTATTTTTAATTTCGCATTTGACAATGAATTATTGAATTTTGGAGTAAATATGGGTCTATTAAAAGGCCAATACAATTCCATTATACAACACAAAATGCGAATTTATTTAAACATGCACCAACAAAAAAACAAAAGTTCATTCAAAAGATGAAAGAAACTCCATTTTCATCTTCATCGAGCATCTTAAGACAGTTATTGCATCAGCCAACTCTTTCAACTGTTTCTCATCCCTCTCACCCAAATCCACCATAAACATAACAGCAATTTCTTTAAGACTACTCACTTGCATCTGAGATAGCAAGTCCAGAATTTCTTGTCTTCTCTTCATGTTTTCTGTTACACGAGAAATGTTGGCCTCCAACATCTCTTGACAAGTTTGATCCTCTTGAATCTGTTGCTGAATCCTTTCCCTCAAAACCTGCTTGATCCTTGGTTCAGAAGAAGCAGAAGATGATGTTGGTAGATCTGCCATTTTTTAATTGGATGTTTTCAATAGTAATGAAAACACAAAAATATATAATAATAAAAAAAATATTGATATGAATTATTGAAATCAATTATTGAACTGAATTATTTGATTTCAATAATTGAAACACACTGTGCGAAAATAAAAATAATTACTCATAAAGATTGGGAAATCAAAAGCTACAATTGATAAAAATCTTTAAGGTTTGCGAAATATCGAATTAAACTTGCGAAATTATATATAAAACTTCATTGTGTGCGAAAAGTCTATATTTAAACATGCGAATTTATGCAACAGATTCATTCCTTTACTAGTTGGATTATTTTAACACATCACATGCGATATATAAAAATACACATGCGAATCAATCAATAATTTTTTTTTAACAATTAATTCTAAATAACACTTAACTTCTACCCATGATTATAAATCTAATAAAAAAAAAACTTCAAATGAAAAAAAAACCCAAACTCACCTAAATGACGAATCAATCAGTTTCTGAAACGGCCGTTCTGTGTGGAATCAATCAAAACCCTACAATCGAATTCAATAACAAAGAATACTTGAATGGAACGGTTAGGAAACGAACTCCATAATTGACGGGATTCAATGATTAGCAGTCGTAAATGTTAGATTTGAATGTCTGATATACCCTTATTTGTTAAAATTGAATCAGGACACGTGTATGGCTGCTGTTGTAGCGTACATAATGTACGATAGTGAGATTTGTACCATACTCTTTACCTATATATATATATATATATAATATTAGTCCGTGAGTCTATTTGATGTTTGTTAGTGTTCTCTTAGTATTGTTGTTCATTCTTGTTCATTTGTGTTCATCTAGAATATTAACAAACACACATAAACAAGCACGTTCTTTTTCTCAAGGATCAGACACCATGGGCATACCTAGTAAGGGGATTGGGTGGGCGGGCGCAACTCTTAAAAAATCAGTGTATTTTATAGGGCAAAACCTCGCTCGCACCCCTTGAAAATTTGGTTAAACTCGCACTCCTTGAAAATATTTCCTTGTTCCATCACTGTCGAGAACACGGAAAAGAATTCGTTCATATAATTGTTTCTATTTGCTAGGTTAAAGTTAAATAAATGAACACGAACAAGAACCGGTTCGGGTTTGTTTACACGACTATTAATTTTTATTAGAGTAAATTACACGGATGGTCCCTGTGGTTTACCAAAATTTTGGATTTGGTCCCTAACTTTCCAAAAGCACACTGATGGTCTTATGGTTTGTATTTTGTAACGCATTTAGTCACTAACTTTAAAATTACATGGATGGTCCTTGTGGTTTGTACTTTGTTACACATTTAGTCCTTAACTTGGACCTCTTGAAACCTCTAGATTTGTTGGCTATGGACTAAATGCGTTACAAAGTGCAAACCACAGGGACCATCCATGTACTTTTGGAAAGCTAGGGACCAAATACAAAATTTTGGTAAACCATAGGGACCATCCGTGTACTTCAGTCTTTTTATTATATGTTTAATGTAAAAAACGACAAAATACTCGGTAATTCCGTACACCCTAATCACTGTTTAATATACAATTACGTGCGCTAGACTTAAATATGATATGATTGAGTTTTATAAGTCTAGCAATCCCAGGAAATGCATTTACATTTGCATATCACGTGATCGTATTCACCACGTCTCGATGCGATACAAACTATTACAAAGACCCTTGGTAGATTATCCGGTTAGACTAGTCGTGTTGGGACGATTCCAGTATTCTCCTAAACGTGAATCATGTCCAACATGATATATACACAAAACCCCGCTAGGGAAAACAAATGTACATGATATAACCTTCCGGAAAATATACAGGTATAAATTTGTCCGATCCGAGCCATAAACCAGCAATTTGCACTAAACCGGTAAACAATTTCATAATAATTTGAAACATATATGATCAACGGATGATGTTAATCATCATGAAAGACATCAAAGACATTTTATATGCCATAAGGTTACCTAAACATAAACCATACGACATTACTTCACAATGGATCATTTATTGAACCGCAGGCGCAATATTTATGCGTTTAACAACCGGTAACTATCAATATACAAAATAGCGGACAAGTTAACATTGTTTAACATCCTAATACTAGTGTAATTCATTAAACATATTGGATTACCCTAAGTATACCATAACTACATAATACTTGCAAATTTCAACAGTATTTCATGCTTAAACACTTAACAACATAATAAACCAAACCAAGACCCCCCATAGTAAACGATTTTGGGAGGGTCCTACAAGCCCTCCCCTTGTTGTCTTGGTCAAATGGTCAAAGATGCCACTATATTACCCGAAGGGTCTTGCTTAAACTTGATATTATAAAACCAATGTATACTTATCTTCACAGCCTTATCTTTCATTTAAAAATCACAACAAAACCTCTCTCTTCTCTTTCTAGAACCCACGCCTTCAACATCAACATGTTCATCTCGATTTTCAATTTTTATCATGTAATATAGATACACAATGCAAACATTAATTGCACAATTTTATAACGTATTACATATGGCACTAACTATTTGCACACCTTGGTAGGCTATCTACACACTTAGGGTTTATATACGCTGCGTATAGGGTTACCTCTATACGCTGCGTATAGGTCTCTACGCAGCGTATGTATGGGGTAGGTACATGACCAGATAGTCAAACCTAGTACCATGTCAAATCAGTCTGACATACGCTGCGTATGGATCTATACGCTGCGTATAGAGGTAACCCTATACGTTGCGTATAGGTCTCTATGCAGCGTATGTCAGACTGATTTGACACTGATACGATGTTGTCTAGGCATGTGAATAAAGCAATACGGGGAGTAGAGAGCTATACGCTGCGTATTTCAGGGAATTTGAAAGTCTATTTATCCATGCATCTCTGCTTCCTTTCGACTTCATCTCATTTTCTGTTTTCATCTACTTCTTCAATAACAAACCAAAATCATTTGTTCTGTTTTTTGTTAAAATGTCATCATTTTGGAACGAGAATTATTTCGGTAATCGTTATTCTAACGACACATGGGGAGCAAATGATGCCAATGAGGAGGAGGAGGTTGTGTCTGGAGTCCCTGTTGATCAAAAAACACAGTTGCCAGACTTGAACGAGACTCCCACTCCACCTGTTGATGAACCAAATTACCCGGCGCATCAAGTGTATCCGAATTACGGATACGGGTATGAATCTCCGTACGTGCAACAAAGTGGATACGGTGCTGAGAATGCACCTGTTGATGAACCATATTACCCGACGCAGCAATCGTATCCGGGTTACGGGGGATACGGGGGTGAAGGTGGATACGGAGGTTACGGTGGATACGGGGGTGAAGGTGTTGTTGTTATTATTATTAACGTAACTTTTTTTGTTATTATTGTTGTTATAATAATAACAACAACAACAACAATAATAATAATAATAATAATAATAATAATAATAATAATAATAATAATAATAATAATTATTGTTGTTGTTGTTAAAAATATTATAATTATAATTATAATTATTATTATTGTTATTATTATTATTATTAAAAATATTATAATTGTTGTTGTTGTTGTTGTTGTTGTTGTTGTTGTTAACGTAACTTTTTTTTAGCGTTTCATGTCTCTAATTGATTTGAAGAACTGGGTACAAGAAACGGGAAAGGAGAATGGTTACGTAATTGTTACCCGCCGATCGAAAAATATTGGCGGTACTACTGGGATGGTATGGTTTGTGTGCGACCGTAGTGGTGAGCACCGTAGTAAAGCAACAGTTAGGAAAGCTGGTAGCAAAAAAAATCGGTTGCCCATTTTCTTTACTCGCCACCCGGGACGTGATGAATGACACGTGGGAGTTAAAAGTGGACAACGCGAACCATAACCACGAACCTATGACGAGTCTGTTGGGCCACGCTTTTGTGCTAAGATTTACTGAAGTCGAATACAAGCTAGTGGAGCAGCAAACTGCTCAAAACATGGAGCCACGTATCATATTTCAAACTCATAAGAAAGCAGTTCCCTGACAGCCTGCATGTTCAGAAAGACGTGCAAAATGCGGTACAAAAAATTAGAGCGACACTGATGGACGGAAAGACTCCTATGCAGGCACTGGAAAGCGTGCTGCATGACAACCGATTCATTTACGACATCCGACAGGAACCCAAAATAGATGTCGTAACATAGATTTTCTTTGTTCATCCTTATTCAATCACTATGTGGCGTGCATTCCCGCACGTGATGTTGATCGACGCGACCTACAAAACAAACATCTACAACATGCCATTTGTCTAGGTTGTGGGTTTGACATCGACCAACAAGTCTTTTTGTATCGCACATGCCGTTATTTGCAAAGAATGAAGGGATAACTACGTGTGGGTGCTTGAGCGGATCAAGTCAATGTTGCATGAATGTATGATGCCGCGTGTGATAGTCACGGATAGATAGCTTGCCCTAATTAACGCGTGTGCTAAAGTATTCTCGAACGCAACTAGGCTTCTATGCCACTTTCACATCGAACAAAATATAAGTAGACATTGCAAGCAAGGGTTCAATAAAGAAGATTGGGGGAAATTTATGTCGTACTGGCGGAGAGTGTGCGAATCTGCTTCAGAGCCCATGTACAAGTACAACTTGGAGAAAATGTATAACCGACTCGTGGTTGCCAACCGATAAAGTAAGTGTTCCTTCAACAAACGACTAACCCAATCTATTATATTTTACACACGCTTTTACATTTCGTTATTTTATTTTTGCAGGTGTCTTTGATTACGTCTACAAAAACTGGCTCAAAGACTATAAAGAAATGTTCGTTTATGCGTGGACCGATAAGTGTCGCAACTTTGGTCATCGCACCACCAACAGAGTTGAGAGCCAACACGCAAATTTAAAAAGATACGTTACGCGCGGGAGTTCATTGGAGCGAATAGCAAGATGCGTCATTGATATAGTTGAAACTCAGTACGATGAAATACAAAAAAGTTTCACCGAGAGCATCGAAAAAACGATGAACCACCACAGACACCCACTGTTGGACAACCTACGTGGAAAAGTTTCCCATTAAGCACTTGATTTGCTGGCAAAAGAGCTACTGAGGAAGCTGGAGGTGTTGCGGAAACTTAATGCATCATGTGGTTTCCATATGTGGCTTAGCTGTGGATTGCCGTGTGCTTGTAGGGTAGAAAACTACAAACGTACAGGTAAAAAATATTAAAACTACAAACCTTTTGTTATGTAGTACGATTTAGTTGTTTCTCACACCGTATTAACTTAACTGTGCAGGGCGTATGATACAACTCGACGACGTAGATGTATTATGGCGTAAGCTTGACTTGCTCCCGTGTGGTAGACGAGGAAGTCGATGTTGTAGCAGAGCTCAATGTTAAGATCGGAAGCTCTCATGATTGTGCTTGTTTGTATAATTTGAACAAATCAAATAGAAATGAATGAAGTTTAAGTGCAGCGGAAATGAACAACAAACTTTGTAAACACAATCATAAAGAGAAATGGATTTGATAAACACATGAATTGCATCAGTCGAAAGATTACAAAGTAAATCAAAAGATTACAAACATGCTTACAAATCAACTCCCCCTCAGCCTGATACTCCAGTGGTTGGTTGCACAAGATGAAAGGATTGAATTGAGGAGAAGAACTCACTCAAAACGATCAAATGTAACAGTACAGAGTACTGCTCTATTTATAAACAGGTCAAACCACTGAGGCATCTCAGCTGATGTCACCATGAAAGCGACATCTAACAGCCTAACAACCTGTAACAACTGTTCCTGTACAAACACTGCTAATATTAACCACTGATTCTACATAAGACAAGTAATATACTAAACTACTGCTATCTTCTTTCATCAGTGCTTTCATCAAGGTTGATCAGTCCTTGAGTGAGCGGGACTTTGTCATCAGTAGATAGAACCAGCAGTGTTTTACTTCTTCAGGGTTTTGTCAGCAGTTGAAAGGGTATCAGCAGTTGTATACGGACAGTGGATAGAGAGCCATCAGTTGTTATAATCACTTTCAAGGGGAAAGCTTAATGTAAACAACTGCTTATTGTGAATCCACTGTTATGATCCGGTTTTGGCTTTCATTATCTGTTCCTCTGGTAGGGTTCAATCCCAACAATCTCCCCTTGGAACAGATAATGCCCAAACCCTTCATTATTTTGGATCTTTATTCCTCATCAGAAGTTCCTTGGCTTGTCTTTTAAAATTTTCTTCAAAGTCTTTGGAACTTGAGTCATCCTCATCCCTGCATAGTGAAAGTTCAAGGAGATCCTGCAAATCTTCAACACCAAGACCTAGTGCTTCTTTCCTTGATATATACTTCACTTCTCCATTGGATCTGACTAGAGTCAATACGTGGGTCTTTTGGTCAGACATCCACTTTAGTACTTTTAAACCCAATGGGTTTCTTGGGAGAGATTTATTTTCAGATGAGTTTAGAGAGATTGGTCTTGAGAAAAGTTGTAGACTTTCAGACATTTGTTTGAAGCCCGTTTCGATGACATCATTTGCTGCAGCTATATCTTCTGCAGTTTGTCATTCAATCAGCTCTTGCCTCTCAATGTCTGTCATGTCTGTTGAAGTGTTTGGTGATGCAGGTTTGGTTAATACCTTTTTAAAAAGGTTTTGAAGTTTCACTGAGCTATCTTCTTTTAGATCCATTTTCTTGATGGCATCTGTGAAGTACTCAGCTTCCTTTTCTTTTTCTTCTTCACTGGTCAGCAGTTTTCCTTTTTCTTGGTTTTCCACAAGGATAGGGTTATCTGCTGAGGTGATCAGTGTTTTAAGATAATCAATCCGCTGTTCTAGCTTTTCGTAATCAGGCTTTTTAGAAGTGTCTGAGACTGTTATCCTTCTTTTCTTAAGCCTTTCATAAGCCTCGTCGGTGTACTGCTTTGTCCATTTTGATATGGCTTCAGCAGTATCCACCTTAGCATCCACCAGCTCCTGTTTTTTCTTTTTGTACTCGGATGTAAGATCAACAATGAGCTTTTTATATTTGTTCCAATTTGGAGCTGTCTTCTTCTTTCTTGGATCATTTTTAATCCTTTCTATTTTGTTTGCTTCATGCTTTAAGGCAACCATTGGCCATTCTTCAAATTGGTGTTCTTCAGCTTGATAGAATTTTTCTTTCATGATGTATGCAAGATAACTTTTTCTCATTTCGTTTCGTTGATCTGCTTTTTCTTTGCTCAGATCTTGTGCATAGTTTTCCAACAGCTTGACTTTTGTGAGCAAAAAATCCAATTTTTCAGAAATGGCTTCATCACCTTGATCTTTGCATTCGATTTTAGCTCTAATCTTTGCTTGCCTTGCTTTCATCTCGAGATATTCATCCATGTCTTCTGGGACTATGAAACCTATGAGAGAATGAAATCTTCTTTTTGAAGGATCATCCTCGGTGTAAAATTGTTTCATCTCATTTTTCACAGCTTCTAGTTCCAGTGGATATTTAGCAGCAACAGGATCATATTTTTCATCAGTTGCCTGAGTTGTTTCTCCTTTTCTTTTGTGAAGCTTTATGGGTGGAGGTACTTTTGGTTGTGATGTAGGAATGATGAGAGCAGTGGTGGATGGTTGACAAACAGCTGTTGAAACAACTGGTGCTTCAACCTCTGTTGTCATTACAACAGATGTTGTAACATCTGTTTTCTTCTGCTTTATAGCAGGAGGTAATGATGATGATGGTAGGGCAGTGGTTGTGATGATGTGTGATGAAGTGGTAGCTGTTTGGCTAGCAGTTTTTGAAACCACTGGCATATCAACTGTTTGGATGGAGGTTTGAGATTTGGAGCCTTTGGAAGATTTAGATGTCTGTTTTTCTTGTTCTGGTTCAACATACAGGCCATCTTCAATTCCATTTTTCTTCAACTGCTTGATATTCTCCCCCTTTTTGGCATTATTTGCAAGGGGTTTATCCATGAAGAGGATAGTAGAGGGAGCTTTTCCAGTGGTGCTTTGGATGCTGGCTTTTATAGCCTTAATGTCTGCTTGAGTATCTTTGAATCTTGATTCCACCATGTTTGTCAGGATTTGTACATGTATTGCATGCTGCTGATCAGCCATTTGTTTTTGTCTTTCAAGCAAGGGTTGGAATAAGTTCCATAACTCATTTGCAGCAGGTGCAGGTTGTGCAAGTGCTTGAGCTGGAACAACAGTGGATTGTGCTTTTTGTGCTTTTCAACTCTGCCCGTCAATTCCTGATATTTTGAATCATCACCCACGTTAATGGGATCATCTGATTCCCCACCAGTAGTGGTTTTATCAATGTGTGACTTAGGAACTGAATCCCAAAGGTCGTCCATTGATGCCCCTTGTTCTCGGTACTGGGGACTTCTTTCTTCAGCACTTGATAATCCTTTGATGGTACCAGTGGTTAAAACAAACTCACTGGTGGTTACCGAAGGTGCTATAGAAGAAATTGTCTTCAAGGGAGTCTTATTAATGAAACAACTGTCCAAATGAAGATCTGTTGATCCATCACTTGTAGTTGCTGCTCCACTTGAACTACCACCAAGAGTTACTTGTAACTCAGGGGGTGTAGCCTCCTTAGCTGTTGCTGGCATAGCAGAGGTAGTAGCATCAGACCCAGTCACTTGTTGGAGTATACTTTTAGTGATAGGTGATAGAGAGGAACTGGTTTGTGTCTGAGCTATAGCAACTGCATGCAACAAGGGTATTATTGATTGTGGTAATATGATTGGTAAGGGTATGGGTGTTGAAAGAGACATGTCCTTGGGATCAGGACTAAGGAAGATGGATCCGATTGGGTCCAGAGCTTCATATTGTGGGGTCCCTGTGCTTACAACCTGATCCTTTTGTGAGGATGCAGGAGGAGTTTGAGGCAATGGTGGAGATCTTTCTACCAACTGCTGTGAGGAAGTAGCAGCAGTGGTTTGTAGTGACATTTTTTTTGTCACTGGCAATTTCTCTGGGATCTCATCTTCCAGAGTTGCCTTTGTTTTGGGTTTGGTGGGTTTTCTGGATGTTTTCTTTTTGGTCTTTTTGGTAATGGCAGGTGTGGGTTTCAAAGCAGTGGTTGTGCTGCTATGATCACCTGGAGCAGTGGGCTCAGCAGCAGATGTCTAAGGAGCAGTGGTAACTGCTAAATTCTGCTCAGCCACCTCTGCTTTTGTTTTTATTGGTGCCATCATTCTAGAAAATGTTTCCGTTGTTAATCCTTTAATTTGAAAATAGACACCTTGTTTGAGCAAATTTTCATTTTCTTTATCAAATTTTTGTTTAAAATAGTAGCTTAAAAATCTTGGAAAAAGTAAAAATGCTTTGCTATCAACGTTTTTCACCAAATCATCAAAGATTTCCTGGGAATAGTTAAAATTCTTATTGTTTAAAATAGCATAACCCAGGCACTGAATCTTTGAAGGTATTTCGTTAAAAGCAGTTGTTTTATTTGAGACACACATTAAGAGAGTGTGAAATAAAAACCTAGGTGCAGAAGGAAAGAAACCCTTTTGTAAGGTATCCCTTTTTGGTTGTTCTGCATATCCCCTTTTTAAGAAATCAGTTTTCAACTCGGTTTTATCAAAGGAAGTTTTACCTTTCTGATTATCGAGTTTAAAGACTTCTGAGATTGATTGCGGAGTAATTTGAATTGCTTTACCCTGTACCGAGGAGTTGATGGCTACTACTTTATCATCTTGTTTTTCAAGCGTAGCATATTTCCAAAACTCTCTCTGGGTTTGCAAGTAAATGGGAGCATCTGCTATCAACAAAGTTTTGTGCTTTGATTCAGATAATGTGTCGATGATGGAATCAAAGGTATGGTTGTTTGTGGGTTTTGTGAGTAGACCCAGATAGTTGTGAGGGGATTTGTATAGTATTTCAATGGGTTCAGCGGTCATTTGTGTGGCTTCTTTGGGAGATGAAGATAGAGATGGTTTTGATTTTGATTTTGACTTTGATTTCGTCATTTTGATGAAGAGAGATCGGAGAGTGATTTGAGAAGAAATGTTGGAAACTGCTTTGAGAAGAGAATTTTGGAATTCAATTCGACAGTGTAAAACCCTGTTTGGGGTTTTGATCAGGGTTTTATTTAGGGAAAAGAAAAATGGATGCTGATTTGGCAGCGTTTACAAAGATCTGAAGGCTAAAAACTGACCACGTGTCAACCTCTGATGAAATGGATGAATAACGGAGGACAGTCGTTTTGGAGAGCCACTGATGAAGTAAACATCAGTGGTTACAACGGTAATAATGTGACAGTGGATGATTTTCACTATCAGTGGATAGCATATCACTGGATAAGACACTGCTTTTGAACAACAGTGTTTATCAAGGAAATGAGAGAACATGGATTGACTTTCAGCAATGGACAGTATTTAAGAAACAGATGTTTGAATACAATAGTGGTTAGGGGTAAGATAATGGTAATGATTTGAAGGCTCATTATATCAGCAACTTTTACAGGAATTTTCATTCAAGGTTTTACCACATGTCATTTACACATTTTGAAGCTTTTACAACTCCCTGACAGTGGTTTAGTACCCCAGATGATGTACACTTTTTACTAAGGCTACTCATCCTTGTTATAATATTTGAATTAAAACATGAGTACCCAAGTATATTATGATCTGCTAACAATCAATCTTTTGGTTAGAGTAAAAACAAACTTTGAGTTTGACATGACTTTGACATGTGTATCATTTCCTTTTGATCCATTTTGAGGATAATATAACCAACAAAGAATAAAGGTAATATATCTTGACAGGAGATTGAAGCTTTTACTATCAAAAACCAGTAAAAGTTCAAAATATATTATTCTTAAAAAAAAATAAAGAATAATATATCTTGCTTTATTTGAGAAAATCCTTTTTCAGAAAAAATTAAAGGATTCTCTGGAAACAGCATCAAAAAGGAACTGGTATAATTTTCCACTGAAACTCCTAATCATATCAATCTCAAGTTTATGAAAATGGTCAATGGTTTGACAATAGTGGTATGAAATCTCAAATATATTTTGAACACTGTTTGGTACCATTCTTTTGTTGATTGATTGACAACAGAAAAATGAGGACACATGTTCACATGAGTTTTTGAAAACCCTGTTATATACTTTGTTACCATGTGAAAATTTGTCTAGTCCTCTTGTGAGTTTATTCACTGGAAATACTATGGTTACCTGAACCAATGAATGCACACAGTTGCTTACTGACCATTGTTACCCCAATTTTTTTTAACTCTTAAGCGTTTTATATTTATACTATTTTCTTTTGACTTCAAAAGTTTTGAGATAAACACACTTTTTGAGTTTTTATGATTATCTTCTTCACTTTTTACCCTTCCCATTCATAAGTACTTAAATCCTCACTGGGAGGCATTTTTGAAGGAATACTCATTCCAAAATCATTTTGCAGAAATGTTTTGAGAGATTTTGTCATTTATACACATGCTCATGCCAAATTTCACATCACCTATGATCTGGACATCTTTGACCCCTGGTTTTCTTAATGTCATTTTAACTAGGTTGGTTTGTTCCTTTTGAGGATCTCAACCTGTTTTTCAACACATAAGATCAAGTGACTAAAGTTTTAATTTCCCTCTTTTTCATTAGCAAAAACATCAATGTTTTTTTTTATGAACATAGGTTTTTGTTAATCCGAGGTTCATACTTTAGCATCTAATATAATGAAAACATCACAAATTTCACAACAACAGCTGAAATCAATTTTGAAAAGAAGAAATAATACCATAGTTTAGCAGACATGTTTTCAGATCTGAAAACTATTAGTGACTTGTGCATGATATCACTTGTTGTGTGAAATTTGTGTGTCTTATGACATCTTGGTTGTTTTACAGAGTATTTGAACAACAGCTTTAAGCGTGATCATTCGTTACTCTGTTTTTCAACTAAATACAACCAACCTTAGTATCAATGAATTTTGAGCTGAACTGTTATGTCAAATTGATTGTTAGATCGAATTTGACTGTCCAAGCTCTGATACCAATTGTTAGGATCGGAAGCTCTCATGATTGTGCTTATTTGTATAATTTGAACAAATCAAATAGAAATGAATGAAGTTTAAGTGCAGCGGAAATGAACAACAAACTTTGTAAACACAATCATAAAGAGAAATGGATTTGATAAACACATGAATTGCATCAGTCGAAAGATTACAAAGTAAATCAAAAGATTAAAAACATGCTTACAAATCAACTCCCCCTCAGCCTGATACTCCAGTGGTTGGTTGCACAAGATGAAAGGATTGAATTGAGGAGAAGAACTCACTCAAAACGATCAAATGTAACAGTACAGAGTACTGCTCCATTTATAGACAAGTCAAACCACCGAGGCATCTCAGCTGACGTCACCATGAAAGCGACATCTAACAGCCTAACAACCTGTAACAACTGTTCCTATACAAACACTGCTAATGTTAACCACTGATTCTACATAAGACAAGTAATATACTAAACTACTTCTATCTTCTTTCATCAGTGCTTTCATCAAGGTTGATCAGTCCTTGAGTGAGCAGGACTTTGTCATCAGTAGATAGAACCAGCAGTGTTTTACTTCTTCAGGGTTTTGTCAGCAGTTGAAAGGGTATCAGCAGTTGAATACGGACAGTGGATAGAGAGCCATCAGTTGTTATAATCACTTTCAAGGGGAAAGCTTAATGTAAACAGCTGCTTATTGTGAATCCACTGTTATGATCCGGTTTTGGCTTTCATTATCTGTTCCTCTGGTAGGGTTCAATCCCAACCATCTCCCCCTGGAACAGATAATGCCCAAACCCTTCATTATTTTGGATCTTTATTCCTCATCAGAAGTTCCTTGGCTTGTCTTTTAAAATTTTCTTTAAAGTCTTTGGAACTTGAGTCATCCTCATCCCTGCATAGTGAAAGTTCAAGGAGATCCTGCAAATCTTCAACACCAAGACCTAGTGCTTCTTTCCTTGATATATACTTCACTTCTCCATTGGATCTGACTAGAGTCAATACGTGGGTCTTTTGGTCAGACATCCACTTTAGTACTTTTAAACCCAATGGGTTTCTTGGGAGAGATTTATTTTCAGATGAGTTTAGAGAGATTGGTCTTGAGAAAAGAGGTAGACTTTCAGACATTTGTTTGAAGGCCGTTTCGATGACATCATTTGCTGCAGCTATATCTTCCGCAGTTTCTCTTTCAATCAGCTCTTGCCTCTCAATGTCTGTCATGTCTGTTGAAGTGTTTGGTGATGCAGGTTTGGTTAATACCTTTTTAAAAAGGTTTTGAAGTTTCACTGAGCTATCTTCTTTTAGATCCATTTTCTTGATGGCATCTGTGAAGTACTCAGCTTCCTTTTCTTTTTCTTCTTCACTGGTCAGCAGTTTTCCTTTTTCTTGGTTTTCCACAAGGATAGGGTTATCTGCTGAGGTAATCAGTGTTTTAAGATAATCAATCCGCTGTTCTAGCTTTTCATAATCAGGCTTTTTAGAAGTGTCTGAGACTGTTATCCTTCTTTTCTTAAGCCTTTCATAAGCCTCGTCGGTGTACTGCTTTGTCCATTTTGATATGGCTTCAGCAGTATCCACCTTAGCATCCACCAGCTCCTGTTTTTTCTTTTTGTACTCGGTTGTAAGATCAGTAATGAGCTTTTTATATTTGTTCCAATTTGGAGCTGTCTTCTTCTTTCTTGGATCATTTTTAACCCTTTCTATTCTGTTAGCTTCATGCTTTAAGGCAACCATTGGCCATTCTTCAAATTGGTGTTCTTCAGCTTGATAGAATTTTTCTTTCATGATGTATGCAAGATAACTTTTTCTCATTTCGTTTCGTTGATCTGCTTTTTCTTTGCTCAAATCTTGTGCATAGTTTTCCATCAGCTTGACTTTTGTGAGCAAAAAATCCAATTTTTCAGAAATGGCTTCATCACCTTGATCTTTGCATTCGAGTTTAGCTCTAATATTTGCTTGCCTTGCTTTCATCTCGAGATATTCATCCATGTCTTCTGGGACTATGAAACCTATGAGAGAAGGAAATCTTCTTTTTGAAGGATCATCCTCGGTGTAAAATTGTTTCATCTCATTTTTCACAGCTTCTAGTTCCAGTGGATATTTAGCAGCAACATGATCGTATTTTTCATCAGTTGCCTGAGTTGTTTCTCTTTTTCTTTTGTGAAGCTTTATAGGTGGAGGTACTTTTGGTTGTGATGTAGGAATGATGAGAGCAGTTGTGGATGGTTGACAAACAGCTGTTGAAACAACTGGTGCTTCAACCTCTGTTGTTATTACAACAGATGTTGTAACATCTGTTGTCTTCTGATTTATAGCAGGAGGTAATGATGATGATGGTAGGGCAGTGGTTGTGATGATGTGTGATGAAGTGGCAGCTGTTTGGCTAGCAGTTTTTGAAACCACTGGCATATCAACTGTTTGGATGGAGGTTTGAGATTTGGAGCCTTTGGAAGATTTAGATGTCTGTTTTTCTTGTTCTGGTTGAACATACAGGCCATCTTCAATTCCCTTTTTCTTCAACTGCTTGATATTCTCCCCCTTTTTGGCATTATCTACAAGGGGTTTATCCATGAAGAGGATAGTAGAGGGAGCTTTTCCAGTGGTGCTTTGGATGCTGGCTTTTATAGCCTTAATGTCTGCTTGAGTATCTTTGAATCTTGATTCCACCATGTTTGTCAGCATTTGTACATGTAATGCATGCTGCTGATCAGCCATTTGTTTTTGTCTTTCAAGCAAGGGTTGGAATAAGTTCCATAACTCATTTGCAGCAGGTGCAGGTTGTGCAGGTGCTTGAGCTGGAACAGCAGTGGATTGTGCTTTTTGAGTGTTTAACAGCTGCTGCACCATATCCTTTATCTCAGCAACTGATGTTTCAAGTTTTTCAACTCTGCCCGTCAATTCCTGATATTTTGAATCATCACCCACGTTAATGGGATCATCTGATTCCCCACCAGCAGTGGTTTTATCAATGTGTGACTTAGGAACTGAATCCCAAAAGTCGTCCATTGATGCCCCTTGTTCTCGGTACTGGGGACTTCTTTCTTCAGCACTTGATAATCCTTTGATGGTACCAATGGTTAAAACAAACTCACTGGTGGTTACCGAAGGTGCTATAGAAGAAATTGCCTTCAAGGGAGTCTTATTAATGAAACAACTGTCCAAATGAAGATCTGTTGATCCATCACTTGTAGTTGCTGCTCCATTTGAACTACCACCAAGAGTTACTTGTAACTCAGGGGGTGTAGCCTCCTCAGCTGTTGCTGGGATAGCAGAGGTAGTAGCATCAGACCCAGTCACTTGTGGGAGTATACTCTCAGTGATAGGTGATAGAGAGGAACTGGTTTGTGTCTGAGCTATAGCAACTGCATGCAACAAGGGTATTATTGATTGTGGTAATATGATTGGTGAGGGAATGGGTGTTGAAAGAGACATGTCCTTGGGATCAGGACTGAGGAAGATGGATCCGATTGGGTCCAGAGCTTCATATTGTGGGGTCCCTGTGCTTACAACCTGATCCTTTTGTGAGGATGCAGGAGGAGTTTGAGGCAATGGTGGAGATCTTTCTACCAACTGCTGTGAGGAAGTAGCAGCAGTGGTTTGTAGTGACATTTTTTTTGTCACTGGCAATTTCTCTGGGATCTCATCTTCCAGAGTTGCCTTTGTTTTGGGTTTGGTGGGTTTTCTGGATGTTTTCTTTTTGGTCTTTTTGGTAATGGCAGGTGTGGGTTTCAAAGCAGTGGTTGTGCTGCTATGATCACCTGGAGCAGTGGGCTCAGCAGCAGATGTCTGAGGAGCAGTGGTAACTGCTAAATTCTGCTCAGCCACCTCTGCTTTTGTTTTTATTGGTGCCATCATTCTAGAAAATGTTTCCGTTGTTAATCATTTAATTTGAAAATAGACACCTTGTTTGAGCAAATTTTCATTTTCTTTATCAAATTTTTGTTTAAAATAGTAGCTTAAAAATCTTGGAAAAAGTAAAAATGCTTTGCTATCAACGTTTTTCACCAAATCATCAAAGATTTCTTGGGAATAGTTAAAATTCTTATTGTTTAAAATAGCATAACCCAGGCACTGAATCTTTGAAGGTATTTCGTTAAAAGCAGTTGTTTTATTTGAGACAAACATCAAGAGAGTGTGAAATAAAAACCTAGGTGCAGAAGGAAAGAAACCCTTTTGTAAGGTATCCCTTTTTGGTTGTTCTGCATATCCTTTTTTAAGAAATCAGTTTTCAACTCGGTTTTATCAAAGGAAGTTTTACCTTTCTGATCATCGAGTTTAAAGACTTCTGAGATTGATTGCGGAGTAATTTGAATCGCTTTACCCTGTACCGAGGAGTTGATGGCTACTACTTTATCATCTTGTTTTTCAAGCGTAGCATTTTTCCAAAACTCTCTCTGGGTTTGCAAGTAAATGGGAGCATCTGCTATCAACAAACTTTTGTACTTTGATTCAGATAATGTGTCGATGATGGAATCAAAGGTATGGTTGTTTGTGGGTTTTGTGAGTAGACCCAGATAGTTATGAGGGGATTTGTATGGTATTTCAATGGGTTCAGCGGTCATTTGTGTGGCTTCTTTGGGAGATGAAGATGGAGATGGTTTTGATTTTGATTTTGACTTTGATTTCGTCATTTTGATGAAGAGAGATCGGAGACTGATTTGAGAAGAAAGGTTGGAAACTGCTTTGAGAAGAGAATTTTGGAATTCAATTCGACAGTGTAAAACCCTGTTTGGGGTTTTGATCAGGGTTTTATTTAGGGAAAAGAAAAATGGATGTTGATGTGGCAGCGGTTACAAAGATCTGAAGGCTAAAAACTGACCACGTGTCAACCTCTGATGAAATGGATGAATAACGGAGGACAGTCGTTTTGGAGAGCCACTGATGAAGTAAACATCAGTGGTTACAACGGTAATAATGTGACAGTGGATGATTTTCACTATCAGTGGATAGCATATCAGTGGATAAGACACTGCTTTTGAACAACAGTGTTTATCAAGGAAATGAGAGAACAGGGATTGACTTTCAGCAATGGACAGTATTTAAGAAACAGATGTTTGAACACAACAGTGGTTAGGGGTAAGATAATGGTAATGATTTGAAGGCTCATTATATCAGCAACTTTTACAGGAATTTTCATTCAAGGTTTTACCACATGTCATTTACACATTTTGAAGCTTTTACAACTCCCTGACAGTGGTTTAGTACCCCAGATGATGTACACTTTTTACTAAGGCTACTCATCCTTGTTATAATATTTGAATTAAAACATGAGTACCCAAGTATATTATGATCTGCTAACAATCAATCTTTTGCTTAGAGTAAAAACAAACTTTGAGTTTGACATGACTTTGACATGTGTATCATTTCCTTTTGATCCATTTTGAGGATAATATAACCAACAAAGAATAAAGGTAATATATCCTGACAGGAGATTGAAGCTTTTACTATCAAAAACCAGTAAAAGTTCAAAATATATTATTCTTAAAAAAAATAAAGAATAATATATCCTGCTTTATTTGAGAAAATCCTTTTTCAGAAAAAAATTAAAGGATTCTCTGGAAACAGCATCAAAAAGGAACTGGTATAATTTTCCACTGAAACTCCTAATCATATCAATCTCAAGTTTATGAAAATGGTCAATGGTTTGACAATAGTGGTATGAAATCTCAAATATATTTTGACCAATGTTTGGTACCATTCTTTTGTTGATTGATTGACAACAGAAAAATGCAGACACATGTTCACATGAGTTTTTGAAAACCCTGTTATATACTTTGTTACCATGTGAAAATTTGTCTAGTCCTCTTGTGAGTTTATTCACTGGAAATACTATGGTTACCTGAACCAATGAATGCACACAGTTGCTTACTGACCATTGTTACCCCAATTTTTTTTTAACTCTTAAGCGTTTTATATTTATACTCTTTTCTTTTGACTTCAAAAGTTTTGAGATAAACACACTTTTTGAGTTTTTATGATTATCTTCTTCCCTTTTTACCCTTCCCATTCATAAGTACTTAAATCCTCACTGGGAGGCATTATTGAAGGAATACTCATTCCAAAATCATTTTTGTCACACCCCAATATTTCCACGCTTTACCGATGGACCCGGTAGGGGAGTAATGTGACGTAGTTGGTAACATCATAGTCAGACAACACAATATACAAATGCACAGCGGAAGCAAAAGGATAAATATAATACAATCCGAAATAATGTAACATCAAAGTATTACAATGGAAGTGAAGGATCCACAGGCGGATCGAAAATAAAATAACACTGTTCAACAGACTTTAGGCATCTAAGCTTGCGAGACTCTTTATTGATGCTAGGAGTAGCCAGCCAATTGCGATTAGTACATGCACTTAGCCTTTTTGGGAAAATACGTCAGTTTACACTGGTAAATACAATCAACCGACTCATTTCGAAAAGGGTTTAAAAATGTTTGATTTGAATGCACATGGCACAAATAATATTTTATAACTTGGGATGCTTATTTGAATATATAAACTTGTAAAGGATTTACGTGTTACTTATGCGTTCAGTAGCCCGGATCGAGCCGGGTTAAAGATCAATAGACACACCACATTATGTAAATGAGACACTGACAGGTGTACGCCTACAACTGTGTGCTAAGGTTGTGGCCATTTCGTAAAATGATGCCAGGGATATCCGGGACACGGTCATTAACCCCCCAAAGGCTTTAAGCAAACAAAACAATTTAAACGAGACATCTCAATACTTTAACCATCATACAATTAAAGATTCAATGCCCGACCAAGCGGTATTTTATATACCGTACCCCAAGCCCGTATAGGGAAAATAAGTTAAAAGTATTTACCTGAGCTAAATATAAATTCAATCCCAGCCGTATCAAATCAGCAAGTATGGATAGCTTTTACTGGGCTCCTAAATCTGGAACGAAGGTTTTTAATAACCTATTAGAATCCTAACGGGTCTTTAATTAAGCCTTGACTTAGACCGATTAGTTTTCAAAAGGAAGATACGGTTCAAACGCATGATTAAGCGAAGACCGGATAGAATGTGATTTAGACCCGACAAGTTTGAAGACTTGCTTAATATGGGTATATTATACACATTCTGGATTTTGAGATAAAACCAATAAGGTTTGACCCGTTTCGGCTAATTTA
Organism: Helianthus tuberosus; assembly: GCA_030545235.1. Taxonomy (NCBI): domain Eukaryota; kingdom Viridiplantae; phylum Streptophyta; class Magnoliopsida; order Asterales; family Asteraceae; genus Helianthus; species Helianthus tuberosus. The sequence goes on along the minus strand of CM060450.1, from coordinate 141,563,978 downwards.
TGTAAACTAGTTACATGAACCGAACCGAACGCGCATGAAGCGTAACGGGTAACCATAAGAGTCCTAAACAGGTTTCCTAAGTTAACATGCCTTAAATATGTTGTGATATCAGTAGGATATCTTCCATTATGCCCAAAACGAGTTTAATCTTATAATAAGCCCCGTAGGGGTATTTTGGTCATTTTAAAGATTATAAAAGGGATCAATTTAAGCTTCTGTGATCCGGGTCTGAATAAATCAGTAAAATAGTTTATTTTAACTTGGTATATCAGTTGGTGTTAAGTCCTATGTGGCAAAATGGTTTTAAACCCTTACGATGCGCTTAATACGCGTATAACGTCGTTTTAAGCGATTTACGGGTTAAAATAGTATTCTGAGTTTCCAGGTTAGTTCATAAGGTTCAAAACAATTCATTTATTATTTAAAATCAGTAGTAATTGGATTGGTAGCAAAAGGATTTGTAAAACTCATTTTATGGCTTAAAAGGGCATATTCGGTATTTACCGAATTAAGGCACTAATCCTAGCTTATGATCAGTTTAAAAATAATTAAAAATCTTCAAAAATCCCAAAATATTATATTACATCAGTGGGTAAAAGGTTTGGTGTCAAAAATTGGGTTTAGATAGGCTTTACGCTAATGACGCCGTTTAAATACAAAGAAGCGTTCTAATTACGTCATTAAGCATAACTCTTAATCTAGACCTCCAACTGATGTAAAAATTTAGGGACACGTTTAATAATCAGTAACTAAGATTTTTGTACTTTAACATTTCCAAAATTCTCGTGCTATGGTCATAAGGGCATTATGGTCCATATTTAAGCACTTAACGGAAACGTCGGACAATTAAGGATTTATGTGGTATAAACGCAGAGGGTTATACACACATGTAACTAGGTCCTAATGGAACTTTAAGGCATGTCTAAACCTATCAAAACCGGGTCAGAACTGAAGTCAAAGCAAAAGTCAAACTTTTGCGTCTTTCGGTTCCGAATCGGTTCAAAACGGAAAGTTGTTGAATCAAACAAGCTTAGACAAGTTCTTATACTTATTATTAGGTTATAAGAACGATAAAATAGGTTACACGCCTTCTATATCGCTAATTACGCGTTTAATGATTCTGTTGACTTTTTCGGACAACGTCTGACTCGACAAACGACCTAGCTAGGATGGGAATCAGTGAGTACCCTTTTAAGGGTTAATTGCCCACATAATTACCAACTTATAACAACTTTCATTTCGACAAAACGCTGGACCGTTTGTGTTTTATCGTTAAGTCAAACCGTAGTTACGACAGTTTGACTTTTAAGCTATAAACTCATCAAAACTTAATTAAGAAGGGTCAAGGGTACTTACATGTGTCTAATGGATGATTAGGAAGGTCTTGTTTCTGCTCCTTTGCTCCTCAAATGACCAGAAGTTGAAGTGTGATTGCATGTTGCAACATAACCCTTTTATAGTGACTTTGATCTTCCTAGATTGTTGCCAAATGGGTCTACAATTGATCAAGGATGAATACATGTGTCATCTACAACCTATAAACCACTTTAGGACGCCCATGGTATGCCATACAAGTGATCAAAGTCGGTTAAAACATCAACAGACAGCTGTGCAAACAATTCTGATCAGACAAGGCAGTCATGTAGCGCGACTGCCGGGATGTTCATGCTCGCGCTACGCGAGCGTGTTGAAGACCAGCCAAACAAGTTTCTTTTAATTGCATTTCAGTCCCTGATCCTTCTAAACGTCGCTTTCACTGTAATTCTTGCATTTTAAGACTTTATATTTGACATATGGGGGCTTTAAGGCTTATACCATCTTTGTCAAGTCCTCGGGTAACTTTGTGATCACCCGAAAAGTCATGAATTTCAACGTTGACGCTTTTAACCCCTCGCATACGAATTTGATCACAACTTGCTCATACGATAACGAAACTTTATGAAATTTTTATGGTGCATTCTAGTGAGCATAATTAATCGTTACAAGGCTTCGGGTTTGCTAAAAGGTCACTCAGAGGTATATCTTAAACATGTTGACACATTTAACCCCTGTAGTTTGTAATCTCTCACTTTCTTTCACAATTCGCTTCGTATGATCCATGATTCATTCGTTTATGGTTATAAACATCATGTAGGGTTATTGTAAAGTATATTTATTCATTGTTGACATTTTGAACCCTCAATTTCACATAGTTTCTATGTTTGTCAACTTTAGTCCTTCAAGAACATTCTTTCACACGTTCAAACTTATGACACGTGTCAACACATTATAGGACGTAAATTTTCGAGGTGTTACAATTTTGCAGAAATGTTTTGAGAGATTTGGTCATTTATACACATGCTCATGCCAAATTTCACATCACCTATGATCTGGACATCTTTGACCCCTGATTTTCTTAATCTAATTTTAACTAGGTTGGTTTGTTCCTTTTGAGGATCTCAACCTGTTTTTCAACACATAAGATCAAGTGACTAAAGTTTTAATTTCCCTCTTTTTCATTAGCAAAAACATCAATGTTTTTTTATGAACATAGGTTTTTGTTAATCCGAGGTTCATACTTTAGCATCTAATATAATGAAAACATCACAAATTTCACAACAACAGCTGAAATCAATTTTGAAAAGAAGAAATAATACCATAGTTTAGCAGACATGTTTTCAGATCTGAAAACTATGAGTGACTTGTGCATGATATCACTTGTTGTGTGAAATTTGTGTGTCTTATGACATCTTGGTTGTTTTACAGAGTATTTGAACAACAGCTTTAAGCGTGATCATTCGTTACTCTGTTTTTCAACTAAATACAACCAACCTTAGTATCAATGAATTTTGAGCTGAACTGTTATGTCAAATTGATTGTTAGATCGAATTTGACTGTCCAAGCTCTGATACCAACTGTTAGGATCGGAAGCTCTCATGATTGTGCTTATTTGTATAATTTGAACAAATCAAATAGAAATGAATGAAGTTTAAGTGCAGCGGAAATGAACAACAAACTTTGTAAACACAATCATAAAGAGAAATGGATTTGATAAACACATGAATTGCATCAGTCGAAAGATTACAAAGTAAATCAAAAGATTACAAACATGCTTACAAATCAACTCCCCCTCAGCCTGATACTCTAGTGGTTGGTTGCACAAGATGAAAGGATTGAATTGAGGAGAAGAACTCACTCAAAACGATCAAATGTAACAGTACAGAGTACTGCTCCATTTATAGACAAGTCAAACCACTGAGGCATCTCAGCTGACGTCACCATGAAAGCGACATCTAACAGCCTAACAACCTGTAACAACTGTTCCTATACAAACACTGCTAATGTTAACCACTGATTCTACATAAGACAAGTAATATACTAAACTACTGCTATCTTCTTTCATCACTGCTTTCATCAAGGTTGATCAGTCCTTGAGTGAGCAGGACTTTGTCATCAGTAGATAGAACCAGCAGTGTTTTACTTCTTCAGGGTTTTGTCAGCAGTTGAAAGGGTATCAGCAGTTGTATACGGACAGTGGATAGAGAGCCATCAGTTGTTATAATCACTTTCAAGGGGAAAGCTTAAAGTAAACAACTGCTTATTGTGAATCCACTGTTATGATCCGGTTTTGGCTTTCATTATCTGTTCCTCTGGTAGGGTTCAATCCCAACACTCAATAATGTGCGGCAACATTTAGAGGCGCAGTCCCCCATTCAGCAAAATAGTTTGCTTTCAAAGATAAAAGCGGTCTTCACCCCGAAATCGTCAACCAAGAAACCACCGATCGTCTAGCAAAATACTCGCGGTCGGCCTACATCAAAGAAAGTACAAGAAAGGCTAGATGAAGCTGCGAGATTAGACGAAGCTGCGAGATACAGCTCCTATGGCGAGGACTGCAACGTATATACCGCTTCCCCAAAACATAGGAACGATTTACCCCAACACATCTCATACATACCGTCAGAGGGCTCTCGTGGAACTGGTTCGGTTGTAAAGTCTGAAAAACCTAAAATGCAACGAAACAGTTAAACGAGTTCTAAAAAGAAGGAGACGCTGGATGATCATGGTTTTCCATTAATGAAGGGGGACGAGCACTTGTTAAGCATTATGAGGTTTAAGGATCAAATTCCATTAGAGTTTCACTCTTACATATCGCGTATACAAGATGTGACCCCAGACGGTCATTGTGGGTACAGGTCTGTGGCTGTCGGGTTAGGTTTTTCGAAATACGTATGGCCCCGTATTCGAAGTGATTTACTACTAGAGATTGACCATAACGAGCCGCTATGGAAGCATGTATTCGAAAGAGATGACGAAGGAGAATTTAAACGAATACGTAAAAGCATCGAATGGCATTCAGTGAACGGGTGCGATCGAAGTCACTGGATGGAAATGCCCCACGTAGGGCTTCTCGTAGCGCAAAGGTATAATATTGTCCTCCACGTGCTAAGCATCGAAGGGAGCTCTACCATCTTCCCATTAACGGATGCCCCACTAGATCCACGACCTCAAGCGATAACGCTCGTACATGTTTACGGGGGACACTTCATACATGCTAAGTTGGGAGGAGACTACCCCATGCCTACACTGACCCCATTGTGGTCGACACATCGATCAATAGCTGCGAAACGGTGAGAAGAAATGTATAGACCGCGGTTACAACACTACTACGAGTTAACCAATCCTAAATCAGACTCAGACAAAGACAGAGAACCGAGTTTAAATGTTATCGAAGATTAAGCGGAAACTTGTATTTTTGTAAATTATAGAAATTTTTAATTTATAAAGTTTGTATTTATCATTATATTTGTATTTATCGTTAAATAATATTCTTTTCTATAAATAAACAAAGGAAAACACAAAAAAATAAAAAAAAATGGTGCTTTAAATACGCATCGTAGGGATCCCTACGCATCGTATTAAGCCAAAATGGCAAAACAACCCCTGTTTTTGGCTTCGTATAGCCTCAGCATAAGGGTAAAAAGGTAAAATGACAAGTATAATACGCATCGTATAGAGCAATACGATGCGTATCTAAAAGGCGGACAATTTCCCCCCAAATCAAAGTTTCAAAATATAAAAATGTTAAATTACCATTTTGCCCTTGTGTTGGGGCTATACGGAGCTGATTACAAGGGTAAAAAGGTCATTGTCTGACCTTTATATACGCTGCGTATGGGTCTCTACGAAGCGTATATAAAGGGCAAGCGAATGACCTTTATAGCCTTGTATCAATGTTTCGTATAGCATCAACACAAGGGTATAAAGGTCATTTTTTTGAGGCTGTAAAGGGCGTTTAAACGGCTGCAAACGCAGCCGCAAACACCTGCGATTTCACTGCCGTTTGCGGCTACGTTTGCAGCCGTTTAAACGCCCTTTACGGCGAAATCGCTGCACAGACAAACACACACATATAAAACTTCGATCTTAGTTTCGACGCTCGTTAGGGACCTACGCGCCTTACGGTTCGACTTCGACTAAATAAAAAAAATATTTTAACGACGAACTTAGTTTCGACGCTCGTTAGGCCCGTACGCGCCTTACGGACGACGTCGACTAAATAATAAATTATTTAGTCGACGTCGTCCGTAAGGCGCGTACGGGCCTAACGAGCGTCGAAACTAAGTTCGTCGTTAATTTTTTTTTTATTATTTAGTCGAAGTCGAACCGTAAGGCGCGTAGGTCTCTAACGAGCGTCAAAACTAAGATCGTCGTTAAATTATATTTTTTTAATTATTTAGTCCATGTCGAACCGTAAGGCGCGTATGTCTCTAACGAGCGTCGAAACTAAGTCCGTCGTTTTATATTTTAACGACGAACTTATTTCGAAGCTCGTTAAGGCAGTACGCGACTTACGGTTCGACATGGACTAAATAATAAAAAAATATAATTTAACGACGATCTTAGTTTTGACGCTCGTAAGGCGCGTACGGTCCTAACGAGCGTCGAAACTAAGTTCGTCGTTAAAATATATATTTTTTTATTATTTAGTCGAAGTCGAACCGTAAGGCTTGTAGGTCCTTAACGAGCGTCGACAATAAGATCGTCGTTTTATATTTTAACGACGAACTTAGTCTCGACGCTCGTTAGGGACCTACGCGCCTTACGGTTCGACTTCGACTAAATAATAAAAAAATATATTTTAACGACGAACTTAGTTTCGACGCTCGTTAGGCCCGTACGCGCCTTACGGATGAAGTAGACTAAATAAAAAAAATATAATTTAACGACGATCTTAGTTTCAACGCTCGTAAGGCGCGTAGGTCCGTTACGCGCGTCGAAATCCGTAACGAGTAAAAAATATATTGTTTTTTTTATCCTCATTTAGTCGATGTCGTCTGATTATTATTTACTGACTGGTTTCCTTTTGTGCATGTATTTGCACAAAATGATTTCCACTTCGATCACTGCTCGAAACAAAAGCCGGGAGTGGTGTACCAGTGGTGACTTGTTTTTCTTTTATTGCCTCTTATACAAGAGGCCGTGCGCTCTCGCCTACGGGTTGGCGCAGTACTTCGCCTCCGCGCATCATCGACAGGAGCGCGGACTGCTATACGGCGGCACCTACGTGCTAGGATAGCCCTTTCGTTGGGCTATCATCCGGAGAATGACCACGACCGTGTAGGCCCCGCGAAACAGCCGAAGCGGATGGGGATGAACACATTATCCGGAATGAAGGTTACCAAAGATTTCCCATGCGGGAAGCGGTTAAAGAAACTGGACGGTTCACAATAGGAGCTTACACAGCTACCGGCACAGTTCTAACCGGTATTTTCCCCGCGCGATCTGGAGGTGCAGGAGCCGCATGAGCCGGCCGTCGTCATTCCGCAGCCACCACCGCCGCGTGGACCACCCGGGGTGCCTCAGTTCCCACGCCATGTTTGGCCCGGTCCGGACCCATCACATCAACGGCTGCTTCGGTACGTTGAAAGGAACAACTATCTGTTGGAGTGGGTGGCTGCGGAGCTGCAGGAGCGCCGACAGCATGACGGGTTACCTCCACGACCCTTCATTACGGATGCGGAATGGGATCAGAATCAGCAGCATCAGCAGCAGCCATAGTATTTTATCATTTTGCTGTATGTATCAAACTTTTGGTGTACGTATAAAACTTTTTCTGTAAACGGTTTAACATATTCGAACAGTACCCGGGTATTTCCACTTATTTAAGCTATAATATTTTAAAGTTATAGTATTCGAACCGTATATACGCTTTTCAAAATTTTAACATTACACGCTTTTCTACGACATCGACTAAATAAATTAACGACGACGTCGACTAAATAATAAAAAAACATTATATATTTTTAACTCGTTATATATTTTAAGCGAGTTAACGTTGTAACCGGGTAAGAATTTATACCACAAATAGGCCGAATGTTGAAACAAATTCACAGAGGTTATATACGCTGCGTATAGGTCTCTACGCAGCGTATATGAACCTTGTAAAAATCTGATGCTTCAAACCTACCAAAATGACCCCAAATTTTCAGATGGTTTATATACGCTGCGTAGAGACCTATACGTAGCGTATATAAGCCTTGTTTTCTGTGCAATGATTGGTTATAGGCACTGAGATCCATGGTTTATATACGCAGCGTATAGGTCAATACGCAGCGTAGAGGGTTAACCCTATACGCTGCGTATTGACCTATACGCTGCGTATATAAACCCTAGTTTTGCTAGGGTTTGGTGTGCCAATAGGCACATTGGTTTGCCAATAGGCACACCCTTACATATATGTAGGCTCCATGAACATAAACATATGATAGGTGTTAGCGTCATCAAAAGACCCTCTGAAGATTATTAAGATGCCGTATCTACCCATTTACTATATGTTATAGTGTGGATGTCTTACCACATTAAGGTGCAGTTTGTTTTCTAAGAGCTAAAATGTCTGCAGTCTGCGGACCACATCTACAGACAGCTGTAGAAGAAGAGATGGACCAAGGCTCCGCAGTCTACAAGAAGAAAGTTGTTTGTTTTTTTAACGTATGCAAACTTCTAGAATAAAATGGTGGTCGTGTACGGACGGTAGTGTTGGGTGGTGGTGGACGGTGGTGGTGAACGTGGACGGTGGGCGGTGGTGGTAGATGGTGTTGGCTGGTGGACTGTGGTGGTGGTGGACGGGGGTGGTGGGTGGTGTTGTTTAACTTTATAGACTTTAGAAGATCTTAAAAGAGTTTGGGCCAAATCCACACCGAGAAGAGTTCGTGTAGACGTTTTTTAGTGAAACGCCTTCGAAAAAAAAAATAGTCTGCAGATGACAATGTCTACGCGTGGTTTGCGCGGCGCAGACAAAAGAGTTTGTGCAAATCTCTTTTAGAAAAAAAACATCATTGAAATCACTATAGGTTGGTTATTTAGTTTGACCTCGTTGATACCCTTTTGACTCAAGAGGACATAGACCATAATAGAAGCCTTAGTGTACCCAGTGGGGGACTCATGAATTTTTTCATGGGGGTGCGAAATTTTTTTAAAGATTGGTGCGAAAATTCGATTCATATCAGGTCGGATCCGTTCGGGTCGGGTCATATAAAAAACAAAAGTACATCAAGCTAAAATTTATATAATCATCAAAAACACGTCAAACGTCATTACAAACATATTTAAAATGTCGTCGTACGAGTTTTCAATTTTTGAAATCTTTCCAAAACATCATCTAGAGCTACCTTTCAATTTATAAATCTATCCAAACATAAAAATCGATCCATAAGTTCACAAAACAACACTAAAGTAGTAAACTTATGAATCGCTCCATAATTTTTAATTTTATTTTCAAGACCTACTAATTGTCGATTACTTATGTCTTTTAAGTTGTAACAACCAAAAACTCATCTAAATAACAAAATCACCTTGTTAAAGTCTAGAACAACCAAAAAACATCAAAATACATAAAATTTCAAACATTTTTTTATCATCTCTACAACTCTATTTCTTCTAAAAAAACAACATAAAACAACAATAACATTAAAAACGTAGGTACCTTGTATTGTTTGGATTCCGTTGAGTTTGGTGACCGGATGTTTGCGATTTCCGGCAAGAAATTGGAGTTGGATGGCTGTTGTTGGCTGTTGCGTCGTTGGGGAAGAGGATCGCAGAGGCAGACGAGGTCATGAGAGAGCGCGGGAGAAACATAATAGGAAGGGTGGTTTGGGTTGGGTTATTTTATTATAGTTCAAATTTTGTTGGGATGGGTTAAGTAAGTTTGGGTTGGGCTAAATTGTTTAATAAGTGGGTTATATACTATAAATGATGTTATATTATTATAAAAGTCAGTGTTTAGGTTATAATTTTATAAAAAACAATGTGTAATACACTTTTTTATAAATTAAAAATATGATTTTTTGGTTTAAGGGGGGCGATTGAAATTTCCAAGGGGTGAGGGTGAAAAATTCCAAGTGGTGCGGTCAAGATTTTACCGAAAAATTAACACTAAAATATATTTTTTCAAGGGGTGTGACCGCCCACCCACGAGTGTGGGTAGGTCCGCCCATGAGTGTACCCACAATGTGGAAATCTACAAACCTTCATAATTATTGTTATCTGAACACCATATCAAATTTTCAAACTTTTCTTAAAAAGCCCTCATTTTTCTTCAATTGACATATTAACTTCCACAAACCTCTACAAACCCCATTAAAAAGATTATATGTAATTACATATAATATTGGTGTCATGGATCGATTCTATTTTTTTTACAATATTGGTGGTCCACCCTTCATTTCTTTTTTTATATTTAATCTTAATTAAAAAACGTCCCATAATACCCCATTGCTGTCTGGGCTGCCACACGACGTAAAAAGGCCCAAGGGTGGGGTGTTGACCACTACACATGGTTTATCATCTTAATTAACATCTAATCTTTACTTGTTTACTTTAAATACAACTTGAAAGTATTATTGTTTTATTTGTTTTAAAACTAGTATTAAGTCCCCTCGCGTTGCGGCGGGGGCATAAACCTTGTCAAGTAGCACTAATGCTACACAACTACCAGCGACCAGTAAAACCGAAAAAGCTCATAAAAACAAAATAAACAAAAAGGAAAAAAATAATACCGAACGAAAAGCATATGTAAGTCGTTGAACCACGCATGCCTGTTGCGACATTTTAATGCGAAGAAATTAGACTGAAACATAAAAATAGAAAAGAAAAACTAAGTCGATCTAAGACCATGCGTGTTGCGACAAAAACCTATCAAACAGGGAAAAATAGACGCGTTGTGACGATCCTGTCAAACGGAAAAAAAATAGACGAAAAATGTTGAAACCAACACGCACATTGCGGCGTGTTCACTCGCAAAATTAGAACGAAACGTAAAACGAAAAATTTACAAAAGATGAAAAATATGGGGATCAAAGTTTAAAATAAAAAAGTGTTGAGTTAAATTGCAAAAAAATGAGAATTTTTAGGTTAAAAGTAAAAAAAAAAAACAAAAAAAACAAAGAGGTTAAAGTGTAAAAAAATGATAACCTTTGGATTAGAAATGAAAACTCAAATTTTTTTTTTGGAAAACTCCCAATGCTTATTGTACAACTTTATAAAACACCAACATATTCCTAATTTATAATATGGTAATTAATTGTTAAGACAAAAAAGAATGGCATCAGATTTCACAAATAAAATGAGAGTTTAATATTTCACATAATATAACAGTTTTTAACGTGTTGGTTTTTTAAAACGAAATAAAACTCATTTTCTTATATCCAACCGGATACATTATGGAGTCCGAATTCGTTTTGAGTCGGGTCACAAAGCTTTTTCGTCAATTTGAACCATATCTATCTATACTATATTATAATATATGAGGGAATGATTCCCAAAAGTTAAGAACTTCTTCCCCCATTATTTATAAATAAACCCCTAGAATGAGGGTAAAGTGGTCTTTTAAACCATAATTATTTTTTAGTCCCTCAATCTATTACATTTAAATCCTTGACATTTAACATAATTATGGGTAATTAGTTACACTTCCCCCCTCTTTAATTCTTTAATGTATTCCTGCGATATCTTACAACCCGTAATGATTTAAAAAAATCCGAAGGTACCATGACGATCGACACATTTTTTTAAACGTTTCGATAATTGTCTTTTTTAGTTTCGACGTGCGTTCATAAAGTACAAATAGCCGATGCGTAAATGTACAATTGATTAAAGCCAACATTTTTTTACCCAAGCCAGCTTTGACAATTACCTAGCTACCGTGCATTAACATTTGTTTTTTACCCAAGTTTTTTGTTTTGAACGACATTAATAAACTAAAATATTCCCTAATTTTACTTGTACAGAGTCAGTTTGTTGTGGCATGTTTAATATAGTATAGATAAAACTCACAACAAACTTCCTATTAAACATGTCACAACAAACTAATCAGGATATGTGCATCTTATTTTAAAAACTTAAAACTCACAACAAACTTCCTAAATAAATGGATAACCAATCAAAAACTAAACCCTAATGGACTACTATAAATACTTAGCAAACACTCACAATTCTACATTTCTATTGCTAAACAGATTTAAAATATGGAGCCAGTTCTGAATTCACTTAATGCGAAAAAACAAGCATGCGATATTGAAAAATCTAAGATCGGTTCTATGATAAGTTTTGTTATATCGCAATAATGAATAATTGTTTTCTTTTATTTACTTTTATGTGAATACTAACTTATTTGATTTTTCAGATTCAACACACCAATTTAAACATCCCAGTTGTCGTGCAAGCTTTTGTTAGTTTTTAAGTAATATTTTCGCTTATAATCTTTCATATTAACAAGTTCGTTATGTTATTATTTGGTGTTTTATTGTAGGATGATGGAGATAATAGTGTTGAAATTATTTCTTATGGTGCAATGTTCAGTCCATACAAGTCTAATCTTCAACGTCAATTTAGTAAAGATGTAATTTAAAAATTTATTTAATCTTTTTAAAAAAATTTATTCAATATTTGTTCTTTTTATAAAATTTATTTAATCATTTTTTAACTTTTTTATTAAATTTTTGTTTTTTAAGGATCGGAAGTATGAGAATCAAAAGAAAAGATCTAAGAGACTCTCTGAATGGAAATGGGTCGAGGTTATAAATTTAGATGATTCTGAGGACGATGAGAAAGAAGATGAATTAGATGATACTGCTGATTCGAGCACAAACAAGAAAAACGGATCAAAAAAGAAGAGAAATTAGATGAAATATATCAAGTGTTTTTATGTTTTTTTTTTCATTTTCAGTTGTTTTTGTTTGATCTAGACTATCCCATGAATAATAAAGTTTATTTTATATTTGAAGTTTATGTTTTGTGTTATTTTATTGCACTTATAATTTACATCTCGATTGAACTAATATACTTTAGTACTTAATCATGTTCGTATTATATAATTTACATGTTCGTACTTGATCATTTCCAAAGAGATAAATTCGATTACCAAGAATGGCCAAAACATGAAAACTACCTCTTGGTTTGGAGTAAATTCAAGATTGTATTTACAAAGCACACTAAACTTATTCAATTTAACAGTCATGTTCCACGAGGATTTCGTATATATCCATTAGTGCCTTCTATAAAAAAAACTGTTGGACGACACGAGATATGAAAAAATAATTATATAATATTATAGATTTTTCGAATAATTTGTATTTCTTAAATAAAAAGATAAAGTTAATAAAGATATAAACTTTTACATCCTATTTTTTTTTATAAAAATTGTTTTATAAAAATATGATTTTTTAAATATTTATAAAAATGAAATTTAACATTAGTTAAAGGTGTTTAAAACGTACCTACAAGTCACATACTATTTTTTACTTTTTCAAAAACGAAAATTTTAAAATTAAAGTTTATTGGATGAGTATGATGTGGATATTTAAAAAGGTTATGGACTTTAAATAATAAAATTATAAACTTTATCATTTCACCAACAAAATAAACTTACTTTATAACGATAACAACTTATCTTTTATTTTTTGTCATTTGTTTAGTATTTTTTATTAACAAACGAATCTTTACATGTTTAAAACAGTTTTTCTATACTTTATTTATTATTAATTTTTATAACAAAACAAAACTTTGATATTTAGTAGATAGAAGATAAACTGTGTTCCAAAATTTTAGGAATTATTTAATACTAATTTACGATATTAGTAGATAGATAGTAAACTATATCCCAAAATTTTAGGAATTATTTAATACTAATTTAAGATATTTAGTAGATAAATAGTAAACTATGTCCCAAAATTTTAGGAATTATAAGTCAACTAATTAGGTCCTCCAAGTTAATTATATGGGATGAGGCATCGATGGCGAAACGTCAGGCGATAGAGGCAGTTGATCGAACATTGCAAGACATTATAGGTGTTAGGCTCCCATGTGTAACACTTATGACATATATCCACCACAATAATGTTATTATATACAAATAAGAAAACTACCATCAACGAGTTCCGCAATCCAAAGTGTCGCCCCCGCCGCATCGCGCGGGCACCCTACTAGTAATACTATATAAAGGAAAAGTGATGTACTTAAATGTAATTTTACATCATGTACAACATTGGAAACAGCATATACAACATTGTGTAAGCAGAGAAAATTGGAAAGTGTTTGGTATTTTAAGACGCTGGAAGGGCATAATTGACAATTCAACCTCCTTTCACTTTAATTGCCATAGTAATTGAATGCCAAATGAATGCGCTCTTCATCACCGTCGGTTCGTTTTCTCATCAACAATCAATGAAATCATCATGTTTACTGGTGAATTGATCAATTGAAACTGATTTTAAACTTGAATTTAAGCAGCCCCTTCGTTTCCAGACCCACCCCCTTATTACTCGGCAATTGAACGCCTTTGTTGGTGAGTTTCGTCCTTTTTCAATTCGATTCATCCTCAACCTACTAAAACCCTAAAATTGGATTCCATGTATATGTGTTATCACTTTTCTATAAGTTGTATGTTCTTATCATATATTGATGTAATTTATCATTTAATTTCAGGTGGAGAAGGTTCGTTTTGGGTGAATAATGTTGTTTTCGACGAGCAGGGGCTTGGTTTCCGGTCGCTACAAATGAAATTGGCAGTGATGGTCAGACATTAGCATAGATTCAGGCCAGTTCCGGTCACGCCAATAAGTCCGGCGGAATCCATTCCGGTGACCTTGAACTTAAGAACCCTAAAATCCAAAATCATCCCTGACACGATTAAGGTAACCGAAGTTTCCAGTGTTAATAAACTTTTTTGAATTATAGTTATGTTTATTTTTGTTAGTTGAACACTTTTTACGAAAGATAATACAGGAAATAACATAGTTGACTTTAAATATCAACAGATTATGCCTCTAGGATATGTGTGCCCTTTTGTGATTTATATGAACTTGGTTAGTTTGTTGTGATTAATTTGCTGTGTGATATCTATTAATTAATTTGGTGGTTCGGTGCAGTGTTAATCTAAGAAGTTTAGTGGACCAGAACAGGCACAATTTCATCCCGCCTACATCGCTCATGACTAACTATGTTTTGTTAAGATTTGGCAGCACCAAGCCTGAGCTTATTGTAAGTCGTCTCAGTTTTGTGATTATGATATTTTAATGTGTGCCGTATTGTTGGCATTGTGCATATGTTTTAGGGGTAAAATATTGTGCACCGGTTGTGTAGATTTATCGAGTTAAATTTGAATATATGATTGAGGGGTGGCGTGAGAACTTACTGTTTGAACATTTTTTAATAGCTAACAATTTGGTCATGGTGATTCTTCTGAAAATGTTGTATTGGGTGGTTACTGTTTAGGTTGGTGAAATGATCTTCTAGAAATGGTATTCCTTTTTTGAATGGAATGTCTTTGATTAAACTATATACTTGTTTGTTGTCAGCTGGAACACATCATGAAGAAAAAAAACTATATTTGGTTGCCTTTTGCATCATATATTCACCTCATGACTTCATTTTTTAAACTTTAAGAAGTTTTGACTTTGTAAATTGCATCTCTCTAGCTTCTACATGTATCTTTGCACACGAATAACTGGACTATTGTTCTTATCTTGTTATTACTTAGCAGTTATTATCCTGTTACTTTATATATCGTTGCCAATTGAATCCTTTTACGATAATTATACTCAGTAGTGAGTACACCATTGTTGATGACAATCACTCATTCATGTTTTTTCAGGGTTCAGGTGCCACGATAAGTGGAAGTGACTGCTGTTATATGGTAGTTTTTCAGTATGGTTCAGTTGTCCTGTTTAATGTTCGTGATCAAGAAATTGATGGGTATCTGAAAATTGTTGAAATGCATGCTTCAGGTTAACTGCCTGAGATGAGAAAAGATGGTGAGGTGCCATTAAAGATGTCCTCATCTACTGTTATATTTAAAATCCTCATTGTTCTTTTATGATAATACAATCTCTTACATTTTTTTTCTTCATATGCTTGATCTGCCTATTGAAATCTTAAGTTTGTGACCTTTATTATGTGTAATACTCAGAATATGAAGTCAAAGAGAAACCAACACTAGACACATGGATGCAAGGTGGATTAGATCATATAATGCTTCAGTATTTGAATATTGATGGGATCCGTACAATTGGCAGTGTTCTAGGTCAGAGTATTGCACTTGATTATTACGTTCGCCAGGTATGTTAATTCTGAAGTTTACATTGTCACACCCCGATTTCCACGTGTCACCGGTGGGCCCGGTGGGGATTATCGTGACGTGGTTGGCAACGTAATAGTCAAACAACACAATATAATAATGCACAGCGGAAGCAAATTTAAAAAAATAAGATACAACCGAATTTATTTATTGTAATCAAAGTCACAATATCCGGTGTTTATCCACAGAACGGATCGAAACAAAAATAACATTTATGGTTCAACAGACTTCTGGCATCCTAAGCTTGCGAGACTTCTATTGATGCTTAGGAGACAATCCAGCCAAATTTCGTTTAGTACCTGCATTCAGTCTTTTTGGGAAAATACGTCAGTTTACACTGGTAAATACATTCAACTGACTCATTTTGGAAATGATTGAAAATTGGTTTGGATGCACGTGGCATAAACATTTTATTTAACTTGGGAGAATTATTTAATATTATAATCTTGTGAACGAATTACATGTTACTTATGCGTTCAGTAGCCCGAATCAAATCCGGGTTAAAGATCAATAGACACACCACTTTAAGTGAGTTATACACGGGAGTACGCCTACACCCCGTGCTCAGGTCGTGGCCATCTCGTAAGATGATGCCAGGGATATCCGGGACATGGTCATTAACCCCCCAAAGGCTGTAAAGTAAACAAGACTGTTTAAACGAGCCGATCAAATTATTCAACTACCCACTAAGCGTGGAGATTTGATGCTCGATCAAGCGGTACGCTATGTACCGTAACCCAAGCCCTTATAGGGAAAATAAGTTAAAAGTATTTACCTGATGCAAGTATAAATCACAATAAGCAGAATGCACGTAGCTTTTACTGTTTCTCCTAATCTGGAACGAAGGTTTAATATAACCTATTAGAATGCTAACGGGTCTTTTATCAAGCTAAAGCTTAGACCGGCTAGTTTCAAGATACGGTTCGTACGCACGATTAAGCGAAGACCGGATAGAATGTGATTCAGACCCGACAAGTTTGAAGACTTGCTTAATATGGGTTTTGATGTCTGTCGTTAGTGACATGCAAAAACCTATTTAAACTATTAGTATAGAATAAGCAGGGTATCGAACCAAGGGAGGACTGTGGAAAGTATCGTAATGAAAAGTGTTGATTAACTATTACTGAATGGGAAAAACAATTTGTTTGATTGTGAGAAATAGCTAAATTAACAAGTAAAAAGTGTGAGTTAAATCAATAGGAGAAAAGATGGTTCCTCCAGATTTCAGGTTTTGCAATTAATTTCAACTATGTGTTTAATCATTACCTACATAGACATAGGTGTTAATTTTAATTCATCAATTGTGATAATCAACGACTAAGTACTCCGGTCAATACATAACGGGAGGTTATCGAATGATTATCAATTACAACTTACAAACCCTAACCCCATGTCAAATATATCCCAATTACTAGAACTCTCGGGAACTGAATGCTTAGAAATTAAGGTTTAAATAAACGTAATTGTTTACAATCAAGAAATAAAATCAATGGTGAAAAGCATCGAATGCTTAGATCACCAAGTAAAACGATTGTCACAAACACATAATATCCATTAACTTACAAAAACCCTCCATCCGGAGGAAACCACTAAAAAGACTAGCCGCTCATGCTGGTTGAATGATCTTCAAGGCTTGAACCACGGTTGACTTCCTTCTCTGCCTTTCTTGCCGTCGAGTCTGATGAGAATATGTGATGTTTCCCTATTTCAATCGTGATGAAGATGTTTATTAAAATCACCTCCCACTTCAAACGGGCCTGCTCTCGTTACTTTTAACTGGCCCAAATTCCCTCTTTTCTTTTCGAGTCTGCCGCCAAGAACCCAGCCCACATGTGCCGTGAGTTTGGGTTTTAAACCCATTAAAACTATTATCTTTGAATGTCCACTTGCTGCCAATGATGATGATATTATTTTGGAAGTCCACGTATGCAGCCCACGTGATTGATGATGTTGGAAATTAATGTTTACCTCCAATGTTGTGTTTTTAAGATTAAAATAATAGTCCCCCCAAATCTGCCTCTAGTCCACGTGACACCCTCCTTTTACTTTAGGATCCTTTTATTAAAAACCATTTAATCCTTCAAACATAATACATATACACTCATAAGCTATGGTTTGAGAACGTAGCTTACGTTCAGGACCTGCTGTTGATGTTGTGTTTAATATGTCCCAACCGTAGGCTACGTATGATGATCGTAGGTTACGATCACAACATTCTGTTTCTTTGGCTTTGCATGCATTTCAACTATCAATAATTGACCAACAAGCCCCTAGACTTCGGTATTTTGTGTTTCTTTCACATTCAAGCCACATTTTGACTCGTAACGGCTCCCGAATAATATAAGATGTCCCGACTCTCATCCTTGAACATTCCGCATCATAACCATGTGTTCCAACTTCACCGTATTACGCGTTTTACCTGTAAAACCATAAAAACCCGCAATTATCATATTCGAGACGCGTAATCACTTAAAACACATTAATTCACACAGGATAATACACTTAAGGCTCATGTTTCACACTCTCCATCACATCCCCACACTTAACCTTGATTGTCCTCAAGCAACCATCACAAACATTATTCACCCTATTAACAAATCACCATTAAATCCCATACCGAATCAATAGTTAAAGGTCCCAAGTCATACCTATCCCATAGACTGACACAATCGAGATTGACAATCTGACAGTTAGATAATATATCTTTAAAACACTTTAAGACTTGCCAAACTAAAACTAACATGCTTATAATACTACACACATGCCACACGCCCCTCACAATAATCACTCCTCTCAGTTTAATCAAGACTAGCGTGTAATGTGCTAGTATATAATTCGCTCAAAACCAAATATGCTACCTTGCAATCATAAGCTTGTATAGCAATCATACCTCCACTGTATCAAATAACGTAGCACACATCAAAAGGACTTTCGGGTTTTGGGTTAAGGGTAAAGGTAGGGATATATTTTTGCATTTTTATGTTTATTGGCGAACACAAATGAATATACCAAACCATGACAACTTATTCACAATGATACTAACACTTTGGGTTATTTCCGACCCATTTATTCAACACGAACATAATAATACTTTTTTGTTTTTGTTTTCTTTCTTTTCTCTTTTCTTTTTTTTTTCAACATTTTTTTTTTCTTTTTTTTTTCAACAAACATCTAACACGTACTTGTCATTCATGGTTGGTAATTAAACGGGTCAAACAAGGTGTAACAAACGAAGGGTGAAAGGCTCAACATGGTTAACTAAGGTGGGTGAAATCAACAATCAACACATAAAACAATGAATGGATCCTAATGCCTTTATCATCTATGTGCATACGCTAAACCACAGTCTCGGCACGTATCAAACCACACAAGTTCTAATACAAAGCAACATATGGCCTACACTCAACAAATGAACATTTATAGCAATTCAACTAACAATTAAGTAGGCTCAAATATCTCACCGAATAAAAGAACTAAGGGTTAACGACACGTAGCATGTGTAATTCCTAAAGCATGTTACCCCTAGTTAGGCATCTCTTCTCAACTATTTTCTAAAACTTGTCAGAAATACTCTCATGAAACTTAAAGGGACAACCATGACTAAGGATCTAAGTTAGTCTAATATCAGTAGGAACCCTTTAGCGATTGAAAATGTTGGTTTTCATGTAGTTCAAGCATACTTGAGACAAAAATTTTCAAAAATTTTCAATTTTTAGCACAATTTCAACCCTTCAAGCATTTAAGATCATCAATCCTACCAACCCTCTCTCGAGTTACCGCATCCCCACACTTGGGATACATTGTCCCTAATGTATGGTGCAATTTATAGTCATAACCCGAGAGATACCACCTAACAAACCATGAACGGCTAACGACCTAGACGACTCAACACATAAAACCACTCCCAGCACAAAAAAAAATTCACACCGCCAAATACACGAAAACAAATAAAACAAAGGATAGATAAACACATGCACCTGATCAGAAAACAAGTGAGTGTCTGTGTTGGTGTAGCTGATGTGATCTAACCGGAACATACGCCCTCATAGATTCTTTGAAATCTCACCGGGGATGTTGCCAAACATCCCCACACTTGATTCACTGCATCCGTGAAGATAGAATCGTAGGACCTGTCAAAACACAAACACACCAAAATGAAACCAAACAAAGTACAATACTCTACATCCTCGGGCTGCCTCCCGAGAGCGCTAAGTTTAAAGGTCTTCAGCCAGACCGTACCTGATATCCGCTACGGTGGTCTCAGTGCACACTTACCCAAAACATTTCCAACAAATGCCCGGAAATTTACATGCCATCTCCATAAGCTCGTCAGTATAATTGGCATGTTCAGAAAGCATATGCGGGTTTCGCTGATCCACTTCACGAGATATACACCGATGTCTTGTAGCTTCACCCTTCTCATCTTCTTCCTCGAACCTTCTTCCCCACACTTGTTAATTTGAATGATTAATATGGGGAAAGGTTCGGTACACACATTCATCTCGTCAGACTGCTCTGCCTCCTCATCCTCACACACCATCTGATCTACCAGTGACTCTTCATCAGATAAAGGATTCATTGGTGTGGTATTATCCTCCACAACCTCCTCCTCCATGTGAGAATAATCTCTAATATCAACAGGTAATGGTGAGAGACGCTCTTCTATTTCTATCTTCATTTTTAACTTCTGACACTTGGAAACTAAGCAGCTGATTCGATCTTCATCGGAAAGATTGGGTGCTAATAAATACTGCTCGAGTTTGGACAAACTCGCTTCCAACATAGCAAGCTTTTTCTCCTCCTCGGTCTGATAAGCATACACACCCTCGGGCTTAGAATATTCCTCGGGATGATACTGTCGGTATCCCTGATACGGTGTTGAGATGTATGCATCCATCATTTTTTTATTCCAATACTCTGGATTTTCCAAATACACCGCGCACACATCATCATAAACAGAAGTATGATAGCGACCGCAACAGAAACATCGTCCATCCGTCCTTGGCTCATAATAAGCATCCTCGTCCCGATCCCATCCGTCAGAGTAATAACCATCCTCCACCGTTGTATCAGAATCATATAAATATGGTGGAGGGGAAGGATTAACAAAGCAAGGCATCGGTGGTTCTTCCAATTTCACTTTTTCCCGTCTAAATCGGGCCTCGCGGCAACCGATACACGGGTGAAGTGGTTCCCCGCACAAAATACATGTAGAAGAGCCGCAAAATATAGTAAGATCCGTCATCCTGCACAAACACAGCTCAACTACCCACGTGAATCACGAACATATAAGATAACAAAATAAAAACAAAAATTCTTTTAGGTTTTTTTTTATTTTTATTTTTAACTAAAACTTAACACTAAACACTTTGCGCACGCCTCCCCGGCAACGGCGCCATTTTGATGTCTGTCGTTAGTGACATGCAAAAACCTATTTAAACTATTAGTATAGAATAAGCAGGGTATCGAACCAAGGGAGGACTGTGGAAAGTATCGTAATGAAAAGTGTTGATTAACTATTACTGAATGGGAAAAACAATTTGTTTGATTGTGAGAAATAGCTAAATTAACAAGTAAAAAGTGTGAGTTAAATCAATAGGAGAAAAGATGGTTCCTCCAGATTTCAGGTTTTGCAATTAATTTCAACTATGTGTTTAATCATTACCTACATAGACATAGGTGTTAATTTTAATTCATCAATTGTGATAATCAACGACTAAGTACTCCGGTCAATACATAACGGGAGGTTATCGAATGATTATCAATTACAACTTACAAACCCTAACCCCATGTCAAATATATCCCAATTACTAGAACTCTCGGGAACTGAATGCTTAGAAATTAAGGTTTAAATAAACGTAATTGTTTACAATCAAGAAATAAAATCAATGGTGAAAAGCATCGAATGCTTAGATCACCAAGTAAAACGATTGTCACAAACACATAATATCCATTAACTTACAAAAACCCTCCATCCGGAGGAAACCACTAAAAAGACTAGCCGCTCATGCTGGTTGAATGATCTTCAAGGCTTGAACCACGGTTGACTTCCTTCTCTGCCTTTCTTGCCGTCGAGTCTGATGAGAATATGTGATGTTTCCCTATTTCAATCGTGATGAAGATGTTTATTAAAATCACCTCCCACTTCAAACGGGCCTGCTCTCGTTACTTTTAACTGGCCCAAATTCCCTCTTTTCTTTTCGAGTCTGCCGCCAAGAACCCAGCCCACATGTGCCGTGAGTTTGGGTTTTAAACCCATTAAAACTA
The DNA here is from genome assembly GCA_030545235.1 of Helianthus tuberosus. Taxonomy (NCBI): domain Eukaryota; kingdom Viridiplantae; phylum Streptophyta; class Magnoliopsida; order Asterales; family Asteraceae; genus Helianthus; species Helianthus tuberosus. The sequence continues at coordinate 141,542,098 of CM060450.1, read as the reverse complement.
TTATCTTTGAATGTCCACTTGCTGCCAATGATGATGATATTATTTTGGAAGTCCACGTATGCAGCCCACGTGATTGATGATGTTGGAAATTAATGTTTACCTCCAATGTTGTGTTTTTAAGATTAAAATAATAGTCCCCCCAAATCTGCCTCTAGTCCACGTGACACCCTCCTTTTACTTTAGGATCCTTTTATTAAAAACCATTTAATCCTTCAAACATAATACATATACACTCATAAGCTATGGTTTGAGAACGTAGCTTACGTTCAGGACCTGCTGTTGATGTTGTGTTTAATATGTCCCAACCGTAGGCTACGTATGATGATCGTAGGTTACGATCACAACATTCTGTTTCTTTGGCTTTGCATGCATTTCAACTATCAATAATTGACCAACAAGCCCCTAGACTTCGGTATTTTGTGTTTCTTTCACATTCAAGCCACATTTTGACTCGTAACGGCTCCCGAATAATATAAGATGTCCCGGCTCTCATCCTTGAACATTCCGCATCATAACCATGTGTTCCAACTTCACCGTATTACGCGTTTTACCTGTAAAACCATAAAAACCCGCAATTATCATATTCGAGACGCGTAATCACTTAAAACACATTAATTCACACAGGATAATACACTTAAGGCTCATGTTTCACACTCTCCATCAGGTTTATTATTCACATTCTGGATTTTGAGATAAAACCGTTAAGGTTTGACCCGTTTCGGCTAGTTTATGTAAACTTGTTACATAAACCGAACCGTACGCGTAATAAGCGTGACGGGTAGTCATGAGAGTTATATACAGGTTTCCTAAGTTAATTATGTCTCAAATATGTTGTGACATCAGTAAGGTGTCTTTCGTTATGCCCGAAACGTGTTTAAACACAAACTAGGCCCCGTAGGGGTAGTTTGGTCATTTAAAAGTTTATAAAAGAGTTTAAGTGACAACCTGTGTTACAGGTCTGATGTAATCAGCAAATATACTCAATTTGCTAAGTTACATCAGTAGGTTAAAGCATGTATGTGAAACCTATCATTTTTAATCAACTAGGCCCCGTAGGGGTATTTTGGTAATTTCACATAAGCCGAAAAGCTCAAAACTGAAGTCTGAGTTTATCAACCTTTGCTTACTGTTAAAATATTAAGATTTGCCTCTTATATCAGTAGGTATCAACCCGGGTATGTCCAATATGATTTTAAAACATACTATGCGTTAAAACGCTAATTAAGGCGATTAAAGGCTATTACCGGGTTTGATACTTAAATCTGATATTTTTATATTTCCAGAAGGCTTAAAATAATTTATTTAACATAACTAATCAGTAGCAAAAGGTTTGGAGTCGTTTAGATGTGTAAAACTCATTTTATGGCCCGTAAGGGCAAAACCGACAATTACCGAATTAAGCCTACGACTATGAGTTATGCTCAGCCTAAAATCAATTAAAAATCTTTAAAAATCCCAAAATAATATATTACATCAGTGGGTAAAAGATTTGATACCAAAAAGTATGTTTAACTAGGCTATACGCTAATTACGCCATCTTATTAACATAAAGCATTAATTTTGCGATAACGAGCATAACTCTTAATCTACAAGTCAAACTGATGTCAAACTTTGCATACAAGTCTATATATCAGTAACAAGGGTTTCTACACTTTTACATTTTCATAAAACACGTTTTAAGCTAATAAGGGCATAACGGTCAACATATGAGCAATTAACGGAAATATGCATATTAATTGGATAACTAGTGAACCAAGGTGTATAATCACAGAGGGTTGTTCTAACATGTAACCTATTCCAATTAAAGCTCTGAGGCATTTCTAAAACATGCCTAAACGGGTCAGAACTGAAAGTCAAAGTGAAAGTCAAACTATGTGACTTTCGGTTCCGAACCGGGTCTAAACAGGAAATAGTCGGGTTGAACATGTTTGGACATGTTCTTACACTAATTACTAAGTTATAACAATGATCAAACAGGTTATATATGTCCTAGATAGCTAATTATGCATAAATGACATTTTAAGCATTATGTTGACTTTTTAATTAAAAGTTTGACCCGACATTAGACCTGGTTAGAGTGGTGATCAGGGGAAACCCTTTTGAGGTTTTATTACCCACATAAATACCAACTCGTAACTACTTTTAATTCGAGATATGACTGAGCCATTATTGACTAATCTCGAAGTCAAACCGTAATTACGACGGTTTGACTTTTAGCTAATTAACTAAGCTAAACTCAAACAAACAAGAACTAGCAGACTTACAAGAGTCCTATGCACGAGATTGATCACTTGAGGCTGCTTGATAGCTCCAGAAATGATCCACAAATGCAGGAGAAGGTGTGAGAAATGTTTGAGACATTGAAGGCCTATTTATAGTAAAGTCACTCACCATAGATGATTGAGAAACAAGTCTAGGACTGACCATGAGTTACCAACATGTGTCCTACATGTTTAGGGGTTGTTTTAGGGGTCAAGTGAAGTGGAAAATCGAGTTAAAGTCGCCCACAAACGCACCTAGCAGGCCCCTATGCGTAAAGTTCGGATTCTGCCCAGACATGGCAGTGGCGTAGCGCCACTGCTAGAGCCTTCAGGCTCGCGCTACGCGACCCCCTAGTGGGTCAGCCAAACAACTTTCGTAAATTTGCATTTTTAGTCCTTGTCTCTTCAAACTTCGAAAAGGCTCTTGTTCCTTGCATTTCTTGCATTATGATCCTTCAACCTTGATCAAGAAGGGCTTTAAAATATATACCCACTTCGTTTAGTCCTCGGTTAACTTTGTTGTTACCCGAAAAGTTCTAACTTTCGACGTTTACGCTTTAACACTTCGCACACGAGTTTGATCATAACTTTCTCATACGATTACGAAACTTTATGAAATTTATGTCGTGTATTCTAGTGAGCATAATTAACAGTTACAAAGCTTCGGGTTCATCAAAAGGTCACTCAGAGGTATAAATTAAACATGTTGACACAATTAGCCCCTGTAGTTTGTAATCTCTCACTTTTAGCTTCGTATGATCCATGATTTATTCGTTTGAAGGTATGAGCATCATGTAGGGTTAATGTACAATATATTTATTCACAATTGACACTTAGAATACGTATATTCACATACTTTCCATGTTTGTCAACTTTAGTCCTTCCATAATATTTCTTTCACACGTTTAACATTTGACACGTGTCTACACATTATAGGACGTGAATTTTCGAGGTGTTACATCCTCACCCCCTTAAAATAAATCTTGACCCGAGATTTACTGAAATAAGTAAGGGTACTTTTCTTTCATCGTGGATTCAACCTCCCACGTGTATTCGGGACCCCTACGGGCATCCCATTTGACCTTTACAAAAGGTATATGCTTCCTTCGAAGCTTCCTTACCTGTCGATCTTCAATCATCAAAGGTTTTTCAACAAATTTCAAGCTCGCGTCTATATGCACATCTGTATGTGGTATAACCAGTGATTCGTCAGCGAAACACTTCTTCAGATTGCAGATGTGGAACACATTGTGAATTCCACTGAGCTCTTCCGGTAAGTTCAACTTATAGGCAACTGACCCGACCCGTTCGATAACCTCGAAAGGTCCTATGTATCTCGGGCTCAGTTTGCCTTTCTTACCAAATCGCATCACCCCCTTCCAGGGCGAGACTTTAAGTAGGACTTTGTCACCTACTTCGAAGTGGAAATCCTTGCGATTTGGATCAGCGTAACTCTTCTGCCTATTCCGGGCAGCTTGGAGATTGTTACGAATCTGGACGATCTTGTCCGTCGTTTCGAACACGATCTCCGGTCCTGATAGCTGGACTTCTCCAACTTCCGCCCAACAAACTGGCGATCTACACTTTCTACCGTATAATGCCTCAAAAGGCGCAGCCTTAATGCTGGTATGGTAGCTATTGTTGTAGGAAAATTCGATTAATGGCAGGTTCTTATCCCAACTACCTCCAAAATCGATCGCACATGCACGTAGCATGTCTTCCAACGTTTGAATAGTACGCTCACTCTGACCGTCTGTCTGAGGATGGTAAGCCGTACTAAAGTTCAAACGTGTGCCCAAAGATTGCTGGAAGCTCTTCCAAAAATGTGACGTGTACCTAGTATCTCTATCAGAGATAATAGCTACAGGTATGCCGTGTAAGGCTACAATCTTATCAACGTATAACTGGGCTAACCTATCGGAGCTATAAGTCTCCTTGATGGGTAAGAAATGAGCTGACTTAGTCAGTCGGTCAACTATAACCCATATCGTATCATTTCCTTTCCTCGTCTTGGGCAACTTGGTAATGAAATCCATAGTTACCATTTCCCACTTCCACGTAGGAAGTTCAGGCTGTTGTAGCAAACCTGACGGTTTCTGATGCTCGGCTTTGACTTGCGCACATGTCAAGCATTTTGCTACATGGGCGGCTACAGACTTTTTCAAGCCTATCCACCAATAATTTGCCTTTAAATCCTGGTATATCTTGTCAGCTCCAGGATGAACGGAGTATTTGGAATTATGGGCTTCTTGGAGGATGACATCACGAAGTCCTCCAAAGATTGGAACCCATATTCGTCCATATAATCGTAGAATTCCGTCCTTGCTAAGAGTTAACTGCTCCTCAGTTACTCCTAACTTTTCATTAGGATAGTTAGCTTCCAACACAGCTTCCTTCTGTGCAGCTAACACCCTTTCTATCAAACTGTTCTTTATTTCCATGCGCTTGGCATTGATTCGAATGGGTTTAACCCTTTCCTTTCTGCTCAAGGCGTCAGCGACTACATTCGCTTTGCCGGGATGGTATTTGATTTCACAATCATAATCATTTAAAGTTTCCATCCAACGGCGTTGCCTCATATTTAATTCTTTCTGATTAAATAGATGCTGGAGGCTCTTGTGATCAGAATAGATCACAAACTTGATTCCATAAAGATAATGCCTCCACAGTTTTAGTGCGAACACAACGGCACCCAATTCCAAGTCATGGGTGGTGTAATTCTTTTCGTGCACCTTTAACTGTCGTGATGCATAGGCAATCACCTTGCCTTTCTGCATAAGCACACACCCCATGCCAGTGTGTGATGCATCACAATAAACTACAAATTCTTCAGCGCCTTCAGGTAAGGTAAGCACAGGAGCGTTGCTCAACTTTTGTTTCAAAACATCGAAGGACTCTTGCTGCTTAGGGCCCCAAACGAACTTTGCTTTCTTCTTGGTCAAGGAAGTTAGGGGTGCAGCAATCCTTGAAAATTTTTCAATGAAACGCCTGTAGTATCCTGCCAATCCCAGGAAGCTACGAATCTCCGTAGGTGTCTTTGGCTCTTGCCAATTCATCACTGCTTCAACCTTAGCGGGATCCACCTGGATACCATGCTCACTGACCACGTGCCCAAGGAATTGGACTTCTCGTAGCCAAAATTCACATTTAGAGAATTTGGCGTAGAGCTTCTCCTGATGTAGCAGTTTGAGAATACAACGAAGGTGCTTCTCATGGTCAGCTTGATTCTTAGAATAAATGAGGATGTCGTCGATGAAAACGATGACAAATTTATCCAAGTAAGGTTTGCAGACGCGATTCATGAGATCCATGAACGCGGCTGGTGCATTAGTGAGCCCAAAAGGCATCACTAGGAACTCGTAGTGACCGTAACGAGTCCTAAATGCAGTCTTGTGAACGTCTTCATCCTTCACTGATGTGCGTGAAAGTGTCGTATATTTTAGGTGTATATTTTAAGCCCTTTTTAACACTTATTTTAGCCAAGTTTTAAATTTATAAAACACGATATTTCACTAACACTAAACACACATATGGGCAAGTGCACCCATCGTTGAGTGTAGTATAGCGTTGGTAAGATACCGAGGTCGTCCAAGGACACAAGAGCTTTTAATACCGGTTTATCCTCAACGTCTAACCAAAATAAAAGTTTAGAAAAATGTTTTAAACTAAGAAAAATAAAAACTAACTAAAATGCTGAAAATAAAAATAAAATAAAAACAGATAGACAAGATGAATCACTTGGTTCCGACTCGTATCTAGTATAACCTTTGATTATTTCCGCACTTTTGCACATAATTAAGAGATTATCTTAGTTATTGTAGTAGGCCCCTCTTTTGAAGGTGACGTTACCCTCACCCCAGTAGTTTGAGTCAGCAGGGATACAATCCTAAAGGGGTGGATTATTGGAAGATAATGAATTAAGTTATTAATGCAGTATTGTGGTAGGCCCCGCTTTTGGCGGTGACGTTACCCTCGACTAAGTAGTCTGAGTCAGCAGGGATACAGTCCTAAATAGCCGGGTTATAGTATTAATAGTAGTTAACTTATGAGGGGATCAAAGAGTTTGGACCCCCGCCATCCAATACCGTGAAGTATTGAAGGATGTCCTACTAAATTTGACCCAGGTCCATTGCAGGACCTCTAAACGCTGAACAATGGCAAGACCTTTACCAAACCGTTCCCTTAACCCCCTACCAGGTAGCCAACATACCTCCATATAGACCGTGGAGATATGAATGGTGAAAATCCTTTATTTTATATAGACAGTAAAATAATGCCAAGACACCACGGACAAACGATAAGGAAAGATCACCTTCAACATAAGTAACTAGTTATTAAAGTCATTAATACAAAACCAAATAAAAAGTGCAAAAGATTAGAAATAAAAAGTATTATACTAGACACTTTGTCTTCACCAAGTGATGTAAGAGACTTAGGCAAACATGGCCTTGATTGTCAAGAACTCTTACGATCAATCTTGGATCCCGAGACGACTCACACACTCTATGATGGACAATGGATGATGGTGGTGGATGATGGTGTTGTGATGGTGGTGGGTGATGGATGAAGTGTGAGAGAGGTGGTGTGCCAAGGGATGAGTTGCAATGAAACCAAGCACTCCTATTTATAGGCTGAACAGAGGCCTGGGCACGGCCCCGTGTTCGCTGGGCACGGCCCCGTGCCCGTCTGACACTCTCTCTCTTCATTAATTGTAATTCGCAATTACAATTAATGCGCCTGCAGTACTTTCGGCACGCCCCCGTGTCCGCTGAGCACGGCCCGTGGTGGGCAATAGAAGCTTCTATAGGTTTGTCTTTTCTGCTGCTTCTTGGGCACGGCCCCGTGCTGGCTGAGCACGGGGCGTGTTCAGCCTTCTGTTTTCTCTATTTTGCTTTGGAAGGTGCCGTTGAGGGTTCGGGCAATCCACTAATGTTCCTTTTCTTGTATTTATGTTGGATTTAGCTGTCTTTTTGCTTCTTTTGCGTTTTTGAGCTCATTTAATCCTGAAAATACAAAAGGAAGACAAAAACACTCTTTTTCCAATATTAGTACTAAAAAAGGGTTAGTTTTATGCCTCATTTGATGTAATTTATATGTTGCATTTTACACACATCAAATACCCCCACACTTGAACTTTTGCTTGTCCTCAAGCAAAACTCTTTAATATTTGGCTTACACTCCCAAATGGAATGGGTAGAAGAGAAGGTTTTTGGGCTTGTCATAGAGTGTCGGGATTTCCAAGATCTTTTTAGGTTTTATTTTTATTTATTTACACTCCTATTCGTAATGATTTATTTAGAACTGTTCATAAAAGGAATTACTTATTTGGGCATAACATGCCTTTTTTAAAATTTTATTTATATACAAGTTCACATACCTCACGGGGAAATCACTCACACTCGGCCGAAAGTGTATTTTTAGTGAATCACTCGAGAGCGGCATGGAACTTATTCCTACCATAGGCTTGCCAAGAAATCAATCCTCCTCCTTTTTAACTTTTATACCTTTGTAGATATCAAGAGGACTTTGTGGGTTAAGGGTTGGCTAGGGTTAAAGGTAGGTGGTTGGGTTAGTGGTTAGTAGAAAAAGGGCTAAAAAGCGTAACAAGTGTCGGTTTTCGTATTATTATTATTATTATTTTTTTTTTTTGATGAAGCTTTTATTCAAACAAAGTTATTTTTGATTACTTTGTTTGTTTATTTTCTTTTTGCTTCAATTTTTTTTTTTTTTTTTTTTTTTTTTTTACGAAGAACCGAACTTGTTACTAAAATAAAGGGTTAAAATTGAAAAAGGTTTTGGTGGGTGAAAGGGTTTTTGTTTTGGGTGATGAAACGAAAAGGTTTAGGCTCAAAGAGGTTAACTAGGGGGATTTTTTTTTGGGTAGGTGGTAAAAAAAAAGAAAAATAATGGTGTAGAAATGAAAAAGGGTTAGTCCTAATGCCTCTATCATTTACTTACTCGGGTTTAAGTTGATAAGGACCGGGAATGTATTGTCATGGCAAGTTCTAGAGTCGTAAGAACCAAACGGCTATTCACACAAGAAACGAAAAATGAGCATTTAGTCAAATGATATGAAATTGTGTGCTCAATAAAGGCTCAAAACTCACTTTTGTGGGAATGGGTTTTTATGTGATCAAGTATATATAATCAAATTTTAAATAAGTTTGTCATGCCTTTTCATAATTTTCTTATGTTGGTTCTTTTTATCACTACGCTATCGGTTGTAAATTTGTAAAAATATAACCTTTTTGAGAGCTTGAATTTCCCGAGTTAAACCTAGACAAGTAAAAAAAATTGAAATTTTTTTTTTTTTTTTTTTTTTTGAAAAAATTTGGGGTGATTAGCGGTTCCAATAGAGTTTTGTGTAAGGCTTGTATTTAGGACTTGCAAAATTCAAGGTTTTAGCATCCCCCCCACACTTAAATTACACATTGTCCTCAATGTGTTCCAAAAATAAATTTTTAGGTTGATTAGATGTGTAAAATAGTGTTTAAAAAGCGAAAATTTGTGTTACTGGGCACTGAACACGGCCCCGTGTTATCCGGGCACGGCCCCGTGTTCAAGTGCCAGTAACAAAATTGAAATAAGAGGAACAGAAGTCTGGACACGGGGGCGTGTTGGGTGAACACGGCCCGTGTCCAGTTACCTGTACTGGGCGTTTTCTGCAGGTGGTCCGACACGGGGTCGTGTTGGTTGGGCACGGCCCGTGTTGAACCTTCTGAAAGGGAGAAAATTGTCGGGTTGCCTCGTTCTTGTGCATGGGATCATTTTTCTCGTTCCCCTTTTTATCCTTTACCACCATGAGTGTGTTTTATTCATTACAAACCATCCAAACATTAAAACCATCATTTCATTTCATTTCATCATAGAGAGAACTTACATACTCCTAAATTAAACTAGATAAAAGAAATAACAAACCACGGAGTCCTAGCCTTTTCTTTATTTTAATTTAGCAAAATTTCCAAGAAATACTAAATCTTGGTTAAACAAGGCCTTAGTGAACTCCTTATTCCGAGTGCGGTTCTCCTCAAATGTCGGCGAGCCATTCTTCTATCTCCCTTGGAAGGAGAAAAGAAGGCTCGTTGGCATTAGTTTGAGGAGTTTCAACTTCCACCGGGATCTCTTGTTGGTGTACCATGGGAGGTTCCGCCGGAAAGTCTTCCCACCCGGTAGGGTTGTTGATTCCGAGAGCCAGGTTCCAATCCTGCTGAGGAAGGACTGGTTCCATTGGTGGTGTTACAAGAATATTTAACCTCTGGTGCAAGAGGTTAATTTCTTGGAAGCTGCTTTCAAGTCCCATCGTAAGATCGTTAATACGGTCGATAAGGACCTCCTCTACTGAAGTCATTTCATCGAGAGCCTCCCTTAATGCTATCACATAGTGAACAAGTGTAGCTTCAATGGAGGGTCTTCTTCCTCTTCGGTTGTTTGACGAATGCACAGAAGATGTATCGCTGTTTTCACTCGACATCCTACGAAAAATAAACTAAAAATAGTTTATTTAATGAAACAGTAACCGGACACGGCCCCGTGCTCACTGAGCACGGCCCCGTGTTCATCTTTCTGCAGAGTTTTGGAACAAGGAAACTTGTATTTTTAAGTTATTTTCTGAATGTTGTAGGCCCTTTTTTGGCTACTATAACTTAAAACCATGTTTCACAACATGTTTTTACCAAGATTCTTTGAACAAAACTCATTTATCCCTACCATAGAGTTGGAGGAATTCCAAACTTTCAATGGTAGTTCTTGGAGAAAGATGAAGAAGAAGGAAATTACTAAAAGAGGAAGGGACAAGATGGGTTGTTGGAACCTTCTTTTAGACTTACCTAGGATAGTTTGAGAGAAGATTCCTGCAAATCTCTGCCCCAAGTTGGTCCAAATGTGCAGAATTCTTGGCTGCATTTATAGAAAATGACAGCAACCTGGACACGGCCCCGTGTGTAGGTGGAGTTCTGACACAGTTTGTCCGTATTCTGACGTACTGATCAGAAAGGAATCTTTCGATGGACACGGGGGCGTGTTGGCTGGATACGGCCCCGTGTCTACGGACTGTTTTATGAAGTTTGTCTAGTTTTTAAGGAACTTGTTTGTATCGGGTGGTTCCTGACTGGTTGGAACAACCCCAAAGTGCCTAATATACCTTAATTGTCCTAGACTAAGGCGAGAACGCAAGAGGTTGTCGGTGAGGGTAATTCCTATTTTCATTCTAGGTGGACAAGTCCAACCCTTTTCCGGGCTCTTGTTAAAGAAGGTATATGCCGAATCGCTCAGGTCTATGTATGCACCGAACGAAGTCGATGGAGAGTCCTTCACGGCACAATCAACACAGGGACGACTATCGTCCAAGTCTTTGCTAGGTACGAAGGTATTTTCGGGAGCAACGAGGTTGTCGGAATGCGGTTCCAACATTTCTTCATGGGTATCGTCTTGGGGCGGATTAATAAAATCCTTCCTAAGCTCTTCTATCCATTTCAGAATTAGCTCTTCTAGTTGAAATAATTCGCTAAGGAACATTTCCCCTAGAATATCTGGCTGGGCGCATTCGAGGGAGAAATAGTGCTTATTTTTACTTTCGCCCCTCTTAAGGTTGTGAAAAGATCGTGGGTCCATGTAGTGGGGCCTATAATTTAGGAAGTAGCATTTTACTTCTTCATGTTCGCCACCACATAATTGACACCACGTACCATAAGAGTGCCGAAAGTAAAAATAATTACTATCACTCATGTTTATGTCAGAAATTACCAACCGTCGGGATCTAACGGTTCTGTTTTCAGTAACTGAAACTTGGGCATGGGGGCGTGTTGAGTGAGCACGGCCCCGTGTTCAGCTTACTGTCTGATGTAAAACAGGATTGCCAGTTCCAATGATTGAGCACGTGGGCGTGTTCAGCGGGCACGGCCCGTGCTGAGCTCTGCAGAAGCTGAAAAACTAAGAAAATCCTAAAAAAAAATAAAAGATGATTAGGCCGTTGATTCCTAACTTTCTTAAAATCCTTGTGTCCCCGGCAGCGGCGCCAAAAACTTGATGTGCGTGAAAGTGTCGTATATTTTAGGTGTATATTTTAAGCCCTTTTTAACACTTATTTTAGCCAAGTTTTAAATTTATAAAACACGATATTTCACTAACACTAAACACACATATGGGCAAGTGCACCCATCGTTGAGTGTAGTATAGCGTTGGTAAGATACCGAGGTCGTCCAAGGACACAAGAGCTTTTAATACCGGTTTATCCTCAACGTCTAACCAAAATAAAAGTTTAGAAAAATGTTTTAAACTAAGAAAAATAAAAACTAACTAAAATGCTGAAAATAAAAATAAAATAAAAACAGATAGACAAGATGAATCACTTGGTAAGACACCACGGACAAACGATAAGGAAAGATCACCTTCAACATAAGTAACTAGTTATTAAAGTCATTAATACAAAACCAAATAAAAAGTGCAAAAGATTAGAAATAAAAAGTATTATACTAGACACTTTGTCTTCACCAAGTGATGTAAGAGACTTAGGCAAACATGGCCTTGATTGTCAAGAACTCTTACGATCAATCTTGGATCCCGAGACGACTCACACACTCTATGATGGACAATGGATGATGGTGGTGGATGATGGTGTTGTGATGGTGGTGGGTGATGGATGAAGTGTGAGAGAGGTGGTGTGCCAAGGGATGAGTTGCAATGAAACCAAGCACTCCTATTTATAGGCTGAACAGAGGCCTGGGCACGGCCCCGTGTTCGCTGGGCACGGCCCCGTGCCCGTCTGACACTCTCTCTCTTCATTAATTGTAATTCGCAATTACAATTAATGCGCCTGCAGTACTTTCGGCACGCCCCCGTGTCCGCTGAGCACGGCCCGTGGTGGGCAATAGAAGCTTCTATAGGTTTGTCTTTTCTGCTGCTTCTTGGGCACGGCCCCGTGCTGGCTGAGCACGGGGCGTGTTCAGCCTTCTGTTTTCTCTATTTTGCTTTGGAAGGTGCCGTTGAGGGTTCGGGCAATCCACTAATGTTCCTTTTCTTGTATTTATGTTGGATTTAGCTGTCTTTTTGCTTCTTTTGCGTTTTTGAGCTCATTTAATCCTGAAAATACAAAAGGAAGACAAAAACACTCTTTTTCCAATATTAGTACTAAAAAAGGGTTAGTTTTATGCCTCATTTGATGTAATTTATATGTTGCATTTTACACACATCATTCACCTTCAACTGATGGTAGCCTGACCTCAGATCAATCTTTGAGAAGTAACTTGCCCCTTGAAGCTGATCGAACAAATCGTCGATCCTGGGTAATGGATATCTATTCTTGATCGTGACTTTATTAAGCTCGCGATAGTCGATGCACAGACGCATCGACCCATCCTTCTTCTTGACAAACAAGATTGGCGCTCCCCAAGGAGATGAACTAGGTCTAATGAAACCCTTAGTCAGCAATTCATCTAGCTGCGTCCGCAACTCCTTCATTTCCGTGGGTGCCAATCTGTATGGAGCTCTAGCAACTGGTGCTGCTCCGGGGATGATATCGATCCTGAATTCCACTTGTCTATCTGGTGGCAACCCAGGTAGATCTTCAGGAAACACTTCTGGGTATTCAGAAATGACAGGGATGTCTTCTAACTTCGGTTTAGGCTCCTCGATAATCACTTGCGCCATGTAAATTACACACCCCTTCTTCAAACACTTGGAAGCCTTGAGCATAGTCACGTGCTCAGGTAGTCCATACTGGGTATCTCCCCGAATGGTAAGTGACTCACCAGACGGAGTCTTTATCACTACTTGTTTCATGTTACAGACGATTTGGGCCTGGTTATGAGATAACCAGTCCATACCCAGAACTATGTCAAAACCGGCTAACTTAAACGGAAGTAGAGACAGAGGAAAAGAATGGTTCTTAATGGATATAACACATCCATCTAACACAGTAGAGACGGTTTCTATGGTACCATCTGCTAACTCTACCTCATAGTTTGCGTTTAAGGTTTTGACAGGTAAATTCAACAATTTACAAAACTTATGATCTACGAAAGACTTATCTGCGCCTGAATCAAAAAGTACTCTTGCAAAGACATCATTTACAAGAAAAGTACCTGTTATGACATTATCGTCCTGCACAGCTTCTTTCGCGTCCATTCTGAAGACTCTGGCATTAGTCTTCTTAGCCTCCTCAGGCTTCTTGTTGTATTTCGGGCAGTTGGTCTTGATGTGCCCCTTCTCATTGCAACGGTAACACGTTGCGTCTTTTATCTTTTTGCAATCCAGTGTTTTATGATCCGTGGACTTGCAAATTCCACAAGCAAAGGATTTTGACTGGGTCTGAGAGTTCGACTCCAGTCTGCACTTTCCATAGTGCTGCTTCTTGCAAATTTTACACTTGGGCTTCTCATCAGACTTACGCCCATCCTTCCTCGACTCAGATCCCTTCTTGTTATCACCGTTCCCACGGTGTTTCTTGTTCGACCTTCGCGAACCATCATCTTCACGCTTCCTCTTCTCGGCCTCCTTATTCCTCAGCGATCTCTGTCGGACCGCATCCAGAGTGAGGGATAAGGAAAGGTCAGTTACAGACCTGAAGGTGACTGGCCGAGAAGCTTTTACACTGGCCTTGATCTCGGGTTCTAAACCACCAATAAAGCGAGCGATTCTTTTTGGCTCCGGGGTTACCAGGTAGGGAACCAACCGAGACAGCGTATTGAAGCTTGTCAGGTAAGCTTGACAGTCGAGGTTCTTCATCACCAACGATAGAAAGTCAGATTCTATCTTCTCCACCTCATGTTGAGGGCAGAAGTTATCCTTGATCAGGGCAATGAATTGATCCCACGACATGCTATACAACGGGATCTTTCCGGAGGCCTCCATCAGAGATCTCCACCATGCCAATGCTTCACCCTTGAAGGACTGTGACACAAACTTAACTATATCCCTTTCAGCGCACCCGCTGATATCTACCACCGTGTCCATCTCGTCCAGCCAAGTCATACAATCGACGGCTCCTTTTTCCCCAGTAAAATCCCTGGGCTTACAAGACACGAAGTACTTATAGGAGCAACCCTTGTTACCGGGCTCTTGATGCAGTACTAAATGCTGAGATGGGATACTTTGACGGTTGGTGGACTGACGGTCATCACCATCTTTCTTGGGTCCATTCTTTTTGGGAGGAGGCTTGTTATGAGCCTCCGAATGTGTCATGGGCTTTGATTGTGAAGCGGAGTGGGTCCTACTTCGAGTACCACTGTATTCCTCATACTGTCTATCCAAAGCCTGAGTAATAGCGCCGTCTATGATTGCCTTTAATTCAGCACCTGTTAATGTAATCTGGGCGTTCTCATTTGGCTCCACTGGATGGCTATTTACTTCATTTGATTCAGCCATTTGTATTGAACTGTTGCAGAAAACAAGGTCAATAGTTTATTTGGGAGTTTATTATGGAATTACCCCTTAGGGTAACTCGTTAACCATGGTAAACAGAGACCATATTTGGTTAACTTATTAATCGTATTAATTTAGGATTTCAATTAAAATTTATCCTAAACATAAACAATAACAATATATATTAGCACATAAGGCTTAGTCACATGGACAAATTAAGTTATAAGCTATGATTTTAGGGAATCAAGGCTTTTAAGGTTTAAATATATTTTATTACCTTTTTCAGACAGTGAGTCAAAGCTACAACTGTCTTTTGGCTCATGTAGAAATGAGCAAGGCCCGTAGGCATTATATTACCAATGTATGGTAAGGTCTGATCATCTTAATTGATGATCTTAACCCATGATTCAGAGATCATATAGCTGGGTTTGGAATCTTCTAAAGAATCCTTATATATATAAGAATGACATGTGATTTTTAACGAATCACTTCTGCCAGGAGTGTTAACATGTTTTAAGATGTTAACAGGGATTTGAATCTTTTAAACAGGTCTTACCATTTTGGCCCGGTCTTATATTTGACACGAGGCTAGGTTTCACAATTTAAGATCCTTAATTAAATAATTACATAGGCAGATTAATTTAAAAGGAATGATTTTAATTTATTTATTTCATTTGTAATTATTTATGCACAAAATGGCAAACATGAAATTTATAAAAACAACATTCCATTAATTTATTCAAACCATTACACACTTGCCCTAAACGGGTCTTTCAAATTACAAACTTACCCACACAGGGGTTAAATAACACACATGCCCACGCAGGGGCTAAATATCATACATGTCCACGCAGGGACTCACACTAACAATACACCCACGTAGGGGTTTAATCAAACAAGCATGCCCACGCAGGGGCTCAAAGTAACATAACAAATATACCCACGCAGGGGCTCAACAGTAAATACAGGAGAAAATAACTGCGGAAGGATTCAACGATCCTTCTTGTTCTTCCCCTTGATCAATCCCACTAATCCCTGGAAGAATGTTTGCCTCTCCCTGCGGTCCTCATGAACTACCCGTTCAACTTGATTTATCCTTTGCAGGATTTCTTCATGTTCGAGTGGTGAGAATCTAGGTGGCTGCGATTGAGTCAGGATGATGGGTCTAGGAGGTATCGCGTATCCTTGTGTCGGGTAACTCACCCCCCATGGATCCCCATAGGGTCCTTGGGTGTTGTAGTTCGCTGCTAACATGTGCGGATCAGCCTCCGCGTACCCATAGTCGTGTTGCGTTGGGGGTTCAAACGGGTTGTATCCCATGCCACTCGTATATGCCGGGATTGGGTTATCAAATCCCATCGGCGGTGGTTGTAGTATAGCAGGGTTGGAGGGTCCACCCATTTGTGGGTCCTCCTGGTATGGCGGGTAGTGACTAGCACTTGACTGACGTGGGGAGCTAAAATGAAAGTCCCCTGGTCGCACCGACATGCGGGCACCGGTTCTCCTACGCCTTGGCGGTTGAGGAGGTGCCGGCTGAACTGGTGGCGGTGGAGGTGGTGGCGTAACTGCCACGAATCGGTGATCCTCGGATGAATCTTGATGATGCGGCTGTGGCTGTGGCTCCTGCTGCTGCTGAGACTACTGCTGCTGATGCTGCCCATGAGACTACGAGTGGTGTGATGGTGTATAATACCACTGGTGTTGGTCGAACAGGGCTTGGAAACTGTCTGGACCACCATAGGGTGATCCGTGAAAGGACGATCCGTCGGAGATTTCGATCGGATGGTTTGGAGTACCGCTTGCCGGCATGACGGGGTCCGTATCCTCGTCCATATCGTCTGCGTGATCTCCTGAAAAGTGGTCCTCTGGACCCAGTGGGTTAAAACCCACGGGCTCTGGTATGAACCCAACCGGGTTAAACTGTCCCCGAAAAGCAGGTGTAGGGTCTCCATATGAATGATGAGATAGGGATCTCTGAAGTGGTATGTAGGACGGTTGAGGGTTATTGGGTTCATAAGGATTGAGAGCAGGAGGTGTGGAAGTATGCGAAACTGACCGTCTGGCTGGCTCGTACTGGTTTCTTCGGTTTTCCCGAGGGTCGTCACTCTCGGTGTTGGATGGAGCTCGCCTTCGTGAAGGTCCAGCTTCATGATCGTTGGGGGCGGTAACTGGCCCCTTTCCACGTCCTCGTGTTCGGAAGAATCTAGGAGGCATTTTGTTGTTCCTGTCAATAAGGCATAAGATAACAATAACAAAATATAAAATTTAAAGGACAAAACAAAAACCGAATAAAGTGGAATTTGTCCTATGCTATAAGTCTAGACTCGAAGGTTTAGATATGTGCAATTGTGTAACTGAGATTAAACACAAAAGGCTAGTGTTTAATTCACTCAGTGTTGGCTCTGATACCAACCTGTCACACCCCGATTTCCACGTGTCACCGGTGGGCCCAGTGGGGATTATCGTGACGTGGTTGGCAACGTAATAGTCAAACAACACAATATAATAATGCACAGCGGAAGCAAATTTAAAAAAATAAGATACAACCGAATTTATTTATTTTAATCAAAGTCACAATATCCGGTGTTTATCCACAGAACGGATCGAAACAAAAATAACATTTATGGTTCAACAGACTTCTGGCATCCTAAGCTTGCGAGACTTCTATTGATGCTTAGTAGACAATCCAGCCAAATTTCGTTTAGTACCTGCATTCAGTCTTTTTGGGAAAATACGTCAGTTTACACTGGTAAATACATTCAACTGACTCATTTTGGAAATGATTGAAAATTGGTTTGGATGCACGTGGCATAAACATTTTATTTAACTTGGGAGAATTATTTAATATTATAATCTTGTGAACGAATTACATGTTACTTATGCGTTCAGTAGCCCGAATCAAATCCGGGTTAAAGATCAATAGACACACCACTTTAAGTGAGTTATACACGGGAGTACGCCTACACCCCGTGCTCAGGTCGTGGCCATCTCGTAAGATGATGCCAGGGATATCCGGGACATGGTCATTAACCCCCCAAAGGCTGTAAAGTAAACAAGACTGTTTAAACGAGCCGATCAAATTATTCAACTACCCACTAAGCGTGGAGATTTGATGCTCGATCAAGCGGTACGCTATGTACCGTAACCCAAGCCCTTATAGGGAAAATAAGTTAAAAGTATTTACCTGATGCAAGTATAAATCACAATAAGCAGAATGCACGTAGCTTTTACTGTTTCTCCTAATCTGGAACGAAGGTTTAATATAACCTATTAGAATGCTAACGGGTCTTTTATCAAGCTAAAGCTTAGACCGGCTAGTTTCAAGATACGGTTCGTACGCACGATTAAGCGAAGACCGGATAGAATGTGATTCAGACCCGACAAGTTTGAAGACTTGCTTAATATGGGTTTATTATTCACATTCTGGATTTTGAGATAAAACCGTTAAGGTTTGACCCGTTTCGGCTAGTTTATGTAAACTTGTTACATAAACCGAACCGTACGCGTAATAAGCGTGACGGGTAGTCATGAGAGCTATATACATGTTTCCTAAGTTAATTATGTCTCAAATATGTTGTGGCATCAGTAAGGTGTCTTTCGTTATGCCCGAAACGTGTTTAAACACAAACTAGGCCCCGTAGGGGTAGTTTGGTCATTTAAAAGTTTATAAAAGAGTTTAAGTGACAACCTGTGTTACAGGTCTGATGTAATCAGCAAATATACTCAATTTGCTAAGTTACATCAGTAGGTTAAAGCATGTATGTGAAACCTATCATTTTTAATCAACTAGGCCCCGTAGGGGTATTTTGGTAATTTCACATAAGCCGAAAAGCTCAAAACTGAAGTCTGAGTTTATCAACCTTTGCTTACTGTTAAAATATTAAGATTTGCCTCTTATATCAGTAGGTATCAACCCGGGTATGTCCAATATGATTTTAAAACATACTATGCGTTAAAACGCTAATTAAGGCGATTAAAGGCTATTACCGGGTTTGATACTTAAATCTGATATTTTTATATTTCCAGAAGGCTTAAAATAATTTATTTAACATAACTAATCAGTAGCAAAAGGTTTGGAGTCGTTTAGATGTGTAAAACTCATTTTATGGCCCGTAAGGGCAAAACCGACAATTACCGAATTAAGCCTACGACTATGAGTTATGCTCAGCCTAAAATCAATTAAAAATCTTTAAAAATCCCAAAATAATATATTACATCAGTGGGTAAAAGATTTGATACCAAAAAGTATGTTTAACTAGGCTATACGCTAATTACGCCATCTTATTAACATAAAGCATTAATTTTACGATAACGAGCATAACTCTTAATCTACAAGTCAAACTGATGTCAAACTTTGCATACAAGTCTATATATCAGTAACAAGGGTTTCTACACTTTTACATTTTCATAAAACACGTTTTAAGGTAATAAGGGCATAACGGTCAACATATGAGCAATTAACGGAAATATGCATATTAATTGGATAACTAGTGAACCAAGGTGTATAATCACAGAGGGTTGTTCTAACATGTAACCTAGTCCAATTAAAGCTCTGAGGCATTTCTAAAACATGCCTAAACGGGTCAGAACTGAAAGTCAAAGTGAAAGTCAAACTATGTGACTTTCGGTTTCGAACCGGGTCTAAACAGGAAATAGTCGGGTTGAACATGTTTGGACATGTTCTTACACTAATTACTAAGTTATAACAATGATCAAACAGGTTATATATGTCCTAGATAGCTAATTATGCATAAATGACATTTTAAGCATTATGTTGACTTTTTAATTAAAAGTTTGACCCGACATTAGACCTGGTTAGAGTGGTGATCAGGGGAAACCCTTTTGAGGTTTTATTACCCACATAAATACCAACTCATAACTACTTTTAATTCGAGATATGACTGAGCCATTATTGACTAATCTCGAAGTCAAACCGTAATTACGACGGTTTGACTTTTAGCTAATTAACTAAGCTAAACTCAAACAAACAAGAACTAGCAGACTTACAAGAGTCCTATGCACGAGATTGATCACTTGAGGCTGCTTGATAGCTCCAGAAATGATCCACAAATGCAGGAGAAGGTGTGAGAAATGTTTGAGACATTGAAGGCCTATTTATAGTAAAGTCACTCACCATAGATGATTGACAAACAAGTCTAGGACTGACCATGAGTTACCAACATGTGTCCTACATGTTTAGGGGTTGTTTTAGGGGTCAAGTGAAGTGGAAAATCGAGTTAAAGTCGCCCACAAACGCACCTAGCAGGCCCCTATGCGTAAAGTTCGGATTCTGCCCAGACATGGCAGTGGCGTAGCGCCACTGCTAGAGCCTTCAGGCTCGCGCTACGCGACCCCCTAGTGGGTCAGCCAAACAACTTTCGTAAATTTGCATTTTTAGTCCTTGTCTCTTCAAACTTCGAAAAGGCTCTTGTTCCTTGCATTTCTTGCATTATGATCCTTCAACCTTGATCAAGAAGGGCTTTAAAATATATACCCACTTCGTTTAGTCCTCGGTTAACTTTGTTGTTACCCGAAAAGTTCTAACTTTCGACGTTTACGCTTTAACACTTCGCACACGAGTTTGATCATAACTTTCTCATACGATTACGAAACTTTATGAAATTTATGTCGTGTATTCTAGTGAGCATAATTAATAGTTACAAAGCTTCGGGTTCGTCAAAAGGTCACTCAGAGGTATAAATTAAACATGTTGACACAATTAGCCCCAGTAGTTTGTAATCTCTCACTTTTAGCTTCGTATGATCCATGATTTATTCGTTTGAAGGTATGAGCATCATGTAGGGTTAATGTACAATATATTTATTCACAATTGACACTTAGAATACGTATATTCACATACTTTCCATGTTTGTCAACTTTAGTCCTTCCATAATATTTCTTTCACACGTTTAACATTTGACACGTGTCTACACATTATAGGACGTGAATTTTCGAGGTGTTACATCCTCACCCCCTTAAAATAAATCTCGACCCGAGATTTACTGAAATAAGTAAGGGTACTTTTCTTTCATCGTGGATTCAACCTCCCACGTGAATTTGCAGAATGCTGTACTTGCACCACACTACAACTTCAACGCCCATAGCATAATGTACATCACAAGCGGTAGCAGCCGTCTCCAGATTGTGCGAAACGACGGGTCACAGTTGTTTGATGACTGGGTGCAAGAGGGTCAGCTGATTGTGGTTCCACAGGACTTTGTAGTGATCAAGAAAGCCGGGGAAGAAGGATGCGAATGGGTGGCGTTCAAGACCAACGACAACGCGATGACAATGCAGTTGGCCGGACGTTTCTCGTACATCCATGCGCTCCCAGAGGAAGTGTTGATGAACTCGTACAACATCTCACGAGAAGATGCTAAGATCTTCAAGTATAGCCGGAAGGAAGGTGTGGTTTTGGGCCCATGGTCTCGGTCTATCTCACCCATAAAAAAGCCCGAGAATGTTGTCTATCATCTCAACTAAAAAATAAGCAAATTGTCGCTCCCACAGCAACGCGCGGGTTCCCCACTAGTATAATTTTATATCATTAATTTATTGTACCCATATATTTGATATCAACATTATTCATCGTTACATAACATAAAGGAATACATAAACATCATCACACACATATCCATAGTGGATATCATCATTATTCATCCTTACATTACATATATTAAAATACGAATCAGTATCCCTTAACACACCTCCTAGTTGTTACATGGGGACGGAAACACAGAACAAGAGTGTAATATATTCCTTAAACGTGCATTCCGAAAAAGTGAACTCGTCCGTATACTGGTAAATCACATCTATCATTCGTGTAAGATTAACAAGTGGGGTAAGTATTTCCATTGGGACCTCTGTTGGCTTTAGGCATCCCTCATTTATATCTTTCCATCCATCTTCAATAATGTTTATGATCGACTCGATGGCAACATTTTCCGACACCCCAAAAGTCTTCATATAGGCTTCTACACCTGTAGCTGATGGAGCTCTTTCACGCTCAAACTTCATACACATGAAAGTAACATGTTATCAGATTAGATGCCACTATATTCAAAATCATTGTCATAGTAAAGTTTCAATATAAGTGTTACGAATTTAATACCGCAATAGTCATGAGATCACCGTGGAGTCTTCCGATGGTCTGTGAAGATGTTACGATCTTTGGATGACTTTCGTACCAAGCAATGACTTCTTCAGTGACAATTTTTCCCATACCACTCAACGCTGATTTATAAAGAAGACCATATCCAGAAGTAATTAACCCAATTTTCATATACTCTTCAAATGATGGCACCTCACTATGCCGCCATTCAGCTTCTTGAAGGTAGGCAGTAGCCATTTCTTGAAACTAGGTTCATAACAGAAATGAACGAAACATAATAAGATAAATACAAGTTTTATATACTGATTATACGTAAGAACTAATTTACAGTAAATCATACAGCCTTTTTGGAAGCCTCAATGAGATTGGTTGTTCCTTGTTGAGGTACTTGTTTGTTCCATTCAGCATACTGGTTGAGTATAAATTTATAGTATGGTTTAATATATTCAGGAAGTTGCGACATAGCAGTAATGTCCCACCTTAAAAGATCGAAACATGTTGAAGTGAAAGGATAAATCAATATATATGGTTTAACATTGTGAGATATACACAAATTAATACATCATCTTGATACACTAGCATAATAACCAATACCTGTTTATTGCTTGTGTTAGAACTCGCATCTCTTCAATCGTAGCATATGCGTCATATGTGTCATCTAACACCACAAGAAGAAGGATCACTTTGGTTGTCATGATGCGCGCTTGGGAGTAATAAGGCTCCAAGTATATTGCCAATATCCATACATAGCACTCCGCCACTCTATCTCTTACATAGGGTGTTTTCACTTGTGATTGCATGTCCTTCCACCACCTAAAGTAAAACATAAATACTTGATGCATTTCATAATGAGTCGAAGATCAAAAGTATAACTTAAAGTTAAGGTTTTTTATTTTTTGAAAGACAGGAGAAAACTAGAAAATATATATCTCAGTCAATGTTTTTCGTACATAGAATAAGTGCTAGGATCAAATATAAAGTGCAAAATCAACATAGAAGGGTAAGAAGAATTTTTGTTTATTTATTTTTGATATGGAGGGTTGAGATTAGTTTTGGTAGGGGAAGAGGGGGGGGGGGGGGGGGGAATTAGGAGAACAAAATTTATTTTAAAACGTCCGTAACTTTTTCATATGACGCTATTTTTTACAAAAAAAAAATCACCATTTTTTCATATGATTTCATTTTTAACAAAAAAAATATCAACACTTTAATAACGAGTGTTTTATTTTAATTTTTAAGATGAGTATGATATTACTATATAAAAATAAAATAAAAATACATTTTTACTGTGTTTCAATGCACTATGTTAAAAGTTCAAGTAATTGTGTTTTTCTACTGGGTTTTAGTTATTACGTTTTGTATTAGGGTTTCTATACATTGTTTTATTATCGAAACCTATAACATAATATTTTTTTGGGTTCTTTTGGATTATGTCCATTGTGTATCTATTATCAGAACCTATAACACAATGTATGACACAATGAAAATGGTGTCATATATTAGCTTTTCTATACACTGTGTTATTAGATTTGATTATTTTGTTTTTCAACTGTGTGGGTTTTCTATACATTGTGCTACAGGTTCTAGTCATTGTTTTAGTCTGTAATCCATTGTGTTTTAGTTTGTTTTTCCATTGTGTTTTTTATGTTTAATCTACTATTTATTTTGTTCTAGTCTACTGTTCATTGTGCTTTTAGTCTATTATCCATTTTTGTTTTAGTCTACTGTCTATTGTGTTTTTTATCTGATGACAGTTGTATTTTTTAGTCTATTTCATTGTGTTTTTAGTCTGCTTTACATTGTGTTTTTATTTTAATACTCGTTGTGTTTTAAGTTATGACTATTTGGTTTGATGCAACCGGGATTTAATTTTTTCTTTCCAAAAGTTAGCAATAAGATACTTATTTTAGAGATAAAAAGACGCACGATGGTAACTTATATATATATATATATATGGTAGAGATCCTAAAGGAAGTCCACCTTATTTGAGAAACTTGAGAAGCAATCTGAACCACACATTTTCCCTAAGCAAAAAATGCAAAAAAAAGGTGAAAAAATGTAAAAAGATTTTTTTTTTTTTGGAAAAATCGCAACTTTTACTTTAAGGATTAAATTTTTTATTTTTTATTTTTAAATTTTTATTTATTTATACACATGTGTATATTGTTAATCTTTTAACTATACATATATGTATATTGTCAATTATACATATATGTATATACATGTTTAAAATTGAAAAAATATGTGTTATAAATCCTAAACCTTAAACCATAAACCCTAAAGCTAAACCTTAATGCTAAACCCTAAACCCTAATGCTAAACCCTAATGCTAAACCCTAAACCCTAAAGCTAAACCCTAATTCTAAACCCTAAAGCTAAACCCTAAAGCTAAACCCTAATGCTAAACCCTAAAGCTAAAACTAAACCCTAAAGCTAAACCTTTAATGCTAAACCCTAATGCAAACCCTAAAGATAAAGCTAAACCCAAAAGTTAAAGCTAAACCCTAATGCTAAACCCAAAAGCTAAACCCTAAATACTATTGCTAAACCCTAATGCTAAACCCTAAAGCTAAACCCTAAACCATAAAGCTAAACCCTAAACCCTAATGCTAAACCCTAAATACTAATGCTAAACCCTAAATAACACTTATTTTTCAATTTTAAACATGTATATACATATATGTATCATTGACAATATACATATATGTATAGTTAAAAGATTAACAATATACACATGTGTATAAATCCTAAAAAAAAATAAAAAAATTTATCCTTAAAAAAAAGCTGCGATTTTTCCAAAAAAAAAAATGCTTTTTTTTTACCGTTTTTTTTGCATTTTTTTGCTTAGGGAAAATGTGTGGTCCAGAATGCTTCTCAAGTTTCTCAATTAGCCTATTACTTCTCAAATGATCATTATCCTATATATATTTAAACAAATGATTAAAAAAAGTTATGAACATTTTAAAAAATGGGTAGGGGGTAGCATGCGACTTGCATGTGCATGTTTCAAGGTATGTGACTTGCATGTGCATATTTTTTTTTTCTCTTAGACAAAATTACCTTTCCTACTTGATCTCTCCTTGGACATCTGTCACTTTACCCTTTTTAATTATTTTAGGTTTTATAGAATATCTTAACCCTATAGAATAATAACGCATAGGATCTCTCTTTGTATATTGAGATGATGCAATGCAAGATAACTATACAAATCTAACAAACTAATGAGATAAAGAACAATAAACAAATAGATAGAGATAACTAATCTAACTTATCTATAAACTGTAATCAAGAACTATAAGATACAGCATAGGTTAATAACATTAAATATTGCGAGAACACACAAAATAAAATGAATAGCCTATTTTTTTAATCCTAAAAATATAAGAACTAAATGAAAATGTTAAAAATGTAAGATTTATTATTTCTCATACTAGAATTCTAAACAAAATATGGAATATTTTCAATTTTTATATAACCTACACATATGTAGGTTATGTGTAGGCTAAATTTTAACTACATGTATATAGGTTATGTGTAGGTAAAATATATGGTTTTAATTTATGTATATATAATACATATCAATGTATGAATAATAATATTAAAAAAATATGAACATTAAATCCTAAAATTTAGTGATTTAGAGTTGTTTTTATTTTGCAATAATTAGTGTTCTTGAATGATCCTCATCATCAATGGCGGAGCTTGACCAAAAGTTTTGAGGGGGCGTAAACTCATAGGACCCACAAAATTTTCTCTATCGTAATGTTTCGGGTCGGGCCGACTATTTGATTTAGGTCGGGTCAAATAATAATAGTTCCAAATAAAACTAAAAAAATTTCATTTATTCAAAGGTCCCGTTCTTACATATAAAAAACTAAATATTGTTTTACAAAAAAAAGACCAATATATATATAATGGTACGAGATAAATGAAATCTGGACGTAGAGTTACAACTCAGCCCGACGATCTTTAAGATTTAAAGTGGTAACAAACTTTACTGTGATTTATATATTGTTTAAATATTTAGGCAAAATAATTGGAGGGGCGATCCTATATAATTTTAAATTTTTCGGACGAAAATTTGAAAATTACACACTTCTAACTGAAACATTAGAGGGAACGGGTGCACCTCCGGACACCTACTAACCTACGCCCCTGCTCATCATATATATATATATATATATATATATATATATAGGATAAAGATAGACAAAAAACCCTAAAATTCTTAGAAAACTCTGGAAACCCAAATCTCCACCCATTTTTACCCCACTTCCCGACATTTTTTTTTTTTTGAAAAAAATAACACATGTAATATACATGTTTTAGAGTGTCTTGGGCCAAAAAAAACAAAAAAGCGCCGAAGGGATTTTTTTAAAAAAAATAAACAAATTTCAGCCATGTCCGGTCGCCTAACATGTGTTAGCCAAAAATGTCAGAAATTGCTGAAATTTTTTTTTTTTTTTTTAAAGATTCTCTCGGCGCTTTTTTGATTTTTTTGGCCCAAAACTCTTAAAAACATGTATATTACATGTGTTAATTTTTTCAAAAAAAAAAAATGTCGGGAGGTTGGGTTTTCTAAGGTTTTTCATATAGATAGGGTTTTCTACCTAGCCTTGGCCTATATATATATATATATATATGTGTGTGTGTGTGTGTGGGAATCGCAAAAGAGCAGGAACCAGTGATCCATTATTTTTACTATACAAACACATGTAGAAATCATTTAAATAAAAAATTTATTTTTAAAAGATTTGTTTTTTTTTGCTTTTATTTAAATTTTTTATTTATTTTTTCTATTAAAACGACTTTTACATGTGTTTATATACAAAAACTATGAAAAAAAAAGTTAGGAAAAAATGAATGTTTTATATGTAAAGATATAACTTTTATGAGTTTTTACATTTTTACCTTTGTTTCTCCGGTTCCTCACTTTTTTTTAGTTTCCCAATGAACGTACCCTTACATAGATATAGGGTAGGGTTCAATGGGAAACACCCGCAAAATGGAGAACCGAAAAACCACTAATTTCACATAGAAAAAATCATTAAAAACAATTTTACATTAAGAAAAGAATCAATTTTACGTAATGTTTTTAGAGCCTTTTTCATATAATAAAAAATATATTTTTGTAATTTACCTTTTTACTTTCTTTTGAACTGTTTTTAAACTTTTGTTTCGATTTTTCAAAGTTTTTTTTAATTAAATGGGCTTCTTCATGTGTTTATATGCAAAAGCTCCGAAAAAGATTAAGGGAAAAATAAAATTTTTACATGTAAAAAAGCGAATGATTTATGGGGTTTTGTTTTTTGAACGACAAAGAATCTCACGTGTAAACCCACCCTGCTCGGGGCTATGTCTAAGGTTGACTTCTCGGCCGCCGTGAGACTGCTCCTGATGCGTGGGAACTGGATGGAATCCGTAAACCCTCGCCTCCGTCAGGTTTGAACCCGGGACTAAAGCCCCGATTCATCCCTTCATCCAGATATCCCTCAAAAATGGTACAGGCGGGAATCATACCCGCGTCTCCACTAGGAAGGGCATACCTTTTGACCACTGGACCAACGTCTCTGGACTATTTGTGGGTTTTTACGTAGTTCCCAACTTCTCCACTTTTTTTGTGGTTCATTGAACCTCACACTATATATACACCCACACATACAACTTTTAACGTGCGAATGATATGGGTAACTAGGCTAATTATGTTTTAACTATAGTAATTATTATGACACTAGTTATTCTACAATTCGCACGTTAACCTCTATTTATACCGGATCCACCCACCCGTACACACAAACACAAATATTCTTTTCTTTAGGGTTCGAAAACATACTTTGAAACAATTCGAAGTTCTTCTTTTTGTAGTAGTTGCAAGTAGTTGAAGTGTAGTTTTGCAAGAGTTAATAGCGAGTCATATCTGGCAATTTCTTCTTCATAATGGGACAAATATTGCCTCGCCTCAAACATTGGGTGCCCTCGATGAAAAGGTCTCTCCAACACGTGTTTTACTTGTGACGCAAGAATACCTTGGAGTGTTTTTTCTAGGGTTTTTAGTTTACTTTTGGTGAACGCAATGGCTTCATCTAAAATAGATTCTCCTCTTATTCTTAATTGAGCACTTTCAAAGAAACTTAGCATGCCTCTCACATCTGTAGTGATGTCTTCCTTGAATTCACCAGACCTAAAATCCTTGAATTTGTTGAACACATCTGCATGCATAATACCATTTTTTTTTTATTCTAGGTGGTCTAGCAAAATCATAAGCATCTCTAGGAGGCTTTATAATTTTTTTTGGCTTCTATGGAGTCGCAAGTCAAAGGAGCAGATTCATGCATATCTATGTGGAATTTGCTAGCCGGTGGTTTTAGATTTTTTAGAGTTCGCTACCCTCTATAGAACCCAAACAACTTATGAAAACCTCCTAGAAACAATTATCATTTTGTTAACCCGGTGTTGTGGGAGAAATAAACCATAGTTAGATAATCCTAAAAAAACATAATAACAAGTTTTTGTATAAGCAATAATAGGGAAAACCAACGCGTGTCTTCTTTGATATGATGAGTCGACCATTACTCAATGTTGGAAATCAGGCCCTTGATCGAATAAACAAACACCGGATGAACGAACTGGTTCGACTCTTTATATTATTTATCAATAAAAGCACACTAATTACAATGACCCTAACCATCTATTTATACTAAACTTATTCTAGTCCTAACCCGACTCAAACTCTATTAATACAATAAATAAACAAACTAGATAAACTTATCTAATTCGAACTAACAATTATCCCTATAAAGACTCAATAAATAATTCAACACAATTATCTATAACCCGTCTTTATCCTTATCTCTTTAATTCAAGATTAACGTCTTCATTCTCCCCCTTAATCTTGAATTCGGTTCATTCTACTTGCTTCGTTTCCTGCTTGCATTTGTTCTTTCTTTTCTTGCTTTAACCGGAATCGGTTTTCTTTCTAAAACGTGCTTTCTTGCTTGATTCGAAGTTGTTCTTACTTGCTTGCTTCGAATCAACTTTCTTTCTAACTTGCTATTCGAACACAACGTCCGATCTTGCTACGAACCACACGGGTTCGGTCTCTTGCTATCTTTCGACTTTCTTTCTTTCTTCGGGCTGTCGATTTCTTTCTTTCTTTCAAATCAACGCCTATTCTTTCTTCTTTCTTACCGATGCTTGCACTTTCTTTCTTACCGCACCGGTATCTTTCTTACTTTCTTGCGAGACCTCCTTTCTTTCTTTCTTTCTTACGAGGCCATCTTACTTTCTCCCGAAGCGACGCCGGCCTCTTTTTTTCCACTTTCTTGTGGCGCCTCTTCTATCTTTCTTGCTTGCTTAATCCAAATTGGATTTCCTTTCAACATGAACCATAGTTCAAACTTGCTAACGTTTTCTCACCTTGCCAAACGAGACGAATCCAAAGCCACCTGCTTTGACGGATCTTTTTACGCCCGTTTATCACGCAACACGCCGGTCTCCTCTTATCACGAAACAACACGATCAAGGCACCTGCAAAACCTGCTGTTGTCACCGGATATATACAAGTTGCTCAAACCCGCAACTAATAACCGAACAGCCCTTTATCTTCCTCCTTTAATCACCACTAACAGCCACCTCCCGTTGTATTGATCCCAAGAAAAACCTCCTTGTTTGACTTCTAACTTTTAATCTTTTCAATGAAGGAATTTCTTATAATATTACAAACCATGTAATTCATTTAACAAAATAATAATCCCACACGGCTTTCATCCATGGAATTCGCTTATAAAAAAAATCCTATGTGACCATCCACATAATTCTTTTACTTCATCCAGATCCCACCATGCGGAACAAACAAGACAATCTTCACCACCTTCGCTGCCTTTTGCACCGTCTATTGCCATTCAAAAGTATGTGGATCGTTTCTGCGCTAATTTAGCGACTATAACACCACCTGGACAGCCGCTAACTACCGCCATAACGCTTTTGCACCCCGCTAGGGGCGCTCCCCCTTCTCGAAAACGACTCTCAAAACCGCCAAGCTCTGATACCAATTGTTGGAAATCAGGCCCTTGATCGAATAAACAAACACCGGATGAACGAACTGGTTCGACTCTTTATATTATTTATCAATAAAAGCACACTAATTACAATGACCCTAACCATCTATTTATACTAAACTTATTCTAGTCCTAACCCGACTCAAACTCTATTAATACAATAAATAAACAAACTAGATAAACTTATCTAATTCGAACTAACAATTATCCCTATAAAGACTCAATAAATAATTCAACACAATTATCTATAACCCGTCTTTATCCTTATCTCTTTAATTCAAGATTAACGTCTTCACTCAAGAGGTCCAATCTAAGGTGAACAGCACAACACTATCCAAGGAAACTGAATGAATCAGCTGGCAGACACTATTCATTCAGTTTCCTTATTAACATATGTTAATTTTTATGAGTGACAAACGACTTACCACAAGAGAATCTGTAACCAAAGATTCTAAAGACTTGAAAGTGAATAGACGTTGTATAAAGATCTGCTTTGTCGTAAGTTTGCAAGTTAATCTGGTTGAAAAGCTTATCAAGCTGACCATCAATATCTTTCAAGAAAAGATATGTTAAACCAAGACGATGCACCAAATAAATCAAACTCAATTTGTCATTTAAATCAACTGCAGGGTCTAATATCAACTTTCTCAGTTGCTCTTTTGGCTGCTCCATAGCTTCAGCATATGCTTCCAATTGCTAGAAAAAACAAATACAAATTTCTTTGAATAATTTAAAGGAGCTGCAACAACGTAATTTCTGTAGGTGTGTGTGAGGAATCGTAATGAGGTTTTTCTTTTTTATTTTTTATCTTTAGGTGGTTTGGAGAAATTTTCATAGTTTCTAGTCATTTTTTGGAACTTGTTTAGATTCTAGGTGTTCTGCTAGTTGAACTAAGGAGTGTCAGTAGTGTTTACGATGATCCGCTAGCCAAACTAGCACATGCGAATAGTGTTTTATGTTGAAAAACCAATATATTATAAACCTATCATAAAATATGCTAGTTCAACTTGCACATATGCATAAACACTATTCACATATGTTAGTTCAGCTAGCGGATCACCTAGAATCAAAACAAGTTCTAAAATTTGAATATCTATTATTATGTACTGAATTGTCAAGAGTGAATGTTAGGAAGCTATCCCCCCAAATAAAAACAACTTCTCCAAACCACGTAAACATAAAAAAATTTCTCGTAATGAGCTCTTATGTACTGAATTGTCAAGAGTTAATGTTAGGAAGCTATCCCCCCAAATCGAAGGAGGAAAGTTGGCCAAAGGACGTGCTGGCTCTATGGTGTTAGCTTCAGATGTGGCCATTCAGGGAATGCTATCTATTGCACGGAACTTTATGGATGTGTAATGTTATTTGGGCATTCAATACTATTTATAGAGGATAAGTCCTCATGTAGGGAGCTTTTTTACGGTGTGAATTCCAAGTCAATATCAAAGTATAGTATTGACTTTTGAGTGTAAATTATGGCTAGCTCGACCCAAACACCATATGGGGTCATCGGGATTGTTTAAACTTGTTGTGAGGCTGTTTATTGTTAATGTTATCATTATATAAGAGAGAAGCGATTGTGTATAATTGACTTAGTTTTACTTTTTAGATATATTACTTATATCATTTTTAATAAATCCGATCCACATTCGCTAAACTCTTCTGTCCCACCGAGGTTAATTGGTTGGTTTCTTGCATCCGGTTGATTTGTTGCATCTGAGCGGGCCTTGAAAACCCTAATTTATTTTAACTTGTTTTGAATGATGAACATACACTCCTCTTAAAATGTACTATAGTATTCATATTTTGTTCACTTTATGGACTAAACCCGCAGTACTTAATTTGATCGGGACCCATGATCTATTGATCTAGTGGTATGATGTCTTTTCTTACAAAAGTGAGATTGTGGGTTTAAATTCTTGTAATTGTAACTGACTGCTAAGATAGAATTAAGATGTTAAAAAAAATTAATTTGATGAGGATAAATACGTTGTGGCCAGTGCTACTAGGCCAAAAGACAACTGGCAAGTTGGAATTTATTGAGTTTTTGTTTGTTTGTTTTTCTTCTTTTATTTAGCTTACATCCATGTTTTTATGGGTCTTTTATGAGAATGAATAATAATGCATATAATGGTTTTGTGTCAACTTAATATGGTTGATTGGTTGGGTGTGCAGTGGCCGTGTTTCGACATTAAGTGATTTTTGATGTTAGGGCGTAATTGTTTTATACGCGCATTTGTGGACAATATTTATTTATTTATTTTTTAAAGTTCATGTATATCAATTACTAATTTAAGTTTTTATAGTTCGTTTATTTAAATAAATGAACACGAAATATGTCTCGTTAGCTTATTTATGTTTGTTTGTATTTTTTCATTCGTTAATCTATTTATTAAATTTTATTGTAGCAGGGACGGCCCATGGGAGGGACAAGGTGGGCGACCCTCCCAAAATTTCTTAAAAAAACTTTTATAGAGTTTATAGATATTTTTTTTAAACAAATCATATAATTAAGATTAAAAGTTAAAACTCAACATCTTTTTAAGACCCATAATTTATTATATTTAGTTTAGACTCATATAAACAAATAAACTCAATTTTTATTTAAAACAACTCTCCCATGAGAAGGACCAATATGTTTTATATTTTTTGTTCTACTTCTTCTACTCCCTCAAGCACACAAATTCTAAGGGACCAACCTTATTTGTAGTTTTTCCCCTCATTGTCGTTTTCATATATACCAGGTATTAGTCCATCAGCCTATGTGATGTTTGTTAGTCTTCACTTATTATCGTTTTTATTTGTTTTTGTTTATTTGTATTCATTTAGGTTATTAACGAACACAATCTTTTTCTTAAGAATCGAACATGAACACGAAATTCGTTCGTTTAAGTGTTTCTGTTTGCTAGGTTAAAGTTAAATAAATAAACACGAACAAGCACCGGTTCGGGTTCATTTACACGACTATCAATTAATATTATATTTTTAAGATTATTTATAGCAAAAACTATTAGTTATCGTGTTCAAATAATAATAATAATTTTTATTATATAAAGAAGTAATGTAATGAATGCATAAAACATAATTTAAAAAAGAACATATAAATAAGACTTATTTATACAAATATTCACAACCTAAACGACTGTTTCTTTTCTTAAACCGACTCTGCCTGTCAAGTTGTTTCTGTCCATTAAGTATAGGTAGATTCAAACATAATCCAAGTTAAGTCCATTTAATTTGTACCTTCTTTTGTAGCCAACTGATCGATCCAGTCAGCTTTCTATCAATTTCTAGAAAAAAAATGTGTATAAATATAACGTTGTAATAGACATTTAATACCATTTATATTCGATGTACCCACATACATTCAGGGAGCTCTTTATGGGCATGAGTTTGAAATCAATTTGCTCGATGTACCCGCACACATTCAATTTGGTAACACAGTTTAAGTTGGCTTACCATATTCTTCCAGTTGCTAGCAAACGAGACAACGTATTCCTTAATTTTAATTTCAGCAGCATATTAGCATACCAAAACAACTAAGTTAATTGTGTAAGTGTGTGTGAATAATCTATACGAGCTCTTACCGAATTGTCAAGAGAAAATGATAGGAAACGATCACCCCAAATCGAAGGGGGAAAGTTTGCTAGAGGACGTGCCGGCTCTATGGTGTTGGCTTTAGTTGTGGCCATTGTGGAATGATCTAAGTTTTGCAGGAAACTTTATGGATGAGTATAACATTATTTGGGTATTTATAGAAGATATTGTTAGGTTATTTTTGCCCATGAGAAAGCTCAACATATTTTATCTACATGAGTATTATTATTATTATTATTATTATTATTATTATTATTATTATTATTATTATTATTATTATTATTTTATTTCTTGTGATAATGAAAAAAAGAAAAAAAATTATATTTGTTTGTTTTGGAGCTGACGTCACAAAGAAAACAATGAAAACTTATTTGTGGTGGTGAATTGTTTGGTGGGCCAACATGTGACGCACAGAAAAGAAATCTTTAGGTGTGATTCTTTTAGGCTTTGGCCTTAGGCTCCAGGGTGTGGAGGCGCCATGAAGGCCACCTCAGCCCTTATAGCGCCGCCCCCCCACACCTTCAAATTTAACTAGGGGCGCCATATGCAAGGCTCCATCATGGTAACGGGAGGAAGAGGTGTTCAGGTGGGGCCCACATCCATTTCAACCAATGAAATCTTTTTTTTTTTTTTTTTTTTTCTATATAACGCCCAAATTCATGTTATACCACACCCTCCATTTAATGGGGGCGTTATAAAGCCCACTTGGCTGACGTGGCGCCTACGTGGCGCTGATGTGTCCTTTATAACCCCAAACCCACACCCTCCAGCCTTATACACAATACAAAGGGCTTTTTGGTTGGTTATTTAATAAATATTAGATGTACGCAAGAAAGTGATTTGGTTTTTTTTTTGCCTCTGCCAACTTCTGTTTCGACGCAAGAGAAGAGAAGAAAATTTGTGATCTCCATTCTTGGGTGTTGTGAAGACAAGAGACAATTTTCTTTGGTGATGCTTCTTACTTGTTTTTCGTTTATTATGTTATTGTATACCTCTAGTTTTACCTAGAGAAGACTTTTGTATTGCTCTATTTTGGTGATAGTGGATTTGAAGCGACTCTATTAATCTCGTGGTTTTTACTCTCCTTTTTTTAGAGGTTTTCCACGCTAAAATTTGGGGTCTCTTTACTGTTACTTTTATACCTATTTGTTTGCATCCTCACAGGTTCATTCGAGGTGTGAAAATATTTGGTCAAACGAAGTTTGCTTCTGCGTTTTAGTTTACCGTCTGTGACCGGGTTGCACGTTTCCCATCAGATATATATGTCCTCATGCATGGAGCTATTTTTTAATGGGCGTTCCAAGTCAATTATATATGGCTGGCCTCCAATGTGTTAGCTTTAAATGTGGCCATTCGTGGAATGTTATCTATTGCACGAAACTTTATGGATGTGTAATGTTATTTGGGCATTCAATACTATCTACAGAGGATAATTCCTCATGTAGGGAGCTTTTTTATGGTGTCAGTTCAAAGTCAATATCAAAGCATAGTGTTGACTTTTGAGTGTAAATTATGACTAGCTCGACCTAAAAACCATATAAGTTCATTGGGATTGTTTAAACTTGTTGTGAAACTGTTTATTGTTAATGTTATCATTATATAAGAAAAAAACGATTGTGTATAATTGACTTAGTTTTCAGATATAATACTTATATCATTTGTAATAAATCCGATCCACATTCGCTAAACTCTTATGTTCAACGGAGGTATATCGGTTGGTTTGTTACATCTGAACCGGCCTAGAATACCTAATTTGTTTTAAATTATTGAGTAAATTGCCAAAACCGTCCCTAAGGTTTGGGCATGTTTGTCATTTTTATCCAAAACTATTTTTTGTACCATATAGTCCTTCATTTTTGGATTTTTTGTCATTTTCATCCAAACGTCTGACTTTTTTTTTTTGCCAAAATCATCACTGAGATTTGAGATTTTTTGTCATTTTCAACCAAATGTTTGATAGAAAAAATAAAGCAAATTGGATATTTGGATGAAAATGTCAAAAATATCCTAAAAGTGAAGGACTATATTTTAGCAATTTACGCTAAAATATTTTTAAATGGTAAACATACACTCTTAAAATCTACTATGATATCTATATTTTGTTCACTTAATGGACTAAATCTGCACTATTTAATTTGATAGGGACTTATAGTCCATTGATCTAGTGATATGGTGTTCCCTATTACAAATGTAAGGTTATAGGGTTATATTCTTGCCATTTTGGTCCCTGTGGTTTTGTCAGTTTTGCCACTTTAGTCCAAATCTCAAACTTATTACATCTGGGTCCCTGTGGTTTGCATTTTGTTGCCATTTTAGTCCAAATCTCAAAATCTCTGATTTTTAACTGTTTTAAGGCCTCTTTTTTGTCTTTATCTGCAGGGGTAATTTGGTCATTTAATTTTTATTAAAGCAATTTATTTATTACAAAACCCACATAATATAAATACCCCCTATCCCAATTACATCAAAACCCTAAAATTAACTTAAGCCGAAAAACAGGGGAGGAGAGAGAGACAGAACCGGCAGAGCAGGAAGATGGAGGTGGTGGTCGCCGGAGATGTTGCAGGTTACCGGATGGTGGTCAGTGGAGTGGGGTGGGGTGGTGTTTGATGGTTGATGATGATGGTTTCTGGGGGCGGTGGTGGTAGATGGGGGCGGTAACGAAATCAGGGGATGAGAGAGAGAGAGAGAACCGGCGGAGGTGTTGTGATGTAAGAGAGAAAGAGAGGGGGCAGTGGTTGCAGGGGGTGCGAGAGGGTGGTGGCAGGGGGTGCGAGAGAGAGAGGGGGGGGGGTCGGTAACGAAATCACAGTCGTCTGTTTCAGATGAAGATGTAGATCCATCGATTTATTTGATTCATCTACTTCAGATATGGATTCATCTACTTTAGATCTGGGTTATGATTCATCTACTTCAGATCACTCTTCATCTTCAGATATGGATTCATCTACTTCAGATCTGGGTTATGATTCATCTACTTCAGATCACTCTTCATCTTCAGATATGGATTCATCTACTTCAGATATGGATTCATCTACTTCTGATAAATTTTGAACAGAAAGATGAACAGAAAGATCTGGGTTTTATGTTTGTTAGGAGAGAGAGGTGTTGAAAATATGTTATCCATGGATCTGGGTTGCAACAGTAAAAAATATGTTATCCATGGATCTGGGTTGCAACAATCGATTTAGAGAGAGAAGAGAGAGAGTCAGTTAGGTTTTATTTGGGGATGATGATCATTTATTTGGGGAAGAAAATGTTAATTAAGAAAATGTTAAATGAAAAGCAAAATGACCAAAATGCCCCTGAACTAAAAGACAAAATAGGAGATTGCAACAGTAAAAATATAGGGTTTTTGGATTTTGGACTAAAATGGCAACAAAATGCAAACGACAGAGACCCAGATGTAATAAGTTTGAGATTTGGACTAAAGTGGCAAAACTGACCAAACCACAGGGACCAAAATGGCAGTTTACTCTCTTGTAAATGTAAGATAAAGATAGAATTAAGGTTAAAAAAACCTTAATTTAACGGGCATAAATACAAGGTGGCTAGTGCCACTATGCCAAAAGACAAATGTCAAGTTGGAATTTATTGACTTTTTAATGTTAAAAAAAAAACTTAATTTGATGGGCATAAATACGAGGTGGTTAGTGCCACTATGCCAAAAGGCAAATGGCAAGTTGGAATTTATTGACTTTGGTAAGTTGGAATTTATTGATTTTTTTTGTTTGTTTTTCTTCTTTTAATTAGCTTACTTCCACGTTTTTTTTGGGTCTTTTATATGAACGAATAATAATACATATAGTGCTTTTCATGGTTGTAAAAGTCCCGCCTAGGCTCCGAGTACTCGCTACAAGGTAGGTTGTCGAGGCACGAGTACTCTTCTCCCAGGCCAATTACTCCCCGAGTAATCTCCGCCTAAGCCGAGTACTTCCGAATCCGACTAAGGAGCGCCTAGCGACTTTTGCAACCATGGTGGTTTTGTGTCAACTTTATATGGATGATTGATTGGTTGTACAGTGGCCACGTTAAGACATTAAGTTATTTCTCATGTTACGGCTTACTAGTATTATTTTATAGACACGTTTGTGAACATTAATTTTTTTTTTTTGTAAAGTTCATCTATACGAATTACTAGTTTAAGTTTTTGTAGTTTGTTTATTTAAACAATCGAACATGAAGTATGCGTTGTTAATGTATTTATGTTTGTTTGTGTTTGTGTATACGTTAATCTATTTATTTAATTTTATTTGTAGCAGGGACGGCCCATAGGAGGGGTAAGGTGGGCGACCATCCCAAAATTTCTTAAAAAACTTTTATAAATTTTATAGATAAATTTTTTAAACAAAGCATATAGTTATGATTAAAAGTTAAAGCTCAATATGGTTCTAAAGCCCATAATTTATTATATTTAGTTTAGACTCATATAAACAAATAAACTCAATTCTCATTTAACACAACTCTCCCATAAGAAGGACCAATATATTTAGTATTTTCATACATTTTATTTTTTAGGTTCTATTTTTTCTGCTCCCTTAAGCACACAAATTCTAGGGGGCTATCCGTATTTGTAGTTTTTACCCTCATCTGTAGTTTTCATATATACCAAGTACTAGGTTATATACCCGTCAGCTTCACGGGTTGGGTTGTTTTATAAAAAAATATATTTACAAAAGAATTATATATATATGATTTCTTATAATTGGATAACCTCTTGATACTAAAATTTTATTGGTTCTTGATTTAAAAAAAAAACACCACTTTAATATATTAAGTCTTGTTGTACCTGTCGTAAAAGAAAGTATTCAGTTAAAATTTAAGGGCTGCAGAAGATGGGTC
Source organism: Helianthus tuberosus (assembly GCA_030545235.1). Classification (NCBI taxonomy): domain Eukaryota; kingdom Viridiplantae; phylum Streptophyta; class Magnoliopsida; order Asterales; family Asteraceae; genus Helianthus; species Helianthus tuberosus. The sequence goes on along the minus strand of CM060450.1, from coordinate 141,503,873 downwards.
CATTTTGCCAGAAATTCTAATGTTTCAAAAGACAATAAAAGCCACATAATATATTAAGTCCTATAAACACTTAAAAAAAGGAAAGATGCTTACAGATAGCCATGAGAAAAGAGGCTCCATTTTCATCGTTTTTTTGTCGACAAAATAGAAGAAGAGTTGCGAAACCCAAAGTGAGATCAATTAAACTAATGAAAAAAAACCTTTGAAATTGGAATACCTTATAAAATTAGTTGGATGCATCATGTTTGCACACGAACCACCCTCCTAATTACTTTCTTCCCCTTGGCTTCCCCGTCTATAAATGCTAAAGATAATCTTACTCTTAAAGATCCATTAGCACCAATCTCAGAAAAGTAATTGAAATAATTATGTGATAAAAATATAGTATAGTATACCACCGTCGGTTTGGACCTGTGTTGTCCATGGCTTCTGTCACATCTTCAAGACAATGGGTTGACCCTAGCCTATTTTGGCCCATACTAAAAAAGCACATGTTTAGACTGAACCGTTTACCCGTTACTCAACCCATCTATTTTACCAGGCCATTCGATGCAAACTAAATAAAAATAAAATACACTAAAGCTCTAAACTATACTAAATGTAATTTTTGCAATTCTTGGTCAAAACTACTTTCACACAAATAGAGTTTGTTATACTACATGCAAAGAATCAATGAACTTAAGAAAGATAAGAATTTACTTCTTATAAAGGTCCATTTGGATTATGTTAGCACCTTGGCGGATTCCCTTGGTAAATTCTTTTCAATTTCATTTGGGTTCAAAGGTTGTCCATCTACACATTTGACAAACATCAGCTATGGAAATCATAAAGACCAAAAATTTAACTAATTTTGAATTTAAATACAGATCAAATAACTAAGTTACCATTACAGATCATGCCAGTTAGTTTAAAATAATAAAACCAAAAACAAAATTATGATTCTGGAAGCAATTTGAGAAGCCATGAAGTCCAATTCGGGCATGTACTACAAAATGCCTTGTTACAACTCGAACCCAAGCTACCCAGCCCACTCATTTTGTCACATGGACATATCAAGTCACCTACATAAAAGATTAACATACAACTACTATGTGCATGAAAGTAGAGCACTGAAACACTGTATGACGAGTTGTAGCGCGGATACTAACATCTATCTATACTATAAAAGGAGCTTAAAGCATGACCTCACTTTGCTTATGTGTCATCTTCTTAGATATGCCACATTGGATGCCACATTGGATCCGCTTATGTCATGCTGCTTATGTCATAAATCACTTTCAAATGTTAATTAAAATATATCTATATCTATTAATATATTAAATTCTGATTTATTTATATCTAAATAAATATGGCTCCACTTTCAAATTTCAAAAGATGGCTCCAGTTTCAAAACTTTAAAATCAAATTAATCTTATTCTCTCTCAATCAAAGCTTAATCAAATATACTCTCCAGCTCATTTTCAAAATTCAAAACCTTCACACCTCTCTCTCTCTCTTCAACTCAGAGAACATCTTCGATCCGGTTGTTCAGAAATACGATGCTGCTTGAACAACATTCATTCACCATCACTGCTGCTTGATAAACAAAAGCCCCCCACAGCCGTTGATTCTTATCTGCTGCTTAATAAACAAAAGCCCCCCACATGTTTGAACAACCTTCATCTTCTTCCTGAACCAACAACAACAACAATGGATGCTGAAGTAAAGAAGAAGATTTCAGTAGCATCAGCTAGGTCTCACACCAGACATTCCAAACCCAAATCTTCTTCTACTTTCTCTTCAGGTTTGCATCAATAGCCCCATCAATTTCATTCCATTCGTTGTTGATTTCATTCTGATTTTGCTTCTAGGGTTTGTGTTCTTGATCATAACATATGTTTGTAGAAATTTAGGAATTTGGAGTTTCTGTGATATGGGTTTTGGTTGAATTTGAGTTAAGATTGTGGGGTATTCAGTCAAACCTAAAAAAGATTTTATTGAATTCCAGAAATACCCATCAAGGTAGGTCGATCTTTTATTGCTAGATCCAGATTTTCCGATGGTTTATAATATGTTTGAAATTTGAAATCTGAAAATTTAGATTCACATCTGAGCTGGGTTTGTGTTTATTATATTTAATGCTGCTTGATAATGGTTGATGTTTTGGTAACAGTTAGGGAGTTAGGGCAGAAGTGTTGTTTATGTTGAACATAAGCTAGAGGTATACGTTACTGATTGAGTTTTATTAGTTTGTATTGTTTTTAGAAATTTGGTTAATAATAATTTAATGTTGATGATAAACAATGATATTTTGCTAACTGTTACCAATTTAGGACACAAGTATTGTTTATGTTCAGCAGAAGCTATGAATTTGGTTATTTTACTGATTGTGTTTTGTTAGTTTTTATTGTTTTTAGAAATTTGGTTAATAATGATTTAATGTTGATTGCTAATGGATGTTGGTTTGATTAATCTTAGTGAGTTAGGGCAGAAGTGTTGTTTATGTTGAATGGATGCTAGAGGTGTAGGACTGTAGGTTACTGATTGAGTTTTGTTAGTTTTATAGTGAATAATTTATTTGTTATAAATTAATATGTAATGAAGGTTTTATCTTATGTTTTTTTTTTTAAATCGTAATTTAATATGATGTACTCTTGGTCAACAGATTGCAGGGGTTCTAGGAGTGACGGAAGCGCTCTTCTTAGCCAGACAGTCCGCGCTAGCTAAAGAGAAAAGTAAGTTGCACGAGTAACAGTCATACCTGATGTCGAGTATCTCTGAAAGATCCATATGGCTTTTTTACTTATCCTGGACTCAAGGTTAGACACATGCAGCCTTTTTGGTGTTAAATATGAATGTAGAAGTGTTGTGTTGCATAGATTTAGCATATGTCTTAGTTGTGATGATTATATGTGTGTAATTTGTTTAAAATTCAAATTAAATTGAAAATTGAGGCAGAAGAGAGTAATTAGGGTTAAGGTGATTAGAATGAAGCTCGCTGACATCCCTCCGATCGATTATTCATGGAGAAAGTATGGTCAGAGACCGATTAAAGGATCTCCTCATCCAAGGTAAAATTGTTCTCAAAATAAACCGAATTCGATCAATTATGAAGTTTGTGATATCTAATTTGTTAATAACCAATTCTTACAGAGGATACTACAAGTGTAGTAGTGTTAGAGGATGTCCAGCTCGGAAGCCTGTGGAACGAGCATTGGATGATCAAAGCATGTTGATTGTACATGAATTACGTTTGTACTTCTTGTCCTTATCCGATTCATAATAATTGATTAATTGACCAAGGAACCAAGCCACATTAGCTGGTCCATTACTGTTGCAGCTGTGTTGTGTAGTTTTTGTAATTTTGGTCCAGCAATAGGCCATGTTTTCTGGCCTGTTTAAACAGCCCACAACTATTTAAATGATATTGATAAGTAGGACTAAAGTGTGTTACCAGGCTGATAGCAGGTAATATGTCGGTTGTTTAATTTATCAGTGTTAATGATTCAACTGGTAGTCGAAAAACCCAAAGTTTTATTTGAATCAAATTCGAATAACGTTGGATGCTGATTCAGGATGGCGTGGATAGCTTTGGTGGTCTTGGTGCGACTTTAATCGACTCTCTTGATACCTTATATATCATGGGCCTAGATGAGCAGTTTCAAAGGGCTAGAGAGTATGATCCATTATCTATTTTCGTTTAACTAATTTCTTAAACTCCATAACAATTATATTTCTATATTAATATATGTGTGTACCTTATTCATTGTTTTTAGGTGGGTTGCAGACTCTTTGGACTTCAATAAAAACTATGATGCCAGCGTGTTTGAGACGGCCATAAGGTTGCTTCGTAAGGTTTACTATATTGGTCGTTTATACTTTTTATCTATATATGCTATTCTTATGTAGTATATACAGTAAGTATCATGGTATCATACAATGAGACACCTAATCGTTTATTTTTTTTTTACTTTTTTTATACAATAGAGTTGTGGGTGGACTTCTGAGTGCATATGATTTATCTGGGGATTTTTTTTTCTCGAAAAGGCAAAAGACATAGCTGATAGGCTACTGCCAGCATGGAATACGCCTTCTGGTATCCCTTATAACATTATCAATTTGTCTCATGGTAATGCACATAACCCTGGCTGGACAGGGGTAAGTTCTAAACGTCATTAATGATTATTTCTGTTTAACACATATTAGACCATGCATTAGAGATAAGTATTTCCGACTTATCAGTTATAATTTATAATTTTATTTGTCGTAGGGTGATAGTATACTGGCAGATTCTGGGACAGAGCAACTAGATTTATTGCACTATCACAAAGAACTGGAGATTCAAAGTATCAACAAAAAGTATGTGATTGCATCCTTAGTGTCATATATTATATATAACAAAAGAGGGTGTCTTAGGAATAGTTACTAAGACACAACCTCTCTTTTTTTTCATCATCAAATTTACAACAATGCCATCCAACCTATGTTAATGATCACTTTTGCGACTTTCGTTCAAAGGTTTGCTTTTCCGCATCTGGATCCAAAATGTTTACTTTTCCGCATCTTGTCATTTTCATCCGAGTCATTAACTCCATGCCTTTTTTAATGTTTATAAGAAAAGTCATAACTTGAAAGTCAACAGATGGTGGATATTTATTTCTTAATAGTGTTTTTTATTTAAATAAAAAAATGTTTGAAAAGACGGAAATACCCCTCATTTAACGGAGAAAAATGAAAGGAGTTAACGAGTCGGATGAAAATGGCAAGATTTCAAACCTTTGGATCCAAATGTGGAAAAACAAACCTTTAGACGAAAGTTGCAAAAGTAGCCAAACCTCATGGACGAAAATGGCATTTTACTTTTATTCTAAATATATGTTTTCGTAATTGTGATAGTGCATTAGTTATTCTAATTTCTTTTTAAAAAATGAGTAGAAAACTGTTTGCGGCTCGAATTGCCCCGGCCTTTTGATCCGTATTAAATACAACCATCTCAAAGCCCTAAAGCCGAATCGCCTCCTCCGGATTTCAATCAACCTGTGCGACAACCTTCAATCCATCTTCAACCCTGTCTCCGGCGATTACAATCATCTTAATCAACAGGTTCGAAATTATGAAATCCTCTAATCTATGCTAATTTCTTTGAGATGCATCTTAGAGAGAAGGCATTCAACAACAATCGCCTCCACTTTTTACATCTATACCTCCGTCCACCAGAATCTCTCTTCACGGTCTTCTTCACCAAGCTTTCTTCATCAACAAGGTAACAACTGACACCCATAATTTTGTTATTTTTATTGTCATTTAAAGTCTATGACAACTAGGGTTTTGGTTGTAATTTTGTTATTTTTATTGTCATATAAATGCTGAAGATGTGAGATAAAGATGTATTGGTGGAGCGTCAACTGCCATGCCTGTTTCATCAGTTTGTTGATGATAAATATGTGAGATTGATTAGCGTAGAGGCTGCTGGTTTCAGGTTTCATGAGTTTGCTGATGATAAACATGAGTTTGTTACCAACCTCTTTACTTTCTTTTTTCACATGTGTGTCTGAGTTTTGATTTATTTTTATTTGTTTTTTTCAGATAGTAAAGAATCTGGATTTCAACAATGTGCGATTATAACGGACATAGAAGAAATACTAAAGATTGCTGGTGAAGAAAAGCTATGCCAGAGAAGGTATTTATAGCTCTTTCCTCTGGGCATATCCGCTAATCTTATTATCCACATTATTATTTATATTCTCAAAAACTTAATCAAATCTCAAATACCATTGAAGCCCTTGACATGTACTTAATGGTTGACATGTACATAATGACTGCTATTCTTTATATGCGTAGAAGAGGAGGTAGTAGTCCGTGTAGGCCGGTCGAAACAGTCAGCGCGCTAATCGAGGAGTTTTTGTTGCAGATCTACCAGTTGGATGATGCTAGAGGTATAAACGATAACTCGAGATATTTGGTTAATTATTTAACCTTTATATTAGTTCCAGATGATAATGTGTCACACAAGTGGGATTGATTGAGCCTGAACAAACCAAACCGACTATACACGTGGTTTTGTCATATGCAAAAAAAAAAAAAACAACTAGAGGTGGCAATTTCAATCCAGATTTCTGTACATTGATAAACCCTGTCACATGTAGAAATTTGTTAAAATGAAATCGGTCAAAAGGTTCATGACTTATATTCAAATACTTGCACCATCTTTATTAATTGTTTAAAATACTACAATTTTTTGTATTATCTTTGGTAGTGTTGTTTATGTAATCACTGTGACCGTGTGTAGTCGTTAAAATCGGGGGTGTTTATGTAATCACTTAGACTATGGTATTTGACACATTAGATATTATTGCAGGGCAGAATAGGAGTTATTCACGAAGTACCCCTCTTACAACTTACAGTTCCTATTATGTTTGTACAGGTAAAACAATGAACCTTTATGTTTATTGTCCTCTAAAGTTATTGATGCATTACCATAGTTTTAAATTAACATGCTCTTTTCTTGCATTTTTTTTTTTTTGCTGTAGGGTAGCAAAGACGCTCACTATTCTCTGCAATTGTTAGAAGTGGTTATGAGTAAATTAAAGGCTTTAAACGCTGTACATGTTATTCAAAACGGGGATCATTCGTTCCAAATTTCAAAAAAGAATCTTAAATGTGGAATGACTCATGAAAAAACTGAAGAATGTGTTGCTGCAGCTGTTGCAGAGTTTGTTTCCCAAATTACAAGTGAAACAGTGATCATCGGGCCTAGAGTAAGTTTATTAGAAACTCATTGATATAACATTTTATTATATCATAGCACCCAAAGTAAAAAACAACAGGTTCTTAACATACCGATTTCAATATGGCTATACAACCAGATGTTGTGATTATTGAATTTAGTATGTTTATATATATTGTTATTTATTCATAGCTAGATCAATTTTACACACCTTAAATACGTTTCACATGGGCATTATTGTCATTTCTAGGATCTCTAGATGTTTAGGGTTTTGGTTATTTTTTAGCTTAATGTTGTAGAATTTGTGCTTCTGGTCCCTTGGTTTGCTTTGTAATTGGGTAAGCTCTTTTTTTAGTATCTCTTTTAAAACACTCATGAGTTTTGCTTAGTCATTCTTAATTCTACATGTGTTCTACATCCAAACAAATATACAATTGAAGTGAGATCAATGTAGCAGATATGAATGAATATAATCCCAGTGTAGGTAATTACATATCTACCACTTGGGTTATATTCATTCATATATGAATGAATATAACCCCAGTGTAGCTCTTCGATTTTCCTTGAAATTCCAGAGCTCGCTTATTACATATCTGCCACTGGGGTTATATTCATTCATATACAATTGATCGTTCTGATCAATCACTTCCTTATGTGCACCGCACCATCTTCTAGGAGGTTGTCAAGTGTTCTCGCCTTCGTGCTTGGTTTTTTGCATATCTTTACATCCGCAGCCATTCTGTACAATAAAACACATTCAAATGACCAATATAAACACATTCAAATGACCAATATGAGGAACCCATATTATCGAATCAAACCAAAAATCAATATGAGGAACACATCAATCCGAAACTGATCCGATCAGTTCATTTGTATAAATTTAATTCTGATTTAGTTTATCTTATTAAACAATTCTCAAATGACCAATATAAACACATTCAAATGACCAATATGAGGAACACATATCAACGAATCAAACCAAAAATCAATATGACGAACACATCAATCCGAAACTGATCCGATCAGTTCATTTGTATAAAATTTAATTCTGATTTAGTTCATCTTTTTAAACAATTCTCAAATAACCAAAAATCAATTTTCACATTTCAAGTATCAATATTGATGTGTTCAAATAACTACACACTGATGCGCTTTATCAATTTCCATCATTTGTTTCTTCGTATTTGATTCAGAAATTAAAACCCACAAGTATCATAGTTTCAATAAACAACCTAGATCTGTGCTCTAATTGTTTTTAGAGAAAAACACACAAGAATAAGCCAAATGATCACATGAGATCTTAAACTATAGAAATCAATGATACATTTTGAACAATATACTCAGTTGATACCCGAGACAAAAACCCACAAGAATCAAAACCAAAACACAGTTGATCTCATATGAGGAACCGAAAACACATTCAAACCCTCTGTTTTGCTTCCCGAGACAAAAACCCACAAGAATCAAACAATATTTTCATATAAAACCTGAAACAAACCTTCATAATAAACAAAACCCAAACCTACAAACAGGAAGTGTTTTAGGTATGTGATATTACCTTCGATTGTTATAGAAGATGAAGATGATGAAGATGAAGATGAAGCTGATGATCGGTGGAGATTACAGAAGAGGAAGATGATTTCGATGAAGATGATTTCGGTGAAGATGAAGATGATCCGATGAAGATGATTGAAGATGAAGATGAAGTTCTGTGTTTTGGGACTTGAGAGAAGATGAAAATGATTTTATTGAGAAGTGTGAATGTTTTAATCATATATGTTTATCTTTAAGATTTGAGGGTATAAAAAAGACATTTTATAAAGATATGTATTCATTTTAAACAACATATTAGTTCATGTTTTCATTTTAGACAACATATTACCAAGTACTTAGCTTATTTGTATATCAACCATGTACACTAACACATAATTTCATTAACATTGTTTTATAAAGATATGTAACTAAATGCAAAGAATTTAAATCATATATTATAATCTGTTTTTAGTATTATTGAATTATACAATAACAATGGACCTTTACTGAATTTTACACTAACAATGTGTCAAAAAAAATTAACATCATATATAAGAAGTTATTAGACAACATAAAATTAGGTTCTGCTTTCATTTTCGACAAAATATTATCAATTATTTACCTTATTTCTATATCAAACATGTACACTAAAACAAATTGTCTTTAACATTGTTTTATAATATGTAACTAAACATAAAGAATTTAAATAATATATTATAATATGTTTTTTAGTATTTGCTTCCGATCGTTATTAAAACAACCCCGTGTGTTCACACGGGTGTACACCTAGTAAGAGATTAGAGCAGATGCAAACATAAATAAGAAGAAAACTTCACCAATATATTGAATAACTAACCATAAGGCTTTATGTAGAAATCTAAGCTTTCCCATGGTTTTTTTTTCTTCAGACCCACCCAACTAATAATGTCCTGCTAAGATAAATAGCTAAAAATAATTGTTTACGCTGATGAAATTGAACTAAAACATATGGTTTTTAGTTACAAAACCATCTAATTTTTTTTTTTTTTTTTAAAGTTAATCATATTTTTTTTTTCATTAATAATTCATCAAGGCAAATTACATAAGGATAGCAGGTAGACGAGCAACAAACTGCGCCGCCATACCTTTCTGAATAGAAAACCCTAACCTACTAAAAACAAAACCTCGCCCCTGAGGGGTCGAAAAGTTGCTGTGGACCACACGCTGAACTCTAGACAAGAACCGAACAGCCTCCGGCGCCAAGGAGCCGAACGTGTCAAACGCCAGGGGGACAAAGGCATGCTGATTATCCTCACAAGCTTTCGCGTGCTTTTCCACCTTCTTCGACTCTGCTTTCAATACTGCTTGCCCCGCCACAAACCCATTTTCTCGGAACCCGGCTAGGGGGGATACACCTGTGAGATCGACACAAGCATGTTTCCCACCCTCCCAACCAAAAACTAGCACATCAGCCGGGCGTAGGGTGGATCTCCCCTCCGACGGGTCTGTAAGAAAATTAACCGGTGCCTCTTTCTTTGCCAAGATCCCTGCTCGTCTGAGAATATCCATTAACGCGTCTCGAACAAAGTCATGGCGATACTTAAACCCCGGCAACTCTCTACAATGTAACGCATGCTCCCCGTATTTATCCAGGCATGCTTTACGGCAGACTGGGCAAGTTTCATCATTCGGGAACATGGGGATCATCAAACGGTACTTAAGGATTGACCGGTACTCCACCGCTGACATACGTTGACCTAAACCTTCAATAGGGATAACAGTTAAGAAATCCTGAGCGTGAGGCCTCTGTAGGCATTCAATGACGGCTTTCTGGCGGGGGGACAAATGAAAATCTTCTCCCAAACTTTGTGCGATTCGAAAACAAAGGGCATTCGCCAAAGTTTTCTGTGGCTTTTTGGGGGCGGTGTCCTTGTTAGAGAAACCGCCGAGATCAAAGTCAGGTATAGATTCATGCAAGCGTTCCAAGGCACTGGCATAATCCGGATCAGTGTTAGCAACCCCGCTGTTACGTAATATGTGGTCCTGCAACTCCCAAGATTGAGACCTGGAAGCCACAAAGGCATAGTCAGCCACATCCCGGGCCGAGAGAAGGCCCAACCCACCAAGCCGCATTGGCAAGGTCGCGATCCGCCACTGTAGTTCACCAAAAAAAGGGCCCCCACATGCGACAATGTCTTCTATTGCCTCCCGAAGACCTTTATCAAAACATGAAACAGCATCATCCACAAAGTGGGGCTGGCAAGTTCGCAAACCAAAAAGCAACTTTGCAACCCCCATACAAGATCGAAGCAAAAGAAGTTCGCTTTGAGGATCCCGCAACAAGGGAAGGTGTCCCATAATGTCAACAGCGCGCGTTGCCCTTTTAGCCGCTAGACCTCTAATAAAACTGGCATCACGGCTGACTGCCCCTCCTAGCAGTTTGACACCTCTCTCCGGCCTCCCAATCTCACTGGGGAAAAGCCCTGGCCGGACCTTCACCCCGTTGCATGTCGGCCAAAATACTTCAGTTTTCCTAATATTTAGCCGTAGCCCTAAGGCTGGACCCTCCGAACCGATGATGTCGAGAGCTTTAGCAACCAGAATAGCGTCCCCGATAATCGTCCCGTCATCCAAGTACCAAGCATGGAAGGGGAGTTTACAGTTTTCCTGCACCTGAAGCACTAAGGGGTGTAAGGCTAGGGCAAAAAGCAAGGGTCCCAAGGGATCCCCCTGCTGCACCCCCGTGAATGCCCCGATTTGGTCATTCCCCACGTATAGCCTAGCAGGCTGAGCATACAGAAATTGAACCCACGGGAATATGGAGGGGCAATGGCGATGGACCTCACGAAGCAAAACCGAACGGTCAACTAAGTTGAAAGCGTTGGAAAAATCAACCGTAAGCATGGCCAGTGAGCCATCTGAATGAAAAGAATTAAGGAACCTGTTAGCGCTATGCAACACTGCCTCCCCCCCATTGGGGACCCCCACCCCAAATTGATAGTCCCCCAAGTACTTAACAGCTTCTTTCCCAACTTTTTTCATGGCTACTTTGGAGACTAATCTTCTCCAAATTGCCCCCACAGCAATGGGGCGAATTCCATTATCAGGCTTCAACAAAGGGGTTAGGGGTGCCGAAGCAACAAAATCCGCGAGCACCTTAGGACATAACCACCCTAACCAAAGGTTTACCATTTTAGTGATGGCAGTAAGCAGTCCCGAGGCAGTCGCCGACCCCTCCCCGCTAAGAGCGTCCAAAAGGTGTTGGGCCCGGAGGCCATCTCGCCCACAAGATGTCCCTTTCGGGAAAGATTTCACACACCTGTGGACGCAGTCTTCATCCACAGATAACGCAGGTTGGGAAATAGGGGTTGAAGGGAGGTTCGGGGGCGGCGCAAATGGATGTTTCTCAATAAGGGCGTGCATGGTAGATTCCCCCCGGGGAGCAACCCCACTGGAACACAACACCTTAACTGCAGCAATGAAGTGACCATCACTCACTTTCCTGAGACATTGCTTTATGTTGGGGCTAACCTCCTCAGCTATCTCCCGTTGTGCCTCCCCCCCACGCACGACCCCTTCTCCACTATCGGCAAGGTGGCAATTGACCAAAACCTCAAAACCAGTATAAAACTGAATTGAGTTAAACCAAATGCTTTTACAAATATAAAACATGTACTCTGCCTTTTTATCACAGAACAGGACAATTATAACATGAATATTACAGACCATTCAAAAGATACTAAGGGGGCGTTTGGTTCGCGGAATGTGTAGGAATTGGAATTGGAATCCCCATGGGAATTGGAATTTGAATTGGAATTTGATAGATTCCTTTGAAATCCATAGATGTGTTTGGTTGATAAATGTAATAATGGAATTAGAATTTAAAAATACCTAAAAAGACAAAATTACCCCTAGTTATAAACAATTGGCAAAAGTTTTAAAAACAACTATCTTAGATAAAAATTCAAAAAAATCCAAAAAAATTCTAAAAATCATAAAAAATTATAAAAATTCAAAAAAAAATCTAAAAAATCCAAAAAATTCAAAATTATCAAAAAAATTAAAAAAAAAATATAAAAAATAATAAAAAGTTCAAAAAATTATAAAAAATCAAAAAAAAATTATAAAAAATAAAAAATTCTAAAAAATAATAAAAAATCCAAAAAATTATTAAAATTCTAAAAAATAATAAAAAATCCAAATAATCCTAAAAATTCAAAAAAAAATCTAAAAAATAATTAAAAAATCCAGAAAATTCTAAAAAATAAAAAAATTCCAAAAAATAATAAAAACTTCAAAAAATTATAAAAAATCAAAAAAATTCTAAATATCATAAAAAATTATAAAAATTCTAAAAAATCCAAAAAATTCAAAAGTATCAAAAAAATAAAAAAAATTATAAAAAGTTCAAAAAATTATAAAAAATCAAAAAAAATTCTGAAAAATCAAAAAATTCTAAAAAATAATAAAAATCCAAAAAATTCTAAAAAATAATAAAAAATCCAAATAATCCTAAAAAATAATAAAAAATCTAAAAAATAATAAAAAAATCCAAAAAATTCTGAAAAATCAAAAAATAATAAAAAATAATAAAAACTTCAAAAAATTATAAAAAATCAAAAAAATTTCTAAAAAATCAAAAAATTCTATAAAATAATAAAAAATCCAAAAAAATCTAAAAAATAATAAAAAATCCAAAAAATAATAAAAAATCCAAAATATCCTAAAAAATAATAAAAAGTTCAAAAAATTCTAAAAATTCAAAAAAAATTCTAAAAAATAAAAAAAAATCTAAATAATAATAAAAAATCCAAAAAATCTAAATAATTCAAAAAAATTCAAAAAAAATCTAAAAAATAATAAAAAATCAAGAAAATTCTAAAAAATAATAAAAAAGTTCAAAAAATTTCTAAAAAATAAAAAAAATTAAAAAATAATAAAAAAATCCAAAAAATTAATTTTTTTGAATTTTTTTATTTTTTAGAATTTATTGGAATTTTTTATTTTTTTTATTTTTTAGATTTTTTTTAGTTTTTTAGAGTGTTTTTGGGTTGTTTAGATTTTTTTATTAATTTTTTGATTTTTTATAAATTTTTTTATTTTTTAGAATTTTTTGGATTTTTTTTTTAATTTTTTGGATTTTTTAGAATTTTTTGGATTTTTTATTATTTTTTTTATTTTTTAGAATTTTTTGGATTTTTCGAATTTTTTTGATTTTTTAGAATTTTTTGGATTTTTTTTATTTTTTGGATTTTTTAGAATTTTTTGTGTTTTTTTATAATTTTTTAGATTTTTTATTATTAGTTTGATTTTTTTGAATTTTTTGGATTTTTTATTATTATTTTGATTTTTTTGAATTTTTTTGATTTTTTAATATTTCTTTGATTTTTTTATTATTTTTTGGATTTTTTTATTATTTTTTGGATTTTTTTTATTTTTTTATTTTTTTTTTGGGTTTTTAGAATTTTTGTGGGTTTTTAGATTTTTTATTATTTTTTTGATTTTTTAGAATTTTTTGATTTTTCAGAATTTTTTGGATTTTTTAGATTTTTTTATTTTTTATTAATTTTTTTATTTTTTTGAATTTTTATTATTTTTTGGATTTTTTTAGAATATTTTGGATTTTTTATTATTTTTTTGGATTTTTTAGAGTTTTTTTTATTTTTTTTTTTGTTTTAGACAAAAATGAAAGAGGCAAGGGGTTATTTCCGTAACTTTGGAAACATTCCCATGGTTTTCTAAACTTTCCTTTGAAATTTAGAAGGAATCTGAATCCATTAGATAAGGGATTTTGTTGGAATTGAAATCCAATTCCCCTCAACTAATTTGTCCAACCAAACACACAAAGAAATGGAATTCAAATTCCAATTCCCTTGAAATCCTATGGATTCCTGACAACCAAACAGGCCCTAAGTTTTCAAGGGATTCACTTCCTAATGAGTAATGACTAATAAAACAAAAAGGTCCAGACTTTATTATTACATTCAAAAAAGAAATAAACTTTTATATCCTAAACATAAGAGAAACTATTTAAGAACCAGCTTAAAATTTATGCAATTTTCTCATTTTTCCAAGCGACAACTAAACTCATCATGAAAGAAAACTGGTCAAGAGATTGATATATAGCAAAGAAAGAAACAAAAGAGCAAGGCGTGAACATATTAAGTGCAAAGTAAAATCAAACCCTATTTTTTTCAATGAATAGAAAAAGGAACTGAAAAAACTAAAAATTATCCACTTGGATTGAACTTAAAACCAATCAAGCCCTAATGTAATCTCTGAGGAACAGAAAACCAACCGAAAAACCCCAAAATTATCCATTCGATTGAGCTTAAAACTCTAACCTTTTCTCCTATTCACAGGAAATCAAATCATAAAATACCCAATCAACACTAACTTACCTAGAAACCCAAAACCGTTGCCATCTGGTCTTGATTCCGTCTGCTATGATAGCTTCTGCATCACTGTTTCCACCAAGGGTCACCGATTTTCAGGCATACAAAGTAGATCCGTTCATTAGAACCATCGCATTTCTCTCTCTCTCTTTCTCGTTCTCTCCCTTTTGGATTCCATCTCTATCTCTCAGCTACTCTCTTTGCAGACATTTTGAAATTCAAAATTTGAATGGAATTGTGAGTCCAGTAAAGTGGGGAGGAAGTAAAATATAAGGGGAGAAGCAACAACGTTGATTAGGGCTTCAATTTTCAGAGAAGTTACAAGATAAGGATAATCATCGGCAATGGGAAAGTGGAAATGGCAATGGGAAAGAGGAGATGAAGCAAGAAACCCTAAAAGTGATCTCACCGTTTGCTTGTTTGAAGAAATTGATGGGATTCAAAAATTGAATCTTTTGGAAGCCAATTTACCGCTAATTTTACTTCATATAGATTCAATCAAGCTGGGATGAATGTTGCATAGCTTTGACCCTTCTTGTTTAGGATATATGCATCCCTGGGTTGACACGTAGGATGAAGATAAAGGTGGGGGCTTGTATGATTGACAGCTAGGATCAAGAAGTTTTGCTTTATTATAGTAGAGATAAGTCCATCAGCCCATGTTATGTTTGTTAGTGTTCACTTATTATCGTTTTTCTTTGTTTTTGTTGATTTGCTTCATTTAGGTTATTATCGAACACACAAAAAACGAACAACCATTGGTTCAGGATCATTTACAAGAAATTTCTTCAGATATATACGTCCTCATGCCGGGAGCTATTTTTTTAATGGGCGTTCCAAGTCAATTATATAGGCTGGCCTCCGGTGACTGGACAAAAACCATAAAGGGATTAAAATTGATCAAGAAAAATGTAGAAACCGGGAAAGAGTGGTGGTGTATGCATCGATATCGGATATCAAACTGTTCGTTTTAATGCCCCGATCGATAATTTATGTTTCAGTTGTTGCTTTGAGATTGTTTATTGTTGTTGTAATCTTATTTCTTTTAAAGTGATTGTGTATACATTGTTTTCAGTTAGATACATCGTTGTAAGTATTAAAAAATAAAACACATGGCTATTATTGTGCTGAATTAAAAATGCAGCACATTGCTCTGGTGACGCTCCGACGGGGTAACCTCCGTTGCCCCTTTATGTTAGGTGACGCTCTGATGGTAGTGTAAATTTTGGAAAATTTTGACATTTTTTCGATTTCGTTACCCTTTTTTTTGAAACGTTACCCCTATGCGAATTTTCTTGATCCGCCACTGCTGCTGAATAAAAAAAATACAAAACATGGTTGTTGTTGTGCTGAATTAATTAAAGGGATTTTTACATATTTCCCCCCTCCTAAGAAGCTTTATTACATATTTCCCCAACCCATAAACAGTGGCGAAGCTTGAATTTTTTTACGGTGGGGGGGGGGGGGGTCGAAAACGTATATACGCAAAAATTTCTATAGAACCGGGGGGTAAAAAACGTATATACACAAAAATTTCTATACGAAAACTACATATATAACACTACTGACCGAAAAGTTCGGGGGGTCGGGCGCCCCTCCCGGCCCCTTCAAAGCATCGCCCATGCTCATAAATTTAATTACATATTTCCCCTTCCTAAAGATGGCTTATTACATATTTCCTCAATCTCTAAATTTTTATTACATATTTCCCCAATCTCTAAATTTAATTACATATTTCACCATCCTAAAACCTCATATATTACATATTTATCCATTTTATTAAAAATACTCTTATAGAATTACTATTTTACCCCTACTAAGTTTATTAAATAAATAACTACAATATATTTCTTTGGTTCCTGCAGTAATTATAAATTTAAAAGTAACAACTTCAATAATATTTTTAAATCTTTGTATGTGTTTCCAGTAATTATTGAAGTTGTTACTTTTAAATTTATAATTACTGCAGGAAGCTAGGAAATATATTGTAGTTATTTATTTAATAAACTCATTAGGGGTAAAATAGCAATTCTATAAGAGTATTTTTAATAAAATGGATAAATATGTAATATATGGGGTTTAGGAAGGTGAAATATGTAATTAAATTTAGAGATTGGGGAAATATGTAATAAAAATTTAGAAATTGGTGAAATATGTAATAAGGCTTCTTTAGGAAGGGGAAATATGTAATTAAATTTATGGGTTGGAGAAATATGTAATAAATCTTCTTAGGAGGGGGAAATATGTAAAAATCACAATTAAAAAAGTATAACACATGGTTGTTGTTGTGCTGCATTAAAATGGCAGGCCATTGCTCTGGTGACGCTCCGAGGGGGTAACCTCCGTTACCCCTTGACACTCAGGTGACGCTCGTAAATTTTGGAAAATTTTGACGTTTTTTCGATTTCGATACCCTTTTTTTATGAAACGTTACCTCTATGCGGATTTTTTAGATCTACCACTGCTGCTGAAAAAAAAATACAACACATGCCTGTTGTTGTGCTGAATTAAAAATGCAGTACATTGCTCTGCTGAATATAACATACATCACATGTTGTGCTGAATAAAAAAACTTACAACAATACCGAAAATTGACCTAATAATTCTGCATGTCCTTTAAAAAATGAAGAAAATGCTACTTTAAAAAAATGATACGGTTTAATTTGATCAAGGAACCATTAATCTCCAAATTAACATCAGAACAAGCTATCAATAAAAGTAATCTAAATTCCAACCATCTGCACTAAAAACCTCTATGTAAAAGCCAAAAATGTAACACAAAAGCAGAACAAACAAACGAATTTTAATTATATTAAATCTGAAGCTCCAAAAAACAAATCATCTGTTGTTAAGTAAAAAAAAATGATGTAACAAAGACACATATAGGTTGCGAACTTGAATAGAACAAATCTCAATCATAGACTTTGAGGTAACAGATCCAATTGCGTTTTCACATATATGTTTAAATGGAAGCTCACCTCTAAAGTTCAGGTACATTTTATTGTTGGTAAATCAGAAGCTAATAATTAACGAAAGAACTATGAGAATATGCAAGAGTAATAATTACTTTTTTTGGGAAAAATACCACAAGATTTTACTTCACCTTAGGCCACATAAATGGTTGAGGCGGACCTGGAGTAATTAGAAAGAAGATAAGAAAAGCCGATGATTTTTATTCAATAACATAAACGCCTTATATATGCTGAGTTACACAGTGCAACGAAAACATAGAGGAATAACAAAGTCCATTTATTCTAGCTAAAAATTTGACTGAAAACAGAAGAGTAGGTAGCATTCAAAAACCCACGGGACAACGGCTCCATGCAATCTGATAGTTTGAATTATATTTCAACAGTTATCACCTATCCCGTTCTTCTGGTAGTTTAATCCCGAGACAAAAATTCAGTATAAATTGTTCTTCACCAGATCGTCTTTTTGAGTAAACAAAAACTATATAGAAACAACAAATCTAGCCTGGATCCGAATGTGACAAACGTCACTTTCACAAGTCAAAAACCCTAATTGCTTTTTTTTCTTAGAAATATTATTTAGGGTCTAATTTAAGATCTTTTATGTAATTTGGGATTACACATAGACTCACACCGGAAATATTAGGTTGAACATATACGAAAATAAATATAATCTGAAAACGTGTGTTGGATCACCGAGTGATGCTAATTTATTAATTATATTGTTTTGTTAATTTCGCTTGTGAGCTTAATTCATATTGTACAAGAGAGTAATTTTGTACGAATTGTAGGAGAGAATGATATTTTAGGAAAGTATAATATTGTTAATTCATAAACCCATTCTTTCATGATTTTCAAACGACTATAATTTTTCCATACGATAATATTTAAAAAAAATTACACCGACAATCAATTTATATTATATGTTTAAGATTATTTATAGCAAAAACTATTAACTATGTACAAAAAATAATAATAATTTATATTATATAAAGAAGTCATGTAAAAGGTGCATAAAACTTGATTTAAAAAAACCATATAAATAAGACTTATTTATATGGTACTAGTTTAAATACCCGTGTGTTACATGGTTTACACAATGTCTGTCACACCCCTTTCTGCGGCGGAAGCACGAGGTGTGATCATGAAAGGTTCTCATTGCATACGAAGAGTAAACATACTACATGCTCAAAAATATCTTCAAATATTACATTACCGAAAACATATGTCAAGTGTTTACAACACGAGATAACACGTTGTCTTAAAAGTCACAACTTTATTTAAAGATAAACAAAGCGACATCCACGAGCATGAGTAAGACCACGCGCACATCCATCCTAGTTACCTGAAATACATGTGAGTTTTGGAAAAACGTCAACATAAAGTTGGTGTGAATTCATGCAATTTTTGTATTTCACGTTTGTATACTTTGTATGAAAACATAATTTGTATTTTGTATAAAACAAGTCTTTTGTGTACACCACGTACTCATGTATAAATCAAATATTTCTGTATGTATCAAGTGTTAATGGGTTGCAAAGCCATTAACATGTGACACGACATAGGAAGTCACCAAACCATAGGCAATTTTCTGTAGTCGATTCACGACTGAGACACAAAAACACTGCTTGGTAAAAGAGTGGCCAAGAGTGGGGCTGCCCGGAACCCATTAGATCTAACCTTTTGTTCTGCGGTCTAAGTATGTACACGATTAATGGTGCTTCTGTACCCTATTCGTGACACTATTTCTCATAACGCATCCTACTTGGTTCTCGTTCTCACCAAGCGCGTTTCTTATTGTCTTATATTTTGTCACACTTGGTTCTCGTTCTCACCAAGTGTACTTCTTGTATTTATATCATACCATTTATAAATATTGTACTTTTGTACATGTATTTCACCCCCGAAGTTATAAAAACTGAAAACAGTTAAAAGAAAAGGGGGAGCATGAACTCACAACTTTGCGTTCCTGTGCGTCGTAAACTTCACCGGATTTGCTTAATTAACGTCGTAACCTATACGCGTTTTCTTAACGTTAGTCACTAGACTCGTATCGCACAAGTACAGTCACTCTCTTTTGTATTTGTATTGTTGTGTTAAAAATATTTCATATTTTTAACTACGTATCTTACTTATATTATTTCCTCTAAAATAAATATAAGTCTTTTGTGTTTTGCACTTCGCACCCGAATTATGTATCTTGTATTTTGTATGTGTATTTTTATGTTTATACTCCTCACGAGTATTTAGTGTATTTTTAAGTCTTAATACACTAGTACGTATAACACATACTATATACACTTAGCATATAAGTTGGTGATCAAATAATATGTATTTTTCTCTCAAAAATATATATACTTATATCCATTTTTATTCTTGAAAAAATCCTCATTTCTTATCACCAAAAATTAGGGAAACCTTGGTAATACTTTTAAACACATTTTTAGGGAATAAGTTTCTCAAAAACTTATATTTTTCTAAGTGTCAAAATTTATAAAAATTTTGACAGAGTTTCCCCTAAAAATGGAGGTTTCCCATGTTTTCAAAACATGTGTTTATTTTCTTTTAAATCGTCAACAATTTCCTCATTCAACAATAAACAATATGCAACTAGTTAAAATAGATATAATCGCAGAAATACATGAACTTGTGGTTTTTCCCAAAATAGGTATTATCTTTCCATTATTTTTAGTGGATCTTTGTATAGACCAACTTTGTTTCTTGAAAGTCTCGCTTTTAAAGAAGTTACATCTTTACAACTTCCGGTAAACATTTACAAAAATAGTTATTTTGTCGAAACTTTGTGTTACACAAGTGTTTACATACTCGTGTGTTTGCTAAAATCATTCTTTTTCATGTAAGGCTCGGCTTTAGAAAATATGATTTCTTGGACACTTGGTCCTTTGAAAGTACCGCTTGTAGATACGTAGATCTACTAGTTTTAAACACTATTTCACAAGTTAAATCGCTTTTATACAAGTTCATGATTTGGGTGTGGTAGAGTTTCATCTTCTAACCCTTGTTATACTTAAACAAGCTCTATGTCATAATCCAAGATCATGACTAAACCGGGTTAAATGATGATCCGAGCTACCACAACATAGATCGGGTCCAAATAATCACACAAATCAAATACTACATGATTTACACAACATATGTGCTTTTAACCACCATTTTTAGTGTTTTTAGTAGACTTTTAAGCTTCAACTTGTATGTTTACGAGTTTTAACCGTTACAAATTATATTACCCACTTTAAAATAGTTCAAGAAGGTGATTTAAGCAACATACCACTAGCTCGAGGCTAGGGAAGAATCTAGACGCAAATAGGGTGGATAAAAGCAATAGAGTGAGGTCCTTCGCCTTACGATTGCACCAAGGTTCCTTATACGGGATCTTTAACACTTGTGTGATGTTTGAATTGGATGATCAAACTCAAAAATGATGGATGGATCTAGGGATGTTTGGCCGTGAGCTTTAAGAGGGAGAGAGAGGAGCTTGGTGTGTGTTGATTTGTGAGAAGAGAATGTTGTGCAAAGGTTGCTTCTTATAGACAAAGATGGGATTATGGTCCAAGGGTTCTAGTGTCACCTAGATACTAAACATCTTGGATTAAAATAATAAAAAGGAACCAAAGGTGTCCCCCTCTAGTTGGGGCCGGTTAGCAAGGGGGGGGGGGGGTTTAGTTGGATTTTAACTAGTTAGTTGGTTATTAGTTAAGTTAAGTAGGTTAGTTAAGTAGTTAACCCGGTTAGTTGTGTGTAATGTTTTATGGCGGGTGTTAGGGTATTCAGGGACCCTAACTGGCTCAGAAAAAGACAAATAATGTTAATGGCAATATTTTCATGTTCCGGGTAAAGTCCGGTTGTTCGGTTACATACCGATTCGTTAAAGTGCTAAATTGCACCTTTTAGTGTTTAATAAGTATCTTTTTGTAACACTATCGATTCCCAACACTTAGGGAAATATTCTGGATAATAAAACGACATTTCTGCATAATATTTATATGTCTAAATGCTGAATTATTGCTGAATTTTATAAATTCTGCACTTAAAGTGCGTTTCGGGTGCTTTTTAGTGCTTATTTTTGCTTTCGTATTGCATATATATTAAACCCTTGTATGTACTCTTGGGTTTTAATGCATTCTTGCTGTCGGACCTACACCTAGGCTCCAATTTTTATTGTCTGGCTGCTTTCTGCAGTTCCGTTGACACATAGTGTCTTACCGGTGAGTTTACTAGTATTTTTGACGCAACGCTCTCGTTTGTGCATAAAGCAATATTTTGTAGTATACAACATGCATGAATTCACTTGTTTAGTATGTAATTAGACATGGATGATAATTAAGCACGTAATTGCAGTCATTAAGCACTAATTAAAGTGTACGGAAATTACCGGTTTGTGCCAGTTGTCACAGTCTCCCCCCGTTAAAAGAATTTCGTCCCGAAATTCAGACTGAACTCCCTCTCGCTGGAGTCTTCTTGAATAGGTGGGGATACTTTTTCTTGAACTGGTCTTCACGTTCCCATGTGTACTCGGGTCCGTGCTTAGAGCTCCAACGTACTTTGACAAGTTTTACGCTGCTCCTCCTGGTCTTGTTGACTTTCCAGTCGGTAACCTCAACGGGTTGCTCTGTAAATCGGAGGGCTTCATCAATATGCACTTCATCCATCGGTATGATCACGTTTTCTTATGTTGGACTCTTCTTCAGGTTGGATACATGAAACGTATCATGTACTCCGTTAAGTTCTTCCGGTAACTCCAACTTGTATGCCACGGTACCAATTCTCTTCAGTATTCTGAATGGTCCGATATATCGTGGATTCAGCTTTCCACGCTTTCCAAATCTGACTACGCCCTTCCATGGTGAGACTTTTAACAACACTTTGTCTCCCACCTTGAATTCTACCAATTTTCTATTCGGATCAGCGTAGCTCTTTTGTCGCTCTCGAGCCGCCTTAATGCGCTCTCGGATCTGCGCAATCTTGTCGGTTGTCTCTTGTACAAGTTCAGGACCAACCATACGTTTATCTCCGGCATCTGCCCAACATAAGGGCGATCGGCATTTGGGGCCATACAGAGCTTCGAACGGCGCGGCCTTTATGCTCGTATGATAACTGTTATTGTAGGAAAACTCAACTAAAGGTAGGTGAGTATCCCAACTGCCGCCTAGATCCATGACACATGCGCGAAGCATATCTTCTAACGTTTGTATAGTCCGTTCGCTCTGGCCGTCTGTTTGCGGATGGAACGCCGTGCTTAGATCTAATTGAGATCCAAAGGCTTCCTGAAATGATTGCCAGATTCTCGAGACAAAGCGTCCATCTCTGTCTGAAATGATTGAGATTGGCACTCCATGACGTGCCACAATTTCTCTTAAGTATATCTCTGCAAGCTTTCCAGTGCTATCCTTCTCTCGGATTGGTAGGAAATGCGCAGACTTCGTCAATCGATCAACTATTACCCATATCATATCGTGCCCTCTCGGGGTCCTGGGTAATTTCGTTATGAAGTCCATCGAGATTTGTTCCCACTTCCACACGGGAATCTCTGGTTGTTGTAGTAGGCCGGACGGTTTTTGATATTCTGCCTTAACCTTAGCACAGGTTAGGCATTTTCCAACATAGACAGCAACGTCGCTCTTGAGTCTCGGCCACCAATAATATTCTTTCAAGTCTTGATACATCTTGTCCGACCCTGGGTGGATCGAGTATCTTGACTTGTGCGCTTCATCAAGGATGACTTCTCGTAGGCCACCATAGAGCGGAACCCAAATGCGCTTTTTAAAGTATAAGGCTCCCTCTTCATTTGGCGCCATGTATTTAAGCATACCCCGTAGGTATTCAGCTTTACGGTTCTCTCCTTTAAGAGCTTCTTGTTGTGCATCTCGAATGCGTGCAGTGAGGTTCGTTCGAATCGTCATTTCCAATGCTCGAACCCTTAGGGTCTTAACCCTTTCTTTTCGGCTCAACGCGTCCGCTACAACGTTCGCCTTCCCAGGATGGTACTTAATCTCACAGTCATAATCATTTAGCAGCTCGACCCAACGTCGCTGGCGCATATTCAATTCCTTCTGATCAAATATGTGTTGTAAGCTTTTGTGATCTGTGAAGATTGTACATCGAGTACCGTATAAGTAATGTCGCCAAATCTTCAAGGCGAATACCACTGCGCCCAGCTCCAGGTCGTGAGTGGTATAATTTCTCTCGTGAACCTTCAGTTGTCTTGAAGCATAAGTGATGACTTTTTGGCGTTGCATGAGCACGCAACCCAAGCCTTGTCGTGAGGCGTCGCAGTATACCACGAAGTCTTTAGTGCCTTCGGGTAACGATAGTATCGGTGCATCGCAGAGCTTGATCTTAAGTAGCCGAAAGGCTTCTTCTTGTTTGTGACCCCAGTCGTACTTCTTGTCTTTCCGTGTAAGGGTCGTTAGCGGTTGAGCTATCTTTGAGAAATTCTCAATGAATCGCCGATAATAGCCCGCTAAGCCCAAAAATTGTCGAACTTCAGTTGGGGTTTTGGGAGCTTCCCAATTCTTTATTGCTTCAATCTTGGATGGGTCTACATGAATGCCCTTCTCATTCACCACGTGACCAAGAAATTGTACTTCGCGAATCCAGAATTCGCATTTCGAGAACTTTGCATAAAGTTTCTCTTTCTTCAGTAGTTCCAGAATAGTTCGGAGATGTTGCTCATGTTCTTCTTTCGTTCGCGAGTAAATCAGGATATCATCGATAAATACTATCATGAATTTATCGAGATATGGTTTGCATACGCGGTTCATCAGATCCATAAAGACCGCTGGCGCGTTCGTCAATCCAAATGGCATCACAAGAAATTCGTAGTGCCCATAGCGCGTTCTGAATGCAGTCTTTGGCACACTTTCATCTTGGATTCTCAGCTGATGGTATCCAGATCGAAGGTCGATCTTGGAATAGTAGCTTGATCCTTGCAGTTGATCAAACAAGTCATCAATCCTCGGTAGCGGATACCGATTCTTGATTGTGAGCTTGTTCAGTTCCCTGTAATCGATACACATCCGCAGTGATCCATCCTTCTTCTTCACGAATAATACTGGAGCTCCCCAGGGTGAGAAGCTTGGCCTTATGAATCCTTTATCCAACAACTCCTGGAGTTGTGTAGATAATTCTTGCATTTCGGATGGTGCAAGTCGATAGGGTGCCTTGGCTACAGGAGCGGCTCCTGGAACCAAGTCTATGTGGAATTCGACTTGTCGTTGCGGAGGTAGTCCTGGCAGATCTTCAGGGAACACATCAGGAAATTCCTTCACCACATGAATGTCTTCGAGTTTTGGCTCCACAGCCTTCTTATCTACAACGTGTGCTAGGAAAGCAACACATCCTTTCCTTAAGCACTTCTGTGCCTTCATACAACTGATGATTCGTAGAGGCGCGTTTCATCTTTCTCCATGTACGATGAGAGTTTCATCATTCGCCAGAGGGATGCGAATGATTTTCTCATGACAAATGACTTCAACTTTGTTCTTGGACAACCAGTCCATCCCGACCACTACATTGAAGCTACCTAATTGAATAGGTAAGAGGTCGATGCTAAATCTTCGTTCACCAAGTTCTAGCGTGCAGCCTCTAACAACTTCGCTCGATTCAACAAGTTTACCATTGGCTAGTTCTATGGAATAAGGGATTTCTAATCTACTAGATTCTATTCCAAGTATGCGTTTAAATTCCATAGACATGAAGCTATAATCGGCGCCAGTGTCGAATAATATGGATGCAAAGTGATTGTTAACGAGGAACGTACCGTTGACCACATTAGGGTCCTCGCGTGCGTCCCTTGCTCCAATCACAAATGCTCGGGCCTGAGCATTATTTCTCTCTGGGCAGTCCTTCATGAAATGATCCTTGCTTCCACATCTGAAGCATCCTTGGTTTCGCCCATTCCCGTTACCAGCACCATTTCCATTTCCACCATTGTTCCTATCATCAGCCCCATTACGATTTCCATTCCCGTTCCTCTTGCTCCAACAGTCTTCAGTGCGGTGACCCAACTTTCCACACTTGTCACACTTTGAGATGCGACAAGCTCCCTCGTGATGGTGTTTACACCGATGACATTTGGGCAAGATGCCCCGGTATCCCCTTGCCGGTGCGTCGTTCATGGCTGCAAGAGGTTTCGCCCCTTGAGGCGGGTTAGGGTCACGCTTCTTGTTGGAACCTTTGTTGTTACGAGTTGCTTGATTCAAGTTTGCATATTTCCTTTTCTTGTCGCCAGACGACTCAGCATGCGTCTCGGCACTTTCTGTGGGGTTTAGTGATAGCTTCTTCATTCGAACACAATCTTCAGTAAGGCTGACAGCCAGAGTTACAGCCTCGGTGATTGTTTGTGGTTTGGCCGACGTCACCATGCCACGAAACTCTGAGGCCAGTCCCCAAATGTAACGTTCCACACGCTTAAATTCAGGAGTCACCATGTAGGGAAGCACTCTAGACAGATCGTGGAACCTTCGAGTATATCCGTTGATGTCAGCACCTTCCATGGTCAAGTGCCAGAACTCCGTCTCCAGCCTTTGGAGTTCAGCACGAGAGCAGTACTTCTCTCTCATTCTTTCCTTCAGTTCCTCCCAAGTTAAGCCATAAGCGGCATCATCGCCCAAGGTTTGGACTTGCAGGTTCCACCAAGTCAGAGCTTCATCGACAAACAACCCAGTAGCAAAGGTGACTTGTTGATCCGCGGTACACTTACTCATGCGGAAGGTAGCTTCAGTCTTCTCTGTCCAGCGCACAAATGCTACTGCACCTCCTGTGCCATCATAGTTCATCGGCTTGCAGTCGAGGAACTGCTTGAAAGTGCAGCCTAGAATTGATTCAACCAATTCATATGTGAGCAATCGAAGAAATAATGAAACAAAGACCGTTCATAAATTTCCTCATGCTTAGCACAGTGTCTTAAGGTTACCTTGAGCTGCATTGCCTCCAGACGAATCTCCATTCCCATTACGCCTAGCGTTGCTTGGTCCTCCACTGTCTTGAGTACGGTTCGCCTCATACTGGGCGATAGCAGCGGAGATCCTTTCCTCCAGTAGGGCGTTCAGCTCATCAGCAGTTCTTGGCAGTGGGGGAGGAGGAGGTTGATCGTCATTGCGAGCATTCACAGCTTTCCTGGGTGCCATGTTCTGACAGAACATAACACAACAGGGTTACACATTTGTTTGATATCGTCCTACTAGGCAGTAGTAGTATATATATTCACAGTATATATCACATAAGTGACATCAAACAATTATTACTTAAAAGAAAAGGTGGAGCATGAACTCACAACTTTGCGTTCCTGTGCGTCGTAAACTTCACCGGATTTGCTTAATTAACGTCGTAACCTATACGCGTTTTCTTAACGTTAGTCACTAGACTCGTATCGCACAAGTACAGTCACTCTCTTTTGTATTTGTATTGTTGTGTTAAAAATATTTCATATTTTTAACTACGTATCTTACTTATATTATTTCCTCTAAAATAAATATAAGTCTTTTGTGTTTTGCACTTCGCACCCGAATTATGTATCTTGTATTTTGTATGTGTATTTTTATGTTTATACTCCTCACGAGTATTTAGTGTATTTTTAAGTCTTAATACACTAGTACGTATAACACATACTATATACACTTAGCATATAAGTTGGTGATCAAATAATATGTATTTTTCTCTCAAAAATATATATACTTATATCCATTTTTATTCTTGAAGAAATCCTCATTTCTTATCACCAAAAATTAGGGAAACCTTGGTAATACTTTTAAACACATTTTTAGGGAATAAGTTTCTCAAAAACTTATATTTTTCTAAGTGTCAAAATTTATAAAAATTTTGACAGAGTTTCCCCTAAAAATGGAGGTTTCCCATGTTTTCAAAACATGTGTTTATTTTCTTTTAAATCGTCAACAATTTCCTCATTCAACAATAAACAATATGCAACTAGTTAAAATAGATATAATCGCAGAAATACATGAACTTGTGGTTTTTCCCAAAATAGGTAGTATCTTTCCATTATTTTTAGTGGATCTTTGTATAGACCAACTTTGTTTCTTGAAAGTCTCGCTTTTAAAGAAGTTACATCTTTACAACTTCCGGTAAACATTTACAAAAATAGTTATTTTGTCGAAACTTTGTGTTACACAAGTGTTTACATACTCGTGTGTTTGCTAAAATCATTCTTTTTCATGTAAGGCTCGGCTTTAGAAAATATGATTTCTTGGACACTTGGTCCTTTGAAAGTACCGCTTGTAGATACGTAGATCTACTAGTTTTAAACACTATTTCACAAGTTAAATCGCTTTTACACAAGTTCATGATTTGGGTGTGGTAGAGTTTCATCTTCTAACCCTTGTTATACTTAAACAAGCTCTATGTCATAATCCAAGATCATGACTAAACCGGGTTAAATGATGATCCGAGCTACCACAACATAGATCGGGTCCAAATAATCACACAAATCAAATACTACATGATTTACACAACATATGTGCTTTTAACCACCATTTTTAGTGTTTTTAGTAGACTTTTAAGCTTCAACTTGTATGTTTACGAGTTTTAACCGTTACAAATCATATTACCCACTTTAAAATAGTTCAAGAAGGTGATTTAAGCAACATACCACTAGCTCGAGGCTAGGGAAGAATCTAGACGCAAATAGGGTGGATAAAAGCAATAGAGTGAGGTCCTTCGCCTTCCGATTGCACCAAGGTTCCTTATACGGGATCTTTAACACTTGTGTGATGTTTGAATTGGATGATCAAACTCAAAAATGATGGATGGATCTAGGGATGTTTGGCCGTGAGCTTTAAGAGGGAGAGAGAGGAGCTTGGTGTGTGTTGATTTGTGAGAAGAGAATGTTGTGCAAAGGTTGCTTCTTATAGACAAAGATGGGATTATGGTCCAAGGGTTCTAGTGTCACCTAGATACTAAACATCTTGGATTAAAATAATAAAAAGGAACCAAAGGTGTCCCCCTCTAGTTGGGGCCGGTTAGCAAGGGGGGGGGGGGGGGGGTTTAGTTGGATTTTAACTAGTTAGTTGGTTATTAGTTAAGTTAAGTAGGTTAGTTAAGTAGTTAACCCGGTTAGTTGTGTGTAATGTTTTATGGCGGGTGTTAGGGTATTCAGGGACCCTAACTGGCTCAGAAAAAAACAAATAATGTTAATGGCAATATTTTCATGTTCCGGGTAAAGTTCGGTTGTTCGGTTACATACCGATTGGTTAAAGTGCTAAATTGCACCTTTTAGTGTTTAATAAGTATCTTTTTGTAACACTATCGATTCCCAACACTTAGGGAAATATTCTGGATAATAAAACGACATTTCTGCATAATATTTATATGTCTAAATGCTGAATTATTGCTGAATTTTATAAATTCTGCACTTAAAGTGCGTTTCGGGTGCTTTTTAGTGCTTATTTTTGCTTTCGTATTGCATATATATTAAACCCTTGTATGTACTCTTGGGTTTTAATGCATTCTTGCTGTCGGACCTACACCTAGGCTCCAATTTTTATTGTCTGGCTGCTTTCTGCAGTTCCGTTGACACATAGTGTCTTACCGGTGAGTTTACTAGTATTTTTGACGCAACGCTCTCGTTTGTGCATAAAGCAATATTTTGTAGTATACAACATGCATGAATTCACTTGTTTAGTATGTAATTAGACATGGCTGACAATTAAGCACGTAATTGCAGTCATTAAGCACTAATTAAAGTGTACAGAAATTACCGGTTTGTGCCAGTTGTCACAATGTCATATATATATAAATTATAAGTTGTAAATAATATTTCAAAATGATAGAAATGTTGGTATGAAATGTTAGGGCGCACTACTAAAAAACGCGCGTACCACATTTTAACTTGATGGGATTAAGATATGGAGTCAAAGAACTGATGAAGAATTATAGTTACATGGTGAATTTATATGGGAAATCAGGTGAGCTTGAGAAAGCAGATAAACAAAACAAACGTATAAAATATATAGGAGTTAATTACATAAATGACTCTTGTGGTATGGTAAAAGTAACAGGTTTGAAGCATAACTTTAGGAAGTAAGAAGTATAAGATCTATGGTTTTAGTTTATGGGATCTAACAGTAATGTATGTTTATTTTTAATAAAAAAATTGCTATGTGTCGTGCACATAAGAGTTTTTTTTTTGTTGTCGGGTTTTACAGCTATGCTGCCCTGTTCTATATATTATAGAATCTTTCCGGCGTTCAAAAAAACATAAGAGTATTTTGGGTATTCTTATATTACTCTATTTATTATAAACCTTATCATCTATACTTCAATTCAATCTATTATTTTGACTTTTTGGGTAAACTTTATTATTGAAAAAATGGAAAGCAGCCACTACACTAACA
Source organism: Helianthus tuberosus (assembly GCA_030545235.1). NCBI lineage: Eukaryota > Viridiplantae > Streptophyta > Magnoliopsida > Asterales > Asteraceae > Helianthus > Helianthus tuberosus. Next base: position 141,473,917 of record CM060450.1, on the reverse strand, counting down.
CTAACCACTAAATTAACCAACATAATTAGATCTAAATTTGAGCACATAGCAACCCATTAAAAGTCTTAGTTTTTCAATAGGAAATTTTAATAGTTTAAAAATCCATATAAGCCATGTAAGCCACTCAACGATAAGATTATCATTTTCACCGTAGAAAACTACATATGAAATGGCAATAATAAAGACCACCTGCCAATCATACTAACCCACTTAAAATTGAAATGTCAATAATATAGACCAACTTCATATTACATAGCAATAACCTAAACATGTTAGCAAACCTGTTGTTAGTGTTGATGAATAATAGGATTATTCGGATTATATCTTGAAGATCATAAAAGTCAAAGAGATCATACAAAAATGAGATATAAGATAACAAGACAAACACAAAGACAAACAAACATCTTCAAAAAACATCATAAATTGATCACAAGCAAAGAAGGACGAACAGAAAGAACCAATCTGATAAGTCTGATGATAAATCTGGTATTTATCATCAGAATCTGGTGAAATCTATTCATCAGAAATCTGATAACCAAGTTATCAGATTTCTGGTAAGCTATTCATCAGAAAGTCTGATGAACCAATTTGTCAGAGAGATAAGGCTCTGTCACCATAGTAAAGTAGCAAGTAGACCTTGAATGGATTCAATGAATATGCCAAAAAACTACTTTATGCAGACAGGTGAATGAATAAACAAATATTTATTCATGTCAAACATTCTCAATAAATAGAGAACCCAATACTGAAGGGAGAATGAGTTAAGCCAAACATTTATTACATACTACAAAACTCCACAGTCCTTCATTACAGAATTCTTAAAGTATTCGTTTGTATTAGCCAATAACCTAACACTTACCTTGTAAACCTTGTTTCAAAGTGATATAAACTTGAAAATTCAGTAGTTGTGTTTCTTGAAAGTTTGATTTCTATTTCTGCACACTATTTTCACATTTGTTGAAAATCACTTGCTAAATTTAGAAAAGAGCATTGTTATCTGGGATCAATAAAACAAAAGTCGAGTAAAAAGTTGAGCTGAAAATCACTTGCCAGATTGAATAAACTATTTTCAAACAATCAACTGCTCAATTTTTTTAAACTTTTCTTTATATAAATACGGCAAACTTTCAAACATTTATGTGAATTCATAAGTAAAGACATTTTACACATGCTAAGTTTGCTATTAGTCATGGGTAAATTTGTTATATTTACACATATGTAAAATATCTAATAAGAGTGATTTTGAAAGAAAAATTCAATTATTTGATGTTGTAAATTATTTTTTTAATGTTATATTTAATTACAACGAGTTGACGCTAACCCGCGCGTTGCAGCGGGATGTTGACTATTAATTTCTTTAGCATCATTGTATGAGATTCGAAAATTAGTAGGTCCATGTAATGTAATTTTCTAGTGGCTGAACAACAATGTCGTTCATTGAATTATGTGTCTTTGTTCAAGCGAATGGCGATCCATCGATCCTGAATGGCTAACCGTAAAATCAGGTTCGCCATAAAAGGGAAGGTGCGTAGTCTCGGCTCTCCTACATGTACATGCCGATCGAATACGTTAATCATGTGGCGGACATCTTCATTGGATTTAATTGCAACCAACATCTCAAGATCCTCAAAACAGATACTTGAGGAGGTTGCAACAATTTCCAAAACCAACCAACAATTTTGGTAAAAATCAACCAAGAATACAAACGGTGAAGGGAGAAAAAGGGCTTTAGGTCTCTTGGAAATAAATTGTACAATTCACCATCTTTGTTGCTGCAACAACACTCAAATCCAAACTTTTTCGATGGGTGAATTGACTTTTGGGGGAAGAAGGAGTGTCAACGCACGTCAAATAAGGGAACATCCATTCTCTCTCGGTGGAGAGTGTTGTTCGGAGTCTTGAATGGAATGATGAAACGACGGCGTATTAAGTTTACTTTATCGAATATGTTTCTTTATTTGCGAAACAATAATAACATTTTTAAAATTTAATACCTTATCAATTAAGCAACATATCCGTAGTACAGAACCGTCAAAAATACACCAACTATATCGGTATTCAAATGCCATCGTCCTACCGTAAATACCCAATCTGTCGTGTTTTCGCAACACCCGTTTCCCTACCGTTTGACACTAAATTATAATTATACTCCGCTTCATGAATGTTTTCTTATTTATGAGACACATCAATTCACGAACCAACAGGCCTTTACGTATAGATCATTTCAAAGAGAAACAACGTTGTTCAGGAAAGGATGTACCGGTTAAGATGAGGTGCATCCCTTGTTTCATTTTATGATTTTGACATGCAGTGTTGTTTTTATTGATTTTAGTAAAGTTAAATTAGATAATGAATTCAAATTCTCGTGGATAACAAACTCGCAAACGATTCGGCGAGTGGATTATAGGTCGGATGATGAGTCGGTGCCTTCGGGATCGGAGCATATGACGCAGGCTTTGCAGGGGTTTTTGCCAATGAGTTCTGGTTGATGTTGTTTGGTTTTGACGGTTGATGCGTGTGAAGTGTGTATATAAGTTTAAGTATATTTTAAGCCCTTTTACACTTCTTAGCCAAGTATTAAATTTATAAAACACGATATTTACTAACACTAAACACACATATCGGCAAGTGCACCCATCGTGATCGTAGTATAGTGTTGGCAAGATACCGAGATCGTCCAAGGACACAAGAGCTTTTAGTACCGGTTTATCCTCAACGTCTAATCAAATCAAAAGTTTAGAAAAAGGTTTTAAACTAAGAAAAATAAAAACTAACTAAAATGCTGAAAATAAAAATAAAGTAAAAATAGATAAACAAGATGAATCACTTGGCTCCGACTCGTGTTTAGTGTAACATTTGATTATTTCCGCACTTTTGCACTTATTTAAGAGATTATCTTAGTTATTGTAGTAGGCCCCTCTTTTGGAGGTGACGTTACCCTCAACCCAGTAGTTTGAGTCAGCAATGATACAATCCTAAAGGGTCGGATTATTGAAAGATAATTAATTAAGTTATTAATGCATAATGTGGTAGGCCCCTCTTTTGAAGGCGACGTTACCCTCGGCTAAGTAGTCTGAGTAGCAGGGATACAGTCCTAAGTAGCCGGGTTAAAGTTTTAATAGTAGCTTAACTTATGAGGGGATCAAAGAGTTTGGACCCCCGCCATCCAATACCGGTGGGTATTGAAGGAGGTCCTACTAAATTTGACCCAGGTCCTTTGCAGGATCTATGCACTGAACAATGGCAAGACTCTTACCAAACCGTTTCCTTAACCCCCGACCAGGTAGCCAACATACCTCCATATAGACCGTGGAGATATGAATGGTGAAAATCTTTTATTTTATATAGACAGTAAAATAATGCCAAGACACCACGGACAAACGTTAAGGAAGAATCACCTTCAACATAAGAAACTAGTTATTAAAGTCATTAATACATAACCAATTAAAAAGTGTAAAAGATTAAAAATAAAAAAAGTATTACACTAGACACTTTGTCTTCACCAAGTGATGTAAGAGACTTAGGCAAACATGGCCTTGATTGTCAAGAACTCTTACGATCAATCTTGGATCCCGAGACGACTCACACACTCTATGATGGACAATGGATGATGGTGGTGGATGATGGTGTTGTGATGGTGGTGGGTGGTGGGTGAAGTGTGAGAGAGGTGGTGTGCCAAGGGATGGTTTGAGCTTGAGCCAAGCACTCCTATTTAAAGGCTGAACAGAAGCTCGGGCACGGCCCCGTGTCCAGTGGGCACGGCCCCGTGTCCATCCTCTTCTCTGTCTTCATTAATTGCTTTTGTCTGCATTAGTTGACCACGGCCCCGTGTCCGCTGGGCACGACCCCGTGTGCAGAAGCATATCTGTACTATCAAGATTTGCCTGGATTCTGCGAATCTTATAGTTGACCACGGCCCCGTGTCCGTTGAGCACGGCCCCGTGGTGGGCGATTGAAGCTTCTACAACTTTGTCTTTTATGCTGACACTTGGGCACGCCCCCGTGTTCACTGAGCACGGGGCGTGTTCAGCCTTCTGTTCTCTTGTTTTGCTTGGGAAGATGCTTTCGGGGAGGTCGGGCATGTCACGTTTGTTCCTTTTCTTGTATTTATGTTAGATTTAGCTGTTTTTTTGCTTCTTTTATTAATTTGAGCTCATTTAATCCTGAAAATACAAAAGGAAGACAAAAGCACATTTTTTCCAACATTAGTACTAAAAAAGTGTTAGTTTTATACCACAATTGATGTAATTTATATGTTGCAATTTGCACACATCAAATACCCCCACACTTGAATCTTTGCTTGTCCTCAAGCAAAACTCTTTATAATGTGGCTTTACACTCCCAAATGGAATGGGTGGAAGAGAAGGTTTTTGGGCTTGTCATAGAGTGTCGGGATTTCCAAGATTCTTATTTAGTTTTATTTTTATTTTATTTACAATCCTGTTCGTCATGATTTATTTAAAACTTTTCATAAGATAAATTACTTATTAGGGCATAACATGCCTCTTTAAAATTCTATTTATATACAAGTTCACATACCTCACGGGGGATCACTCAACACTCGGCCGAAGATGTATTTTAGTGAATCACTCGAGAGCGGCATGGAACTTACTCCTACCATAAGCTTGCCAAGCAATCAATCCTCCTCCTTTTTAACTATACACCTTTGTAAATATCAAGAGGACTTGTTGGGTGAAGGGTTAGGCTTGGGTTTAAGGTAGGTGGTTGGGTTAGTGGTTAGTAGAAAAAGGGCGAAAAGCGTAAAAAGCATCGGTTTTCGTAAGACTTTTTAATTTTTTTTTTTTGCAATTTTTTTTGATGAAACCATAATTCAAACAAAGTTATTTTTGATGAACTTGCTTGTTTATTTCTTTTGCTTCATCATCAACACATTTTTTTTTAAAAGTCATACGAAGAACCGAGCTTGTCACTAAAAAAAAGGGTTAAAAATAAAAAGATTTTGGTGGGTGAAAGGGTGTTTGGTTTGGGTTAAGAAATGAAAAGGTTTAGGCTCAAAGGGATTAACTGGGGGGATTTTGGGTAGGTGGTAAAAAAAAAGAAAAATAATGGTGTAGAAATAAAAAGGGTTAGTCCTAATGCCTCCATCATTTACTTACTCGAGTTTAAGTTGGTAAGGACCGGGAATGTATCGTCGTGGCAAGTTCTAGAGTTGTAAGAACCAACTGGCTATTCACATAAGAAACGAAAAATGAGCATTTAGTTTAAAGATATGTATTTGTATGCTCAATAAAGGCTCAAAACTCACTTTTGTGGGAATGGGTTTTTATGTGATCAAGTATATATAATTGAATTTTAACTAAGCTTGTCATGCCTTTTCATAATTTTCTTATGTTGGTTCTTTTTATCACGACGCTATCGGTTGTAAATTTGTAAAAATATAACCTTTTTAGAATTTGAAATTCCCAAATTAAACCTAGACAAGTAAAAAAAATTGAAAATTTAAAAAAAAAATTTGGGGTGATTAGCGGTTCCAATAGAGTTTTGTGTAAGGCTTGTTATTAGGACTTGCAAGATTCAAGGTTTTAGCATCCCCCACACTTAAATTACACATTGTCCTCAATGTGTCCCAAAAATAAGTTTTTAGGTTGGTTGAATGTATAAAAGGTGTGAAAAAGCAAAAATTTGTGTTACTGGGCGCTTGGACACGGCCCCGTGTTGTCCGGACACGGCCCCGTGTTCAGGTGCCAGTAACAGAAATTGATCAAAAGAAACAGAAGCCTGGACACGGGGGCGTGTTGGGTGAACACGGCCCGTGTCCAGTTTACCTGAACCGGGCGTTTTCTGCAGACTGTGCAGCACGGGGTCGTGTTGGGCGGACACGGCCCGTGCTGAACTTGCTGTAATGAAGAAAGTTTGTCGGATGGCCCTGTTTTCCTGCATGGGGTGCTTGTCCAAGTTTCCCTTGTATCCTTTGCCATCCCGAGTGTGTTTTATTCCTGAAAATTAAAACTAACTAGAAAATAAAAAGTTATTTAAACTAAACTAAGGATAGTTCTACGGAATGCCTCCGTGGTGCGCCACGTTTATAAGGGTCCTTGGCTAGACCCAAAGCCTGGTCATATGTCACTCAAGTGGGATGTTTTGCATCCCATGTTGCACCGTCGGAGAGCGTGATCCAAGCTTGAGTCTATGACCTTCATGTAGTTGACCGGGTCTTCGTCTTCTACTCTCTTTCCAACTCCAAACTTCACTTCCTCGTCCCCAAACTTCAATGTTAGTGTTCCGTCATTCATATCCACCACTGCCTGGGCGGTGGCTAGAAATGGCCTCCCAAGGATGAGGGGGACATCGGTGTCTTCTTCCATGTCTAGTATGACAAAGTCGGCCGGGAAGACGAAATTGTCGACTTTGACCAATAGATTTTCAGCGACACCTTGTGGAAATTTGTCGGATCTGTCGGCTAGTTGTATGCTCATCTTTGTAGGGCTTGTTTTTCCTAGGCCGAGTCGGTTGAACATTGATGTGGGAATGAGGTTAATGCTAGCCCCAAGATCGGCTAGTGCATTACGAATGGGGGATTCCCCAATAGAGCAAGGAATCGTGAAGCTTCCAGGATCAATTTTCTTTTGTGGGAGTTTGTTGAGTACTAAGGCAGAGCATTCTTCGCCTAAGTTAAATAATTGCAATGATTCAATTTTCCTTTTGTGAGTGAGGAAGTCCCTCATAAATTTTGCATATTTAAGCATTTGGGTTAGGACCTCAATAAAAGGAATAATAACATGCAATTGTTTTAGTAAATTTTCGAACTTTGCGAATTGCTCATCGGTCTTTTGATAAATTAACCGACCGGGGTATGGAATCGGAGGAGTCTTGGTGAGCTCTTGATTTGGTAAAGAAGCCTTTTCTGGTTGGGGCGCGGGTGGAGTCGTGGTTTGGCTGGACTGGCTTCTTTCAGCTGGCGGTAATGGAGCCTCCTCGGGACCCACGGTTCGATTTCTCAATGTGATGAGATGTACTTGCGCTTTTGGGTTGGTTTCGGTATTGCTTGGTAACGCGCCTTGTGGTCTCTCAGAGAAATTTTGAGCTACTTGATTTAATTGTTTTTCAATGTTTTGAATGCTAGCTTGTTGATTTCTAAAATTCGATTCCAATTGCTGAAATCGATCCGAGTTTTTCTTTTCGGTGTCGGAGATGAGGCGAGATACAGTATCTTCAAGCCTTTCTCGTCCACCTTGTTGTTGAGAAAAGTTTTGTGGTTGTTGAAAGTTAGTTCGTTGGTTTTGTTGGTTACTACTATTGCCGGGATCTCTCCAACCAAGGTTTGGGTGGTTACGCCATCCTTGGTCGTAGGTACCCGTTGGAGGACCCGACGGCCTAGGTCTATTATCGATGTAGTTTACCGTTTCTGTTTGGTCATCTAATTCTTTCATACAACTCCAATTTTCATGTGGCCCACCACACCCTTCACAAGCCATAACCGAGACCGTTTTTGTCATTTCTAACTTTTTGATTTTCGAAGAAAGGGCCTCGATTTGGGCTTGTAAAGAAGTGCTTTCATCAACCTTATGGGCGCCCGGGGCAATAGATTTATTGCCTCGGAGAGTGTGCCATTGAAAATTGGTTTGAGCAATTTCCTCAATTTGATTATATATTTCATTTGGGCGACGATTACCTAAAATTCCCCCGGAGCTAGAATCAAGTGTTTGTCTTGTGTGTGGCAACAACCCATTGTAGAAAGTGGATACTTGTTGCCATACCGCAAGACCGTGATGAGGACACTTTCTTAGTAGCTCCTTGAACCTTTCCCAAGTTTCATATAAGGATTCCCCATCCTCTTGTGAATATGTATTAATTTCAGTCATTAATTTAGCCGTTTTAGCAGGAGGGAAATACTTATATAGAAACTTTTGGGCTAGTTCATCCCATGTGTTTACCGAGCCAACTGAGAGGGTGTTAAGCCAAGCCTTAGCTCGGTCTTTTAGTGAAAATGGAAACATTCGTAGGCGAATGGCGTCGTTTGATGCTCCATTGATCCGAAAGGTATCACATATCTCTATGAAATTAGTAATATGTAGATGGGGATCCTCGTCCGCAAGCCCATGGAAGGTTGCGGAGTTTTGAAGCATTTGTATCAAATGCGGCCGAAGTTCGAAGTTATTGGTTTCGACATTCGGTGCATTGATAGCGGCGTCGAGATTACCTACGGTGGGTCGTAGGTAATCAATGAGGGTACGTTGGTCCGCCATTGGAAGTGGGTCCCCCGAAACTTTCTCTTGGTTTTTAGCTTTAAGTCTTTTTCTGAGAAAGTGTTTGGGTTCTTCAAGAGGTTCTTTTATATCTCTACTAGAACTGGAGCTCATGCACTACGTAGGAAGTTCAAATGTGGCGCCTGGGTTCCAAATCCTGCAACAAAAACAGAAAAGAACGTTGGTCAGAAGGTTCACCACGGCCCGGTGGTCAGCGAACACTGCCCGTGGTCGGAGATACAGTAATTGTTTTCCGGATCCCTGTTACTGGGGAGTTAGGCACGGCCCCGTGTTGCACCGACACGGCCCCGTGTTCAGCTCTCTGTAACTCGGAAAATAAAAACTGCCAGTAACAATGCTGGGCACGGCCCGTGTCCGACCTGCCACGGCCCGTGCTGAGCTCTGCAGAAGATGAAAAAACTAAGAAAAATCCTAAAAAATAGAAAAATAAGAAAAAACGATTAGGCCGTTGATTCCTAACTTTCTTAAAATCCTTGTGTCCCCGGCAACGGCGCCAAAAACTTTGATGCGTGTGAAGTGTGTATATAAGTTTAAGTATATTTTAAGCCCTTTTACACTTTTTAGCCAAGTTTTAAATTTATAAAACACGATATTTACTAACACTAAACACACATATAGGCAAGTGCACCCATCGTGAGCGTAGTATAGTGTTGGCAAGATACCGAGGTCGTCCAAGGACACAAGAGCTTTTAGTACCGGTTTATCCTCAACGTCTAATCAAATCAAAAGTTTAGAAAAAGGTTTTAAACTAAGAAAAATAAAAACTAACTAAAATGCTGAAAATAAAAATAAAGTAAAAACAGATAGAAAAGATGAATCACTTGGCTCCGACTCGTGTTTAGTGTAACCTTTGATTATTTCCGCACTTTTCCACTTATTTAAGAGATTATCTTAGTTATTGTAGTAGGCCCCTCTTTTGGAGGTGACGTTACCCTTAACCCAGTAGTTTGAGTCAGCAAGGATACAATCCTAAAGGGTCGGATTATTGAAAGATAATTAATTAAGTTATTAATGCATAATGTGGTAGGCCCCTCTTTTGAAGACGACGTTACCCTCGGCTAATTAGTCTGAGTCAGCAGGGATACAATCCTAAGTAGCCGGGTTAAAGTTTTAATAGTAGCTTAACTTATGAGGGGATCAAAGAGTTTGGACCCCCGCCATCCAGTACCGGTGGGTATTGAAGGAGGTCCTACTAAATTTGACCCAGGTCCTTTGCAGGATCTATGCACTGAACAATGGCAAGACTCTTACCAAACCGTTTCCTTAACCCCCGACCAGGTAGCCAACATACCTCCATATAGACCGTGGAGATATGAATGGTGAAAATCTTTTATTTTATATAGACAGTAAAATAATGCCAAGACACCACGGACAAACGTTAAGGAAGAATCACCTTCAACATAAGAAACTAGTTATTAAAGTCATTAATACATAACCAATTAAAAAGTATAAAAGATTAAAAATAAAAAAGTATTACACTAGACACTTTGTCTTCACCAAGTGATGTAAGAGACTTAGGCAAACATGGCCTTGATTGTCAAGAACTCTTACGATCAATCTTGGATCCCGAGACGACTCACACACTCTATGATGGACAATGGATGATGGTGGTGGATGATGGTGTTGTGATGGTGGTGGGTGGTGGGTGAAGTGTGAGAGAGGTGGTGTGCCAAGGGATGGTTTGAGCTTGAGCCAAGCACTCCTATTTAAAGGCTGAACAGAAGCTCGGGCACGGCCCCGTGTCCAGTGGGCACGGCCCCGTGTCCATCCTCTTCTCTGTCTTCATTAATTGCTTTTGTCTGCATTAGTTGACCACGGCCCCGTGTCCGCTGGGCACGACCCCGTGTGCAGAAGCATATCTGTACTATCAAGATTTGCCTGGATTCTGCGAATCTTATAGTTGACCACGGCCCCGTGTCCGCTGAGCACGGCCCCGTGGTGGGCGATGTAAGCTTCTACAACTTTGTCTTTTATGCTGACACTTGGGCACGCCCCCGTGTTCACTGAGCACGGGGCGTGTTCAGCCTTCTGTTCTCTTGTTTTGCTTGGGAATATGCTTTCGGGGAGGTCGGGCATGCCACGTTTGTTCCTTTTCTTGTATTTATGTTAGATTTAGCTGCATTTTTGCTTCTTTTGTTAATTTGAGCTCATTTAATCCTGAAAATACAAAAGGAAGACAAAAGCATACTTTTTCCAACATTAGTACTAAAAAAGGGTTAGTTTTATGCCACAATTGATGTAATTTATAAGTTGCATTTTGCACACATCAACGGTAGCGTTTCTGAGTTGCTTGCTTGCAATATAACCTATTGTGTAATAATCTGATGTTGAAGGATGAACATAGAAAGCGATAAATGAAAGAGTAAGGAGGAAAGAACGATGTTCATGGTTTTTGTTAGATGTGTGCGGAAAGGAGAAAACTATTAAATACACAAAGTGGAAACGGTGAAAACCTCCAAGTGAATGAATCGGTGCCTTGTTATGAAAAAATTCCCATCGTCACGTTGATTCAGAAATTCTGAAAAGGTTATTCAATTATTTTTAGAACATAAATTTTGAAAAGGTTATTCAATTATTTTTAGAAATTTATTAAAGGAGAAATAATTTTTATTTTTAGTTATGTGAATAACAGGTTATTCACATACATAAAAGGTTATTCAATTATTTTTAGAAATTTTGAAAAGGTTATCAATTATTTTTAGATTAAAAGTGTTAACTAATTCAAATGTATTATTCAAGGGGTGTGTATATTGAGACATGTTGGTTTGAAAGGTAATATTTAAGGGGTGTGTATATTGGGATATGTTGGTTTGAGTTATGTGTGTATTAAGGCATGTGTATTAGTTAAGGGTGTGATGTAAAGAGGCACAACTTTTGAGTTACCCTAAGTTATGTCACACCCTGACTTTTGCGAAAGCGTGATTAGGTGTGACTTGCTTAATATCATTGCATTTAACCATAACAAACATCTATATGATAAAACCAAGATGTCTATCCATAAATTAAGTTTCAAAACGTTACAATTGTTATTGTTTAACCACAAACCAAGACTTCAAATTCAAGTACATAACATCCCAAGTTTTAAGTTCCAATCTGGACTTAACAAAAGACACTACTAAAAGCTAGGCTTTGAACTATGTATCTTATCCAATATAGGATGCGTATTCCAAACCCTTCAACACTGGAGGACATCTTTTATTCGAAAACACAACTTGAAATCTTGAATGCCCGCCAGATCCATAAACAATTTCCTGAAATACATGTAGTTTGAAAACATCAACAAAAGTTGAGCGAGTTCATGTGTTTTGTATGTGTGCATGAATAACCTTGTAAAACTTTTGTATGTAAGAATGTTTCTGTAAACTGGTATGAAAGCAACAAGGAAACATATCAATTAATGTGTAGCTAATACATTAATATGTGTGAAATGGTGCAGGAAGGCTCAAACCTAGCAGATTTTGCACCAGCCTCCGGCTGTAAGACATAGTCACCCCATGGTCCATCCTATGGGCTCATGGGCGGGGCTCGCTACACCCAAATAGATATATCACTCATGTCCCTCGGTTCTACTACGAGGATTAATGGTCTTAAGCGTGCGCCTACCCATTCACCTGATCTAATAGTTCATTCCTTAACTAACCATACCATTTGTAATCGTCTGTAAACAATTTGTAACATGTAGTTCACCCCCGAAGTTATGAAACGAAAACAGTTAAGAGAAATGGGGGACGTGAACTCACAGTCTTGCGTTCTTCAATCAAATAACCCAGAGCTTCTTCTCAATTGCACAACTACCTACAAACGTGCTACGGTTTATTAGGCGGGTGGGTCGTGTCTTGACCTTGGTTTTATTTAGTATTTTTGAGTTACGTTTCCTTGTGTCATCAATGTTATTCCAAGTATATAATTATTTGTTAAAATAATAAATATTTTAACTTAAATCATATTTATTAAATTTTGGAATATTAGTTAAAATAATATATTTTAACTTGACACATATGTGTATTTGTACATGTGTAACTTCCCAAGGATGGGTGTATTCATACCCGTATTCTTATACTTGTATATTTTTGCCAAGTATCTGTGGCGTATTCTGGTGTGTATTTATACGTACGAGAATACATATTTTATTGTGTTTATTAAGTATTCTTATACTTAATTTTTATGTAAAACTTTCCGGAATAATATTTCTAATAAAAATTCACCAAAATTTATATTCTTAAAATAACATATATTTTAAGAAAACTTACGTAGAAAAATCATTTATGATTTTTCCCTCGGCAAAAATAATCGTATTTTTATATAAGTCTCAAAAACAATATATTTTCAAGTTTAACTTAGAAAATATATATATATAAATCTATTTTTCACTAAAAAATAATGTATTTCACGTTTATTTAAGAAAGTATGTATTTTCTCCCAAAAATAATATATCTTCTAATAATTCAAGAAAGTTTTATATTTTTATTTACCAAAAATAATATATTTTCTCCTTGTAAAAAATATGATATATTCTTGTAATAATTGTAAAAATCATATTTTTCTTCTATTGGTGTCCAAAATACTAATTACCAAAATATACTTATGAATTAAATTCCGGAATATTTTGTAAGTTATATTTCTTTAACGGTTTTACCAATAATTGGGTATAATTTATATATTCATTCTCTTGGAATTTTGGTAATATTTTGGATTGTAATTTCTTGGTATTTTGGTGAGTTATATTATTTCAAGTCCTAAAATAATACAACCAATACACATAATATACAAATAATCACACACATTGTGACATCTAAATATATATTTTCCTAAATACATATTTAGTCATTTTTATTTACAAAAACCAACCTCCAATATTTATAATTTTTGTAACAAAAATTATGGCAACTTTATATAGAAATTCATGGTTTAAAATATACTTGTAAATATTTGTTTAAAAATATTTTTCTAAGTGTTTAATTTCTAGAAAATTTTTGCCATAGTTTCCCCTAAAAATGGAGGTTTCCATGCTTTCAAAGCATATCATTTTCTTTTATAAATCAATACAATCAACAACAAATCAATCTACACTTACAAATTTGCCAAAATCAAGCATAAATTACTTCTTCATGAACTTGAAAATTTACAAAAACTTGTAGTAACTTACTAGTGTGTTTAGTAAGCCTAGTTACCCTTTAAAGTGTGGTTATTTATTTAAAAACATCATTTTTAAAGAAATTAGTTCTTTACAACTTGTAAATCATTTTTCTAAAAATGTTTCTTCTTGAGTTTTTCTTGTTACATATATATTTATACACTTGCTTAACCACTAAAAATGTGGTTAATTCCTTTAAGAACCAAGCTTAGGTAAATCTTGTTTTTTTTTTAACTTGGTTTCTTGAAAAATCATTCTTGAAATCATAGATTTACAAGATTTTACATTCACTTTGATCATCGCTTTACAAGAAAAGCAATTTACACTTCAAGTTCATGATTTACACAAGGATGATCTTATTGATTCTTAACATAATCATCCTCTCATCTTGCTAGATTATGTCTTTAATCACTATCTAGCAAGATCACATGATGATCTACATCAATAACATGAGCAATCAACAATCAACAAGCATAACAACACTTAAACAACTTGATTTCTTATGATTTTAGTCTTATGTTTAAGTTTCATGTTCAAGATTCATAGTGTTCTTCATGATTAACAACTTGTATCATTCTTTAACCACCAAAACAAGATGTAAAAATGGATGGAGATGATCTTACTACTAGCTCAAGGCTAGGGATGATCACAAGATGAAGAAGAGGTGGTTAAAAGCACTAGCAAGAGGTCCTTCAACTTCCAAGAGCTCCTAGCTTCCTTGTACACCTTCTAACACCTTTGTATATATATGGATTGTATGAAAGATGAGTGATGATGGTGGATGTATGGGTGGGTTCACGGCCGTAGGTAGAGGGGAAGAAGAAGAAAGTTTCAAGTGTGAGTGTGTTGTGAGAATGATGAACTATGATCTCTTGGTTTAACTTATAACATGCCAACACCTCAAGTCCATGGGTTAATATGTTACAAAAGTTGAGACAATATCCATTAAAATAACCAAATAAAATCTATGTGTGGGACCACATGTTGGCCGTGAATAGGTGGGGGGGGGGGTCTAAACCAGGGGTTAATGGTTAGTTAGATTTCTTGGTTACAATCTAAGGTTATAGTTAGGTGATTTAGTTATTAGATGTTTATATAGTGTGTTTTGATGTTCGGGGACCATAACTAGCTTGGTAATGATGAAACAATGCTTCTAGTGAAAATTTGGTGTTTCGGGTAGTGTCCGGTTGATTACCGGTTCGTTAAGGTGCTAAACTATGTAGTTTAGTGTGATTTATGTTACCTTTTGTGACAGTTTTGATTCTCGACACTTAGGAAAGCATTCAAGACCATTTAACCATATTTCTGCATGATATTAAGTTGTTTAAATGCTGAATTTTGCAGATTCTGCAGTTTATGTGAGTTTTAGGCACTTTCCGGCATTAAACTATCACTAGGAAGGCAGTTTTATAATCCTTACTTTCCTACACACTATACTAGTGTAATTCTTAGTTTCTGGCTCATTCTGTATCCCAATACCATGTCTACTATGTACTGAACTCCGTCAGCATTTTTCTGATTTGTCTGATAACTATGCTAACTGTGTTTCGTGCATCATTTGAATCCATAAAGTTTGCAAGCAGTGATAGTATGTCATTCGCAATATATGATGCACATGTATGTAAGATATCAATAATCAGAAAGCAATTCAAGCCACTAATTGTAAATCAGCACAGCAATTAAATCATAATTAAGGTTTAATAGTTGTACGGATACCTGGAATTTTGACAATTGTCACAAGTTACCCCACGTTGTAGGGTTATATAAGCATAAAAGTGTTAACTAATTCAAATGTATTATTCAAGGGGTGTGTATACTGGGACATGTTGGTTTGGGAGGCAATATTTAAGGGGTGTGTATATTGGGACATATTGTTAATTTGGGTTATGTGTTTATTAAGGCAAGGGTATTAGTTAAGGGTGTGATGTAAAGAGACACAACTTTTGAGTTACCTAAGGTACCCCAAGTTACTTTTTGTAGGGTTATATAATGAGAGTTGTATTAAAAAAATTGGGTTTGATTGGTTTTTTATTCATTCTCACGGTTCTCTCAATATTTAGCGTTCTCAAGATAATATATATATATATGTATGTAGGGGAAGGTTCATCGGGGAACACTAAAAAAGTGGGGAACAGAGGGGAACCGACTCAAACGAACTCCGATTGGACTCATTCCAGCGGCGTTGAAACCGGCTCGTCGAACCCTAACTAAGATCTCTTAACCCTACATCCTAACTCCTAAACTCTAAACTCTAAAGCTAAAAAATAAGGCTAAAACATAAGCTAAACCGTAAAATCTAAACTATAAACCCTAAAAGCTAAACCCTAAAGGGTAAACCTAAAGCTAAACCCTAATGCTAAACCCTAAAGCTAAACCTTAAACCCTAAAGCTAAACCCTAAACCCTAAAACTAAACACTAAATCTAAACCCTAATGCTAAACCCTAAAAGCAAAACCCTAATATATTGAGGGTTTAGGGGTTATGATTTAGGGGTTAGAGTTAAGAGATCCTAGTTAGGGTTCGACGAGCCGGTTCCAACGCCGCTGGAATGAGTCCAATCAGAGTTCGTTTGAGTCGGTTCCCCACTGTTCCCCATTTTTTAGTGTTCCCCAATGAACCTCACACTATGTGTATATATATATATGTATATATATGTATATGTATATATATATGTATATATATAGGTTACCCTAGGGTTATATAATGAGAGTTGTATTAAAAAAATGGGTTTGATTGGTTTTTTATTCGTTCTTACGGTTCTCGCAATATTTAGCGTTCTCAAGATAACTCTCTCATATATATAGGGTAAGGTTCATGCGAGAACCACCCTTATTGCGAGAACCGCGAGAACCAATGTGAACACAAAATAAAATCTAAAAAAAATAAAAAAAAGCACTCAAATTTTTTTTTTAATATTTAAAAAAAAATCGCTATATTTCGTTACCATAATAAAAAACTTTTTTTTAGTAACAGTTATCCATGCACATGTGCATATGTATCATTACTTCGACAAATTCGGTAATACGTTATCAAGAATAGACAATTGCACTTTAATTTACAATACCATTAGTATTACACTACTTTTTACATTACCAATATTAAAAATGCACATGTGCATCATTAGGTATAACCATGATATAACGTGTTTTGTTACAAAAAGTTTTTGATTTTGAATGGAGAAGTAGGCCCATATACATGTTTTTTGTTAGTTTTATCTAGTGGTTGATGGTTTGGTTATAGTTGTCAATTTTTGATGTAATATATTGATTGGATGGTATAAATGGTGTTTACATACATGTAATAAAGTGAAAATATTGTTAATGGTTTTGTATTATGGATGGTAGGAGGTAACGATATTGTATTATGGATGGTAGGAGGTAATGGTAGTGTATTATGGATGGTATGATAGATGAAAGGGAAAGTGTATTCAAAGTAGTGTACCAAAACACCTTATTTCATGTTGATACATATAAATCCACATGTGCATTTCTAATATTGGTAATGTAAAAAGTAGTGTATTACATATGGTAGTGGAAATGAAAGTGCAATTGTCTAATATGTGTAATGAATTACGGAATTTGTCAAAGAAATGACAAAAATGCACATGTGCATGCTTGTGTATTATGAATGGAATGATAGATGAAAGAGAAAGTAGTGTACCAAAACACCTTATTTCATGTTGATACATATAGATGCACATGTGCATTTCTAACATTGTTAACGTAAAAAGTAGTGTATTACATGTGGTAGTGTAAATGAAAGTGCAATTGACTATTATTTGTAATGAATTACGGAATTTGACAAAGAAATGATACATATGCACATGTGCATGGATAACTGTTACTCGAAATTTTTTTTTATTTTTTTTATTAACAATATATGGCGATTTTTCCAAAAAAACAATAGTAAAAAAATTTTTTTGGGTGTTTTTTAGATTTTTTTAGGAATTACTGTTTGTGTTCACACTGGTTCTCGCGGTTCTCGCAATAAAGGGTGGTTCCTAACGGATCTTTGTCATATATATATATATATATATATATATATATATATATAGAGTGGGGATCCTACGGAAAGTGTGTTTTTCCTAGAAAGTCTAGGAAGCGATCTGGGCTATCCAATAGGTGTGTTTAATGGTTGAGATCATCTTGGTGGCATTTTGGTAATATGTGTTTCTTAAAAATAGGATTATTTAATTAATCAAGGGTAGATATGTCATTTAGCTTGTTTTAAATATGGAAATAATTGTCATTCCATAACCACCCCACATTTCTTGCGATTTTTTCTCCCCCTCTCTCTATCTCTCTCTCTCCCTTTCTCTATCTCTCTTCCTTCTATCCTTCATGAAGAAACACATCAAGAAAACACTTCGTATTAATCTGCTTGCTGTTAAAACACAGCGTCAAGAAATCCTCCAGCATTACTAGCATGGATGGTAAAACACCGCGTATGAATATGCTTGCTGTTAAAACACAACTGTATAAATCTGAATGCTAAAACACAACTGTATGAATCTGTTTTCTGTTAAAACACAACTGTATGAATCTGAATGCTAAAACACAACTGTATGAATCTGCTTGCTGTTAAAACATAACTGTATGAATATGCTTGCTGTTAAAACATAACTGTATGAATCTGCTTGCTGTTAAAACACAAATGTATGAATCTGAATGCTAAAACACAACTGTATGAATCTGCTTGCTATTAAAACACAACTGTATGAATCTGAATGCTAAAACACAACTGTATGAATCTGAATGCCAAAACACAACTGTATAAATCTGCTTGCTGTTAAAACACAACGTCAAGAACATTCTGGTGGTTTCCAGACATAATTAAAAATCGATACAGACCAGATAATAGTAAACAGAAAAAGAAGTGTATTTGCCATATCCGCAATCAAGAATTGTGTTTGAAGCCATAACTATCTCTCACGTAAAAAATGATTTACGAATAAAGTTGATCAAGCTTGTGAAAGGAACGAATGAGAATTTGATTGATATTTACATCTGGTAGTAATTCGCAAATCATGGAGAATCAGTTACCATAAAATCATGCATAGTTAGTTAATGAGATATAAATTCCAAAATTACAATAAAATGTCAAATTACACAATTGCCCTTTTAGTTAAAATCCTTCAATGCCACATGTCACGTTCTGATTGCTTCCTAGACTTTCTAGGAAAATAAGGCTTTCTACCTAACTCATACTCTATATATATATATATATATATATATATATATATATATATATATATATATATAGGGTAGGGTTCTAGAGTAAACACTAGTGTATTTGCGAACTGAGTGAACAAATCCTGGCCATTGATCTACACACGTGTATTGCCAGGATCTCATCATCAAATCGTAAAATACACTAGTGTATTTCAAAATCAAATCCTAGCCCTTGATCTACACACATGTATGGCCAGGATTAGTTCACTCAGTTCGCAAGCTACACTAGTGTTCACTCTTGAACCTAATCCTATATATATATATATATATATATATATATAGGGGGCCGCTAAAATAGAAACCATTTCCAGTTGTGAGAACCGTATGAACTCCTCTAAACCAATAGTATATTGAGACTTCACTACACATATCTCTTTTAACCAACTGGGGTAGCCCAGTTGGCCACCGACACCCACCTCTTCCCAGAGGTACCGGGTTCGAGTCTTGGGAGTGGCATATGTCGCCTAGGATAAAACTTCAGCAAGGGGAATTCACCACGGAGCTAGCTTAGTCGGGTAGCGGCTCTCAGAGTGGGATCACTCCGGCGGTTGGGAGGACCGTGCACTATCCCCCCATCTCTTTTGCAGAGGAGCAATTGTGTAATTGCACACCCTCACTATCCAATGTCTGACACTCACACACACCTCTCATACATACCTCTCACACACACCTCCTTTTGTTTTTCATATCCATTCATATTAACTTTTTCTAAACAAAGAATGCAGAGAGATAGATGTCACACCCCAAAAATGTCGCAGCGGAATATAAAACGTAGTGGTGATGGAAGGTGGTGCCCATTTATATCTTGTTGAACGATGCATTAAATTGTTGGACATATTGACTTATTTAAAACATAAGTTATTAAACATAACATTTTAAAACATGACACAACCACCACATAGTTATATTGTCTTTGATCCTCGCGGATCTTATTACATTTGTCCCAGAAAGTTTAAAAGTTAGTCCAACATTTTTAAGTGACAAAACATGCATCAACAAACACAAGATACGCCATGATTCCCGAAGCTGAACTCAAGTACCTATAGAACACGTTTAAAATCAAGTGTCAACACAAAGGAAGGCGAGTTCACATATTCAAATTTAAACAATTTGATCCTAAGGAAAAGCTTTCTAATTATGTGTTTATTATAAAACATCCATATAATTTTAGAAAGTCCATTTATTTCCTTAATAAAATCCTTGGGTCATCCGTCGTAAATTGAAAACTCGACATCAAGGCATTTTCCCAAGTTTTGTATATTAAATTTATAGCGTCAACGTTCGGACTCGTATGTTAGCTAGACAATACGAACTATATATTAACCATGTAGGGATAATCAAGGCTAACTATAAACAGAATTTCAATTCGTCGTTTGACTTGAAACGGGGCGACCGGTCACGATGGGGTTGTCAACCCGATAGGTCTACCAATAATTCCTCGCGTGCAATACTTAAATGATTAAACGACATCATTGGCGCATGGTCCATATTGAGACCATCTATGATGCCTGCCTCACGTACAATATATATTTCATACTAATATGACAAATTTAATATATTTGGTTGTACGGAATTTGCTGAAATCCCTGGGACCAAGCAAACCCGTCCCAACAACACGGTCGGTTTTTCCTCAGAAACGCCGTACCATCCCAGTTTCTCCTCGAAACATATATTCATAAAAAAACGTTTTATCTCGAAAACGTATAATTTATCAAAACTCCATATATTTTCAATGAAAATATATGATTTATATAAAAAAGGTATGTTTTAATCCAAAAACATTATTAAAACCTTTTTGGCATGTTCTACCCCCAAAACATATACAAAACAGTAAAAAGAGGGGATTTAGTGACACTCACCTTTGGGTGCGTATTTTAAATAGCGCAATCCCACAGTTTGATTTCTACACGTCCTATTATATGTAGGAACGATTTTTAAATCAATATATCATGAAAATCCTAAGTTTCTCCGTTTCTTAGAATTGTCACATAACTTTAGAATTTTATCGAAAAGTTATCGTTTTTGATTATGTTGGCACGTTAAAATATATATGAGTCAATATATATATTTTTAAGGTTTTGCAACTTGAACGATTTTATTGGTGACCGTTATCATGTAAATCCATTATCACTTCCATTTATACGTAATATATATACGATTTGCGCATCGTAATATATATACATAAACATTCACATAGTGGAGGGTTCAAATGAGAAGATTTTTTTTGCAAGAATAAAAAAGAAGAAGTTTCAACCAATAAGAATGTTTCATTTTACTTCATTTAATATTTGCATTTAATTTTAATATAAGGGTATATTGGTAAACTTACAAAAATCATTAATTTGTATCCCTCCAATTTAATAACTAGCTAAATTAAATTTGTAACTCCTTTTCAAAGTATATATTTTTTTCAAATTAAAAAAACAACTTAATTTAAAAAGTAGAATAAATTACTAGTTGTGTAGGATAAATTACGAGTTGTGTAGGATATATTTCGAGGTGTGTAGGATAAATTTCAATTGTGTAGGATAAAATTCTATAATGTGTAGGGTATATGTAGGAAAATTTTGATATTTGTAGGTTTTGTAGATTATATGTAGGATAATTAATGATTAGTTGACTAATTAATTAAAGAGTTAAAAATTAATGATATGAGTTATAAATGAAATAGTATTTTACTAATATGTCCTTTCTTCTTTTTCTTCTCACATTAAATTTCTTCTCAAATGAACCTTCCCCCATTCACATAAATTATTATCGATACATGCATAATTTTTGTTAACTTATCTATTTTGTCATTTTCAAGGCAAGTATACATAAAATATGTTTATATGTATCAAATTTCATGCTCGACAAACAAGTTACATATTTAACGCGATTTTCGCCGTTTCTATCACATAAAACGCACAAGTATACATGTGTAACATCCGTCAAAATGAATCCCTGAAATCCAACTCGTTTTGAAATGTCTGAATCCTAACCCTTGGAAACCACGAGAATATTTCACGAATTAGATAACCGTCAAAAGATTTATATATGGTTAATGATCTGTTTAATTGATTATATATTTTGTTTAAAAAAATCAATATAGTAATTAATTAATTAATCTAATTAATTTAAAAGGTTATATAGATAACCAAGTTAGTTATAGCAAATGAAACTTAAACCAAGTTAAATTAACTATTTAACTAACTACTTAAAGTTGAGGGACTCTTTGTGTATTTAATTGAAAGTTTATAAAAAAAATCTAAACCCTAAATTCTTTCACTTGAACCAGCCGACACCCACAATTGTTTCCCTCCTGAACCCTTTGTTTCCTTCTATGTAGATGTATCTTCAACACACACATAAAAACATATGTAGAACCTTCATATATATCTTCTTATTCACAAACCAACACCCCTGCCTCTCTTGTTCCCTCTCCCTCATTACATACATGACCATCAAGGTCCGGCAAGACAGGTGGAGCAAGACGGCAGCCGGCGATGGTCGGCGGAGGAGTTCTGACACCGCCGTCGCCGCTCATGACGGTCGCAGCTGGGGATTTCTGTGGTGGCTCAGCTTCCGACGTGCTTGAACGTGTGTAATCTCCTCCAAGATCCCCTTTTCCTCACGCTCTTCTCTCCCTATCACTATACTAACCGCCGACCACCACCCACTTGTGGCGGCGTCACGACTGACAGCGGCGGCAGCCGCAACACCGGCGCATGGCGGTAGCGGGTGCGATGGTTTTGATGACTGCCGGCGGCTCAGGTTCCGGTTCCGGTCAGGTTGTAATCCAGATTCGATGTTTGGTTCGAGTGTCGGTCAACATCAAGTTCAGTTGTCTCGGTTCAGGTTAGTATCTGGTTTGGATTTTGTTTGTTTAAGTTTCAGTTTCATCTCAAAATCAGATTCTGTTCGGGTTTCAGTTTCAGCTCGGTTCGGTCTGAGCTAGCCAGCGGGGCAGTCAAGGTTCAAAGTTGGTTCAAGTTCGGGTGCATGATGGTTCAGTTATGAGTCTCAGTTTCGGTGTTCGGGTCAAATCGGGTCAGCTTCGGTCAAACGGTCAACACAGGTCATTTGGTTCAGGTCTCGTTTCGGCCAGGGTCAGTCGCGAGTTTGGGCTGTTCGGATCCTATTTCAGTTCGCATCTTCAGTTCAGGTGAGAACTTTGGAGTTCATTCGATTCAGTCTTCAGTTCATTTCGATTTATTCGGTTATCATTTGTTTCAGATTCGACGTTCGGTAACATTTAACTACCCGACTATTTTTTTATAGTATTTTGTTTACATATTGTTATAACTAATCAAGCTCGAACCGATAACACTTGACGTTTAATGATATTTTAGCATTTGACGTGAATGTTATATATAAATACTCATTGTGTTATTATTGTTGAATTTTGGAAAAAACTTTGACGACTTGTACCGTCGGGACCGTCCAAAAACAGAGAAAACTCTGCCCGTTTTTCGTAAAATTCCGTAAAACAAAACGTGGAAATTTTATAAAACGCAACCTATCAAATTCGACTAATTTTTATAAAATAGATATAAATGTATGATTATTTTTATTTTTGGACAATATTTCAACAATACTTTTGAGAGAATTAATTTTAAAATATTACTTAAACTATATAAAATATATATGTATATATTTTTGTATATATACATAGGGTGGAGATATAATAGGAAGTTTATTTGGCTAGGAAGGCTAGGAAGTGATCTTGACCATCCATTTACTTAATCAAGGGCTAAGATTAAATCAGGGAAATTGAAAGTAAAAAAAGAGGCGCGTGACTTTTTTCAGGGGCAATCTAGTCAATCCAAGCCAATAGTTTCTCTCTCCTCCAATTCCCCCCATTTTTTAAACGTTAATAACTCTTTCATACGACATTATTTTTTTATAAAAATTGCACCAAAAAAACGAGCGTTTTTTTATCTTTAAAACGAGTATACTATTGCTATATTTTGAAAAAAAAAAATTTAAAACCCAGTTGCGTAAAACGCAATAGAAAAAACCCCAGTATCGTAAAACGCAATGAAAAAAAAACCCTAAAAAATGACATTTTTCTAAAACGCAATGCACCAAAAAACACAAAGAAATGACTTTTTTGTAAAACGCAATGGCCAGAAAACACATAAAAATGTGTTTTACCTAAAACGCAATGCACCAAAAACACAAAAAAATGACTTATTTGTAAAACGCAATGGGCAGAATACACTTAAAATGTCTGTTTTCTAAAACGCAATGGACTGAAAACACATAAAAAAGTGTTTTACCTAAAACGCAATGCACCAAAAACACAAAGAAATGTCTTATATGTAAAACGCAATGGCCAGAAAACACTTAAAAATGACTCATTCTAAAACGCAATGGACTGAAAACACCTAAAAAATGTGTTTTACCTAAAACACAATGACTAAAAACACTTAAAAATGTGTTTTTTTTCTAAAACGCAATAGCCAGAAACCACATAAAACTCTCTTATTTCTAAACTGTTTCTGAAACTCACTTATTTGGACTGTTTCTGAAACTCTATTATTTGGACTGTTTCTAAAGTCTCTTATTTGTAAAACGCAATGGACACATAAAACTGTTTCTGAACTGTTTGTGAACTATCTGAACTGTCTACGAATTACTGTCTTTGAAATGAGCGAATTTCTGGACTCTTATTAGCTCAACCCCAGCCAGGGGCTCTGCCCCTTGGACCCCGCCAGGGGCTGCCGCCCCTGGGACCCCGCAACCGGGGGCTGCCGCCCCCGGACCCCCGCAAAGATCGTAAAACGCAATGACTAAATCAAAAACCCAGATCATGAAAATGAAATTAAAGAATTTCTTACATGGATCGAAGCCGATTTCTCCATCAATTGACGGAATTTGAATGATAGAAACACTTATCAACGCTCGAATCGAACCGTATCTTCGTTTAAAACTAACCGGTTTAAGCTTAAGCTTAATTAAAGACCCGTTAGAAATCTAATAGGTTATTATAAACCTTTGTTCCAGAATAGGAGACCCAGTAAAAGCTACACGCACTTGCTAATTGTGATTTATACTTGCAAAGGTAAATACTTTTAACTTATTTTCCCTATACGGGCTTGGGGTGTGGTATATAAAATACCGCTTGGTCGGGCATTGAATCTTTAATCGAATAGAGGTTAAACCATTGATATGCTCCGTTTGGAAATGTTTTGTTTGCTTAAAGACTTTGGGGGGTTAATGACCATGTCCCGGATATCCTTGGCATCATTTTATGAAATTGCCACGACCTAAGCACGGGGTGTAGGTGTACACCCGTCAGTGCCTAAATAAATAATGTGGTATGTCTATTAATCTTTAACCCGGTTTCCGGATCGGGCTACTGAATGCATAAGTAACATGTAATTCTTTTACAAGATTATATTTAAATAATTATCCTAAGTTATAAAAAGTTGTGTGCCACGTGCATTCAAATCAATTTTATTAAATTTTTAAAATGAGTCAGTTAAATTGTATTTACCAGTGTAAACTGACGTATTTTCCAAAAGGTTAAGTGCAGGTACTACTCGAACTAGGCTGGCTTTCTCCTAGCGTCCACAATAAGTCTCGCAAGCTTGGATGTCATAAAACTGATGAACAATGTCTTCTTTTTATTTTTGATCCGCCTGTGGATCTGTTTCGACTATTTGTGATACTCGATATTACAATTTATTAAAGTTGAAATGAATCTATCTTTTGCTTCCGCTGTGCATTTATATATTGTGTTGCTTAACTATGATGATATCAATTACGTCACGATACTCCCCACCGGGCCCACCGGTAATACGTGGAAATATCGGGGTGTGACAGGTTGGTATCAGAGCCAACACTGAGTGAATTAAACACTAGCCTTTTGTGTTTAATCTCAGTTACACAATTGCACATTCCTCAAATTTTCGAGTCTAGACAAAGAACTTAGGAATAATCCAAATTGTTTTTTTTTTACTTTGTCCTTTATATTCCCTTGTTCTATCTTTTTATTTTTGACAGGAAATACGCCGCCAAGATTCTTCAGAGGCAGAGGAAAGGCACCGGTAGGAACCCATGACAAGGAGGCAGGGCCTTCTCAAAGGCGAACTTCACCCGTTCCTATTAGTACCAGTCCTCAGGGAGACTGGAGATCACACCTACAGCCAGCGAGGCGGTCTGTCTCGTTAGCTTCGTCACCTTCTTACCTACATTCCTTTGGACCCCACTCCGAGAACGAACCAGATAACCCACAGCCTTCGTTTATCCCTCTTCAGCGGTCCAACTCACGCCATTCCTTTGATAACCCGTCTCATCTTTTTCGAAGCCGGTTCAACCCGGCAAGCTACCTAGAGGAACCAGTGGGTGTTAACCCGTTGGGGCCTGAAGACCACATTTCAGGAGATCACGCCATGGACATGGATGAGGATACCGACCCTACTGAACCACCGAACGGTACCCCCACACACCCCCTATTGAAATCTCTGATGGATCATCTTTTCACGGATCACCTTACCGTGGTCCAGACAGCTTTCAAGCGAAGATGAACCAGTATGAGTGGTATTTCACACCCTCTTACCATTCAACACCTCAGCAGCAGCAGCAATCGGATCCTTCCAGGGATTCTCGCTTTGTGGCAGTTACCCCACCACCACCACCACCTCAGCAGCAGCCTCCTGAGCCGCCAAGGCGAAGGAGAACAAATGCACGGATGTCCGTGCAAGGAGGAGGGGTACATATCAGCACACCCCAACCATCGAGTAGCAGCCACTATCCGCCGCTCCGAGGAGACCAACAGTTTGGGGGACCTTCAAACCCCAACCCGGAAGTGAACTCTACGCATGCCATGCCACCACCATTGGGCTTTGACAACCCAATTCCCACGTACACTGGCCCAGCAACGTATAATCCCTTCGAGCAGCCGGCTCACACCAGTTTCAACTATGCGGAGATAGACCCATACCTGGCGGCGTGGAACTACAATGCTGTTAACCCCGAAGGGCCTTATGGAGCTCCTTGGGGAGTTGGATACCCAGCTTATGGGTACCAACAGCAGCCGTCTCTTCGACCTCCATATCAGCGGCAGCCGCAAGTACCACAATTTTCCCCGCCAGAAAGGGAGGAAATTCTCCAAAGACTGGACCAGGTTGAACATCAAGTTCACAGAGATCGTAGGGAACGACATGGTTTCCTCAAGGGATTATCAAGTTTGATAAAAGGGAAGAGGAAGAAGGACCGTTGAATCCTTCAATTGTTGGTTGTATTTCCTTGTTTCCGTTGAGCCCCTGCGTGGGCCTGTTTTTATGTTTTAACCCCTGCGCGGGTATGTTTTGATTAGTTAAGCCCCTACGTGGGCAAGTCTTTTATTTTGACCCCTGCGTGGGTATGTTTGTTTGGTTAAGCCCCTGCGAGGGCATGTTATTTCATTTGAAAGTCCCGTTCAGGGCAGACTAGTATTTTAATTCATGTGGTGAAATGGTTAGATTTAAATTCTACTTTTATTTTTATGAATGAATAAAAATATAAAATAAATAATAACATTAATTATACAAGATCTATCATGATATTAAAATGATAAAATCTAAAAGGACCAGACCTAGCCTTGTGTCATTTTAAGACAGGACCAAGATGGTAGTTCCCCAAATTAGATTCAGATCTATATTAACATCTCAATTTAGGATTGTTCTGCGTTAAATATAAAAAGAATCTTAAAAGGGTAAAACCTAGCTTGTATGTCATAATAAGACCTGGCCAAAATGGTAAAACCTGTTTTAAAAGATTCAAATCTCTGTTAACATCTGCAAACATGTTAACATTCTTGGCTAATGTGATCCGCAAAATCACATATGTCACCCTTATGATTGAATTAACCCAATCCTTTATTATTATTTAAACATCCGATTGCGATGCAATGCCTGCGGGCTATAATTATTGTCATATAAGACAAAAGACAGTCATAGCTTATAAACTCCCTGACTAGAAAGGTAATGAACCTTGATTCAAACCTTAATAACTGGATTCTATAAAATCTTGACCTAAAAATTTAGAAATGTCCATGTGACTAGGCCTATTGTGTCACACCCCCAAATCCAACCTGCGGAGTACCACCGCTTGGAGGCGTGACTGACCAGGATCCAGCCACCAATTATATTGAGCATTAGTTAATAGTAAGAATGATCACCAACCGTAATAGTTAGTAAACATCGTAATTGAATGTTCACCAGTTTTAGTTCCAATAACAGTTTAAGTAAGTAGCGGAAGCATAGGCAAAACAGTTTAAACAAAGTTCATAGTTCAAGTTATTGAGAACCCAACACATGGGTTTAGACGACCACTACACTTCCCCAAGCTGCAAGCTCCTGAGTCACTGGTTACCTGCAAAGCATGCAGTAGGGTGTCAACAAAAATGTTGGCGAGTTCACGAAATGTCCAGTTTTAGCTTTTCAATAGAAAATGTAGGTTGTTTAGGTAAAGCATTTATAATCATGTCATGGGGAGCTACCCCATATGAAAGCTACTAAACTTGAATTACCGAAACTGTTGACGAGAAGATTTGGTGCCCAGGTCAATGTCTATCGTCATTGACCAAGATGCAAGGTCTACTAGTTCACGCCCGATCTCCCCCGGTCACGGTGTGAGGTTGTCAAACCTAATAGCGCTATCAACTAATAACCCGTTCGCCCCCGGCGATTAATCGGTACTATAAGCAGGGACTTAATGTGATAGAGATTCGTTTAGTGTTGCTGGTTGTGATTTATAAATAATACCCAACCGTATCTCCCCCGGATGTAGTAGTACTAGAGTACCATTTGCAACAAGGATCATGTGAACATTTATTCTAAACATTAAACACCCTACACTAACAATCATTCATCATTCAATATCTTAGCACTTTATTATCATGCAAGAGTTCCCATGATTCATCCATCATTTCAATCATTCCAAGCAAATAGCACCATTGTACATATAAACACATAATGAACATCTAAAGTACTAACCGGTTGTGGAAAGGCACCGAGTTAAGGAAGAAGGTGAGAAAATGAAGTGTCCGAGTAATGATGATGAGCTTGACCGATCCTCCTTGTTGTTGCCGATTTAATCCGAGAGGGAGAGGGGAGGAGGTGAGCTTGATTTGTTAGGGTTTTCTAGAGAGAGAAAGGATGAGAGGAGAGAGAGAGAGTGGATAAGGGAATGTTTGGGATTTGATTGTTCTTGCCAAAAGAGGAGATATCGGCTACATATGTGGGGTTTTATACCCATTCCGAGCATGTGCACCCTAAGGGTTTCCGAATGGGGGGTGCGACCCATGCGGCCCAACTGTTCACTATTTACTCGAGACCGGGTGGTCTCGAGTCGTGGTTTCGGTTCACGAGTATCTTTATACACACATATATATTACATACACGTTATCGACACATAGCACAAGAAGAATCACAACTTTCATTTAATAACATATATGTACATATACGCACTAAGTAATTACAAGGTGTTTGCTTGGAAAAACCTAGAGTGTCACATTATCCCCAAGTTTTAAGAACTTTCGTCCCGAAAGTTAAGGCAGCCACTGACAAGCTAGTGTAAATGAGAACGTTTCAACGGGGTGTCACATCATCCCCCCGTTAGTTTGGAATTTTGTCCCGAAATTCGGTTGTAGCTTCAGTGCTGGGAGTTTCATTTGGGAACAACTGGGGATACTTGCGCTTCATCTGGTCTTCCCGCTCCCAGGTGAACTCTGGGCCACGGCGCGAGTTCCAACGAACTCGTACGAGGGGTATCTGGCTACGTTTGAGGGTTTTGATCTCACGATCCGTGATCTCAATCGGTTCCTCAGTAAAGTGTAGCTGTTCGTCAATAGTAAGTTCCTTGAAAGGAATGATGAGTGTTTCATCTGACAGACACTTCTTCAGATTAGACACGTGGAAGACGTTGTGCACAGCACTCAGTTCTTCAGGCAGATTCAATCTGTAGGCGACCTTACCGATCTTTTCGGTAATTTCAAAGGGTCTGACATATCGCGGATTAAGCTTGCCTCGTTTTCCAAAACGAACCACACCCTTCCATGGTGAGACTTTGAGTAGAGCCCGGTCGCCAACCTGGAATTCTAGCGGTTTCCTATCCTTATCAGCGTAGCTCTTCTGACGGTCGCGGGCTGCCGCCATGCGTTGCCTAATCTGGGCAATCTTTTCCGTAGTGTCTACCACATGCTCCGGGCCTGTGATCTGGCTGTCACCAACCTCCGCCCAGCAGAGAGGCGATCGGCATTTACGACCGTACAATGCCTCAAAGGGTGCTGCCTGAATGCTGGTGTGGTAGCTGTTGTTGTAGGAGAATTCCACTAAAGGTAGGTGCTTCTCCCAATTCTTGCCAAAATCGATCACACATGCCCTAAGCATGTCTTCGAGGGTTTGGATGGTGCGTTCAGATTGCCCATCCGTTTGCGGATGATAAGCGGTGCTCATGTCTAAACGTGAGCCAAAAGATTTGTGCATAGCTTGCCACAATTCAGAAGTAAAACGCGCGTCTCGATCGGAAATAATATAGGTTGGCACCCCGTGTTTCGAAACCACTTCCCTTATGTATACCTCTGCTAAGGTAGAGAACTTGTCTGTTTCTTTAATAGCCAAAAAGTGGGCAGATTTAGTTAATCGATCCACTATCACCCAAATGGTGTCATTTCCGCGTTGAGACCTAGGCAAGCCGGTAACAAAGTCCATGGAAATTTGCTCCCATTTCCACTGTGGGATCTCTGGTTGCTGGAGTAGGCCTGATGGTTTCTGATACTCTGCCTTGACTCTTGCACAAGTCAAACATTTTCTGACATAGGTTGCTATGTGGGCTTTCATGCCAGGCCACCAATAGGTAGTCCTTAAGTCATGGTACATTTTATCCGCACCGGGGTGTACTGAGTAACGAGACTTATGGGCTTCATCCATTACAAGCTCGCGCAAATTCCCATAAAGCGGGACCCATATACGTCCGTTTACGTAGTAAGCACCATCTTCTTTTTGTTCTAACCGTTGTCTCGATCCTCGTAGGGACTCAGCCCTGATGTTCTCGGCTTTCAATGTTTCAACCTGGGCGTTTCGGATCCGATTAGGGAGGTTCGAGTGGATAGTGAGCTATAAGGCACGAACACGCCTGGGTTTGGTCTCCTTTCTGCTGAGGGCATCGGCTACCACATTAGCCTTGCCTGGATGATATTTAATTGCACACTCGTAGTCATTTAGGAGTTCGACCCATCGGCGCTGCCGCATATTCAACTCCTTTTGTTCCATTATGTGTTGGAGGCTCTTGTGATCAGTGTAAATCGTGCATTTGGTACCGTACAAGTAGTGCCTCCAAATCTTGAGCGCGAAGACCACAGCTCCAAATTCTAAGTCATGTGTCGTGTAGTTCCGTTCGTGGATCTTGAGTTGTCGCGAGGCGTAAGCAATAACCTTCTCGCGTTGCATCAATACGCAACCAAGCCCTTGAATAGAAGCGTCACAGTAAACAACAAAGTCGTCAGTACCTTCAGGCAATGAAAGAATAGGAGCACTGCAAAGGATTTTCTTTAGTTCCTGGAAGGCAGATTCCTGAGCATCACTCCATTTGTAAGCAACACCCTTCTGAGTGAGGGTCGTAAGTGGTTGAGCGATCTTAGAAAATCCCTTGATAATTCTTCGATAGTATCCTGCCAATCCCAAGAATTGGCGAACTTCGGTCGGAGTCTTAGGTATGGGCCAATCCTTAATGGACTCGATCTTAGCGGGATCGACATGAATCCCATCCTGATTGACTATGTGCCCAAGGAAATGGACTTCTCTAAGCTAGAAATCACATTTCGAGAATTTGGCGTACAGTTGCTCATTACGAAGGAGTTCGAGAATAAGACGCAGGTGTTGTTCATGCTCCTCTTGACTCTTCGAGTAGATTAAGATGTCGTCGATAAACACAATTACGAACTTGTCGAGGTAGGGTTTGCACACTCGGTTCATGAGGTCCATGAAGATCGCAGGTGCATTGGTCATTCCGAAAGGCATGACAAGGAATTCGTAGTGACCATAGCGGGTTCTGAAAGCAGTCTTAGAGATGTCCTCATCGCGGACTCTCAGCTGGTGGTAACCCGATCGCAGATCGATCTTGGAATAATAGCTCGACCCTTGCAGCTGGTCGAACAAGTCGTCGATACGGGGAAGTGGATAACGGTTCTTGATGGTAACCTTGTTCAGTTCGCGGTAATCAATGCACATTCGGAATGTGCCATCCTTCTTTCTGACAAAGAGCACCGGGGCTCCCCAGGGTGACGAGCTAGGACGGATAAAACCTTTGTCCAGGAGTTCTTGTAGTTGAGTAGAAAGTTCCTTGAGTTCTGCGGGGGCTAGACGATAAGGTGCACGAGCTATAGGCGCTGCTCCGGGGGTTAGTTCGATTTGAAATTCGACCTGACGGTGAGGAGGGAGTCCAGGTAGTTCCTCTGGGAATACCTCAGGATAGTCGCGTACAACTGGAAAATCTTCAATCCTGTTTTCCTTTTTCTGTGTGTCGGCAACGAGTGCTAAGATAGCGGTGTGCCCCTTTCGTAGACACTTCTGGGCTTTTAAGAGCGAAATGATGCCTGTGACTTCTCCGCTTTTGTCGCCTTGAACTATAAGGGGCTTGCCAGGAGGACGGGGAATACGAATAGCTTTCTCTTGGCAGAGGATTTCGGCTTGATGTTTGGATAACCAATCCATACCAATGATGACATCGAAGCTTCCGACAATGATGGGGAAAAGATCGATACAGAAGGTCTGACCAGACAATTCTAATTTGCAGTTACGAATTACGTGTGAGGCCTCGAGGTTTCTACCATTAGCTATTTCAATGATGTGCTTAGAGCTTAGCGGTGTAAGAGTGGACTTAAGTTTCTTACTAATACGTAGGGATACATAGCTAGCATCAGCTCCAGAATCAAACAATACGGAAACATAACGATCATTAAGTAGGAACTTACCCGCTACAACGTTGGGGTCATTCCTTGCTTCTCCATCTCCAATCACAAAAGCCCTTCCTCTTGCACCATTCCCAGCATTGTTGGCGTTGTTGTTGTTATTTCCCGCACCCTGGTTGTGGTTGTTCTGGTTCAACTGGGGACAATTCTTCTTAATGTGCCCCTCGGCTCCGCACTGGAAACAACCCTTGATGTTCCCATGGTGCTGTTGCTGCTGCGGCTGGTTCTGTCTTGCAGGGTGAGGGCTCCTACAATCCTTGGCCTCATGGCCCATCTTGTTGCATCGCTGACACTTGTTCTTCGCACAGGGCCCATTATGATGTCGATTGCATTTGTTACATTTGGGGAGATGGCCCTGGTAGCCGCCCTGCTGCAGAGGGCCCTTGTTGTTTTCAGTTTTCCGTTGCTGGGCTGGGGCCTGAGTAGAGTTAGCATCCTTACCCTGATTTCCATCCCACTTTCGTTTGTTGTCACTAGAAGTTCCAGCAGTAGCACTGGTCCTTTTGGGCAGCTTGCCCTCCTCCACAGCCTGATTGGTGAGTTTGTGAGCAAGACGGACCACGGGTTGTATGGTATTGAGGTTGGCTGAGGTTACATGGCTCCGGATTTCCGGGACCAAACCTTTGATGTACAATTCGATCCTTCGATACATAGGCCAAGACATGTTTGGGCAAAGTGCAGCATAGTCGTTGGACTGCTTGGTGTAGGTCTCAATCTCTGATCCAACCATCTTGAGCTTATAGTACTCGTTCTCGAGTTTGTGGATGTCATCCCTGTGACAGTACTCCTCTTTGATCATCTCTTTGAAATCTTCCCATGCAGTAGCATTAGCAGTTTCCAGACCAAGCATCTGAATCTGTGCTTTCCACCATGAAAGCGCGTTTCCTTCAAGCGTACCAGTTGCGTACTTTACCCAGTTAGCAGGGGGACACTCACAGACAGCAAAGACAGCTTCGGCCTTTTCAATCCAGTGTAGAAGGCCTATGGTACCCTCAGTGCCGTTGAAAGGGAGAGGCTTGCCATCCATGAAAGTTTTGAAAGTACAGACACGTGGCTGTGCAGGCGCAGGCTGACCTGTTGTGAGAAGTGAAGCGAATAGGTTTAGAGGTGAAAAGACGATGTGGGGGTAGGATCTAAACACCCTAAAGTAACGAGTTTATCTCCAGGGTGAGCTGCGAAAGCTGCAGCCACCGTATTGAGCAAGTTAGTGAATTGAGCCTGAGTCATGTTAACGCTTCCTCTTCCGCGTCCACTCATTGTCTTCATAACCAGAAAACACAGTATGAGTGTGATGTCGTAATGTAGCGAGAATGAGATAGAAGAGAAATGTGTATCTATCTAATTAGGCACGCTAGTATGTATAGTAGGGCAGTCAACATAAGATAAACAAGCAAGTAAACACATGTCCGAGCTATGAGGTCTAATATGCTGAGTCTTGCCCTTGGAGTGTAGTGTCGTCACGAGTCACGGGTTATAGTCTGGTTTTTCTCAAAAAGACTCTTCTTTTTTTAAAACCAAGTTCACTATAACCAATGGCTCTGATACCAATCTGTCACACCCCCAAAATCCACCTGCGGAGTACCACCGCTTGGAGGCGTGACTGACCAGGATCCAGCCACCAATTATATTGAGCATTAGTTAATAGTAAGAATGATCACCAACCGTAATAGTTATTAAACATCGTAATTGAATGTTCACCAGTTTTAGTTCCAATAACAGTTTAAGTAAGTAGCGGAAGCATAGGCAAAACAGTTTAAACAAAGTTCATAGTTCAAGTTATTGAGAACCCAACACATGGGTTTAGACGACCACTACACTTCCCCAAGCTGCAAGCTCCTGAGTCACTGGTTACCTGCAAAGCATGCAGTAGGGTGTCAACAAAAATGTTGGCGAGTTCACGAAATGTCAAGTTTTAGCTTTTCAATAGAAAATGTAGGTTGTTTAGGTAAAGCATTTATAATCACGTCATGGGGAGCTACCCCATATGAAAGCTACTAAACTTGAATTACCGAAACTGTTGACGAGAAGATTTGGTGCCCCAGGTCAATGTCTATCGTCATTGACCAAGATGCAAGGTCTACTAGTTCACGCCCGATCTCCCCCGGTCACGGTGTGAGGTTGTCAAACCTAATAGCGCTATCAACTAATAACCCGTTCGCCCCCGATGATTAATCGGTACTATAAGCAGGGACTTAATGTGATAGAGATTCGTTTAGTGTTGCTGGTTGTGATTTATAAATAATACCCAACCGTATCTCCCCCGGATGTAGTAATACTAGAGTACCATTTGCATATTCCCCCGGAAATTATTAGTTTAAAAACATTCTTTAGTTTGTTCGTGTCCCTCCCTGGGACGCATGCTTTTAGTGTATGAACTCACCTTGGGTTGCTCGGCAGATTAGCTTACTTGGTCAAGCTTGCTGGTCACCACGTCCTAACATGGTTACCAGTATAGGTCAGGTTTGGGGGTACAAGTAATCACGTATATCTTACAGGTATCTAACACATCGAATGCATACACTTACCATTTGAGTTATTGGGCCTGCCCTCATAATCATACGGTTAAACAGTAACAGTTAACACATTAGTCCAGTCAAACAATAATCATGCATAATCAGTCCATTTACTTTGGCCCAATAACGGAGATCAGCAGCCCACTCGAGACAAGGTGGTCTCGAGTCGAGACCAAGTGGTCTCGAGTTGTAGCGTAGTGGTCTCGAGTAGTGCTGGTCGGAGTCGCAACCTCAGGGATCTCGAGTCCAGTCTCGAGTCGCAATCAGGAGACTTCGAGTCGAGACCTTGATGGTCTCGAGTCCCTGAAGTCAGTTTTGAGTTGCTTGGACATGGTTTCGAGTCGTAATTGCTACAGTCTCGAGTTGTCCCGTTTTGTTCTCGAGTCGCAACCGGGTGTTTCGACTCGCAAACGTGCACATGAAGTCCTTCTAGAACATCTGATGTACTAACCAATAATCTTGCAATTTCATGTAATAGTGTACTAGCAATAGAAATTCCCTAAACATGTTTCTTTGTCTAACATTTGGTAAAAATGGATCAAACACACATTATTTCAAATATTCATGTCATATTCAACAAGTTCATCATTAGGGTTTTCATCATAAACATGTTCATACGGTTCATCATGAGATTCATTCAAATAGATAACATTTCTTTTGTTCAAAGCATAAGCATACACCCTCATTCTACAATACATATCATGCTACTTGGTCAACAAGGATCATGTGAACATTTATTCTAAACATTAAACACCCTACACTAACAATCATTCATCATTCAATATCTTAGCACTTTATTATCATGCAAGAGTTCCCATGATTCATCCATCATTTCAATCATTCCAAGCAAATAGCACCATTGTACATATAAACACATAATGAACATCTAAAGTACTAACCGGTTGTGGAAAGGCACCGAGTTAAGGAAGAAGGTGAGAAAATGAAGTGTCCGAGTAATGATGATGAGCTTGACCGATCCTCCTTGTTGTTGCCGATTTAATCCGAGAGGGAAAGGGGAGGAGGTGAGCTTGATTTGTTAGGGTTTTCTAGAGAGAGAAAGGATGAGAGGAGAGAGAGAGAGTGGATAAGGGAATGTTTGGGATTTGATTGTTCTTGCCAAAAGAGGAGATATCGGCTACATATGTGGGGTTTTATACCCATTCCGAGCATGTGCACCCTAAGGGTTTCCGAATGGGGGGTGCGGCCCAAGCGGCCCAACTGTTCACTATTTACTCGAGACCGGGTGGTCTCGAGTCGTGGTTTCGGTTCACGAGTATCTTTATACACACATATATATTACATACACGTTATCGACACATAGCACAAGAAGAATCACAACTTTCATTTAATAACATATATGTACATATACGCACTAAGTAATTACAAGGTGTTTGCTTGGAAAAACCTAGAGTGTCACATATTGTGCCATTATTATATTTTATTCTAGAACTAAGGGTTACTAAATCCTAAATGAAATTTCTTAACAAATTAACCAATATGGTTCTTTAATTACCATGGTTAATAAATTTTTCAAGATGACAACCCTATTAAAATTCCCTAAATGAATCATTGTCATCATTTTATGTAGCAATCCGACTACATGGCCGAGTCTGAGAAGGTCAACAGTCGGCCAAGGAGAATCATGACGCCACCAGGATCAATGTAACTGGTGCAGAACTCCAATCATTAATTGACAATGCGGTCACTAAATCCCTAGAGAGGCAGTATAGTGAATCGAGTAGTACTCGAAGCAGGACCCAATCAGCACCCCATTCTAAGCCAAAAACACTTTCTGAGGCTCATAGTAAGCCACCCTCTAAGCTAGATAAGCCAAAGAAGGATGATGATGATCATCACTCCTCGAACCAGCAAAGTGTCCCGTCAAAGAAAATCGAGCTTAAATAGGAACTGCGTGGTAAGTCCTGTACGTATAAATACTTCGTCTCGTGCAAACCCAGAGACTTTACTGGGCAGAAGGGAGCGGTTGACTGCATGACATGGTTGGATGAAATGGATACCGTGGTTGATATCAGCGGGTGCGCTGATAAGGATGTAGTAAAGTTTGTATCTCAATCGTTCAAAGGTGAGGCCTTAGCCTGGTGGAGATCGTTGATTCAAGCTACTGGGAAGATTCCACTGTACAATATGTCATGGGAACAATTTGTTACCCTCATCAAGGAGAACTACTGTCCTCAGCATGAGGTTGAAAAGATTGAGTCAGATTTTCTATCATTGGTAATGAAAAATCTGGATTGCCAAGCTTACCTTACGAGCTTTAATACAATGTCAAGGTTGGTTCCTTATCTTGTGACCCCGGAACCCAAAAGAATAGCTCGTTTCATTGGGGGTTTAGCCCCAGAGATTAAGGCAAGTGTAAAAGCCTCTCGGCCAGCTACATTCAGGTCTGCAACTGATATATCCTTGTCCTTCACACTGGACGCGGTCAGGCAGAGATCGCTGAGGAACACGGATGCCGAGAAAAGGAAGCGTGAAGATGACAATTCACGACGGTCAGATAAGAAGCACAGGGGAAATAATGACCACAAGAAGGGGTCTGGATCTAAGAAGGATGGGCATCAATCGGGAGATAAGCCCAAATGTAAGGTTTGTAAGAAGCACCATTTTGGGAGTTGCCGACTTGAGTCGAAATCCCAGTCTCAGCCGAGGCCTTGTGGGATTTGCAAATCTTCGGAACATAAGACCCTAGAGTGCAAGAAGCTGAAGGACGCAACATGCTACAATTGGAATGAAAAAGGGCACATTAAGTCCAATTGCCCAAAGATCACAAAGAAAACCGAGGATGGGAAAAAGACCAATGCTAGGGTCTTCAGAATGGATGCAAAGGAAGCTGTTCAGGACGACAATGTGATTACAGGTACTTTCCTCATAAATGATGTTTATGCGAGAGTGCTATTTGATTCAGGAGCTGATAAATCATTTGTAGATAATAAGTTTTGTAAGTTGCTGAATTTGCCTGTAAAAGCCTTAAGTGTGAAGTATGAGGTGGAACTAGCTGATGGAACCATAGAAACCGCCTCAACTGTGTTAGATGAATGTGTTATATCCATTAGGAACCACTCTTTTCCGTTGTCCTTACTTCCCTTTAAGCTAGCCGGTTTTGACATAGTGATAGGTATGGATTGGTTATCGCATAACCAAGCCCAGATAGTGTGCAATAACAAGCAAGTGGTAATTAAGACTCCGTCTGGTGAGCCACTTACCATTCAGGGAGACACCCAATATGGACTGCCTGAGCAAGTGTCCATGCTCAAGGCATCCAAATGTTTGAAGAAAGGTTGTGTCATCTACATGGCACAAGTGACTATCGATGAACCGAAGCCTAAGATTGAAGATATCCCCGTCATTTCAGAATATCCTGAAGTTTTCCCTGAAGAACTACCTGGTTTACCACCAGATAGGCAAGTAGAATTCCGAATTGACATCATCCCCGGAGCAGCACCTGTTGCTAAAGCACCTTATAGGTTGGCACCAACAGAGATGAATGAGTTGAGGACGCAGTTAGATGATCTGCTAGCCAAAGGTTTCATTAGACCTAGTTCGTCTCCTTGGGGAGCGCCGATCTTGTTTGTCAAGAAGAAGGATGGATCGATGCATCGGTGCATCGATTACCGTGAGCTTAATAAGGTCACTATTAAGAATAGGTATCCTTTGCCCAGGATCGACGATCTGTTCGATCAATTACAAGGGGCAAGCTACTTCTCTAAGATCGATTTGAGGTCAGGATATCATCAGTTGAAGGTTAAAGATGAAGATGTACACAAGACTGCATTTAGGACTCGTTATGGTCATTACGAGTTTCTAGTGATGCCTTTTGGGCTCACCAATGCTCCTGCCGCATTCATGGATCTCATGAATCGCGTCTGCAAGCCCTACTTGGACAAATTTGTCATCGTCTTCATTGACGACATCCTCATCTACTCGAAGAACCAAGCTGACCATGAGAAACACCTTCGATGTATTCTTAAACTTCTACATCGTGAGAAACTCTACGCTAAATTTTCGAAGTGTGAATTTTGGCTTCGGGAAGTCCAATTCCTTGGACATGTGGTTAGTGAGCGTGGTATCCAAGTAGATCCCGCAAAAGTGGAAGCAGTTATGAATTGGCAAGAGCCAAAGACGCCTACTGAGATTCGTAGCTTCCTGGGTTTAGCAGGATACTATAGGCGATTTATTGAAAACTTCTCAAGAATTGTAGCACCCCTGACTTTACTCACCCGCAAGAAAAGTAAGTTTGACTGGGGGCCTAAGCAGCAAGAGTCTTTTGATATTCTGAAGCAAAAGTTGAGCAACGCTCCTGTATTGACATTTCCTGATGGAATTGATGAGTTTGTAGTATACTGTGATGCATCACACACCGGGATGGGATGTGTGCTTATGCAAAAAGGCAAAGTCATTGCCTATGTTTCACGACAGTTAAAGGTGCATGAGAAGAACTACACCACCCATGACTTGGAGATGGGTGCCGTTGTATTTGCACTAAAACTGTGGAGGCATTACTTGTATGGAACCAAGTGTGTGATCTATTCTGATCACAAGAGCCTTCAACATCTATTCAATCAGAAGGACTTGAACATGAGGCAGCGACGTTGGATGGAAACTTTGAATGATTATGACTGTGAAATAAGATACCATCCAGGCAAGGCAAATGTGGTTGCCGATGCCTTAAGCAGGAAGGAAAAAGTAAAGCCTATAAGAATCAATGCTAAGAGCATTGAGATAAAGAATAGTTTGAATGAAAGATTGTTAGCTGCACAGAAGGAAGCTGTGTTGGAAGCTAACTATCCTGATGAAAAGCTAGGAGTAACTGAGGAGCAGTTATCCTATGACAAGGACGGAATTTTGAGATTAAATGGACGGATGTGGGTTCCATTATATGGAGGACTTGAGATGTTATCCTCCAGGAAGCCCACAGTTCTAAATATTCCGTTCATCCTGGAGCGGATAAGATGTACCAGGATCTAAAGGCAAACTATTGGTGGATAGGCTTGAAAAAGTCTGTAGCCGCCTATGTAGCTAAATGTTTGACGTGTGCGCAAGTCAAACCTGAACATCAGAAGCCGTCAGGTTTACTACAACAGCCTGAACTTCCCACATGGAAGTGGGAGATGGTGGCAATGGATTTCATCACTAAGTTTCCAAAGACAAGGAAGGGAAATGATACTATATGGGTAATAGTAGATATACTGACTAAGTCAGCACATTTCCTACCCATTAAGGAGACTTATAGCTCCGATATGTTAGCCCAATTGTACGTAGATAAGATTGTGTCTCTTCATGGCGTACCAGTATCTATTATCTCTGACAGAGATACTAGATACACATCACATTTTTGGAAAAGTTTCCAACAGTCT
Source organism: Helianthus tuberosus (assembly GCA_030545235.1). NCBI lineage: Eukaryota > Viridiplantae > Streptophyta > Magnoliopsida > Asterales > Asteraceae > Helianthus > Helianthus tuberosus. The sequence goes on along the minus strand of CM060450.1, from coordinate 141,433,500 downwards.
TTGGGCACACGCTTGAATTTTAGTACAGCTTACCATCCCCAGACTGATGGGCAGAGTGAGCGTACCATCCAAACTTTGGAAGACATGCTTCGTGCATGTGTAATTGACTTAGGTGGTAGTTGGGATAGCCACCTGCCATTGATCGAGTTCTCCTATAACAATAGCTACCATACGAGCATTAAGGCTGCGCCTTTTGAGGCATTATATGGTAGAAAATGCAGGACGCCTATTTGTTGGGCGGAAGTAGGAGAAGTTCAATTAACAGGACTTTATTTAGTCTTTGAAACGACGGACAAGATTGTCCAGATTCGTGACCGCCTGAAAGCTGCCAGGGATAGGCAGAAAAGTTATGCTAATAAAAGACGAAAACCTCTAAAGTTTGAGGTTGGTGATAAAGTTTTGCTTAAGGTATCACCCTGGAAGGGGGTGATGCGATTTGGTAAGAAAGGTAAGTTAAGCCCAAGGTATATAGGACCATTCTAGATCATCGAATGTGTCGGATCAGTGGCTTACAAGTTAAACTTACCTGAAGAGCTCAGTGGTATTTACAATGTATTCCACATCTGCAATATGAAGAAATGCCTAGCTGACGAATCGCTAGTCATACCACATACGGATGTGCATATAGATGAGATCTTGAAATTTGTGAAAAAACCATTGTCGATTGAGGATCGACAGGTAAAGAAGCTTCGAAGGAAGCATGTGCCTATCGTAAAGGTCAAATGGGATGCCCGTAGAGGTCCCGAATATACATGGGAGGTAGAATCCACAATGAAAGAAAAGTACCCTTATCTATTTCAGTAAATCTCGAGGTCGAGATTTCTTTTAAGGGGGTGAGGATGTAACACCTCGGAAATTTATGTCCAATAATGTATAGACACGTGTCATAAGCTTTAAACGTGTAAAAGATCATCTATGAAGGACTAAAGTTGACTAACAAAGAAAGTATATGAATATAAGGGTTCAAAGTGTCAACAATGGATAAATATGCCTTACAATAACCCCACATGATGTTTATACCCTTAAACGAATAAATCATGGATCATACGAAGCAAATCGTGGAAGAAAGTGAGAGATTACAAACTACGGGGGTTAAATGTGTCAACATGTTGAAAGTATACCTCTGACTCAGAGGCTCTGAGTGACCTTTTAGCAAACCCGAAGCTTTGTAATGATAAATTATACTCACTAGAATATGTGGTAAAAAATTTCACCAAGTTTCGATATCGTATGAGAAAGTTATGACAATATTCGTATACAAGGGGTTAAAAGCGTCAACGTTGAAATTTGTGACTTTTCGGGTAAGCACAAAGTTAACCAAGGACTTAACCAAGTTTGTAAAAGTCTTAAGGTCCCTAAAAATCAAGTTAGAGGGCCAAAAGTGCAAGAAAAACACCTAAAACCACGTATAGAAGGACCAGGGACTGAAATGTAATTAATCAAACTTGTTTGGCCTGTTGCGCCGGTTTTAGGCGCCCCGCAAGGGACCCTTCGCGGCCCGCGAGAAAGTCGCCAGCACAGAAAACGCGAACAGCTGCCAGTTGCAGCCTTGTAACCGACTTTAAACGTTTGTTTTGCATACCAGGGGCTTCCCCAATGGTATTTCATGCATAGGGGGCACTTGTCTTGATCTGGAAACACTCATAGACCTCTTTGGCATCATCTTATGAGATCAAAATGCATATATAAGAACCCACTTTGGTTGCAACTTTGTTCACTCATTTGCAACATTCACAACTTCAAGTTCTGGAGCTCCCCTGATCAGCAACAAGCTTCCTAGTGATTCCTAATCATACTTAGGACCTTTGTAAGTGTCCTAAACCCTTCCTAATTCAGTTTAGCTTAGTTAATTAGCTAAAAGTCAAACCGTCGTAATTAAAGTTTGACTTCGAGATTAATTAAAATTTGTTCAGTCAAATCTTGAATTAAAAGTACCTATAACTAGGTATTTATGTGGGTAATAAACCCTTAAAAGGATACTCTCTGTTTCCCACTCTAACTAGGTCAATTGTCGGGTCAAACTTGTTATTAAAAAGTCAACAGAATGCTTACTTTCAAATTAACGCATAATTAGCAATGTAGGAGACATGCAACATGTTTGATCACTAATATAACTTGCTAATTAATGTAAGAACATGTCTAAACATGTTCAACCCGACAATTTTCAGTTTAGACTCGGATCGGAACCGAAAGTCGCATAATTTGACTTTCGCTTTGACTTTCAGTTCTGACCCGTATAAGCATGTTTTAGAATTTCCTTAGAGCTTTATTTGGACCAGGTTTCATATAAATATAACTCTCTGAGATTATACAACTTGGTTCATTAGTTATCCGATTCATATGCATGTTTCCGTTAAGTGCTTAAATGTTGACTATTATGCCCTTTTGACTATAAAACGTGATTTTTGAAAAAGTAAAAGAGTAGAAACCTTAGTTACTGATTTATAAACTTGCACCTAAAATTTGACATCAGTTTGAGGTCTAGATTAAGAGTTATGCTCATTAGCGTAATTAGAAAGCTTTTTATTAAATAAACGGCGTAATTAGCATATAGCCTATCTAAACCAGATTTTTAATTCCAAACTTTTTACCCACTGATATAAAATAATATTTTGAGATTTTTAAAGATTTTTATTTATTTTTTGGCTGAGCATAACATAGGTCTCTAAGCTTGTTTCGGTAATTGTCGGTTTTGCCCTTTTGGGCTATAAAATGAGTTTTACAAATAATTTTGATGCCAAACCTTTTGCTACTGATTTGTTATGATAAATAAAATATTTTGAGCCTTCTGGAATATTAAAATTTTCAGCTTTCCTTTAAAAACCCGGAAATAGCTCAAAATCGCCCTTTTAAGCGTTTTTAACGCATAGTATGTATTAAAACTATTTTAAACATATAAGGTTTGATGCCTACTGATATTTCTTGTAAATTTTTATATTTTAAAAGTAAGCAAAAGTTTTAAACTCAGATTTCCAGTTTTGACCTTTTAAGCCTATGTGAAATTACCAAAATGCCCCTAAGGTGCATAGTTTGGTTTTAAATGATAGATTTCATATATATCTAGTACCCTACTGTTATAACTTAATAAATTAAGTATATTTACTGAATAAATCAGACCTGTTACTCAGATTACTAATTAAACTCTTTTATAACCCCTTAAATGACCAAAATGCCCTTACGAGGCATAGTTTGAGTTTAAATCCAATTCGGGCATAATGGAAGACATCTTACTGATGTTACAACATATTTAAGGCATATTAACTTAGGAAACTTGCATAGGACTCAATTGGTTACTCGTTACGCACTTTTCGCGTTCGGATCGGCTTATGTAACTAGTTTACATATATTAGCCGAAACGGGTCAAACCTTATCATTTTTGTCTCAAAATCCAGAATGTGTTTAGTTTACCCATATTATACAAGTCTTCAAAATTGTCGGGTCTAAATCACATTCTAATCCGGTCTTCGCTTATTCATGCGTTCGAACCGTATCTTCCTTTAAAACTAACCGGTTTAAGCTTAAGCTTAATTAAAGACCCGTTAGAAATCTAATAGGTTATTATAAACCTTTGTTCCAGAATAGGAGACCCAGTAAAAGCTACACGCACTTGCTAATTGTGATTTATACTTTCAAAGGTAAATACTTTTAACTTATTTTCCCTATACGGGCTTGGGGTGTGGTATATAAAATACCACTTGGTCGGGCATTGAATCTTTAATCGAATAGAGGTTAAACCATTGATATGCTCCGTTTGGAAATGTTTTGTTTGCTTAAAGCCTTTGGGGGGTTAATGACCATGTCCCGGATATCCTTGGCATCATTTTACGAAATGGCCACGACCTAAGCACTGGGTGTAGGCGTACACCCGTCAGTGCCTAAATAAATAATGTGGTGTGTCTATTAATCTTTAACCCGGTTTCCGGATCGGGCTACTGAACGCATAAGTAACATGTAATTCTTTTACAAGATTATATTTAAATAATTATCCCAAGTTATAAAAAGTTTTGTGCCACGTGCATTCAAATCAATTTTATTAAATTTTTAAAATGAGTCAGTTAAATTGTATTTACCAGTGTAAACTGACGTATTTTCCAAAAGGTTAAGTGCATGTACTACTCGAATTAGGCTGGCTTTCTCCTAGCGTCCACAATAAGTCTCGTAAGCTTGGATGTCATAACACTGATGAACAATGTCTTCTTTTTATTTTTGATCCGCCTGTTGATCTGTTTCGACTATTTGTGATACTCGATATTACAATTTACTAAAGTTGAAATGAATCTATCTTTTGCTTCCGCTGTGCATTTATATATTGTGTTGCTTGACTATTATGATATCAACTACGTCACGATACTCCCCACCGGGCCCACCGGTAATACGTGGAAATATCGGGGTGTGACATCTTAGAATGTTGTACTGCATTACAATTCCTTTTGACACACAAACAACATCTATCTCCTTCTTTCTGAATTCTGTGCCATTGTCACTTCTGAATACTTTTACTGGCAAGTTAAATTGCTTTTCAACCTGTTTGATAAATTCTTGCAAAATGCCTGCAGTCTCATCTTTAGAATGTAAGAAATAAGTCCATGTAAACCTAGAAAAGTCATCTACAATTACCAAGCAATATCTCTTCTTTTTTAGACTCATGACTTTAACTGGGCCAAACAAATCCATGTGCAGCATTTGCAGACACTTGGTTGTTTTGGACTCTTCAATGGACTTAAAAGAGCTTTTATGTTGTTTTCCTTTTAGACAGGAAACACAATGCTCAGGACATGTGAACAATTTTTGTGGAAGACCTCTTACAAGGCCTTGTTTTGACAAAGCAGTGATTGTCTTGAGATTTGTGTGTCCCAATCTTCTGTGCCATAATTCTGTCTCTTTGTTAGAGGCAGCTGAGAAAAGACAAGCATCAGTTCTGGGACTCTCTTTTGACAAATCAACTACATAAACATTGCCACTTCTTTGAGCAACAAGTTGAGTTTTTCCAGTTTTTATTATTTCTTCAATCTTTTTGACCATGTCTGGTCCAACAATCCTACAACACTCCTTAGTAAAGAATAACCCATAACCTTTGTCACTCATTTGTGAGACACTAAGGAGGTTGAATTTTAGATTGTCAATCAGATTGACATTTTCAAACTTGACATTTCCAGACTGAACTGTACCAGAAACCATCACTTTTCCCTTACTATTATTACCAAAAGATATATCACCCCCTCCATGTGTTTTGAATTCTTTGAGAAGGGCTCTACATCCTGTCATGTGCCTGGAGCCTCCATTATCTACATACCAAAGATTATCTAAGCATGCAGAAGCTCCCTGCACATCAAGTAAAGGATTAGTTCAGGATGGTCTCCAAAGCCAATATGGCTTTGGATGGGGTCACAACAGTGTCTGTGTCAAGTTCAGATGGATGGACAGTGGTTAGCTCAGGGATAAGGGCATTTTTGGAGACATTTTTCTCTAACCACTGTTAGGGGTCATTTCCTATCAGCTGTTGATAGCCAAAGGGATGTCTATTCACTTTTGGTTTGGAAGGCCTTTTGTAGGCCTCATAAACGTGTGGGACCCTTGGGTATGGAGGTTGACCTTTACCTCTTTGGTATTGGTTAGCAGGGGGTGCTACTGTCACTTGAACCACTCTTTTAATAGAGTTTTTGTTCAGCTGTTTTGTAACAGCTGTTTGGACAGGCACAAAAACTGGTTGTTTCTTGACTTGTGAACTTGATGAACTCATGGGTGTTTTTGAAATGTACTCTTCCTTTTTGACCTCAAAGGATTTCAGGCATACACACTGCTGAGTAGAATGGTTTGATTTACCACAGATGGTGCAGCTCTTTGAAGGCATAGATACTTGTTTTGTTAATGTCATAAGCCTTTAAGTGAAAACAATCTTTGGTCAAATGATTTTTCTTTTCACAAAAGTCACAAAACAGGTTTTTAATATTTTCTTTTCTTCTTTTCAGACTCCTTTGCAACAGAGTTTTGAACCACTGTTGGGATGTCCTTAAGAGGAATTACCTTGGCCTTTGGAGCTTTGACACCATCCACTGTTGTGAAGTCCATGGGTTTAAAGTTTTCAAGGATGTCACACTCATCAGACCATGTGGGTTTGAATTGGTATTTCTCAATCTCCTCAAAAGTTGAGGACCCCACAGATCTTTCCAGAGTGATTTTGTTACCACTTTTGTCAGTGATTTTGACTTCTTGACCATCCTTGTTGGTGGGTACGATTTCAACAGTGGTTTGAACAGAATCATTTGCAGCAGTGTTTTCAACTTGGTCATGTTTTCTATACCCTATTCCAAATTTTACATTGCTTTTGATTTGTTTTTCAAGCATAACTTCATAACCTTTGCAGGATTCCACCCATTTTTCACATGTGATTTGGGTGGATTCCAACTCCTTTTTACAAGCCTGATATTTTTCTATCATTGCCTGAAGTTGGTCCTTCGTTATGCTATGCTCATGTTTGAGGCTGCAAATTTCATTTTCTTTTTCTGGCAATTTGATTTTAAACTCTTTTAAAGATTTTTCAAATTGTATCTCATCATTTAACACTTTATCTATAAGGTTTTCATTCACCTCCTTAATGTTTGCAAATGCTATGATGCATTTGTCTGAACAAAGGTTTTTAAGAACCTGGGATGATACCTTAGATGCAGCCATCATGGCACAATCACAGATAGATTCACTTTCATCTGACTTTTTCTCCTCACTTTCTTCTTGCTTCTTCTCCTCTTCTTCAGCAAACCAGGGGTCAGACAGTGGTTCCAACAGGGGTTCTGAATTTTCTCCCTACAGTATTTCACCAGCAACAGCATTAACCACTGCTTCAGCAATTGTATCCACTGTTTCTTCATTTGACTGCCCTTCTTCAGTTTCCAGCCCTTCTTGAATGGACTCCAATGCTACAAAATAGAAATCATCACTAGACACATCATTTTTAGCATAGAGTGCAAAATTTTCATCACCTAACTCATCAGGTAAGCTACTCCAGTAAACAAAGCCTTGGGTGAAAAAGCTTTGCTGATCTAGTTGAACCACTGCTGGTGTAGCTTGTTGAGGTGCAGCTTGTTGCACCTGACCCTGAGGAGCTGGGGCCTGGACATACTGTATCTGAAGGTCATTGAGTTCAAATCAGTTGGATCAAAATGCTGAAGGTCATTGAGTTCAAAAGAGAGATTGTCAGAAATCTGGTTTTCACTACTAGCTTTGAAAGCATAGTTGTTTGAGTAAGAATCAGAGTTATTAAAGGCTCCACCAGCAGTTATGTCAATATAATGATCATAACTCTGATCCTTACTACTACCCGACTCCTCTTGACCCAGAAGTGCTGTGCTACCAAATGTGTAGTCATCAGCAACCTTCCCTGACTCTTTTAACTTCTTTTTCTGGTTCAACTCCCTTTCATAGGTAAGGAGTCTACCATGAAGTAGAGTCAGTGTCAACTCTTTGAACCCAACTGAATTTCTGGTTACAAAAGCAATTGTGTCCCATTTTTCAGGAAGTGACGGTAGAAACCTACTATTTAGAGTTGATTTAGCAAATTCAACATTAACAAGTTTCAGTTCACTTATGAGACAGCTGAAACGTTCATATTGCTGTGTTAGTGATTCTCCTTTAACGTGAAAAAAGGTTTCATACTGTTGATTCAAAACTTCTCTATTATTTTCAATTACTTCTTCGGTACCACCAAATTGTTTCTTAAGTGCATCCCACAATTCCTTGGCACTGTTACAGTGTAACAGCCCAGCATAAATTTCATTTGGGAGTGTAGATGCAACGATGCTAAATGCCTTGGCATCCAGTTCAATTTTCTGAAAGTCCTGGTCCGAATAGTTTTCAATTTTCTTAGGTACCATGACTTTTAGATCCTCAGCACTCGGCACCATCGGAACATGTGGTCCGAAGACAACCGATCGCTAACATAGGTAGTTTAAAGAGTGAGCCAGTGTTCGTGGTGTTATCTTGTGATTGTGACGCCATTCAGGTTGTTTTTCAGGCACTGAATAATCAACTTTGTACGCGATTATACCTTACTCTGTTTTACAACTAAAAACCAAACAATCGAGAGTATCAATGAAATTGAGCTGAACTTTTACGTCAAAATGATTGTTAGATCAAATTTGACTGTCCTAGCTCTGATACCAACTGTTAGGATCTGAGTTTCCTTTGATTGTGCTTTGTTTGATAAGAAAGAAGATGAAACAGATTTAAGTGCAGCGGAATTAAGTGAAACAAACTTTCAACACACAATTAATGAGAAAATAAGTTTTAGCAAACATGTTTATATTGAAATCGAATGATTGTATTTATTACAATGATCAATTCTCAATGCATGCATGCACAAATCTCCCCATCAGCCTGAGCTCAGAGTGATTGTTCATACTGAATGACTTGTGGTGAAGAGACCTAATAGAACAGTACAAGGTACCGTTCTATTTATAGTACAAAACAAACCACTGTGGCATCTTTGCTGACGTCACCATGAAAGTGACATCTAACCTCCTAACAACCTCTAACAACTGTTCTTTACAAACACTGCTTTCTAACTACTGATTACAAATACAATACAATAAAAAGGTAAACTACTGCTTCTTCATTCCACTGCGTTAGCCCCAGCAGTGCTTTGTGTCTTCAGCAGTACGGTAACACCCGTCTAATTACTACTTGAATTTAATAATAATTTGACTTAACTATAGTTAAAGGACGTCCAATTATAACATAAGTTCCATGGATATAGTTCATAAGTAGCAAAACATTAGTCAACTATTTCAAACAATCACAAGTAGTTTAGCTAATTGGTTACATTTTAAAAGATTGTCTATTAAGTTTAGATATCGCGGAAGCTTCTAATGTGTGTTCGGTTCTTCAAAACTTGCTTGACCGCCATCCGTAAGATCCACATCGTCACCTATGGTCAAAACCACTAAAAACATTAGTTTTGACATTAATATAGTACATGTAAACGAATTCCGATATCGAAATTTAAATAAAATACAAAGTTTTCTGGGCTCTACCGTAATTTAGGGTATCTACCGTAAATTACGGTAGACAGTAAATTGTTTTGGTCTGCCGTAAATCAGTAGGGATCCACCGTAAAACTTTTGTTTTCCACCGTAAATTACGGTGGAGACCGTAATTTACGGTGGGCTCTGTAACTTTGCCATTTAACTATTTTATTGATTTCGCCCAAATCCGCATGCCGTTTTAGGCTATTTCTTCCCTATATGTCTGTAAATTCATTACAGACATGTTCATTTCGACTATCATACCAATCTTTGACTCACCGATCATACGGCTAGAAGTTACTATACTATCATTTATTCGACCCATTCTAACTTTACCCATTTTTCTACCATTTACTAATAAGTTTATGGTGCCTTATGCCAATCATCCGGGGCTTAATACCACTCGCATTTCCTTACCAATTTCCATGGTTCAATGCGTTAATGATTGATATCACCATTGTTAACCAATTAAAACACTAATGATGCGTTTTACACAATTATCCGACCCGTTGGCTCATCTTGTGGAAAATCTCCAATACGATGACTACCAAATGGTTCCCTATCAATTCTAATGCATATTAACTCAAGTAGCGATCATGGTCGCTACAATCAACACCATAACTATCCTACAATGTAATTACACACAATTTAACAACAATTCGATTAATGTAACGGGTCAAGTTACATACCTTTAGTGCACGCCCTTCAAACGCGAATCGCCACCGGCTTGTCCACTCGACGCTCCGGTATTTTTTCCTATAGAGTTCAATCACGACTTGTTTAGAACTCCCTTTTCAACCATATATCAAATAATTCTGTCAAATCATCACATTCATGCGTCTAATTTTAAATTTCAATTTCGAGCCTTCTTTGGGGCATTTTTACAAACACTTAACGGGCAGAATTTTATATCATTCATATTCAAGTTCATAGCTTGTTATTTAGCTAAACTTAACATCAATAAAGCTTTCGTATAACATTTAAACCTCATCATTTCAGAAATCACTTTCTATGACCCGTATTACACTAGAATAATCATTCTAAACCCTTGTGTTTACTAGTTTCCCACAAAACCCATGAATCACCTTCAATGTGTTCATGAGATTTTCAGGAATTAGCCATGATTTCGCATGTTATTGTCTAGGTTTTACTCTTAGACACTATATCAACCCTATTCTACCCAAATAGCAAACATGCAACATAAATTTTTTAGATTTCCCAATTTCATGAGAATTTCAAACAGAGAATTAACACCAAATTTTACATACCTTGTAACCCCCTTGTGATGAGGATCACTAATCTATGCTCGATTTTCTATTTTGACTTGGTTTGAGCCCTCAATTTGTGAGTTTTGTGATGAACTAGGTTTTGATGGAGCTTGGGGTCGCACCCCCTGTTCTGGTCGATCTCCAGGAGACTCCAAATGGAGTGTTTATGTTTTAATAAAATATTTTTATTAAAACTAGTTTCAAGTTAAACACTTTTGGTCCCTCTAGTTTCTCTTAGTTTATTTTTTATATTTCTTTAACTACGCACAAGTCATTATCTAACTAGGTTAGTGTCATTCCTAGTTAGTTTATTTTACCAATTTATTTGCAATTAAATTGGCAAATTTAAGAATCCATGTTTTCGGGATGTTACAAGTACTTGAACCATAGCAGTAGATTGAGCAACAGTCCTTTGTCTTCATCAGTCTTTAGTGTACATCAGTTGTTGTAGATCAGTAGTTGTTGTAGAAGGGCAGTACTTAGAGGTCATCAGATGTTAGGCCACATTCAAGGGGAAAGACTGATGCAAACAACTGCTTATTGTGAATCCACTGATCTGATCCAGTTTTGGCTTTATCAACTGTTCCTTTGTAGGGTTCAATCCCAACAAATTCCTTGCACATTTCATCATTTGTAGATCCGAAAATGATCTCATCCACGTACGCTTAAACCAGCAACAAATCCTCGTGTCTTTCCTTGATGAAGAGAGTACAGTCGATCAAACCGCGTCGAAAGCAATTCTACAACAGATAGGATGACAACGTTTCGTACCAAGCCCTCGGAGCTTGATGGAGACCATAAAGTGCCTTGTTCAGAAGCCAAACTCTGTCTGGATGGATCAGATCTTCAAAACCAGGCGGTTGCTCAACATATACCTCTTCTTCGACCACACCATGAAGAAATGCACTCTTCACATCCATTTGATAAACCGTAAACTTCTTGAAGGACGCATAAGCCAAGAAAATCCTTATCGCCTCAAGACGTGCCAGTGGTGCATAAACTTCATTATAATCAATGCCTTCTACCTGATTAAAGCCCTGGACAACCAATCTCGCTTTATTTCTCACAACGACACCTCGATCATCCTTCTTGCACTTGTAAACCCATCGAGTACCAATCTTCTTATAGTTTGGGGGCCTGTCAACCACTTTCCACACGCCTAATTTCTGAAACTGCTGAAGTTCCTCTTGCATTGCTTCAACCCATGAATCGTTTTTCATCGCCTCTTTCCATGACTTCGGCTCAACTTGACAAACATAGCAGGCGAAAGACCAATCATTCTGTTCCCCGGATTCTCTAATTGCCGAATACAACCCAGCATTCTGGTTGTTTCGAAGCTGATTACATGTCTGCACACCACTTTGGACATCTCTAATAATATTCTGCCGAGGATGAGTATCATGCATTCGAGTTTCAGGAACATTAGGAACTCGAGCATTGATACCTAAATTGTTGATGTTCAAATCAACCACCAAATCGATGCCTGGAGACGCTGTAGATGTGGATGCATTCCCTTCAACATTGTCCTGATTCTGTACCTGAGAAGTTTCTTCAGAAACACCTTGAACAGGAGCATTAACAGGACCAAAAGTTGCTTCATTTGCATCATGAAATTCCTCATCTTCTGACGAAACATTATAATCAGTTGCATCTTCAAATTCCTCATTTTGAACCACATTATTAACCGAAGTCGACTCTTGTTGGTTAACAATGATCGGTCGTACTAATGATGAGTCAGCTGCAGTATTCCTTTCAAGTAACATCTGTGCTGCTGCAGACGCGTCATCAAAAGTTGGCAGATTAAAGGAATCAAAAAGTCCATCATAATCAAACATCCAAGGAGCACCCGGAGCTCTCACACATTCGGTGTACCTTTGAACCCTAACTTCACCCCATTCTTCAATCTTTTTAGTAGACAGATTCCACACCCTGAAATTTGGAGTAGCATACCCAAGAAAGAAGCCTTCTATAGCCCTTGGACCAAATTTTCCATCTGGATCTATCATAGTGCATGGAGCGCCAAACGGTTCTAATTACGACACATCCGGTTTCCTTTTGTGTAACAACTCGAAACATGTTTTCCCATACCTTTTAACAGTAAGAACTCTATTCAACGTGTAACAAGCAGTAGCCACAGCCTCCCCCCAAAACTGAACAGGAAGCTCCGACTCAACTAACATAGTTCTTGCTGTCTCGATAAGCGTTCTATTCTTCCTCTCAGAGACACCATTTTGTTGAGTTGTATATCGAGAACTGTATTCATGCAGAATTCCCTTAGAAGTACAGAACTCGTCCATCACTTGATTCTTAAACTCCGTGCCGTTGTCACTTCTGATTCGCTTTACCCTCAATGTGTACAGATTTTCAAGTAAAGTGAGAAGATTTTTGAGGATTCCCGGAGTCTCACTCTTGTGTGCCATCATCGATACCCATGAGAATCTTGAATAGTCATCGGTAACTACCAAACAATAAGCATATCCAAATGTAGTCTTGTGCTTCATAGGTCCAAAGAGGTCCATATGAAGACGTTCAAGAGGCATGTTGACAGTGTTGAGTTTCTTGATTGGATGACACTTCTTCGTTTTCTTTCCTTTTCGGCACGATACACAGACGTCTTGCAAATGAAAACTCTTCACTGGAACACCATTCACAAGATTATTTCTCACCAAATGGTTCATTTTCCTCAAGTGAATATGACCCATACGTCTGTGCCAAGATATAGACTCCTTTTCAGTGGCCTTTGAGATAAAACATGTAACTTGTGCAGACGTGGTAATAGCTTGCCTCATATCAAGAATATACAAGTCATTAATTTTTGAAGCCGACAACAAAATCCATTCTTTGGGAATCTTGAAACCGGGTTTCAGCACATAACAACCGGTATCATCAAAATGTACCGTGAACTTCTTCTCACATATTTGCGAAACACAAAGAAGATTGTGATCAATTTGACACATATAATTGATCTTGTCGAAACTAACAACACCATTGGAAATCATTCCTTCTCCAGTGATGTATCCGCCTTTATCGCCAGCAAAGGCAACATAACCTCCCCTAAGGCTTTTCACATCGTACAGGAGCCTTAAGTCGCCTGTCATGTGCCGGGATGCTCCACTGTCAACAATCCAAAGACTATTCACAGTTCCTCCTGGAACACCCTGCACAACACACTACACAATCAGTTCGAGATGGGGACCCAAGCCTTAGTGGTCTTGGGTCGACCCTTATCATCAAGAAATGTTATTTCTATTTCTTGATGATTTGGAAATGGTGTGCCTCCCCCTGAAACTGTACCGGTTTTAGGTTTCCAAGATTGTTGTCGTTTACCAGATTGATTATTATTTACAGTTTTAGACACTTCTGGTTTTGACGAATTTGATGAACTTGGTCCCTTTTCAACAACATCCGGTTTTAATTCTTTTTCGATTACCTTAACATTTTTACGTCGTTGTTTTGCTTCTTGTTCCTTAATAATTCGTTTGTCTTGTTTAGGTGACACAGGACGACGTTGGTAATCCTTTTCAGGAGGGGCTTTTTCAACAAACTTTGGTTTTGGTGGGTTTGTACAATTTTTCATTATATGCCCAAATTCCCCACACTTAAATCATGTTCTCCTTTCAAGAAATTTAGGAGATTCTGATCGATGTCCCGATGTTGAACTTGCGGGCCTTGAGGTACTAGCTTCATTATCACACCCATTTCTATGTTGAGTGTAATTGTTATTACTGTTACGTTTCAAAATTTTGACTTGTTGAACAAAAGCAGTATTGGATTTGTTTTCAAAAGTCTCAATTTTGTCAGTACCGCTTGAGGCCACAAATTTAACATCCCTTCCCTTTTTCTTGTTTTGAGCTCCTTTTTGTTCAAACTTAGGTGTTTGAGCTCGTTTTTCCTGTTGTTTACCTTTAGGGGCGATTGGTTGTTCCTTAGTTTGCAATCTTTGATTTCCGTATTGTTTTCTAACTTCAGATTTTAGAATAGGATCGCACTGAGTTACTGTAACTCTCGGGATCGCCTTACCCAAAAACTTACTGGTAGAATCTTCCAAAACTCGTTCAATCATTAATGGATTAACATTTTTAACTGGGAAATCTTTGTTTGAGTAAATTTTATCATCACCAATCAAGGTATACAACACATTATCTCCCTCAAATGTAGACAAAGATTCATTCACAGATTTGATTGAATCAATCTCTTGTTTTGCAATTGATTGCACAATAGGGGCAACAGGAATATGAGGATCACACAAGATGTGATTCTCAGCTGGAATTTCTACTCCTTTCTTCTTATCAAGAGATTGATCCTGATAGCCTTCATCTGAATCATCTGATTCATCGTCTAATGAAACATAATCCTCAATTATTGGAGGACTTTGGTCCACACCACAAGACACATTTTCTGTCTTTTCAGATTCCTTTGATGAATCATCTAGTTTGAACCCTAAACCTGCTGCAAACTCTTCGGGATTAAGAGGTATAGATGGTTCAAACCGTGGCATTTCTTCCTCATCAGGCATCTTGGTATAATTGTGTCTCAATGGAGGTGGACACGACTTATACCCAATGCACTTAACATTTCCTTTCAGCTTTTGAACCTCGATGATATGATCAAGCACATATCGGGAGTTAGAATAACTCTCCAACTTGAGCTTGATCGCATCATGGTCACATTTGGCAATGGCTAACTTTTTATTTAATTCTTCAATGATATTAATATAGTTATTAATACCTGTTTGCTTGTTCAAAAGTTTTTTTGTTAATTTAGACACACTTTTCTTAAGTGTTTCAATAACTGTTTTGAAATCTTTTTCATTGTGAGTTAAATCCATGTTTGCCTCCTTGCATTTCGAAATGTCAACTACCAAACCCTGATTGTGACTAGTTACTACTTCTAGCTTACGTTTCAATTCTACACAATCATTGCATACACTAGAAGTTTCGGTGTTTACCTTACTAGTCGAATCTGCAGCAGTTACCATAAAGGAAGTCTGATAAGAGAAAGATCCATCCTCGGTGAAGAACTTTTCCATTTC
This sequence comes from Helianthus tuberosus, assembly GCA_030545235.1. Taxonomy (NCBI): domain Eukaryota; kingdom Viridiplantae; phylum Streptophyta; class Magnoliopsida; order Asterales; family Asteraceae; genus Helianthus; species Helianthus tuberosus. Next base: position 141,418,183 of record CM060450.1, on the reverse strand, counting down.
GTTGGAGGCAACTTCAGCTTTCCTCACCAACATAGATTTCTGCCTTTTAAGCTCTTCTGCTTCTTTCAGTTCCTCAGCTTTCTTAAGCAGACTGTCAACCTTAGCATCAAGAGTTTCCTTTACTTCCAAATCTGAACCATAACCACCCGCATTGGAGCTTTCCTCATCTGAGCTTCCACTGTAACCAGAACTGTCATCATCCTCAGAGAACTCCTCACTGTGAACATGCTTGATATACTTGATGATTTTAGCATAATAAGCAGTTCATCCATTTCCTTCCGTTCCCTGATTTCCCAATTGAACTGACCAGTCACATCCTTCATCTGCATGAACTACTAAGGCCCTGTTTGAATTGGAAGGCCCCGACTGGTTTGAGTTACCCGGATTGTTAACTGCTACAATGCCCCTTTCATTGCTCATTTGATTGGCATTTGAGGAGCTTGACTGGTTTCTGAACATATTTTGATTTCCTTGTCTGCTCGGTCGAGTGCATTCCTGTTTGAAATGGCCCTTCTCACCACAATTGAAGCACGTAACTGCATCCTTATCAAAGCCATACTTAGTATCCCTTTTGCTTTCCAAACTTGTTCTACCCGTTCTTCTCATGTAGTCCTTAGCTCTTCTCACTGCACTTGCAAACGCCCACTTAATATCCATCAGTTCCATTTCCTCCCTGTCTATTTGCTGATAGTCTTCATCTGTCAAATTAATGTTCCCAATTTGACCAGCGACTAATCCACAATAGGCACTCACCATTGTGTTTAAAAGCTCTATATGTTCCCGAGCACCTTCCACACTTACTTTGGTGAAGTTTGAGGTATCGAATCTGACAGTGTTGGGGTTTGAAAATTGAGTGTTGTTGTTCCCATAAAAGGCTTGTTGAGGAGGTGGTTGACAAGGTAGTTGTAGGGTAGATTGTGTGAATGGAGAGGGTTGTTGTTGAGGAGGTGGTTGACAAGGTAGTTGTAGGGTAGATTGTGTGAATGGAGAGGGTTGTTTTTGAGGAGGTGATTGACAAGGTAATTGTAGGGTAGATTGAACTGGTTGACCATAAGGGTTTGTATTTGATACAAATGCGGTTTGAAGCTTCGGTTGTTGTTGACTGGTACTAACTCCCATATTGATACCTCCAAAGTATATCTTGGGATTTTGTGGAACTGGAAGTCGTTTAGCCTTTCGAATTTCTTCTTCATCCTTGTTCTCTAGCTTTTGGACAAATTCATAAATGCTAACCGTATCCAAAACACCAGTATGTTTCAACAAGTCAATGAACTGACTCCACTTAGGTGGCAAAGCCTCAGCAAAACGCATAACCATTTCTTGCTGTGTAGCCAGAACCTTGTATGAGTGCATCTCACTAACCAAGTGATAATACCGAGTAGCCATCTCGTAGAGTGTTTCATTTTCCATGAACCGAAATGCTTCGAACTCCTTCTTCAACAAATCATGACGAATCTTTCTTGTTGCAACATTTCCTTCTCCTCTAGCTTCCAAGATGTCCCACAAGTTCTTTGTACTTGTACAATACGCAAATTGATGATAGATATCCTTATGAAGTGCTTACGTAAGGATAGAAAATGCTTTCCTCTCGAGATCGTAAGCCTTTTTATCAATTTCGCTCAATCCTGCCAAAGCTTGTGCATTGGAACCTGCTTCTTCGAGAGCTTCATTGTACGGTGTGATAAAGCATGTCCACAATTCGGTGTTTTGCCCTAGAACATACGTATGAAAACGACTTTTCCATGATGCATAATCGTTCATGTGATTCAACTTTGGTGGACGATTGTTGCTTCCCGTTTCACTCTCGCTTAAGAGAAGATTTTGAATGCTATTGTTTTGATTCGCGACACATGCCCATTGATGCTTGGTGATTTCCTTTTTGGGTATCAATCCTTTCATCCATTATGAAGGATCTTGTGGTGTACTTGGGTTTGAACTCATTATGAAGTTTTATAAAACACTATTTAAGTTAAAAGACAGACTTGTAAATTATGACAAAGTTAAAAGCCTTCTGTGAACAACACAAGGAGTTCACTACGAAGAATGACCATTAAAGACACCTACGAAGACTGTTCCACGAATAATACTAAGAATAAGTCAACGAGCACTAATATATTGTCTACAAAAATGTTTGGTCAACGAAGACTAATATATTGTCTACGAAGAATGTTTGGTCAACAAAGAGTTGGAATGGTATTTGTTCCTCTGGGCCACAAAAATTATGAAAGGAACAAATGGCCCAAAGTTTGAAGGTCCACAAGGAATTGTAGATCAACAAAGGTCCACAAATTGGTCCACGAAAAGAATAAGGCCCAATGTTATGAGGCCCAACGAAGACTGTGTGAAGAATAGTTGACTTCCACGTATATCAGTCCACTAAGATTAGTGTTAAGTATTTTGTCAAAGTGGCCCACACTTTCAATTTATAATCCCCACAATAAAAAATCTGTTAACCTACGAAGACTAGGATGTTATGTGCTCATTTCCTTGGGTGACAATAATATGCATCAGAAGTTTTACTTTACGTGGACTTGTATTATTTACTTTTGTATAATAATTGTTTTACTAGTTATTTTGTTTCCTTGTTAAGAAAGAGTCAAGTCAAAGTGGTTAGTAACTTCTGCACTATTTTAGTAGAACATGGGTTAAGGAGTAGTGGGTAGTTTGAGTCTTGTCACTATTTATAATTTTCATTTGTAGTTGGGTTGTTTTTATGAATGAAAAATATTAGAGAGTTATCTCAAGTCTTGTTTCTTCCTAATTTCTTTTGAGTTTGATCCACTCAACGGATTATTTATCCCAATCCGATTGGTTCTTATCAATTGGTATCAGAGCAGCCTTGATCCACATCAATGGACGCTCAAAAATGGAACGAGTCGTTGGCTCGAATCGAGTCAATGCTTGTTGAGATTATTGGTTTTCTCAAGAACCGAACTCGGTTACCACCACCAGTTTCTGCCACCGCACTGCCATCCCCATCACCTGCTCCTGCCTCACCACCACCGCCAACCGATGCACTCACACTACCATCTCCACCGATTCTAAAACTTTCAACACCCTCAAAACCCACATCACCATTTGCAAAGAATCATTCCCTGAAACTGGCACCCTTACCCAAACCACCTTCAACAAAAGCAGCCCTTATATTTGCACCCAAACAAGTACCAACGGCAGGTGTACTCAGCCCTTCACCATCTCCGAATCCAGCAGCAATACCATTGAAGAAAGCTTGCCAATCATCAACAATGAAGACGAGAGTGAAAACAATTATCGATGTGGCCAAGAAACGCGAGTGGTGTCCATCGTGGCGCTTCACGAAAACTACTCCGAATGCTACCGATAGAGTTGAGTGGCGGCCTCCGTGGTATTTCACCAAGCCTCGGCCGAAGGACACGGGAAGGATCGTCGACTGGCGTCCTCCTTGGCGCAACTCCAAGTCTCTTTCCATTTTTATCCTTGAGGACAAGGATTTTTCATGCGGGAGGGATTGTTATGTGCTCATTTCCTTGGGTGACAATAATATGCATCAGAAGTTTTACTTTACGTGGACTTGCATTATTTACTTTTGTATAATAATTGTTTTACTAGTTATTTTGTTTCCTTGTTAAGAAAGAGTCAAGTCAAAGTGGTTAGTAACTTCTACACTATTTTAGTAGAACATGGGTTAAGGAGTAGTGGGTAGTTTGAGTCTTGTCACTATTTATAATTTTTCGTTTGTAGTTGGGTTGTTTTTATGAATGAAAAATATTAGAGAGTTATCTCAAGTCTTGTTTCTTCCTAATTTCTTTTGAGTTTGATCCACTCAACGGATTATTTATCCCAAATCCGATTGGTTCTTATCATAGGATTCTAAACAAATGGCCCAACTAAGATTTCAATTAAAGGTCCACTATGAGATATGATGTCCACGAAGATTATGAAGCCACTGATACTATGGGCCATGAAGACTTGTAGTCCACGAACGCTACAGTCCATGAAGACTTGTATGTCCACGAACACTGAGCACTCCACGAAGACTCAATGTTACACGAACAATCAGTACACTTGAGGACCTACGAACACTTGACGTTACACGAAGACTATGGGTTCCCCACGAAAACTAATATGTCACGAAGACTAAGTGTTCACCACGAAAATTCAAAGACTCACGAAGACTCAAGGACTCAGGAGGACTCAAAGACTCTTCGTCGATCACAGGAACCCACGAAGACTTAATTCTTCGTTGAATAGAGGTTGGTGAGATTCGCTTGTTTATGGTAATTAACTTTTTCTGATTTTACGAAAGAAGGTAGCTAGATATCCTAAGTTGGTTAAAAAACAAACATTCGAAATCTAGCTTTTTCCAGAAAATCTTTTGGATCTTATCTTTACCAACCTAATTCCGGTGACTTTTCCGGTTAACCGACTTGCCAGAAAATTTGACGAACACAAATTTTGAAAGAAATTTTAAGAAAAACCTAGTCCTAACATGTCTCCATGTGTTTCAACTGGGGTTTTGTAAAAATTTTCTTCAAACAACAAGTTTTCACTAAGTTTTAAACACTTTTTCAGAAAAAAACTTGATTTTCTTGTTCTCAAACTCAAAAACAACTTTCAGAAACTTCACAACTTGCTCAAACACAAGGTTTTGCTTGGTTTTAAACAAGGAAGAGAGACAAAGCTCTGATACCACCTGTAGGTCCACTTGGAGGATCAAGATTAAACCTATTTCCTTGTTTTGTAACACACTAACGAGTGCGGAATCCACGTAAGTATGCAAACCAAAGCAAAAAGGAACAAACTCAAGCTAACCAAAGATTCACAACTTTGATTAAGTGAAGAGAATCAGTACACACATACACACATTGTTTACAACTTTCACAGGGACTCTCTTGACTGAATGGTGTAACAAGTATCTCTTTATATAGGCCCCAATACCCAGTAACACTACGAAGAGTGTTACTGGGCCACGAACAATGAAGATGCCCATGAAGACTAGAGTCTTCGTGGACATATCCAACGAATCTTCAATACACCACGAACCATCAAGTCTTCGTGGTGAACCTTCTCATTGTTCATCATCAGTGCAAACCCACGAAGACTCTTTAGTGTTCATCATACGTGCACACTATATTAAAGATGACATCATCATGACATTATGGTGATGTCATGGTGATGTCAACTCCTGGCTCTTCGTGCTTCGCGTGTTGAACTCTGGGGCGCACGACGGAGGAATGTCGTGACGTCGATCTTGAACCGAACCTAACCGTGTCGAATCAAACCGAGCCGCATCCACAAAGTGCATCAACAGTTTGGAGTTTTGATTCATGTTTTAAAATGTGGAAAACACAAGTTTTTATGATAATCTCAAAATTTGGCACCCACTCTGGTCATACTTTGATGCAACAAAATACCAGCTTGTTAGAAGTATCTTTTTACATAGTTACCAACCTTTTTTATTATAGAAAAGATAAAGCAGGAAATAAGAAACACAAAAGGTGCACTTCACATTAAGATAGTAAATTTATTTTTTAGGTAGAGGATCCTGTACATTAATCTAAAAGTGTGAGAAGGGTGAGAAATATTGTGGTGAGGACATGTGTCCTCAATCTAAATTAATTCAAAATGGTAAACAAGTAATTTTTTATTGATTTAATTAATTGATAACCTTCCATAACCGTCACCCTTAATTATAGGAATACGAATTAAGAATTAATCTACGAATTTGTATCATCTCGTTAAGAACTGTATAGTGTTATATTTTTTATATAGTGTTATATAGTGTTACATAGTGTTATATGGTGTTAAATAGTGTTTTTTTGGTGTTATAGTGTTATATGATGGATGTATAGTGTTTATGGTGTTACATAGTGTTATATAGTGTTATTTAGAGTTATATAGTGTTATATAGTGTTATAGTGTTATATTTGTCTGATAGCCTGTCTATGATAGATGTATAGTGTTATATATTGTTATATAGTGTTATACAGTGTTACATAATGTTATATGGTGTTACATAGTGTTATACAGTGTTATATGGTGTTATATAGTGTTATATGATGGATGTATAGTGTTATATATTTCTTGTAGCAGTTACATATTTCTAGATTTTTTAGAATGTTCGAATTTTAAAATAAGTTTAAAACTGAATCGCTAGATTTTAGGAGTGAATCGCTAGAATTTAGGAGATGTTACCTAATTTGAAACATATACAAAGACATTATTACCCCTACAATTTTCAAATTAGTCCAAATAATTAAAACACAATTTATAATTTGGTCCCTATTGATCTCAACCATTAGATCAAAGATCTAATGGTTTAAAACACTTCTCACACTTTTGAATTAATGTACACTATCCCTACCCTATTTTTTTATTCATGTTAATATGCAATATTTAATTTTAGAATCAAAACTTTTCAAGTAGTGTACGACTAGATGACTTTATAAATCTTACATATCACATGTTTTCTACTCTGTTATGCTTTATGTTTTTTAAATCGATTAATATATGTTATGAACATGAAACATGTCACGCAACTTGCGCTAAAAGGATATAAGTACTTGCGGTAGCGCGCGAGCATTCTCACTTTGTTAATTAAATTAATAACGTATTCACCCAATCTAGCTTTTATTTTTCTATTATAGTGCTACACTTCAAAGTTTTTATTGCATTTTACTTAATACATAAGTATAAATATACATATTTAAACGACATTAAAGTTATAAATTATATATTGTTACAAACTACTATATTAACCAATGATAATGTTAATATTTATTTAAAAGATTATTATTTTTCTTATGTCTTACGTTCTTTAGATCTAATATAAGATGATTAAAACAATATTAGGAAAATTAGTAGGAGATCTTGAGTTCGATTCTAAGTAAGGTGATAATTTGGTGTAATTTAGTATTTAGCAGAAATTGTGTACCATTAGCGGTAAAATAAACTAATAACAAAAACATTGTTTTGTTTACATTGAATTTTGAAGTGACGAAAATTATGGAAATTACTGAAAATGCATCCTTGACTATATCTTAACAAGAATTACCACCCGTCACAATGCGACGGGGATTCGTTAGTTATAAATGTTAGATGAAAGGAAAATGTTTCTCACATGATCACGAGCCTGTGTGTAAAACCGAGAAAAAATATAACTAAGTCGATCTTTGACTCTCGCTTTGCGACAGACCTATCAAATGAGGAAAAATAGACGCGTTGCGACGGACATGTCAAACGGGAAAAAAATAGATGAAAAAAATGTTGAATCCCACACGCACGTTGTGGCGTGTTAACTCCGAAATTTAAAATGACACGTTAAACGGAGAACTTGTGAAAGATAAAAATTATAAGGGATAAAAGTTGAAAGTTAAAAAAGTGTTGATATTAAATTGCAAAAGATGAAAAAGCTTTGGTTGAAAGTAAAAAAAATTAAAGTGGTTAAATTGCAAAAGATTAAAACTTTTGAATTAGAAGTGAAAAATCAAATTAATCAAATGGGTTAAAATACCAAAGATTGAAACTTTAGAGTTAAAAAAGAAAATAATTTCAGATTATGAAAACAAACGAGATAAATAGATTTAGTTGAATTGATGTTTATTATTATTATTATTATTATTATTATTATTATTATTATTATTATTATTATTATTATTAGAGTGAGTTAAATGCTTGGTTGGTCCCTGTGGTTTGCAAAAATTGCAGATGTGGTCCCAAATGTTTACTAATTACACGCGTGGTCCCTGTGGTTTTCAAAAATGCACTCGGTTGGTCCCTAGCCCTAACATCAGTTAAATTTCTCAGTTAAGTCCATGTTAAATGACCAAAATACCCTTGCTGCACCTCTTCTTAGCACCACCTGCACCTCCGACACCACTGCTCCGCCACCACCTCCACTCCGCCACCACCTCCACCTCCGACACCCCTGCTCCGCCACCACCTCCACCTCCGACACCCCTGCTCCGACACCATCACCACCACCACCACCACCACCGTTACCATCAACAACCCATGCACATTGACCAACATCACCACTGCCAGCACATTGCACTCGGTGCTTGAGGAATCTGCTGATTATGCGTGTGATACTACCGGCACAGATACATCCGATTCTGATTATGCTTGTTTTTATACGATATGTTGACTGCACAGTAGTGTTGTATGGCATATTTTTTTATGACAGGCCTTATATCAATGTAACATGCTCCGCCACCACCTCCACTCCGCCACCACCTCCACCTCCGACACCCCTGCTCCGCCACCACCTCCACCTCCGACACCCTTGCTCCGACACCATCATCGTCATCATCATCATCATCGATGGCAAAACCCCCCAAACAAAACCCCCAAATCGATCGGAAACAAACCCCCCCAAATCGATCACATCTGTTATCATTATCATCGACACCACCTCCACCTCCGAAACCCCCACCTCCGCCGACACCCATCGACCTCCACCTCCACCTCCGAAACCCTAAATCGATGGCAAACAAAACACCCCAAATCGATCAGAAACAAAACCCTAAATCTGTTACATCATCATCATCATCATCATCGATCTGCATCATCATCATCATCGATCTGTGGTGTAGTGGTGACGGTGGTGGCTGTGGTGTAGTGGTGACGGTGGTGGCGTTGGTGACGGTGGTGAAGTGGTGGCGGTGGTGAAGTGGTGGTCGCTGGAGAAGTGGAGGTGTGAAGGCGGAGGTGGTGACGGTAGTGGTGATGATGGCGGTGGTGAAGTGGTGGCGGTGGTGATGAGACAGGGTTTGGGGTTCAAGGTCTGATGAATGAGACAGGGTTCACTACCCTTTTATAGCTAAAAGGCAAGGGTATTTTGGTCATTTAACATGGACTTAACTGAGAAATTTAACTGATGTTAGGGCTAGGGACCAACCGAGTGCATTTTTGAAAACCACAGGGACCACGCGTGTAATTAGTAAACATTTGGGACCACATCTGCAATTTTTGCAAACCACAGGGACCAACCAAGCATTTAACTCTTATTATTATTTAATAGAAGAGATAAATAAAATATAAGGGTGAGAAATTACCAGAGAATAACGTGTGTCCAAAAATGATTTTTATTTATTAGTATAGAAAGATATTTAAAAAAAGATTATAAATATGGGGATGAAATTCAACACAAATAGTTAATAGAGAAGAAACGTTTGGCGTACTACATTTTTATTTTTTTGGGTTCTCGTTCGTTGTGTAAAGTTGTTGGGTTAACACTTCGTAACGTGTGTGATGATTTAATGTTTTTTACGTCTATTTTTTGTGTGTGATTAAAATGATAGTTCCATTTGAGTTGTTATAATTACCTAGTTGATAGAATATATTTGTTTGATTACTTAAAATATACGAGTTTTTAGGACCCGCCCTAAAAGCTCGTATATTTTAAGTAATCAAACAAATATATTCTATCAACTAGGTAATTATAACAACTAAAATGGAACTATCATTTTAATCACAATGATGATTTTTGTAATAAATAAAATTAGTCTTTTTTTTATAAAAAGTATATAACTAGTTTTGCAAATTGTTTATTCTATATATTATAAACAATCATCAAATTAAATATAACAGTTGTTATAAAAATTCCACAACTAAATTATCTATTGAAAAATCAGATTACTAGATTAAGATATGGTACTTTGATTATCTTGTATTTTTACATGAATTTCCTAAACGGATATAATAAATTAAATTATCCAATAAATCCAAACAAAGTCAACTAATTCTAAAAAATTACATAATTTATACTAAGATATTCAAAATCATTTGAGGATGTCCAATTCATCAAAACACTACTTTAAATTGAAAAGCCCCGAATTTGATTGTTCAAGAACCCTAAAATGACAACATTCTAAATTCAGATTTGTTTGCTCTTTATTATAAAAATAGATAAAGGGGTTTTGTAGAGCATGAAAAATTAAATAGAATAGACTCAAGAAATACCTAATTCTGTTGAGAAATGATAGAGAAATCGTTGAAACAAGACATGAGCACTAGATCCTTCTTCACTTGAATTCGGGTGATTAGAGGATTGTTGATGGAATGTGAGGGTGAGGGATTGTGTGAAAACTTTCTAGGAACTAATGATATCAAAATCATAAGCTATAGATCACAAATTTGTTAAAAACCCAGTTGAGTTCTTGGTGTGTTAATGGTGCCTTCATGTGTGCTTTAATTGAATTGATTAGGTGAGTTATGAGACATAATAGGTTAATTAAATGATGGAAAGTTAATTGTCTTTTATTCCTAACTAAGTTAACTTATTTCTTTTATATTTTCTAACATGACTAATGAAGGTTGTCATTTAGTTTTGTGAAAATTTATATTTATAAATCTCAAAAAATATTATATTGATTAGATTAATTTACGAAAAATATTAAAAATAATAAATGAAAACAAAAATTTGTATTTTTTATTTATACGCTTCGGATCCGATTTACAAAATGAGTCGGGTTTATAGGATATGTTTTTTTGGCGAATGTTACACAAGGTGTATGTGTGTGTGTGTTAATGACTTTAAGTAATCCATATATTTTATTGAGAGTGAGTGAAATAATAGTGTCGCCATTAATTTGGGTCATTAGAGTGTTCGTCTACCTTAAAATCTACCAACCTTGTGACGCCATTAACTTGGACCGTTCATGTTTTCTATGTCTATGTAGAGTCAGAGCATGTTGATGCTCTTAGCGGTGGTTAATGGTTCTGGATGGACTTGGGGTTGGGTAAGCTGTTGCCTTTGCACCGAGAAAACACTTAGTTTATATAAAAGTAACTACCTTAGGAGAATTGACACCTCACCGACGGACTAAATAGGGATTAGTAATATAAACTCTTTAAACTATCTTATTAATACTATATTCCGGCCTCGAGTGATGTTTCCTTGCTGATTCTGTCACACCCCCAAAAGACTACATATGTATTTCCCGCGAGGCGTGTGACGTTCTGATGTGCGTTAAAGTGTTATATTTATTAGGTGTATATTTTAAGCCCCTTTAACACTTATTTAGCCAAGTTTTAAATTTATAAAACACGATATTTTACTAACACTAAACACACATATGGGCAAGTGCACCCATCGTGAGCGTAGTATAGCGTTGGTAAGATACCGAGGTCGTCCAAGGACACAAGAGCTTTTAGTACCGGTTTATCCTCAACGTCTAATCAAAAATAAAAAGTTTAGAAAAATGTTTTAAGCTAAGAAAAATAAAAACTAACTAAAATGCTGAAAATAAAATAAAAATAAAAACAGATAGACAAGATGAATCACTTGGTTCCGACTCGTATCTAGTATAACCTTTGATTATTTCCGCACTTTTGCACATAATTAAGAGATTATCTTAGTTAGTGTAGTAGGCCCCTCTTTTGAAGGTGGCGTTACCCTCACCCCAGTAGTTTGAGTCAGCAAGGATACAATCCTAAAAGGGTGGATTATTGGAAGATAATGAAATAAGTTATTAATGCAATATTATGGTAGGCCCCGCTTTTGGCGGTGACGTTACCCTCGACTAAGTAGTCTGAGTCAGCAGGGATACAGTCCTAAATAGCCGGGTTATAGTATTAATAGTAGTTAACTTATGAGGGGGTCAAAGAGTTTGGACCCCCGCCATCCAATACCGTGAAGTATTGAAGGAGGTCCTACTAAATTCGACCCAGGTCCATTGCAGGACCTCTAAACGCTGAACAATGGCAAGACCTTTACCAAACCGTTCCCTTAACCCCCGACCAGGTAGCCAACATACCTCCATATAGACCGTGGAGATATGAATGGTGAAAATCCTTTATTTTATATAGACAGTAAAATAATGCCAAGACACCACGGACAAACGATAAGGAAAGATCACCTTCAACATAAGTAACTAGTTATTAAAGTCATTAATAAAAAACCAAATAAAAAGTGCAAAAGATTAGAAATAAAAAGTATTATACTAGACACTTTGTCTTCACCAAGTGATGTAAGAGACTTAGGCAACCATGGCCTTGATTGTCAAGAACTCTTACGATCAATCTTGGATCCCGAGACGACTCACACACTCTACGATGGACAATGGATGATGGTGGTGGATGATGGTGTTGTGATGGTGGTGGGTGGTGGATGAAGTGTGAGAGAGGTGGTGTGCCAAGGGATGAGTTGAAATGAAACCAAGCACTCCTATTTATAGGCTGAACAGAGGGCTGGGCACGGCCCCGTGTCCGCTGGGCACGGCCCCGTGCCTGTCTGACACTCTCTCTCCTCATTAATTGTAATTCGCAATTACAATTTATGCGCGTGCTGTACTTTCGACACGCCCCCGTGTTCACTGGACACGGCCCGTGGTGGGCAATAGAAGCTTCTATAAGTTTGTCTTTTCTGCTGCTTCTTGAGCACGCCCCGTGTTCGCTGGACACGCCCCGTGCTGAGCTGAGCACGCCCCGTGCTCAGCTGGGCACAGCCTCGTGCTCAGCTGGGCACAGCCCCATGCTCAGCTTTCTTCTTGTTTTTGCTTTGGGAGATGCTGTCGAGGAGTCAGGCATGCCACGTTTCTTCCTTTTCTTTGTATTTATGTTGGTTTTGGCTGTGTATTTGTTCCTTTTGTTCGTTTAAGCTCATTTGATCCTGAAAATACAAAAGGAAGACAAATGCACACTTTTTCCAACATTAGTACTAAAAAGGGGTTAGTTTTATGCCTCATTTGATGTAATTTATATGTTGCATTTTACGCACATCAAATACCCCCACACTTGAATCTTTGCTTGTCCTCAAGCAAAACTCTTTATAATGTGGCTTTACACTCCCAAATGGAATGGGTAGAAGAGAATGTTTTTGGGCTTGTCATAGAGTGTTGGGATTTCCAAGATTCTTTGTTAAGTTTTATTTTTATTTATTTACAATCCTATTCGTCATGATTTATTTAAATCTTTTCATAAGATAAATTACTTATTAGGGCATAACATGCCTCTTTAAAATTCTATTTATATACGAGTTCACATACCTCACGGGGATCACTCAACACTCGGCCGAAGATGTATTTTAGTGAATCACTCGAGAGCGGCATGGAACTTACTCCTACCATAGGCTTGCCAAGCAATCAATCCTCCTCCTTTTTAACTATATACCTTTGTAAACATCAAGAGGACTTTTTGGGTGAAGGGTTAGGCTTGGGTTAAAGGTAGGTGGTTGGGTTGGTGGTTAGTGGTTAGTAGAAAAAGGGCGAAAAGCGTAACAAGCGTCGGTTTTCGTAAGACTTTTTTTTTTTTTTATGAAGCTATTTTTCAAACAAAGTCATTTTTGATAAACTTGTTTGTTTATTTGCTTTTGCTTCATAATCAACTTTTTCTCTCTTTTTTTTTTTTTTTGATTTTTTTTTTTGAATAGTCATACCAAAAAAAACCGAACTTGTTACTAAAACAAAGGGTTAAAAATGAAAAAGGTTTTGGTGGGTAAAAGGGTGTTTGGTTTAGGTTATGAAATGAAAAGGTTTAGGCTCAAAGGGGCTAACTAGGGGGATTTTGGGTAGGTGGTAAAAAAAAATGGTGTAGAAGAAAAAAGGTTAGTCCTAATGCCTCCATCATTTTACTTACTCGGGTTTAAGTTGATAAGGACCGGGAATGTATCGTCATGGCAAGTTCTGGAGTCGTAAGAACCAAGCGGCTATTCACACAAAAAACGAAAAATGAGCATTTATTCTAAAGATGTAAATTTGTATGCTCAATAAAGGCTCAAAACTCACTTTGTGGGAATGGGTTTTTATGTGATCAAGTATATATAATCAAATTTTAACTAAGTTTGCTATGTCTTTTCATAATTTTCTTATGTTGGTTCTTTTTATCACGGCGCTATCGGTTGTAAATTCGTAAAAATATAACCTTTTTTAGAACTTTGAAATTCCCGAGTTAAACCACGACACGTAAAAAAATGAAAAGTTTTTGAAAAAATTTGGGGTGATTAGCGGTTCCAATAGAGTTTTGTGTAAGGCTTGTATTTAGGACTTGCAAGATTCAAGGTTTTAGCATCCCCCCCACACTTAAATTACACATTGTCCTCAATGTGTCCCAAAAATAAGTTTTTAGGTTGATTGAATGTGTAAAAGTGGGTTAAAAACAAGATTTTATGGTACTGGGTGGCTGAACACGGGGTGGTGTTGGCTGAGTACGGCCCAGTGTCCAGACTGCCAGTACCAAAAGTAAACAGAAGGCTGGGCACGGGGGCGTGTCCAGTGAGCACGGCCCCGTGTCCAGGTACCTGAACTGGGCATTTTCTACAGAACCTTGGGCACGGGGCGTGTTGGGGTGAGCACGGCCCCGTGCTGAACTTGCTGTAATGAAGAAAAATCATCGGGAGGCTCTGTTTTTGTGTATGGGGTGTTGGTTCAAGCTTCCCTTATCATCCTTCACCATCCCGAGTGTGTTTTATTCCTGAAAATTAAAAATAAACTAGAAAACATAAAGGTTAATCTAAAGTAAACTATGGATAGTTCCGCGGAATGCCTCCGTGGTGCGCCACGTTTATAAGGGTCCTTGGCGCTAGACCCACTTTATCAGGTGGTTCTGGCTCATCTTCAATTAGGGGGTCGTAATTGCCGAATGGATATTTCATTGATCGCTCAAGATCGACACTCTTTTTAAATGCCTCTAATTGAAGAGGTAGATTGTTGAACTTCCGGTTTTTCAAAGCTTCGTGAGTTTTTACAAATGGTCGCCCCAACACTAGAGGAGCGTCATCGAGGATGACAAAGTCGGTCGGGATTACCATTTGATTTGTTTGAACCAAGACATCTTCAACTCTACCGATTGAATTTATTACTTGCCGATTGGATAGAAAAATGGGTATTTGAAGTGGAGAAAAATCACTAATACTTAATTTTTCCAAAATGTAATTAGGCATTATGTTAACACAAAGATCTTTATCGATTGTAACATTACTAATAAATGAATTTTGAAAGAAACATGGAACCGGTGTAATGTTAATTTCAAATGGGTCTTCTTTTATTAGCGAAGTTTGATCATTAGTTAACTTAACACTTACCGTTTCGTCAATTTTAGTGTTAGTGTTTAACTCTTTTAAAAACTTAGCATGAGTGGGTACTAAACAATGATTTTCAAAAGAAGGTGACAAGAGATTAATTTCTTCAAAATTAGACTCTTCTTGAATTTTAACGTTGTCGGACTCACCTATTTCGTTGTTTAACTCATGTGTCGGTTTTTCACTTATTTGTTCTTCCATTTTTACATTTTCAGTTATCTCTTCCTTTTTTAATTCTTCTTTTGCGCGGGACTCCTCTTCCCTTGCGCGAGCTTCTTTTATACATCGATCGATAACTCTTATGTGTTCTAATATCCTATCGGTTACTTCGGTTATAGAAAAAGAGTCGGTATTTTCTAAGCTTGAATCCGGTTGTTCGACCCTTTGTTCCTCATAATACCCATATGAAGTCGATGGTTCGCACCATTGTTCTTCATTGTAAGCATATGATGGATAAGGTTCGTAATTTTGTTCTTCATAATACTCATATGAGGTGGGTTGTTCACGCCATGGTTCCTCATAGTAAGTATACGAAAGTGGTGGCTCATATATTGGTTCCTCAAAGTATGAGTATGAAGGCTCATACCTTGGTTCATCAAAATATGAGTATGAGGGAGGAGGTTCATACCTTTGGTCTTCATAGGATGTGTATGAAGTTGATGGCTCGTACCTGGGCTCCTCATAGTAGGTGTATGAATTGGATGGTTGATATGAACGATTATTTTGAACCGATCGTGAGTTACGACAATTAGTGCAATAATTACCCCTATAATCATCCTCCTCATAGGTGTAGTTGTAACCTCCTGAGTATTGATCCATAAGAATCACTCAGCAGACCACAACCGAGTCTCGAGATCAGACAACAAAAAGAAAAGCGGAAACAGAGGCAGGACACGGCCCCGTGTTCAGTGGACACGGCCCCGTGTTCAGAATCTGTATCTGGGCATTTTAATTAAATTTACTGATTTCGTAGAGCACGGGGCGTGTTCAGTGGACACGGCCCCGTGTTCAGCGAGCACGGCCCGTGTTCAACCTACTGTAAATGCAAAACTAAACTAAAATGCAGAAAAATGTGGGCCCGTTTTGAAAAGGTTTTGAAAAACTGATTAGGCCGTCGATTTTAAGCTTTCCTAAAATCCTTGTGTCCCCGGCAGCGGCGCCAAAAACTTGATGTGCGGTAAAGTGTTATATTTATTAGGTGTATATTTTAAGCCCCTTTAACACTTATTTAGCCAAGTTTTAAATTTATAAAACACGATATTTTACTAACACTAAACACACATATGGGCAAGTGCACCCATCGTGAGCGTAGTATAGCGTTGGTAAGATACCGAGGTCGTCCAAGGACACAAGAGCTTTTAGTACCGGTTTATCCTCAACGTCTAATCAAAAATAAAAAGTTTAGAAAAATGTTTTAAGCTAAGAAAAATAAAAACTAACTAAAATGCTGAAAATAAAATAAAAATAAAAACAGATAGACAAGATGAATCACTTGGTTCCGACTCGTATCTAGTATAACCTTTGATTATTTCCGCACTTTTGCACATAATTAAGAGATTATCTTAGTTAGTGTAGTAGGCCCCTCTTTTGAAGGTGGCGTTACCCTCACCCCAGTAGTTTGAGTCAGCAAGGATACAATCCTAAAAGGGTGGATTATTGGAAGATAATGAAATAAGTTATTAATGCAATATTATGGTAGGCCCCGCTTTTGGCGGTGACGTTACCCTCGACTAAGTAGTCTGAGTCAGCAGGGATACAGTCCTAAATAGCCGGGTTATAGTATTAATAGTAGTTAACTTATGAGGGGGTCAAAGAGTTTGGACCCCCGCCATCCAATACCGTGAAGTATTGAAGGAGGTCCTACTAAATTCGACCCAGGTCCATTGCAGGACCTCTAAACGCTGAACAATGGCAAGACCTTTACCAAACCGTTCCCTTAACCCCCGACCAGGTAGCCAACATACCTCCATATAGACCGTGGAGATATGAATGGTGAAAATCCTTTATTTTATATAGACAGTAAAATAATGCCAAGACACCACGGACAAACGATAAGGAAAGATCACCTTCAACATAAGTAACTAGTTATTAAAGTCATTAATACAAAACCAAATAAAAAGTGCAAAAGATTAGAAATAAAAAGTATTATACTAGACACTTTGTCTTCACCAAGTGATGTAAGAGACTTAGGCAACCATGGCCTTGATTGTCAAGAACTCTTACGATCAATCTTGGATCCCGAGACGACTCACATGTGACACTCTAGGTTTTCCGAGCAAACACCTTGTAATTACGTTGTGCGTATATATATGCTATTAAATGAAAGTTGTGATTTCTTTATGTACTATGTGTCGATAACGTGTAAGTAATATATATATATTTATATATATATATATATATATATATATATATATATATATATATATATGGGTATATAAAGATACTCGTGAACCGAAACCACCACTCGAGACCACCCGGTCTCGGGTAAATAAGTGAACGGTTGGGCCGCTTGGGCCGCACCTCCCTTAGCCCACTCGGAAACCCACTCAAGGTGCACCACCCTCTTATAAGAACCCAAAACCCTCACACACACTCCCCTTTACACTCCCTCACTTCATCCTCACTCCATCTCTTTAGAAACCCTAACAAATCAAGCTCACCCCCTCCACTCTCTCTCTCGGATTCAATCGGCAACAACAAGGAGGATCGGTCAAGCTCATCACCACCCGAGCACTTCATTCTCTCACCTTCTCCCTTGACTCGGTAACCTTTTCATCAACCGGTTAGTATTATAAAGTCTTGATGTATGATTCTAGCATGATTAGTGAGCTTGTGGTATGATAAATATTGTGTGTGAGCTATGGTATAATAATGTCTTGTGTTCTTGTAGGTTAAATGGTTATGTTATCCGATTATGGTTAGATGATTTGTTAAATGGTTATGTTATCCGATTATGGTTAGATGATTTGTTAAGTGGTTATGTTATCCGATTATGTTAGATGACTTGTTATCCGATCTATGATTAGATGTTTTGAGGCAAAAGTGTGATCTTTGATCCTAATATTCCATATGATGAACAATGTTGAATGACCTTATGAAGAACTTTATGAATATGTGTTTAAAGTGATATGAACATATGATGAACAATGTTGAATGTGAGATGAACATTTGAATATGCCTTGTTTGATCTATTTTGTTTTGCATTTAGACAAAGAAACATGTTTAATGGGATAGTACACAAATTGCATGAAACCTCAATTCCATTGGATAGTACATAAGGCAGGTTCTAGAAGGTTCGGACATCAGATGTGCGACTCGAAACCTTCGGTCTCGACTCAAGATCATCAAACTGCAACTCGAGACCGAGTGATTGCGACTCGAGACCATATGTGACAACTCGAGACCGGACAAAGCAGACATCAGGGACTTGAAATCAGCGAAGTCTCGACTCGAGATCTCACGATCCCGACTCGAGACTGGACTCGAGACCTTCTAGACTGCGACTCACACCAGCATTACTCGAGACCTCATGGTTGCGACTCGAGACCGCACGTTCTCGAGTCGAGACCATCTTGTCTCGGATGGGCCGATTATCACCGATTATTGGGCCAAACATGTGTGAACTATGCATACCGTTCTATTTAGATTTCCGAGATTCTGTTAACTGCTAGTATGATCGGATAAGGCCCATTAACACTCATGATTTGTATGAAAGGTGTAGACGTTTACTGTTTAACTGCTACATATTAGAATAGGCTCGATAACTTGCTGGATAATCATATGTTATGCATGCAATGTGTTAGCTATGTGTAGATATACGTGATTACTTGTACCCCCAAACCTGACCTATACTGGTAACCATGTTAGGACGTGGTGACCAGCAAGCTTGACCAAGTAAGCTAATCTGCCGAGCAACCCAAGGTGAGTTCACAACTAATAAAGCATGCGTTCCCGGTGGTTGGGAAACGGAAACTTAAACAACGCTATCCCCTCGTAAGGGATACAAACCTACTTCTTTCCCCTTAAATGGGACTTTTAGTTAATTACTGTTTATACTGAATGCAACAAGCAACACTAAACAAAACTCTATCACTCAAGTCCTCACTTCTTAATACCGATTAGTCGCCGGGGTCAGGCGAACGGGTTATTAGTTGATAGCGCTATTTAGGTCTCACCAACCTCACACCGTGCCCGCGTATGGGATCGGGCGTGAACTAATGTACTCTGGCAACCGTCAATGATGATAGAACATTGGCAAACGGGGCACTATACGGAAATGTACGGATGAATAGTATTCGGTATTGTAAAAACAATTTAGTCGCTTACTTATGGGGTAGCTCCCCATCGCATGTATAAACGGATTAATTAACTGGTGAAACAAGTTTTTGGTAATTAAAACTGGACAACTCGTGGACTCGCCAACATTTTTGTTGATACCCTACTGCATGCTTTGCAGGTACCCAGTGACTCAGGAGCTTGAAGCTTGGGAAGTGTAGTGGTCGTCTAAACCCATGTGTTGGGTTCTAAATAATCTTGAACTATGAACTTTGTTTTGAAACTGTTTGGATTGTGCTTCCGCTGTTTGTTTAAACTACCATTTAAACTTAAACTTTTAGAACTTTAAAAATATGGTGCTTACTAACTACTATGGTTGGTGAATACTTTTACTATTAATCAACGCTCAGTATAATTGGTGGCTGGATCCTGGTCAGTCACGCCTCCAAGCGGTGGTACTCCGCATGTGGTTTTTGGGGGTGTGACAGATTGGTATCAGAGCCATTGGTTATAGTGAACTTGGTTTTAAAAAGAAGAATCTTTTTGAGAAAAACCAGACTATAACCCGTGACTCGTGACGACACTACACTCCAAGGGCAAGACTCAGCATACTAGACCTCATAGCTCGTGCTTGTGTTTACTTGTTTGTTTATCTTCTGTTGACTCCTCTGTTATACATACTAGTGTGCCTAATTAGATAGAAACGCATCCCTCTTCTATCTCATTCTCAATATGTCACGACATCACTCTCATACTGTGTTTTCTGGTTATGAAGACAATGAGTGGACGCGGAAGAGGAAGCGTTAACATGACTCAGGCTCAATTCACTAACTTGCTCAACACGGTGGCTGCAGCTTTCGCAGCTCACCCTGGAGGTAAATTCGTTACTTTAGGATGTTTAGATCCTACCCCCGCATCGTCTCTTCACCTCTAAACCTATTCGCTCCATTTCTCACACCAGGTCAGCCTGCGCCTGCACAGCCACGTGTCTGTACTTTCAAAACATTCATGGATGGCAAGCCTCTCCCTTTCAACGGCACTGAGGGTGCCATAGGCCTTCTGCACTGGATTGAGAAGGCCGAAGCTGTCTTTGCTGTCTGCGAGTGTCCCCCTGCTAACTGGGTTAAGTTCGCGACTGGTACGCTTGAAGGAAACGCGCTTTCCTGGTGGAAAGCGCAGATTCAGATGCTTGGTCTGGAAACTGCTAATGCTACTGCTTGGGAAGATTTCAAAGACATGATCAAAGAGGAGTACTGTCACAGGGATGACATCCACAAACTCGAGAACGAGTACTATGCGCTCAAGATGGTTGGGTCAGAGATTGAGACCTACACCAAGCAGTCCAACGACTATGCTGCACTTTGCCCAAACATGTCCCGACCTATGTATCGAAGGATCGAATTGTACATCAAAGGCTTGGTCCCAGAAATCCGGAGCCATGTGACCTCAGCCAACCTCAATACCATACAGCCCGTGGTTCGTCTTGCTCACAAACTCACCAATCAGGCTGTGGAGGAGGGCAGGCTGCCCAAGAGGATCGGTGCTACTACTGGAACTTCTAGCGATAACAAACGAAAGTGGGATGGGAGTCAGGGAAAGGATGCCAACCCCACTCAGACCCCAGTTCAACAAAGGAAGACTGAAAACAACAAAGGCCCTCAGCAACAGGGTGGCTATCGGGGAAACCACCCCAAGTGTAACAAATGTAACCGACACCACAGTGGGCCATGTTGCAAGAGTCAGTGTCAGCGATGCAACAAGATGGGGCATGAAGCTAAAGACTGCAGGAGCCCACTTCCAGCTAGGCAGAATCAGCAGCAACCACAACAGCAACAAGGAAACAACCGTGGATGCTTCAAGTGTGGGGCAACGGGGCACATGCGAAGGGATTGCCCTGAACTGAATCAAAACAACAACAATCAGGGTGCTGGGAACAATAACAACAATGCTGGGAATGGTGCAAGAGGAAGGGCTTTTGTGATTGGAGCTGGAGAAGCAAGGAATGACCCCAACGTTGTAGCGGGTAAGTTCCTCCTTAATGATCGTTATGTTTCCATGCTATTTGATTCCGGAGCAGATGCTAGTTATGTATCCCTACGTATTAGTAAGAAACTTAAGCTCACCCTTACGCCGCTAAGCTCTAAGCACACCGTTGAAATAGCTAATGGTAGAAACCTCGAGGCCTCGCACATAATTCGTAACTGCAAATTAGAGTTGTCTGGTCAGACCTTCTGTATCGATCTCTTCCCTATCATCCTTGGAAGCTTTGACGTCATCATTGGTATGGATTGGTTATCCAAACATCGAGCTGAAATCCTCTGCCAAGAGAAAGCTATCCGCATTCCCCGTCCCCCTGGCAAACCTCTTATAGTTCAAGGCGACAAGAGCGGAGAAGTCACAGGCATCATTTCATTCTTAAAGGCCCAGAAGTGCCTACGAAAAGGGCACACCGCTATCTTAGCACTCGTTGCCGACACACAGAAAAAGGAAAACAGGATTGAAGATTTTCCAGTTGTACGCGACTATCCTGAAGTATTCCCGGAGGAACTGCCTGGACTCCCTCCTCACCGTCAGGTCGAGTTTCAAATCGAGCTAGCTCCCGGAGCAGCACCTATAGCTCGTGCACCTTATCGTCTAGCTCCCGCGGAACTCAAGGAACTCTCTACTCAACTACAAGAACTTTTGGACAAGGGTTTTATCCGTCCTAGCTCATCACCCTGGGGAGCCCCAGTGCTCTTCGTCAAAAAAAAATATGGCACATTCCGAATGTGCATTGATTACCGCGAACTGAACAAGGTTACCATCAAGAATCGTTACCCCCTTCCCCGTATCGACGACCCGACCAGCTGCAAGGGTCGAGCTATTATTCCAAGATCGATCTGCGATCGGGTTATCACCAGCTGAGAGTCCGCAATGAGGACATCTCTAAGACTGCTTTCAGAACCCGCTATGGTCACTACGAATTCCTTGTTATGCCTTTCGGAATGACCAACGCACCTGCGATCTTTATGGATCTCATGAACCGAGTATGCAAACCCTATCTCGACAAGTTCGTAATTGTGTTTATTGACGACATCTTAATCTACTCGAAGAGCCAAGAGGAGCATGAACGACACCTGCGTCTTATTCTCGAACTCCTTCGCAATGAGCAACTGTACGCCAAATTCTCGAAATGTGATTTCTGGCTTAGAGAAGTCCATTTCCTTGGGCACATCGTCAATCAGGAAGGGATTCATGTCGACCCCGCTAAGGTCGAATCCATTAAGAATTGGCCTGTACCTAAGACTCCGACCGAAGTCCGCCAATTCTTGGGATTGGCAGGATACTATCGAAGATTCATCAAGGGATTTTCTAAGATCGCTCAACCACTTACAACCCTCACTCAGAAGGGTGTTACTTACAAATGGAGTGATACTCAGGAATCTGCCTTCCAGGAACTAAAGAAAAACCTGTGTAGTGCTCCTATTCTTTCCTTACCTGAAGGTACCGACGACTTTGTTGTTTACTGCGATGCTTCTATTCAAGGGCTTGGTTGCGTGTTGATGCAACGCGAGAAGGTTATTGCTTACGCTTCGCAACAACTCAAGATCCACGAACGGAACTACACGACGCATGACTTAGAATTTGGAGCTGTGGTCTTCGCGCTCAAGCTTTGGAGACACTACTTGTACGACACCAAGTGCACGATTTACACTGATCACAAGAGTCTCCAGCACATAATGGAACAAAAGGAGTTGAATATGCGGCAACGCCGATGGGTCGAACTCCTAAATGACTACGAGTGTGCAATTAAATATCATCCAGGCAAGGCTAATGTGGTAGCCGATGCCCTCAGCAGAAAGGAGACCAAACCCAAGCGTGTTCGTGCCTTACAGCTCACTATTCACTCGAACCTCCCTAATCAAATTCGAAATGCTCAGGTTGAAGCATTGAAAGCCGAGAACATCAGGGCTGAGTCCCTACGAGGATCGAGACAACGAATGGAACAAAAAGAAGACGGTGCTTACTACGTAGCCGGACGCATATGGGTTCCGCTTTATGGAAATTTACGTGACCTTGTGATGGATGAAGCCCATAAGTCCCGTTACTCAGTACATCCGGGTTCGGATAAGATGTACCATGACTTGAGGACTACCTATTGGTGGCCTGGTATGAAAGCCCACATAGCAACCTATGTCAGAAAATGTTTAACTTGTGCAAGAGTCAAGGCGGAGTATCAGAAACCATCAGGCCTACTCCAACAACCAGAGATCCCACAGTGGAAATGGGAGCAAATTTCCATGGACTTCGTTACCGGCTTGCCTAGGTCTCAACGCGGAAATGACACCATTTGGGTGATAGTAGATCGATTAACTAAATCTGCCCACTTCTTGGCTATTAAAGAGACAGACAAGTTCTCCACCTTAGCAGAGGTGTACTTAAAGGAAGTGGTTTCGAAGCACGGGGTGCCAACCTCTATTATTTCCGATCGAGACGCACGTTTTACCTCTGAGTTATGGCAAGCTATGCACAAATCTTTTGGCTCACGTTTAGACATGAGCACCGCTTATCATCCGCAAACGGATGGACAATCGGAACGCACCGTCCAAACCCTCGAAGACATGCTTAGGGCATGTGTGATCGATTTTGGCAAGAATTGGGAGAAGCACCTACCGTTAGTGGAATTCTCCTACAACAACAGCTACCACACCAGCATTCAGGCGGCACCCTTTGAGGCATTGTACGGTCGTAAATGCCGATCGCCTCTCTGCTGGGCGGAGGTTGGCGACAGCCAGATCACAGGCCCGGAGCATGTAGTTGACACTACAGAAAAGATTGCCCAGATTAGGCAACGCATGGCGGCAGCTCGTGACCGTCAGAAGAGATACGCGGATAAGGATAGGAAACCACTAGAGTTCCAGGTTAGTGAACGGGCTCTACTTAAGGTCTCACCCTGGAAGGGTGTGGTTCGTTTTGGAAAACGGGGTAAGCTTAATCCAAGATATGTCGGACCCTTTGAAGTTACCGAAAAGATCGGTACGGCCGCTTACAGATTGAATCTGCCTGAAGAACTGAGTGCTGTGCACAACGTCTTCCACGTGTCTAATCTGAAGAAGTGTCTGTCAGATGAAACACTCATCATTCCTTTCAAGGAACTCACTATTGACGAACAGCTACACTTTACTGAGGAACCGGTTGAGATCACGGATCGTGAGATCAAAACCCTCAAACGTAGCCAGATACCTCTCGTGCGAGTTCGTTGGAACTCACGCCGTGGCCCAGAATTTACCTGGGAGCGGGAAGACCAGATGAAGCGCAAGTATCCCCAGTTGTTCCCTAATGAAACTCCCAGCACTGAAGCTACAACCGAATTTCGGGAAGAAATTCCAAATTAACGGGGGGATGATGTGACACCCCGTTGAAACGTTCTCATTTACACTAGCTTGTCAGTGGCTGCCTTAACTTTCGGGACGAAAGTTCTTAAAACTTGGGGATAATGTGACACTCTAGGTTTTCCGAGCAAACACCTTGTAATTACGTTGTGCGTATATATATGCTATTAAATGAAAGTTGTGATTTCTTTATGTACTATGTGTCGATAACGTGTAAGTAATATATATATATATATATATATATATATATATATATATATATATATATATATGGGTATATAAAGATACTCGTGAACCGAAACCACCACTCGAGACCACCCGGTCTCGGGTAAATAAGTGAACGGTTGGGCCGCTTGGGCCGCACCTCCCTTAGCCCACTCGGAAACCCACTCAAGGTGCACCACCCTCTTATAAGAACCCAAAATCCTCACACACACTCCCCTTTACACTCCCTCACTTCATCCTCACTCCCTCTCTCTAGAAACCCTAACAAATCAAGCTCACCCCCTCCACTCTCTCTCTCGGATTCAATCGGCAACAACAAGGAGGATCGGTCAAGCTCATCACCACCCGAGCACTTCATTCTCTCACCTTCTCCCTTGACTCGGTACCCTTTTCATCAACCGGTTAGTATTATAAAGTCTTGATGTATGATTCTAGCATGATTAGTGAGCTTGTGGTATGATAAATATTGTGTGTGAGCTATGGTATAATAATGTCTTGTGTTCTTGAAGGTTAAATGGTTATGTTATCCGATTATGGTTAGATGATTTGTTAAATGGTTATGTTATCCGATTATGGTTAGATGATTTGTTAAGTGGTTATGTTATCCGATTATGTTAGATGACTTGTTATCCGATCTATGATTAGATGTTTTGAGGCAAAAGTGTGATCTTTGATCCTAATATTCCATATGATGAACAATGTTGAATGACCTTATGAAGAACTTTATGAATATGTGTTTAAAGTGATATGAACATATGATGAACAATGTTGAATGTGAGATGAACATTTGAATATGCCTTGTTTGATCTATTTTGTTTTGCATTTAGACAAAGAAACATGTTTAATGGGATAGTACACAAATTGCATGAAACCTCAATTCCATTGGATAGTACATAAGGCAGGTTCTAGAAGGTTCGGACATCAGATGTGCGACTCGAAACCTTCGGTCTCGACTCAAGATCATCAAACTGCAACTCGAGACCGAGTGATTGCGACTCGAGACCATATGTGACAACTCGAGACCGGACAAAGCAGACATCAGGGACTTGAAATCAGCGAAGTCTCGACTCGAGATCTCACGATCCCGACTCGAGACTGGACTCGAGACCTTCTAGACTGCGACTCACACCAGCATTACTCGAGACCTCATGGTTGCGACTCGAGACCGCACGTTCTCGAGTCGAGACCATCTTGTCTCGGATGGGCCGATTATCACCGATTATTGGGCCAAACATGTGTGAACTATGCATACCGTTCTATTTAGATTTCCGAGATTCTGTTAACTGCTAGTATGATCGGATAAGGCCCATGAACACTCATGATTTGTATGAAAGGTGTAGACGTTTACTGTTTAACTGCTACATATTAGAATAGGCTCGATAACTTGCTGGATAATCATATGTTATGCATGCAATGTGTTAGCTATGTGTAGATATACGTGATTACTTGTACCCCCAAACCTGACCTATACTGGTAACCATGTTAGGACGTGGTGACCAGCAAGCTTGACCAAGTAAGCTAATCTGCCGAGCAACCCAAGGTGAGTTCATAACTAATAAAGCATGCGTTCCCGGTGGTTGGGAAACGGAAACTTAAACAACGCTATCCCCTCGTAAGGGATACAAACCTACTTCTTTCCCCTTAAATGGGACTTTTAGTTAATTACTGTTTATACTGAATGCAACAAGCAACACTAAACAAAACTCTATCACTCAAGTCCTCACTTCTTAATACCGATTAGTCGCCGGGGTCAGGCGAACGGGTTATTAGTTGATAGCGCTATTTAGGTCTCACCAACCTCACACCGTGCCCGCGTATGGGATCGGGCGTGAACTAATGTACTCTGGCAACCGTCAATGATGATAGAACATTGGCAAACGGGGCACTATACGGAAACGTACGGATGAATAGTATTCGGTATTGTAAAAACAGTTTAGTCGCTTACTTATGGGGTAGCTCCCCATCGCATGTATAAACGGATTAATTAACTAGTGAAACGAGTTTTTGGTAATTAAAACTGGACAACTCGTGGACTCGCCAACATTTTTGTTGATACCCTACTGCATGCTTTGCAGGTACCCAGTGACTCAGGAGCTTGAAGCTTGGGAAGTGTAGTGGTCGTCTAAACCCATGTGTTGGGTTCTAAATAATCTTGAACTATGAACTTTGTTTTGAAACTGTTTGGATTGTGCTTCCGCTGTTTGTTTAAACTACCATTTAAACTTAAACTTTTAGAACTTTAAAAATATGGTGCTTACTAACTACTATGGTTGGTGAATACTTTTACTATTAATCAACGCTCAGTATAATTGGTGGCTGGATCCTGGTCAGTCACGCCTCCAAGCGGTGGTACTCCGCATGTGGTTTTTGGGGGTGTGACATCACACACTCTACGATGGACAATGGATGATGGTGGTGGATGATGGTGTTGTGATGGTGGTGGGTGGTGGATGAAGTGTGAGAGAGGTGGTGTGCTAAGGGATGAGTTGAAATGAAACCAAGCACTCCTATTTATAGGCTGAACAGAGGGCTGGGCACGGCCCCGTGTCCGCTGGGCACGGCCCCGTGCCTGTCTGACACTCTCTCTCCTCATTAATTGTAATTCGCAATTACAATTAATGCGCCTGCTGTACTTTCGACACGCCCCCGTGTTCACTGGACACGGCCCGTGGTGGGCAATAGAAGCTTCTATAAGTTTGTCTTTTCTGCTGCTTCTTGAGCACGCCCCGTGTTCGCTGGACACGCCCCGTGCTGAGCTGAGCACGCCCCGTTCTCAGCTGGGCACAGCCCCGTGCTCAGCTGGGCACAGCCCCATGCTCAGCTTTCTTCTTGTTTTTGCTTTGGGAGATGCTGTCGAGGAGTCAGGCATGCCACGTTTCTTCCTTTTCTTTGTATTTAGGTTGGTTTTGGCTGTGTATTTGTTCCTTTTGTTCGTTTAAGCTCATTTGATCCTGAAAATACAAAAGGAAGACAAAAGCACACTTTTTCCAACATTAGTACTAAAAAGGGGTTAGTTTTATGCCTCATTTGATGTAATTTATATGTTGCATTTTACGCACATCACGTTCTAGGATCTAGCCACTAATCATGTCTAACTAATAGCAAATAGTATTAAACACAACGTCATATCCAACATGAATAGTACATTTCAACAATAAACATTTCAATAAGTATACGTTCAGCGGAAGCATTTGTGATTGTTTTAAACACACCAAATTGTTTAGGGTAAATTACACTTTTCGTCCTTTATGTTTGTACCAGATTGCAACAGATAGCCTTTAACTTCAATAATTACAGTCACAATCATTTATTTGCAAAACCCATTACACTGTACGTCCTTTAGCACTAACCTGGTTAAATTTTTTTGTTAAGTTTATTCACTTAAGGGTATTAAGGTTAATTCATGCTTTTATTTAAATGTTTAATAAATAAAACAAAAAAATGAATATAGATATCATCTTCCCAATTTCCTAACCCTAGAAACCTAACCACCATATCTTTCACCACCTCATCTGCTGCCACAACCACCTCATCCTGCCGCCCAACCTCTGCAACTCCCCTCTCTCTCTCTCTCTCTATGTAAATGAACTGTTTGAAACGGTGAATGGGCGAGCCACGATCTTGTGTGGGCAGGTCTTCTTGTTCTTTCAGAAGGTCAATGGTTTTTTTCCAAGATTGGTCCTTTTGACTAATGGGTGCATATAAAAGCTTGACTTTTGTGATCTTGTAGAGTCTGTTTGAATCCCCATGTCACTGTGATTTGTCTTCACCTGTCTTCAGCCTTGAAAAACTCATTTCAATTGATAATTAACACAAAAAAGTTTGAATCTTTATACACCCATACATCTTTCTTAATCAAATTAGTTATGGGTTGTTGGTTGTGTAAATTAGAGTGAAAGATGGTCAAGCCTTTGCCTGTTGTGGGTGAGGTGGCAACTAAATCTTTAATGGAGGAAAGGTGTACAGTATAGCTAGTTGCTACAAGCGTAAGAGAGCAGAGGAGAAACAACCAGGAAAACTGCAGGAACCTCCATTAATACTATACTGACTTTTGAAGCTCAATCTGTTTGAGTTTGACCTATATTAAATGCAATCTGCTTATGCTGGTTCTGATACCAAAATGGAGCAAAAAAACGCAGAAAATGAAGATATCATCCGACATCTAAAAAAGGAATTGGAGGCCAAGAACAATATTATTTATGAAGTAGATGTGGTGGTTAGGGTTTTAGGATTAGGAAATTGGGGAAGATGATATGTATATGCATTTTTTTTTGTTTTATTTATTAAACATTCAAATAAAAGTATGAATTGACCATAATATCCTTAAGTGAATAAACTTAACAAAAAAATTTAACCAGATTAATGCTAAAGGACGTATAGTGTAACGGGTTTTGCAAATAAAGGATTGTGACTGTAATTATTGAAGTTGAAGGCTACCCGTTGCAATCCGGGACAAACATAAAGGACGAAAAATGTAATTTATCCAATTGTTTATAAAGCATAGCATAACATTAATTGTTCATCAAGTAACATGCCCCATGACACTCCTCGATCCTCAGACTGCAAGTTCTAATTCCTAGATATATCTAACGACCTGCAATCATGTAGAAAAGTGTGTCAACATAAAGTTGGTGAGTTCAAAGTTTTGTTTAACGTAAATCATGTAAGTGTTTAGTTTAAAGCCATGCCAAGAATAATAAACTCGATACCGAATGACTGTTATGTTTGTTGTGCCCTCATCAATGTCTATCAGCATTGATACAAATGTTTAAGGTCCTTAGTTCACCCCGGCTCCCAGCATGGTGTGAGGTTTGTCAAACCTAATAGTGCTATCAACTAATACCCCGTTGCCTCCCAGGAAATTAGCTCGGCAGTAAGTAGGGACTTTCATGATAGAGTTTGAGTTTATTAACCAACATCGAATTTAAACAACAAGATTTAAAAAGTATTCCTCCCAGGAATAATAGTTTGTCCCCGCGGGACGCATACTTGTGAAGGAGTAGTGAACTCACCTTAGTTTGCTCGGTATGTGTTACGTACTTCAACGCGTTAATTAAGTGTTAGGCCCGTTACACGCGACCCAAGGTAAAATATCTTGTAAGTGAGTATACGAGTAGGGCTTTGTAATACCCTAGTGTCCAAACAATCTAGTGTTTAGCATAATCAAGTTAACATGTTAACATACAGTACGGTAACACACAATAGGTTCTCTAGTTGGTGACAAGTGTTATAATTTTGAGAAACACTGACACCGCACAGTATTCGTAACTCGGATAATTATAATTTTCTTAACCTCGGATCTATTGTATTACTAGCAAATGCGGATCATAAACCTGAACAACCATTCTATACACACATAA
This sequence comes from Helianthus tuberosus, assembly GCA_030545235.1. Lineage (NCBI taxonomy): Eukaryota > Viridiplantae > Streptophyta > Magnoliopsida > Asterales > Asteraceae > Helianthus > Helianthus tuberosus. The sequence goes on along the minus strand of CM060450.1, from coordinate 141,387,953 downwards.
CTTCGGACAAGCATGACCCCTTGGAATTTCAGACAATATATAAACATTATCTGCATAACCTTGGACACTTGAGTCCTTTATATATAAATAACATCCATGTATACCCGGCCCCCCTCTATATTTATGAAACCGGACTCACATAGAGCACCACATATGTTCGGACCATATGAATAAGTGGTCCCTAAGTAAACTCGGACACCCTAGATCCCCTCATAAATTCGAAAAAATGAAGACAAGTCCAGACTCCCCATTTTTTGTGAAACCCGGACCCCATTAACCCACACAAACCTGGCCTAGTAACATTGTAACTCGGTCCAACATTTTCAATAACTCGGAAACAGTTCATTATGGAAACTCGAAATTTCCACATTCACGTTCAAAACCCAGAACTATTATTATTATACTCGGATAACATGTTAAGCAAATTTCAGAATTTATATATATATATATATATATGTGTGTGTGTGTGTGTGTGTGTGTGTATGTGTGTGTGTGTGTCCGGAATTTAATGTGTAAGCCCACAAGAAAACTCGGAAAAACAAGTTTCTTTTTATAAATTTGGACAATAATAATAAAACTCGAACCATGTGATACTTTTTTAAAAGCTCGGAATACCCTTAACATAGACGGACCATTAAACTATGCTTAATAAAGTCGGACTACACTATTTACACATAAACTCGGATATCCTTGCTGTGACAACCCTCAAAATCCCATGTATTCCGTACAAATTATTAATGATAATTAAAGTGTTTGACGACTGTGTGGAATTACTTAACTGCTTTCTGATATCTGTGTTATGCTTACACGTATTTGCTAATATACTAATAATGTACAGAAAGGTCACTAAATAGTCCGTATATTTTCCTAAGTGTTAGAAAGTAAAAACGTTGCAAAAATACATAAGTAGGACGCTTTACGGATTAATTAAGCGGTTTAACGGAACAGGATCGAACCGAACAACCGGACTTTACCCGGAACATAAAAATATTGTTATTAACATTGTTTTTCTTTTTCTAAGCCAGTTAGGGTCCCTGAATACCCTAACACCCGCCATAACGCACAACACGTTAGTAACCGAGTTAACCTCCACACTTAACTAACTAAGGCTTAACTATTTAGTTGGATTTGAACCAAGACCCCCCCCCCCCCTCAACCAAACCGTCCCCAAGAGGGGACACCCCTTGTCCTTGCAAGATTATAAAAATCTTGGTTGCTTATATCTAGTAGACACAAAATCTCTTGGGTAATGACCATGGAAATTATCTATAAGTTCTAACCTTAGCACATCATAATCATCACAACACTTGTGCAACACAACCCTCTCTCTCTCTCTCTAAGAACTCTCGGCCGAACACCCCTATCCATCCATCAATTTTTCGAGCTTTGATCTTGCCATTCCAAGTCCATACAAGCGTTAAGGATCGCGGATAAGAAGGCTTGGTGCATTCGGAAGGCGAAGGACCTCACTCTATTGCTTTTATCCACTCGATTTTCGACTAGAATCTTCCCTAGCCTCGAGCTAGTAGTAAGTTGCTCTAAACGCCTTCTTGATCATGTCTAGAGTGGTTAATAAGAGTTTCGTCGGTTAAAAATCACTAACATATAAGATCACCAACTAAAAGTCTACTAAAGTGATGAACAAGGTGGTTAATGGATGAATATGTGTGTAAATCATGTAGATCTTGTGTTGTTATGATTATTGGTTGATTATTTGATGATTTGCTGATTAATATTAATATGTCATGTTGTTGTGGTCACTAAACTTGTAAACGGAATCAATCGAACACGATTTAGAAGGATAAACACTAAAAATCAGAATCTGTCCTGGTTTTACAGCCAACTTCAGTTGGCTGTAAACAGGTCTTAAACTCAACGAAAAATCGATATTTTGAATCTAAAATATGTTATTATGAAATACGGTTCTAATGGCACCAGAATCGTAATTTTTGGACTCCGTTTACTATTTTTAAAGTGTTAATTTGTAACAGCAACTTAAGCTGAATTTTGACAGCAATAAATGGGTGTCGTACTTTCAGTCATAACCGGAGTTTTGTGATGAATCGGACCATGAAATTTGTACAGTAGATGACAACCGATGTATTTGTAATTACCCCACTGGAATTTTGTAAATCGGACACTCAGTGAATTTTTAATAAATTGTTCCGTGGACTGTGGTCAGAAATACATAAATATGAGTTCCGTCCTGAATATAAATTTTTATAAAATATGGGTAAAGAACCGGACCCCGATATTTTTACACAATAAAATATGGAACGTTTAAGACATCCTGTAAAAATTTGGGAATTTTTGGAATAATTTAACTATTTTATTAAAATGTCCGAAAACAGCCGGTTTTGAATATAAATGCTGAAATGACATAAGTTGTGACTTGCGTGTCTAAATGTCGAGTATGCTATACGTGAATGATCTAACATGTTATATATGTTATGTGCATTATCGTATGTTTGATTTTGAGTGGGGAATGGACGGGAAACTTAGATGGGCATAAACCGTTAAAACGATGCATGTTGTGTGATAGATACGTGTAGGAACTTTGTGTTCTATTTGAAAGCCACCAAATGACTAACTGGTAAATCATACTAGGACGTGATTGACCGACCTTGACTGTTAGCCATATTGAGAATCTAACCGAGCAAACCGAGGTGAGTTCACACACTTTCTAAGGCATGGGATTCCCGGTGGTTTGGGAATGGGTTAAAGAATTAAAACTAAATCTACATATTCCTCCTTGGGTAGGATATGTACGGCCATCCTCCATAGATTGGATGCCATTATTAATCCTACGAATTCTCCTGGTGCAGAATACGTACGTTGTGGTCCTCCTGGTGCAGGACAACAACCTTAAAACTAGCTAGACAAAACTCTATCATGAAGTCCCTCAATTTATATCGACTTAATCGCCGAGGCCAATGGCGAGCGGGTCATTAGTTAATAGCGCTATTAGGTTTAACAAACCTCACACCGTGCCAGTCGGACGGGCGTGTACTAATGGACTATGGCAGATTGTCAGTGATGATAGACACTGATATAGGGCACAACTTATTTGCGTAGCAGTCGATATCATACCGTCTAGTAGTTCAAACGGGGAAAACCCCCACTGATCATGGTTATGGATTGGGTAAAGAAAAAGGAAATGGTTAAACATACTTTCAACTACGGGGTAACCCCCACGGCAAATAAGCCAACGAAAGTCAAACCACGTTTTTCAGAAACAACTTAAAACTAAACAACCAAACGTGAACTCACTCAACTTTGTTGTTGACTAGTTGTTACATGCCTTACAGGTCGCTAAACACTTGGAGCTTGCACGAGGAAGAAGTCGTTGTGGTGTACGGACGGTTAGGTCCAGTGTCTAATATTTAAAACATTATGAACTTATTAAACCTATGTGTTGGACTTTAAACTTATGTTTTGAACTTTACGTTAATGCTTCCGCTGTCTAAATTAAACTAAACATGGTTAACTGACTTTGGTCACCAATCGTATTATAGTTGGTTTCATTTACTTAATTGTGTTGTTCAATATGATTGGTGGCTCGATCCTGGTCACGTCACGCCTCCAAGCGGTGGTACTCCGCATGGTGGATTTTGGGGGTGTGACAGATTGGTATCAGAGCCATTGGTTATAGTGAACTTGGTTTTAAAAGGGAAAAGTTTTTGATAAAACCAGACTATAACCTGTACAGTGCTCAACGATCCACAACGACGCTTCGCTCCACGTGCAAGACTCGACACCATAAGTGGTATGATTTATGTTATATTGTCGGTTAGATAGTTCTCACTGTGCATTAGATAATGTAGTAATTGCTATTTGAACCTTGTGTGCTTACGCTCTACTATCGTCCCACACTTACGCACTTTCGCGACACTTTCCTCACTTACGTTGCTTCATTATGAAGATCACGAGCGGACGCGGAGGACATATCAACCTCACTCAAGCCCAGTTGACGGCTTTGATCAACGAACGAGTTGCTGAGGCACTCGCAGCTGTTCCTGCAGGAGGTATAGCCTGCCATATCAACCCACCTTAGGACGTTTAAATCCTACCTTCTCAATCCAACCCTCGTGCTTAACCTTGTCTTTTATTCTCGCGCAACAGGCCAACTTGCTCAACCTCCTGTGTGCACGTTCAAGACGTTCATGGACTGCCGACCTACCACTTTTAGTGGCACCGAAGGAGCAGTGGGCCTTCTTCACTGGTTTGAAAATCTTGAGTCTGTTTTTGAGATGTGTGAATGCCCCGAAGACCGTAGGGTGAAATATGCTACCGGAACACTTGAAGGAGCTGCGTTAACCTGGTGGAAGGCACAGGTTCAACTACTAGGACTGGCAGTTGCTAATGCCACACCCTGGAATGGTTTCAAAGAGCTGATCAAGGAGGAGTACTGCAGTCGGGATGACATCCACAAACTAGAGGTGGAATTTTTCAATCTGAAGATGACGGGATCTGAGATTGAGGCGTATACCAAGAGGTCGAACGAACTGGCCATCATGTGCCCAACTATGGTGGACCCTCCCATCAAACGTATTGAGCTTTACCTCAAGGGCCTTGCACCAGTGATTCAAAGTCACGTAACTTCAGCCAACCTGGGTACCATTCAGCAAATTATCAAGTTGGCTCATCGTCTCACCGACCAGGCGGTAGAGCAAAACAGGCTACCCAAACGTATCAGTGCCACAGCTACTTCTGATGCACCTACCGACAACAAGCGAAAATGGGATGGGAACTCCGGAAAGGGGTCAACTTCAGTTCAGTCTCAACAGCGAAAGACTGATGACTACCAGAGTCCCGGTCAGCAATCTTCCGGTAATCAAGGACAGGGTGGATACCGAGGGAACCACCCCAAGTGCAACCGGTGCAACAAACATCACAGCGGGCAGTGCAACAAAGGTCGCTGTCAGAGATGTCAAAAGCTGGGTCATGAAGCTAAGGATTGCAGGAGCCCACGTCCTGCAAATCAGAATCGCCAACAACAACAACAAGCTCCACAGAATCACCAGCAGCAGCATCAGCAGGGCAACAAAGGATGCTTTCAGTGTGGCGCTGAAGGCCACTTTAAGAGGAACTGCCCCCAGCTGAACCAAAACCAGAACAATAACCAAGGAAATGGGAACCACAATGGGAACAACAATGGAGGCAACAATGGAGGCGGCAATGGGGGAAACACCAATGGCAATGGGGCAAGAGGTCGTGCTTTCGTGATTGGTCAGGGTGACGCAAGGAACGATCCCAACGTTGTGATGGGTAAGTTTCTTCTGGACGACTTCTTTGTTACAGTTTTATTCGATTCGGGTGCCGATCTAGTTATGTGTCCTTAAAAGTTAGCCAAATGCTTAAGCGCACTCCAACACTCCTGAACACCAAACACACGATAGAACTAGCTAATGGTAAAAGTCTTGAAGCCACACACATAGTTAAAGGTTGTAACCTCGTCTTAGCTGGTCAGACGTTCTCTATCGATCTTATTCCTATCACACTGGGTAGTTTCGACGTTGTTATTGGGATGGATTGGCTATCTCATCATCAAGCGGGGATTGTTTGCAAGGAGAAAATCGTCCGCATTCCTCGTTCTGGTGAAGAACCTCTCATGATTCGTGGCGACAAGAGTGGTGCTGTCGAAGGCATCATCTCTTTCCTTAAGGCCCAGAAGTGTTTGCGAAAGGGCCACACTGCCATTTTAGCACTCGTTACTGACACATCAACGGAAGAGAAGAAAATCGAAGACATCCCTATTGTGCGCGATTTTCCCGAGGTATTTCCTGAGGAATTACCTGGTCTTCCGCCTCATCGACAAGTTGAGTTTCAAATCGAACTAGCCCCTGGAGCAGCGCCAGTAGCTCGAGCACCATATCGTCTAGCTCCATCAGAACTCGAAGAACTGTCCACACAACTACAAGAACTCTTGGAAAAGGGTTTTATACGTCCTAGCTCTTCGCCCTGGGGAGCTCCAGTACTATTCGTGAAGAAGAAAGATGGTACTTTCAGAATGTGTATTGACTATCGCGAGCTCAACAAGGTGACTGTGAAGAATCGTTATCCTCTTCCACGTATTGACGACTTGTTCGACCAGTTGCAAGGGTCAAGCTATTACTCCAAGATTGATTTGAGATCGGGATACCATCAGCTTAGAGTCCGAGATGAGGACGTCTCCAAAACAGCATTCAGAACTCGTTACGGCCATTACGAGTTTCTGGTTATGCCATTCGGGCTGACAAATGCACCAGCGGTCTTCATGGATCTCATGAACCGAGTATGCAAGCCTTACCTGGATAAGTTCGTTATTGTGTTCATCGATGATATCCTGATCTATTCCAAGAGTCAGGAGGAACACGAGCAGCATCTACGACTTATGCTGGAACTTCTTCGAAAGGAGCATTTGTATGCCAGGTTTTCAAAATGTGACTTCTGGCTTCGCGAAGTCCACTTTCTAGGCCATGTGGTAAACAAGGATGGAATTCATGTGGATCCATCCAAGGTTGACTCAATCAAGAACTGGCCTACACCCCGCACACCAAAAGAAATCTGCCAATTCTTGGGTTTGGCAGGATATTACAGAAGGTTTATCAAAGACTTCTCCAAGATTGAGCAACCTCTCACTTCACTGACTCAGAAGGGTGTCATCTATCGTTGGGGTGATGCACAGGAGTCCGCATTTCAACACCTAAAGGATAGACTTTGTAGCGCACCTATCCTCTCATTGCCTGAGGGCACAGATGATTTTGTGGTTTACTGCGATGCTTCCATCCAAGGACTTGGTTGCGTGTTGATGCAACGTGACAAGGTCATTGCCTACGCATCACGCCAACTCAAGGTTCATGAAAGAAACTACACTACTCACGATCTGGAACTGGGAGCAGTTGTTTTCGCGCTTAAGATATGGAGACATTACCTGTACGGTACCAAGTGCACCATTTACACCGATCACAGGAGTCTCGAACATATCTTCAAGAAAAAGGAGTGAAACATGCGTCAACGCCGATGGGTTGAGCTCTTGAACGATTATGAATGCGCAATCAAGTATCATCCGGGCAAGGCCAATGTTGTGGCCGACACCCTCAGTCGAAAGGATACCCTACCTAGGCGCGTACGTGCTTTACAGCTTACCATCCAGTCTAACCTTCCCGCTCAGATTCGTGATGCTCAAGTTGAAGCATTGAAGGCAGAAAACATCAGGGCTGAATCCTTACGAGGATTGAGGCAACGGCTAGAACAAAAGGAAGCTGGCGCCTACTATGTAACAGGGCGTATTTGGGTTCCACTCTATGGCAACTTACGCGAGCTTGTGATGGATGAAGCACATAAGTCTCGTTATTCGGTACATCCTGGTTCGGATAAAATGTACAACGACCTCAAGACTACATACTGGTGGCCTGGCATGAAAGCCCATATAGCAACCTACGTCAGCAAGTGCTTGACTTGTGCGAGAGTCAAGTCTGAATATCAGAAACCATCAGGCCTACTTCAACAACCGGAGATCCCGAAATGGAAATGGGAGCAGATTTCCATGGACTTCGTTACTGGTCTGCCTAGATCTCAACGCGGAAACGATACCATTTGGGTGATCGTAGATCGATTGACTAAGTCTGCGCACTTCTTGGCCATCAAAGAAACGGATAAGTTTTCTACTTTAGCAGACATCTATCTAAAGGAAGTGGTATCAAGGCACAGAGTGCCAACCTCCATCATTTCTGATCGTGATGCGCGTTTTACGTCTGAACTGTGGCAAGCAATGCACAAGTCTTTTGTCTCACGTTTAGATATGAGCACCGCTTATCACCCACAGACGGATGGGCAATCTGAACGCACCATCCAAACCTTGGAAGACATGCTTAGGGCATGCGTAATCGACTTCGGCAATGGCTGGGAAAAACACCTCCCGTTAGTGGAGTTTTCATATAACAACAGCTACCACACCAGCATTCAGGCCGCTCCGTTTGAGGCATTATACGGACGCAAATGCCGATCACCTCTCTGTTGGGCAGAAGTTGGTGACAGCCAAATCACTGGCCCAGAACTTGTGGTAGACACCACCGAGAGAATTGCTCAGATACGACAGCGAATGGCGGCAGCTCGTGACCGTCAGAAAAGCTATGCTGATAAGGGAAGAAAACCACTCGAGCTCCAGGTTGGGGATCGAGTGCTACTCAAAGTCTCACCTTGGAAAGGTGTAGTCCGCTTTGGCAAACGAGGCAAACTCAATCCGCGTTACGTCGGACCATTCGAAGTCATTGAGAAAATTGGCAAAGTCGCCTACAGGTTGGATCTACCTGAAAAACTCAGCGGAGTTCACAACGTATTCCACGTGTCAAATCTGAAGAAGTGTCTGTCAGACGAAACCCTCATAGTTCCTCTCAAGGAACTCACAATCGACGACCAGCTGCGATTCGTCGAGGAACCAGTAGAGATTACTGATCGAGATGTTAAGATTCTCAAGCACACAAGAATACCTCTCGTTCGAGTTCGTTGGAATGCTCGTCGTGGCCCAGAGTATACCTGGGAACGAGAAGACCAAATGAAACTCAAGTATCCCCAACTGTTTAAGAAAAACGCAACCACTACTGAGGCTGAAGCTACTGCAGAATTTCGGGACGAAATTCCAAATCAACGGGGGGATGATGTGACACCCCAGGAAAAATCTGGAAAACAACGCAACTTAACTAGCTTCCTCAGTAACCACGCGCTAAATTTCGGGATGAAATTCTCTTAACAGGGGGAGAATGTGACAACCCTCAAAATCCCATGTATTCCGTACAAATTATTAATGATAATTAAAGTGTTTGACGACTGTGTGGAATTACTTAACTGCTTTCTGATATCTGTTTTATGCTTACACGTATTTGCTAATATGCTAATAATGTACAGAAAGGTCACTAAATAGTCCGTATATTTTCCTAAGTGTTAGAAAGTAAAAACGTTGCAAAAATACATAAGTAGGACGCTTTACGGATTAATTAAGCGGTTTAACGGAACAGGATCGAACCGAACAACCGGACTTTACCCGGAACATAAAAATATTGTTATTAACATTGTTTTTCTTTTTCTGAGCCAGTTAGGGTCCCTGAATACCCTAACACCCGCTATAACGCACAACACGTTAGTAACCGAGTTAACCTCCACACTTAACTAACTAAGGCTTAACTATTTAGTTGGATTTGAACCAAGACCCCCCCCCCCCCCCCTCAACCAAACCGTCCCCAAGAGGGGACACCCCTTGTCCTTGCAAGATTATAAAAATCTTGGTTGTCTTATATCTAGTAGACACAAAATCTCTTGGGTAATGACCATGGAAATTATCTATAAGTTGTAACCTTAGCACATCATAATCATCACAACACTTGTGCAACACAACCCTCTCTCTCTCTCTCTAAGAACACTCGGCCGAACACCCCTATCCATCCATCAATTTTTCCAGCTTTGATCTTGCCATTCCAAGTCCATACAAGCGTTAAGGATCGCGGATAAGAAGGATTGGTGCATTCGGAAGGCGAAGGACCTCACTCTATTGCTTTTATCCACTCGATTTTCGACTAGAATCTTCCCTAGCCTCGAGCTAGTAGTAAGTTGCTTTAAACGCCTTCTTGATCATGTCTAGAGTGGTTAATAAGAGTTTCGTCGGTTAAAAATCACTAACATATAAGATCACCAACTAAAAGTCTACTAAAGTGATGAACAAGGTGGTTAATGGATGAATATGTGTGTAAATCATGTAGATCTTGTGTTGTTATGATTATTGGTTGATTATTTGATGATTTGCTGATTAATATTAATATGTCATGTTGTTGTGGTCACTAAACTTGTAAACGGAATCAACCGAACACGATTTAGAAGGATAAACACTAAAAATCAGAATCTGTCCTGGTTTTACAGCCAACTTCAGTTGGCTGTAAACAGGTCTTAAACTCAACGAAAAATTGATATTTTGAATCTAAAATATGTTATTATGAAATACGGTTCTAATGGCACTGGAATCGTAATTTTTGGAATCCGTTTACTATTTTTAAAGTGTTAATTTGTAACAGCAACTTAAGCTGAATTTTGACAGCAATAAATGGGTGTCGTACTTTCAGTCATAACCGGAGTTTTGTGATGAATCGGACCATGAAATTTGTACAGTAGATGACAACCGATGTATTTGTAATTACCCCACTGGAATTTTGTAAATCGGACACTCGGTGAATTTTTAATAAATTGTTCCGTGGACTGTGGTCAGAAATACATAAATCTGAGTTCCGTCCCGAATATGAATTTTTATAAAATATGGGTAAAGAACCGGACCCCGATATTTTTACACAAGAAAATATGGAACGTTTAAGACATCCTGTAAAAATTTGGGAATTTTTGGAATAATTTAACTATTTTATTAAAATGTCCGAAAACAGCCGGTTTTGAATATAAATGCTGAAATGACATAAGTTGTGACTTGCGTGTCTAAATGTCGAGTATGCTATACGTGAATGATCTAACATGTTATATATGTTATGTGCATTATCGTATGTTTGATTTTGAGTGGGGAATGGACGGGAAACTTAGATGGGCATAAACCGTTAAAACGATGCATGTTGTGTGATAGATACGTGTAGGAACTTTGTGTTCTATTTGAAAGCCACCAAATGACTAACTGGTAAATCATACTAGGACGTGATTGACCGACCTTGACTGTTAGCCATATTGAGAATCTAACCGAGCAAACCGAGGTGAGTTCACACACTTTCTAAGGCATGGGATTCCCGGTGGTTTGGGAATGGGTTAAAGAATTAAAACTAAATCTACATATTCCTCCTTGGGTAGGATATGTACGGCCATCCTCCATAGATTGGATGCCATTATTAATCCTACAAATTCTCCTGGTGCAGAATACGTACGTTGTGGTCCTCCTGGTGCAGGACAACAACCTTAAAACTAGCTAGACAAAACTCCATCATGAAGTCCCTCAATTTATATCGACTTAATCGCCGAGGCCAATGGCGAGCGGGTCATTAGTTAATAGCGCTATTAGGTTTAACAAACCTCACACCGTGCCAGTCGGAAGGGCGTGTACTAATGGACTATGGCAGATTGTCAGTGATGATAGACACTGATATAGGGCACAACTTATTTGCGTAGCAGTCGATATCATACCGTCTAGTAGTTCAAACGGGGAAAACCCCCACTGATCATGGTTATGGATTGGGTAAAGAAAAAGGAAATGGTTAAACATACTTTCAACTACGGGGTAACCCCCACGGCAAATAAGCCAACGAAAGTCAAACCACATTTTTTAGAAACAACTTAAAACTAAACAACCAAATGTGAACTCACTCAACTTTGTTGTTGACTAGTTGTTACATGCCTTACAGGTCGCTAAACACTTGGAGCTTGCACGAGGAAGAAGTCGTTGTGGTGTACGGACGGTTAGGTCCAGTGTCTAATATTTAAAACATTATGAACTTATTAAACCTATGTGTTGGACTTTAAACTTATGTTTTGAACTTTACGTTAATGCTTCCGCTGTCTAAATTAAACTAAACATGGTTAACTGACTTTGGTCACCAATCGTATTATAGTTGGTTTCATTTACTTAATTGTGTTGTTCAATATGATTGGTGGCTCGATCCTGGTCACGTCACGCCTCCAAGCGGTGGTACTCCGCATGGTGGATTTTGGGGGTGTGACACTTGCAAACCCAGATTCATCCTTGTTTCGTTCACAAATTCCGAAACATTATATTATATAAACAAATCCGGATCTCTTTCATTATACAAATAAATTCGGAACTCACAAATCCGGACGACTTTGTGACTCCTCAAAGTCGGACCATGGTTATTCTCAGACTACCAACGCACATTAGCACAGAAATCACAGTTTCTCCAATGTAACAATTATGATTTTTATAATAAAACCCTAATCAACAATGATCATCAATGTATCGAATCAAAACAACGAATTGGCAGTTCTATCCTATGAATAGCATCCCTAGTATTTGACAAACAACACATATTCATTCGCAACACAGTGCACATTCAATCAGACGTGATCAATTACATATGTAACAATTGTTTGGAGAACCAGGGTTTTGCATGAAATCAAAAGAACAAGAATAGCAACATGTAACATAAACATTTACCTCAAATTAAATCTAGATGGATTGAAGATCAAAGATTGATGATTTGAGATTCGTGTTGTGTAGCCAAAATGATTAGAGGATGGTTAGAGAACTACCGTATGATTGAAATTGAGATTATGGGAAGTTTTAGGGTTACAGTAGTTTATTAGAATTTCACTAATTACTCTAAACACCCTCAAATAATTAACTTTCCCACAAAGTACATATCATCTTGTGATTTACAATCAAAGCATATAATTCACGTATTTATCTGGCAATGCATAAGTTTCGTATAAACCGCCTGTTTATAATTATTATTTGAGTTAGTCACCAACGTTCGAGAATTCACTCGTGTGTGTTCCGATAAATCCCTGAATTATCAAAGTAGACTCATTTAACTGACCCTAGTTAAATGCAGTGCTATGAATATATGTCTAAGTTAATTGTGGTTAGGTTAAAGTATTAACCTGAAATTGCGGGTTGTCACATCATCCCCAACTTGAAAGAAATTTCATCCCGAAATTTGATAAGCAGTCAGAGAAGAGTGGAAAGATAAGTTATGATGACTGTGATTTTTCCTCGGGTACCACATCATCCCAAAGTTGAAAGGGAATTTCGTCCCGAAATTCGCTAGTCGTATAAGTTTAGATTTAGCAGTTTTGAATAAGTATGGATACTTGAGCATCATCTGATCCTTGCATTCCCACGTGAACTCCGGTCCACGCTTTGAGTTCCAACGAACTCTCACGATAGGTATACGACTGTGTTTACGGACCTTAACTTCCCGGTCCATGATTTCGACAGCTTCTTCGATAAACTGCAACTTGTCATAAATGTTCAGTTCTTGGAAAGGAATCACAAGTGTTACATCAGACAAACAGTTCTTTAATTTAGAGACTTGAAAGACATTGTGTATGTTACCAAGTTCATTAGGCAATTCAAGTCGATAAGCCACCTTACTGATTCTTTCCAAAATCTTGAACGACCCAACATAACGCGGGTTGAGCTTACCTTGTTTCCCAAAACAAAACAAAACAAACCACACCCTTCCAGGGTGAGACTTTCAATAGAACACGGTCACCCACGACGAATTCCAAGGGTTTCCACGCTTGTCGGCGTAGCTTTTCTGGCGATCACGAGCCGCCGCCATACGATTTTTTATTTGAACAATCTTCTCAGAAGTTTCGAGTACGAGTTCTGGACTAGTGATTTAGATGTCACCAACCTCAGCCCTACAAAGAGGAGATTGGCATTTCCGTCCTTACAATGCCTCAAACGGAGCTGCCTAAATACTAGAGTGGTAACTATTGTTGTAAGAAAACTCTACCAAGGGCAGATGTCTTTCCCAATCGTTACCAAAATCGATCACACATGCTCGCAGCATGTCTTCAAGCGTCTGGATGGTTCGTTCACTTTGACCATACGTTTGAGGATGATAACTTGCCATAAATCGGACGCGAAATGTAGGTCGTGATCAGAGATGATGGAGGTCAGCACCCCGTGCTGAGAAACTACTTCCTTCAAGTAAATGCTAGCAAGTCATGAAAACTTGCCAGTTTCCTTGATCGCAAGGAAGTGTACAGATTTCTTTAGACGGTCGACGATCACCCAAATGGTATCGTTTCTGTTTTGAGGTTTTGGCAAGCCAGTGAGGAAATCCATGGAAATCTGTTCCCATTTCCACATAGGCAGTTGTGGTTGCTGAAGCAAACCAGGCGGTTTTGGTACTCTACCTTGACTTTCGCCCAAGTCAAGCATTTACTCACATATATCACTATGTTAGCTTTCATATTCGGCCACCAGTATAAGATTTTTAGATCCTGATACATCTTATCAGAACCCGGATGAATGGAGTATCGAGAATTGTGCACTTCGTCCAACACAAGATCTCTCAGATTACCATGCAAAGGGCCCATATTCGCTCCATGAAATACCGAATTCCGTTAGACTTAGTTACGAGTTGTTTCTCCCTGCCCCACATGGATTCAACTTGAAGGTTCTCGTCCTTCAGTGATTCGATCTAGGCAGAACGAATCTGGTCAGGAAGGTTAGAATGAATAGAAGGTTGTAAAGCTCGAACACGTTTAGGTTTGGTTTCCTTTTGACTGGGGGCGTCAGCTACCACATTAGCTTTGCCTGGATGATACTTGATTGCACAATCATAATCGTTCAAGAGTTCAACCCAACGATGTTGTCGCATGTTCAACTCTTTCTGGTCGAAAATGTGTTGAAGACTCTTGTGATCGGTATAAATAATGCATTTAGTGCCATATAAGTAATGCCTCCAGATTTTTAATGCAAAGACTACGGCTCCCAATTGCAAATCATGAGTCATGTAATTCTTCTCATGGACTTTCAACTGTCGAGAAGCATAGGCTATCACTTTCTCGCGTTGCATCAAAACACAACCGATACCCTGAATAGAAGCGTCAAAGTACACCACAAAATCGTCCGTACCATCGGGTAAAGGCAGTATCAGTGCACTGCAGAGTTTTTTTTTCAAAAAATGAAAGGCATTCTACTAGTTCGCTCCCCACGAATAAGTAACACCTTTCTGAGTTAGAGCGGTAAGAGGTTGAGCTATTTTTGAAAATCCCTCGATAAATCTAAGATAGTACCCCGCGAGACCAAGAAATTGTCGCACCTCCGTAGGAGTCTTAGGTGCCGCCCAATTCCTGGTAGAATCGATTTTGGCTGGGTCAACATATATTCCTGACTCGTTGACCACATGACCAAGGAAGTGTACTTCTCGAATCCAGAAATCACACTTAGAGAATTTCACGTAAAGCTGCTCCTTCCTCAGGAGCTCCAATATGAGACACAAGTGTTGTTCGTGTTCCTCCTTGCTTTTAGAATAGATTAAGATGTCATCGATAAACACAATGATGAAGTCATCAAGATACGGTTTACACACACGGTTCATAAGATCCATGAAGACCCCTGGTGCGTTGGTTAACCCGAATGGCATGACCAAAAATTCTTAGTGGCCGTACCGCATTCGGAAGGCTATTTTCGGAACATCTTCCTATCAGACTCTCATCTGATGATATCCTGATCTTAGATCGATTTTCGAGTAGAAGCTTTACCCTTGTAACTGGTCAAATAGGTCGTCAATACGGGGAAGAGGATAACGATTCTTGACCATCACCTTGTTGAGTTAGCGGTAATCGATACACATGCGGAAAGACCCATCTTTCTTCTTCATAAATAGGACTGGGGCTCCCCACGGCAAAGAACTAGGTCGGACAAAACCTCTATCCAATAGTTCTTGCAGTTGGTTGGACAGTTCTTGCAACTTTCTAGGTGCAAGACGATAAGGAGCACGAGCAACGGAGCTGCTCCTAGTGTAAGTTCAATCTGAAATTCCACCTGTCGATGTGGAGGTAGTCCTGGAAGCTCCTCAGGAAAATATTGGACAAGTCACGAACGACTGGAATGTCTTCGATCTTCTTCTCCTCAAGTTGATTGTCAGTGACAGGAAGAATAGCCGGATAACCCTTCCGTATGCACTTCTGGGCTTTCATAGCTGAAATGATTCCAATCGTAGCACCACTCTGGTGACCTTGAACAGATAGAGAATCTCCACTAGGGAGAGGAATACGAATGATCTTCTCTTTATAGAGAATTTCAGCTCAGTGTTTGGATAACCAGTCCATACCGATGACTACATCAAAGCTACCAAGAGTAATGGGAAGGAGGTTAATGTCAAACACTTAAACTAAAAGATCGAGTTTGCACCCAACATGGACATGAGACGCTTCAATTGGTTGACCGTCAGCCAACTCTACGGTGTGTTTGGTTTCGAGAGGGGTTGGGATCGATCCTAACATGCTACTGAATTTCAAAGACACGTAACTCCAATCGGTACCAGAATCGAATAAAACAGAAGCGAAAAGATTGTTCACAGAAAACGTACCGGTCACAACGTTGTTATCGTTCCTGGCGTCACCCGCACCAATAGTGAATGCTCTCTCGCAAGCACCATTTCCACCGTTATTACGATTGTTATTGTTGTTGTGATTCACATCATTGTTTTTGTTGTTTTCGTTGTTGTTGGCGTTCTGGTTTAGCTGTGGACAATCCTTTTTTAAGTGATCCTCACTTCCACACCGAAAGCACCCCTTTCGATTACTCTGATGCTGCTATGGCCGTTGCCTCTGTTACTGTTGCTGTTACTTCGGGAACGGAGCTCTTCAATCTTTCGCCATATGGCCCACCTTGTCACACCTTTGACATGTTCGAGTGCACTGCCCATGATAATGGTAGTTACACTTGTTGCACTTCGATTGTTTTCCAGCATACGAGCCCTGGTTCTGATTAGTGCCTTGGCTCTGAGTTATAGAAGAATACTTGTTGAATTGCGGTTGTTGTTATTGTCAGCCCTCTTCTGTTGCTGTCTAGAGTTGGAGACTGTATCTTAATCATTTCACTTACGCTTGTTGTCGGTAACAGGAGAGGTCACAGCACCACGCTCTGGTAATGTACCACGTTCAACCTCGTGGTCAGTAATCTTGTGAGCCAGACGAATAATACATGATAAGTTGTCGAGATTCTCCGAAATAACCATACTCTTGATCTGAGGCGCAAATCCATTGAGATACAACTCAATTCGCTTGTAGGGTGGGTTTGATAGGTTAGGGCACATCTTTGCAAGCTCATGAGAATGTTTCGTATAAGCTTCATGCCACACCCCAACCGATGGCGAAAACATCTGAGTGAGACGAACACATGATTGTTCATAGCATCATAACACTAATTGTGACAATATATGATTAATCAAAATTTCATAAATACTAATTGTCATACATCATTCAACAAAGCAAGACTTGATCAAATTGTAGCAACAGGAAACATAAAGCATAAATAATTGTTTATAATTTAGGCGTGTATCTAGTCCAGCATAAACTTGTTTCCTTCGCTCATATCCTATCAACCTGCAACATGTATTAGAATATGATCAACAAATATATTGGTGAGTATACAAGTTTGAATACATAGCATAATATGAAAATGTTTTAACTGTACTCATATCCAACATGATAAATGTATACAAGTTACTAACATGTTGTACGGGTGCAAGTTATATGTCAAAACAGAGTTTAACTCAATCGTGTTTACTCATCATCGTCGAAAAGAAGGGGGTGTAATGTGTTTTACTTAACAATACCACAAGTATACGAGCGACGTTAATCCTATAGCGCTATAATTGTTAAGGTAGGTGATGTGTGCAAAATGCAACATATAAATTACATCAATTGTGGCATAAAACTAACCCTTTTTTAGTACTAATGTTGGAAAAAGTGTGCTTTTGTCTTCCTTTTGTATTTTCAGGATTAAATGAGCTCAAATTAACAAAAGAAGCAAAAAGACATCAAAATCTAACATAAATACAAGAAAAGGAACAAGACGTGACATGCCCGACCCCACGACAGCATCTTCCCAAGCAAAACAAGAAGACAGAAGACTGAACACGCCCCGTGCTCAGCCAGCACGGGGGCGTGCCCAAGTGTCAGCAAAAAAGACAAAGTGGTAGAAGCTTCTATTGCCCACCACGGGGCCGTGCTCAGCGGACACGGGGCCGTGGTCAACTATAAGATTCGCACACTCCAGGAAAATCTTCATAGTACAAAGATTCTTCTGCACACGGGGTCGTGCTCAGCGGACACGGGGGCGTGGTCAACTAATAAGACAAGCTGCATTAAATGAAGAAAGAGAAGGATGTGGACACGGGGCCGTGCCCGAGCTTCTGTTCAGCCTATAAATAGGAGTGCTTGGCTCAAGCTCAAACCATCCCTTGGCACACCACCTCTCTCACACTTCACCCACCACCCACCACCACCATAACACCATCATCCATTGTCCATCATAGAGTGTGTGAGTCGTCTCGGGATCCAAGATTGATCCTAAGAGTTCTTGACCATCAAGGCCATGTTTGCCTAAGTCTCTTACATCACTTGCTGAAGACAAGTGTCTAGTGTAATACTTTTTATTTCTAATATTTTCGCACTTTTTACTTGGTTTTGTATTAATGACTTTAATAACTAGTTTCTTATGTTGAAGGTGATTCTTCCTTATCGTTTGTCCGTGGTGTCTTGGCATTATTTTACTGTCTATATAAAATAAAAGATTTTAACCATTCATATCTCCACGGTCTATATGGAGGTATGTTGGCTACCTGGTCGGGGGTTAAGGGAACGGTTTGGTAAGAGTCTTGCCATTGTTCAGCGTTTAGAGGTCCTGCAATGGACCTGGGTCAAATTTAGTAGGACCTCCTTCAATACTTAACGGTATTGGATGGCGGGGGTCCAAACTCTTTGATCCCCTCATAAGTTAACTACTATTAATACTATAACCCGGCTATTTAGGACTGTATCCCTGCTGACTCAGACTACTTAGTCGAGGGTAACGTCACCTCCAAAAGAGGGGCCTACCATAATTTGCATTAATAACTTAATTCATTATCTTTCAATAATCCGACCCTTTGGGATTGTATCCTTGCTGACTCAAACTACTGGGTTGAGGGTAACGTCACTTTCAAAAGAGGGGCCTACTACAATAACTAAGATAAACTCTTAAATAAGTGCAAAAGTGCGGAAATAATCAAAGGTTACACTATACACGAGTCGGAGCCAAGTGATTCATCTTGTCTATCTGTTTTTCTTTTATTTTTATTTTTATTTTTATTTTCAGCATTTTAATTAGTTTTTATTTTTCTTAGCTTAAAACATTTTTCTAAACTTTTTGATTTGATTAGACGTTGAGGATAAACCGGTACTAAAAGCTCTTGTGTCCTTGGACGACCTCGGTATCTTACCAACACTATACTACACTCACGATGGGTGCACTTGCCCATATGTGTGTTTAGTGTTAGTAAATATCGTGTTTTATAAATTTAAAACTTGGCTAAAGAAAGTGTAAAAGGGCTTAAAATAAACATTAAAACCATAACACACTTCACGCACATCAAGTTTTTGGCGCCGCTGCCGGGGACACAAGGATTTTAAGAAAGTTTAAAATCGACGGCCTAATCAGTTTTTCAAAACCTTTTCAAAACGCGTGCACATTTTTCTGCATTTTAGTTTAGTTTTGCATTTACAGTAACCTGTACACGGGGCCGTGTTCACTGAACACGGGGTCGTGCTGCACATTTTTTCATAAAACACCCAGTAACAGTAGCTTGAACACGGGCCGTGCTCACTGAACACGCCCCGTGCTCAACGAAATCAGTAAATTTAATTAAAACGCCCAGATACAGATTCTGTACACAGGGCCGTGTCCACTGAACACGGGGCCGTGTCCACTGAACACGGGGCCGTGTCCACTGAACACGGGGCCGTGTCCACTGAACACGGGGCCGTGTCCAGCCTCTGTTTCTGTTTTTATTTTTGTTTTCTGATCTCGAGACTTGGTTGTGGTCTGCTGAGTGATTCTTATGGATCAATACTCAGGAGGTTACAACTACACCTATGAGGAGGATGATTATAGGAGTAACTAT
This sequence comes from Helianthus tuberosus, assembly GCA_030545235.1. NCBI lineage: Eukaryota > Viridiplantae > Streptophyta > Magnoliopsida > Asterales > Asteraceae > Helianthus > Helianthus tuberosus. The sequence continues at coordinate 141,368,352 of CM060450.1, read as the reverse complement.
TGCACTAATTGTAGTAATCCACACTCGGTTCAATATAGTCACTCATATCAACCATCCAATTCATACACCTATTATGAGGAGCCCAGGTATGAGCCATCAACTTCATACACATCCTATGAAGACCAAAGGTATGAACCTCCTCCCTCATACTCATATTTTGATGAACCAAGGTATGAGCCTTCTTACTCATACTTTGAGGAACCAAGATATGAGCCACCACCTTCGTATGCTTATTATGAGGAACCATGGCGTGAACAACCCACCTCATATGAGTATTATGAAGAACAAAATTATGACCCTTATCCATCATATACTTACAATGAAGAACAATGGTGTGAACCATCTACTTCATATGGGTATTATGGGGAACAAAGGATCGAACAACCGGATTCAAGCTCTGAAAATCCAGATCCTTTTTCTATAACCGAAGTTACCGAGAGGATATTAGAACACCTTAGAGTTATCGATCGCTATATAAAAGAATCTCGCGCAAGGGAAGAGGAGTCCCACGCAAAAGAAGAATTAATTAAAGAAGAAATAACTGAAGGTGTAAAAATGGAAGAACAAATAAGTGAAAAACCGACACATGAGTTAAACAACGAAAAAGGTGAGTCCGTTAACGATAAAATTCAAGAAGAGTCTAATTTTGAGGAAATTAATCTCTTGTCACCATCTTTTGAAAATCATTGTTTAGTTCCCACTCATGCTAAGTTTTTAAAAGAGTTAAACACTAACACTAAAATTGACGAAACGGTAAGTGTTAAGTTAACTACTGATCAAACCTCACTAATAAAAGAAGACCCATTTGAAATTAACATTACACCGGTTCCATGTTTCTTTCAAAATTCATTTATTAGTAATGTCACAATCGATAAAGATCTTTGTGTTAACATAATGCCTAACTACATTTTCAAAAAATTAAGTATTAGTGATTTTTCTCCACTTCAAATACCTATTTTTCTATCTAATCGGAAAATAATAAAATCAATCGGTGTAGTTGAGGATGTCTTGGTTCAAACAAATCAAATGGTAATCCCAACCGACTTTGTCATCCTTGATGACGCCCCTCTAGTGTTGGGACGACCTTTTGTAAAAACCCACGAAGCTTTGAAAAACCGGAAGTACAACAATCTATCTATTCAATTAGGGGCATTTAAAAGAAGTGTCGATCTTTAGCGTTCAATGAAATATCCATTCGGCAATAATGACCCCCTAATTGAAGATGAGCCAGAACCACCCGGTAAGGTGGGTCTAGCCAACGACCCTTATAAATGTGGCGCACCACGGAGGCATTCCGCGGAACTATCCTTAGTTTAATTTAGATTAACTTTTATATTTTCTAGTTTAGTTTTAATTTCTAGGAATAAAACACACTCGGGATGTGGAAGGATACTAAGGGAAGCTTGAACCAACAACCCATGCACAAAAACAGAGCCTCCCGACAATTTTTCTTCATTACAGCAAGTTCAGCACGGGGCCGTGCTCACCCCAACACGCCCCGTGCCCGAGGTTCTGTAGAAAATGCACAGTTCAGGTACCTGGACACAGGGCCATGCTCACTGAACACGCCCCCGTGCCCAGCCTTCTGTTTACTTTTGGTACTGGCAGTCTGGACACTGGGTCGTGCTCAGCCAACACCACCTCGTGTTCAGCTACCCAGTACCATAAAATCTTGTTTTTAACCCACTTTTACACATTTTAATCAACCGAAAAACTTATTTTTGGGACACATTGAGGACAATGTGTAATTTAAGTGTGGGGGGGATGCAAAACCTTGAATCTTGCAAGTCCTAAATACAAGCCTTACACAAAACTCTATTGGAACCGCTAATCACCCCAAATTTTTTCAAAAATTTTCATTTTTTTTACTTGTCTAGGTTTAACTTGGGAATTTCAAAGTTCTAAAAAGGTTATATTTTTACAAATTTACAACCGATAGCGTCGTGATAAAAAAAACCAACATAAGAAAATTATGAAAAGGTGTGACAAGCTTAGTTAAAATTTAATTATATATATTTTATCACATGAAAACCCATTCCCACAAAAGTGAGTTTTGAGCCTTTATTGAGCATACAAATATATATCTTTAAACTAAATGCTCATTTTTCGTTTCTTGTGTGAATAGCCGCTTGGTTCTTATGACTCTAGAACTTGCCACGACGATACATTCCCGGTCCTTACCAACTTAAACCCGAGTAAGTAAATGACGGAGGCATTAGGACTAACCCTTTTTATTTCTACACCATTATTTTTCTTTTTTTTACCACCTACCCAAAATCCCCCTAGTTAGCCCCTTTGAGCCTAAACCTTTTCATTTCATAACCCAAACAAACAACCTTTCACCCACCAAAAACCTTTTTCATTTTTAGCCCTTTGTTTTAGTAACAAGTTCGGTTTCTCATATGACTTTAAAAATATATATATATATATATATATATATATATATATATATATATAATTTTTTGATGATGAAGCAAAAGCAAATAAATAAACAAGTCTATCAAAAATGACTTTGTTTAAATAATAGCTTCATCAAAAAAATAAAAGTTGAAAAATAGAAAGTCTTACGGAAACCGATACTTGTTACGCTTTTCGTTTTTTTTTTACTTACCACCTACCTTTAACCCAAGCCTAACCCTTCACCCAAAAAGTCCTCTTGATATTTACAAAGGTATATAACTTAAAAAGGAGGAGGATTGATTGCTTGGCAAGCCTATGGTAGGAGTAAGTTCCATGCCGCTCTCGAGTGATCCACAAAAATACATTTTCGGCCGAGTGTTGAGTGATCCCCGTGAGGTATGTGAACTTGTATATAAATAGAATTTTAAAGAGGCATGTTATGCCCTAATAAGTAATTTATCTTATGAAAAGTTTTAAATAAATCATGACGAATAGGATTGTAAATAAATAAAAATAAAACTAAATAAAGAATCTTGGAAATCCCGACACTCTATGACAAGCCCAAAACCTTCTTTTCTACCCATTCCATTTGGGAGTGTAATAGCCACATATTAAAGAGTTTTGCTTGAGGACAAGCAAAGATTCAAGTGTGGGGGTATTTGATGTGTGCAAAATGCAACATATAAATTACATCAATTGTGGCATAAAACTAACCCTTTTTAGTACTAATGTTGGAAAAAGTGTGCTTTTGTCTTCCTTTTGTATTTTCAGAATTAAATGAGCTCAAATTAACAAAAGAAGCAAAAAGAAATCAAAATCTAACATAAATACAAGAAAAGGAACAAGACGTGACATGCCCGACCCCACGACAGCATCTTCCCAAGCAAAACAAGAAGACAGAAGACTGAACACGCCCGTGCTCAGCCAGCACGGGGGCGTGCCCAAGTGTCAGCAGAAAAGACAAAGTGGTAGAAGCTTCTATTGCCCACCATGGGGTCGTGCTCAGCGGACACGGGGCCGTGGTCAACTATAAGATTCGCACAATCCAGGCAAATCTTCATAGTACAAAGATTCTTCTGCACACGGGGTCGTGCTCAGCGGACACGGGGGCGTGGTCAACTAATAAGACAAGCTGCATTAAATGAAGAAAGAGAAGGATGTGGACACGGGGCTGTGCCCGCTGGACACGGGGCCGTGCCCGAGCTTCTGTTCAGCCTATAAATAGGAGTGCTTGGCTCAAGCTCAAACCATCCCTTGGCACACCACCTCTCTCACACTTCACCCACCACCCACCACCACCATAACACCATCATCCACCACCATCATCCATTGTCCATCATAGAGTGTGTGAGTCATCTCGGGATCCAAGATTGATCGTAAGAGTTCTTGACAATCAAGGCCATGTTTGCCTAAGTCTCTTACATCACTTGGTGAAGACAAGTGTCTAGTGTAATACTTTTTATTTCTAATCTTTTCGCACTTTTTACTTGGTTTTGTATTAATGACTTTAATAACTAGTTTCTTATGTTGAAGGTGATTCTTCCTTATCGTTTGTCCGTGGTGTCTTGGCATTATTTTACTGTCTATATAAAATAAAATATTTTCACCACTCATATCTCCACGGTCTATATGGAGGTATGTTGGCTACCTGGTCGGGGGTTAAGGGAACGGTTTGGTAAGAGTCTTGCCATTGTTCAGCGTTTAGAGGTCCTGCAATGGACCTGGGTCAAATTTAGTAGGACCTCCTTCAATACTTAACGGTATTGGATGGCGGGGGTCCAAACTCTTTGATCCCCTCATAAGTTAACTACTATTAATACTATAACCCGGCTATTTAGGACTGTATCCCTGCTGACTCAGACTACTTAGTCGAGGGTAACGTCACCTCCAAAAGAGGGGCCTACCATAATTTGCATTAATAACTTAATTCATTATCTTTCAATAATCAGACCCTTTAGGATTGTATCCTTGCTGACTCAAACTACTAGGTTGAGGGTAACGTCACCTTCAAAAGAGGGGCCTACTACAATAACTAAGATAATCTCTTAAATAAGTGCAAAAGTGCGGAAATAATCAAAGGTTACACTATACACGAGTCGAAGCCAAGTGATTCATCTTGTCTATCTGTTTTTCTTTTATTTTTATTTTCAGCATTTTAATTAGTTTTTATTTTTCTTAGCTTAAAACATTTTTCTAAACTTTTTGATTTGATTAGACGTTGAGGATAAACAGGTACTAAAAGCTCTTGTGTCCTTGGACGACCTCGGTATCTTACCAACACTATACTACGCTCACGATGGGTGCACTTGCCCATATGTGTGTTTAGTGTTAGTAAATATCGTGTTTTATAAATTTAAAACTTGGCTAAAGAAAGTGTAAAAGGGCTTAAAATAAACATTAAAACCATAACACACTTCACGCACATCAGTAGGCTTGCAAAGTTAATGAGCATATAGACACAATGTAAACATAGCATATAAGTTTAACAAGTATAACAAATTTCATGTTTAATGGTGGAAAGAGTGTAATTGATAAACATGTTTAATAGTGTTGCATGGTTTTCTATAAGTGTACATGTTGCACCCAAAGTGATTAAAATGAAAAAGGGATCGAGTATACTCACAGTTTTGCGTAGAGTTCCATGAAAACCAAGAGAGGGTTGTTGAAGGTTGGAACACCGAATTCACCCTGAAATGGGTAAACAGAGGTGTAAGTATCCTGATGTGAAAGAGGTTCGGGTCAGATTGTAAAATACGAGAAAAGTACGGAACAAAACAAGTAACAGAACCTTTTAGGTGAAAGGGCCTTTCGTGAGAAAAGGGCAATGGCCTTTCGTGCGAATGGGTGTTTCCTTACGGGCGACTAGTCTGTTTTTAAACGCGTAAAACTTGATCGTAAACTGATTTGAACATAAATAGTAGAGTAGTTGTTAAACCAATTGAAAACAAAAAGTAAAATGGTCAAACAGCCAGGTAAGGACAAACCAGTTGTGCCAACACAACATTGAAAGAGTGAACTAAGTGTCGGAGGCTGGACGGGGTTAATTTACTTTGTGACTATCAAACTATTTGGGGTTCATCACTGATGAACTGATATAAAATAGAAGTGAAATTGAAAACTAAACAATTGACAACAGTCCCTTTCTTGCGAAAGGGTACACCCTGTTGCGCGAAAGGAATCTCCTTTCGGGCGACTGGTGATTGTTACGACAAAATCGAATGTTAGATCTATCCGAAACAGATCAATACTTGGTGGAAATTAACCCTAATGCAAACCTTTAACTATGAAATGAGTTGAGGGTCTGATGGATTTCAGATTCCATCAAGATTGTATAGAAATTAGGACGAAATACATGAACAAGTTGTAAGATGTTTAAAGTTTATAGATCTTGATCTTGATCTTGAATCTCATATGGTGATGCTCCAACAAGAGTTTGCCCAAGCAAACTAGTGGAAACCATCCCTGAGATGGGTTGAATCACGAAATTTTGCAAGAAAAGTTTAGGTATTAGAATCAAAATGCATGAAATATGTTAAAGAAATAAAAGAGATGAAAGAAAACATACAAAAATGCTTCTGATTGTAGAGAGGGAGTTCAGAGCATTCTGGAGAGTGTAAGGTGAAATGAGCAAGTAAAAGAGTGGAGTAGTACACCTATTTATAGGTGTAGGGTGGAATTAGGGCAACAGACGAGTTCAGATGAGAGGGGATTTTGGGGCGACAGGCCTAGTCGCTCGAGAGGGGTCCTCTCGTGCGAAAGGGTCTTTCCATTTCTTTCAAAATTTAAGTTCCATTATGTTATGTGTTTTAACTGGTTTTTACATGTAACGGACATAAACGTGTATTGTGCAATTATGAAACATGTATAGTAGTGTTTAAAATGTTGACTGTGAATATAAATATGCAAACATGTCTAACATAAATAACATGAATATGAATAAAATACTTTCGTTTTCATTATGATCAATTGTCTCGGATTACAAAATGAAACGAGATAGAATACGACATGAGTACAAGTGTCTAAAAATATAATGTACAACAATACTTGATAAATCGGGAAAGTACAAATGTGCGAAGCATTACAGTCTCCCCTTCTTTAGGAGATTTCGTCCTCGAAATCTATTCAAGAGGAAGGCTGAAAGAAGAGATGTGGATGCTTGGTCTTCGTCTCGCTGTCGAGTTTCTGATGGAGAGTGTGAAACATGGGTGCTAAAGTGTCACGGCCCCAGCCCTAGTTTGACCCGGTCAGGAGCCGCGGGACAGGAACCCGTGGTATTTATTAATTGAAGCGACAGCGGAAGAATTTAACAGGGTCTTTTAAAAACTTGAAATGCCCGATTATTTTATTTCATAATTCGGGATAAAACCCCGGTAGTTTACAATAAAGTGATTTCACTGGGAAATCCTTATTTTTACAAAACATGTTTCTTTATTTATATTGAGCCACTTCCTTAAGCTTGTAGTGCTTCATGGCACTTTTCCTGGATCACAACAGATCACCTGAAACATGTTTGAAAAAGGTTTTATCAGCGGGGAAATACTGGTGAATCATTCTTTTTGCTCAAAACGACGCATTGTTATAATTTACAGTGTTAAGAGCGATTACAATGTTTATATATATCAACCATTTGCCCAACGGTATTTGTCACTCGACCACCTATTAGCTATCTCGTTGTCCAATGGTGTCTGTGACTATGGTCATATCACCCCTTGGCTAACCCGTTGTCCAATGGTGACGGTTATCAAGTAATGCATACAAAACCCCACATACCGGCTGTAATTTGGAGATTACAAAGACTTAATCCCTGTAATTATAATTTTGAAATAAATAGGGTTTTGAAAGTAATTTGATAAAAAGAGAATGACTCACATTGCAGATTTATGCGGGCAGAGTTTAGCCTACTGATTAGCCTGATAACCTAATTTAAATAACAATGGACACGAACTAGGTCAGTAACTAATACAGCATTTACGATAACTCACGAGATTAAACCCTCACGACGAATAAAAAAGTGCAATACTTAAACATCCATCGTATTCCCGACGAATGACAAAGTATAAACCTAATTTGAGCAGCACTTAAACATTCATCGGATAGTTTTAATTGACCGGACATTGAATCGTAGCAGCGATCGATTTAATACCCGGTATCGTAGCAGCGCCTTGCTATATTAATTGAAATTTCGACTTTGGAGCAGTAAGAATTCGTTTTTGAATTGAAATTTTGACACCATCGAACAGCTCAGGAACCAAGCTATTTATAGCTAAAATTTAAGGTTTACGCGGCCCGCGTAAACCTTCCCGTAAACTTACGCGGCCCGCGTGGGCAACCTAGTCTACGAGTAGGCTTGGTGAATCACGGGTAGGCTTGCCAGCTGGTCAACGCGTGGCTCGAATGCTTATCCGGTCAAACCACATCTTGACGCGGCCCGCCTGAAACCCACAAATTTTGATTTCTTAGTTTTTCATGCACAGTAGGGTTTCAGGGGTATGGGTTTTTATTTACGGGTCAAATTGGGACATTTTTGAGAGTCCTTACATCCTCCCCACCTTATTTAAAATCTCGTCCTCGAGATTTACTGGAATAAGTGAGGATACTTTCGCTTCATTTCCGATTCCAGCTCCCAAGTGTATTCGGATCCTCGTTTTGAATTCCACTTGACTTTGACTAGTACCAATCGCTTGTGCTTGAGAAACTTGATTTTTCTGTCTTCTATTTGAAGCGGTTTCTCCACAAACTTTAGCTTTTCATTTATCTCTACATCTTGAAGAGGTACTACCAGGGATTCGTCAGACAAATATTTCTTGAGATTGGATACATGAAATACGTTATGTATCCCAGCTAATTCTTCTGGTAGTTGTAAGCGATAGGCAACTGGTCCTATACGTTGGATCACTAAAAATGGTCCTACGTATCGTGGACTTAACTTTCCTTTCTTACCGAACCGAATTACTCCTTTCCAAGGAGAAACTTTCAATAGTACTTTGTCTCCTACTTGAAATTCTAACGGCTTGCATCTATTGTCTGCATAACTTTTCTGATGATCTCGAGCCGTTTTCAATCTTTCCTTGATTTGAGTAATTTTTTCGGTGGTTTCTTGCACGATTTCAGGAACTGATAATTGACATTCTCCTATTTCTGCCCAGCAAATTGGAGTTCTGCACTTTCGTCCATACAGTGCTTCGAATGGGGCAGCTTCAATGCTTGCATGATAACTATTATTATAGGAGAATTCGATCAAAGGTAGGTGATCGTCCCAGTTTCCACCGAAATCTATCACACATGCTCGGAGCATGTCTTCCAGGGTTTGTATCGTCCTTTCACTTTGCCCGTCTGTTTGAGGATGATATGCCATACTTAAATTTAGTCGGGTTCCCATTGCTTCCTGGAAACTTGTCCAGAAGTGGGAAGTGAAACGACTATCTCTATCCGATACAATGGAGAGTGGGACTCCATGTAAGGATACTGCTTCATCTACATATAACTTAGCTAATCTTTCCATGCTAAAGGTTTCCTTCATGGGTAGAAAATGAGCTGATTTGGTTAATCGATCCACAATTACCCAAATCGCATCATTACCTGTTCTGGTTTTGGGTAACTTAGTAACAAAATCCATAGTTATAAGTTCCCATTTCCATACAGGTATTTCTAATTGTTGTAATAGACCTGAAGGTTTCTGGTGTTCTGCCTTAACTTGTGAACAAGTAAGACACTTAGAAACATATCTAGCTATGTCCTTTTTCATTCCTATCCACCAGAAATTATTTCTTATGTCTTGGTACATTTTATTGTTACTAGGATGCATGGTATACCTAGATTTATGGGCTTCTTCTAAAATCTTATTTCTTAACTCTCCTTGCTTAGGTACCCAAATTCTTTTCTTATGGAATCTCCAAATTCCATCACTTCCTTGCTCTAATTCCTTTATTCTTCCTTTCATCCCTTCAGCATCGTCCCCGATTGCTGTTTCTTGAATGTTTTTTAGTTGTTCTATCAAATCTAACTGTAGATTTAATCTGAGAGCACGAACTCGTCTTTGCTTTTCATGATACTTACGACTTAAGGCATCTGCAACTACATTGGCCTTTCCTTCGTGATATTGAATATCACAGTCGTAATCACTTAAAATCTCCATCCATCTCCTTTGCCTCATGTTTAATTCTTTTTGCCCAAATATGTACTTTAAACTTTTATGATCCGTATAGACAGTAAACTTACTTCCATACAGATAATGTCTCCAAATCTTAAGGGCAAAAATTATGGCTCCTAATTCTAAGTCATGAGTCGTATAGTTTTCTTCATGCTTTTTCAATTTTCTTGAGGCATACGCAATTACCTTTTTGCGTTACATTAGCACACATCCTAATCCTAGTTTTGAAGCATCACAGTATACTTCAAAATCTTCAATCCCTTCTGGCAAGGCTAAGATTGGGGCTTTTGTTAACTTTTGCTTTAAAATCCTAAAGGCCTCTTCTTGCCTAGGTCCCCATTCAAACTTAACTGCTTTACAGATTAGCTTAGTTAATGGCACCGCGATTTTAGAAAAATCCTTAATGAATCGTCTATAATATCCTGCTAATCCTAAAAAGCTTCTAATTTCCATAGCTGATTGCGGGACTTTCCACTTGGTGATTGCTTCTATTTTAGCAGGATCTACGTAAATACCTTCGTGATTTACCATATGTCCTAAAAATTGCACCTCCTGTAGCCAAAATTCACATTTTGAGAATTTGGCGTAAAGCTTCTCCCTTCTTAACAAGGTTAAGAGTGCATGTAAGTGCTGACAATGTTCCTCCTGACTTTTGGAATAAATAAGTATATCGTCGATGAAGACAATTACAAATTTATCCAAATACGGTTTACAGATTCTATTCATCATGTCCATGAATGCTGCAAGTGCATTCGTTAGTCCGAAGGGCATGACTGTAAACTCGTAATGACCATACCTTGTTCTGAAAGCAGTTTTAGGTATGTCCTCTTCTTGTACCTTCAATTGATGGTATCCGGAGCGTAAGTCTATTTTAGAAAAATATCTAGCTCCCTGGAGATGATCAAAGAGATCATCGATCCTAGGTAATGGATATCGATTCTTAATTGTAACCTTATTTAATTCCCTGTAATCGATACACATTCTCATTGACCCATCTTTCTTTTTCACAAACAACATTGGAGCTCCCCAAGGGGATGAACTAGGTTGTATAAATCCTTTGCTTAATAATTCATCTAACTGCTTTTTCAGTTCTATCATTTCGGTGGGTGCTAACCGATAAGGTGCCTTGGCTATCGGTTTAGTTCCCGGAATTAGATGAATTCTAAATTCTACTTCTCTATCAGGTGGTAATCCAGGTAGTTCTTCTGGGAATACTTCTGGGTATTCTGATACTACCGGAATTTCCTTAAGTTCCTTACCTTTCGTGTTAATGACTACTGAAATCATATATACCATTTCTTGTTTTCTTGAATAATTAGCCAACTTCATTACTGAAATGAATTTTAGTGGCTTTCGTGGTTTATCTCCTGTAATCACTACTAATTATCCTGTGGGTGTATGAATTTCTATGGCATTTTTATCACAAAGAATTCGGGCATGGTTGATTACTAACCAATCCATTCCTAACACGACATCGAATCCGGCTAAATTCATAGGTAACAGGTTTGCAGAAAATTTATGACCTAAGAGTTCTATTTTTCCTTCTCGCAAAACCTTATCTATGTGAACAGAATTCCCATCTGCTGTTTCGACTGTAAAAATTTGCCTAAGGGTGGTTAAGGGTAAATTAAGAGCTTGGCAGAATGAAGTATTGATAAAACTTTGGTTTGCACCAGAGTCAAATAATACTTTTGCATACACGTTGTGAACTAGGAACGTACCAGCTATCACATCTGGAATGAGTTCTGCTTCTTGGGTGGTCAGCTGGAATGCTCTGGCATTCTTCTTACTAGCTCCGTCGGCTATCTTGGCTTTATTGTCTGCTGGTTTGACCAATTTGGGGCATTCAGGTCTGAAATGTCCAGCTTCTCCACAGTTATAGCAGATCCTAGTTTTCTTTCTACAATCTTCCTCACGATGTCCTACAACCTTGAAAAAGTTGCAGGTTTTATTGCATTTTCCAAAATGTTTCTTCCTGCAATTCTTGCAGAAAGGCGGAGTGGAAGATTGCCCGGTTCCTCTCTTCTTGAATTTGCTATTATTACCCACATGAAATCCTTGGGTAATTTTTTAGCCAATTCCTTCTTCCGGTTTTCTTCTCTTGTGCGTACCAGCTCGTCAGTTAGGGTGTTAGCTAATTCTACCGCATCGTCAATAGTGCGAGGTCTCGCAGCTTTAACGATATTACGGATTTCGCCAATCAATCCCCAAATATAGCGGGAAATAAGCACCGGTTCTGGTGAAGCCAGGGTTGGTACCACTCTCGCATACTCAAAGAATATCGAAGTATATCCTCGACAATCTACACCCATCATCCGATGGTTCAGGAACTTATTTGCCATTTGTTCCTTTTCATATTCGGGACAGAATTTTCTTTCCATTAGTTGCTTAAATTCTTCCCAACTCATGGCATAGGCCACATTCCTTCCTTTGGCTTGAAGTACCGTATTCCACCATTCTAGCGCCCATTCTTTAAAAAGATGCGATGCATACATGACCTTGTCTTCATCAGCACATTTACTTATCATAATTACTGCTTCGGTTTTCTCCAACCAACGCAGTGCTGCAGTTGCCCCTTCGTTGCCTGCAAATTCAGCTGGTTTACATGCAAGAAATTCTTTGTAAGTGCAACCAGGCGTTGCAGCTTTCATTTTCTTAGGGAGTGGGGCCTGCCGTGGATCATTATCGTGATTAGTATGGTTGCCGCCTCCGTTTACACTATTACTGAAGTTATCTTCTTGAGTACGTTTACTAGGAATAACTTGTTGAGGTTCAACAGGTTTCTAGGCAGCAGCAAGGATTGCTGGAATAGCATTGGCTATTCCTTGAGTAACGATATTCTCGATATCTTGCCTAGTCATGAATTGATCTTCCTGGTTTTGCTCAGATTGGTTAACCTCGTTAACTTGTTCATTACCAGCGTTTGCCATCTGGTAATTAATATATATAAATTATTAGCATAAACAAATAATAACGATATGCAATCAACCGTCCATTTCTTTTATTTTATATTAGGCATCCGTACACACTGTTATCTTACAAAAGTTTTATTTGTAGGTTATTTACAGACTTATTATTATTATTATTATTATTATTATTATTATTATACAATCACAGCTTCACAACCATCCTATCCCTGGGCACCTTAGAAGTGACGTTCCCTCTCATCGTACTTCCAGGAGATCTGTTCTCCTACCTCCCGAATCCTATTCCCTGCACTCACCAGTTCCTTGCCAAAATGGCGGAGTTCAGCTAAGTTTTCATTACTCATTGGTGGGTTTGGTATAGGTTCTGGGTCGAACTGAGGGAAAAAGGTATAAGGGTTATTGAGGAGGTTTTGAAACTGCCAATCATTGGTCCACCACTCGTCTATTTCTCCTAGAGGTTGGGTATGGATCAGAGGATCTGGAATAGTCGGTTCTAAGTTTATTGGAAGTTGGGTTTCAGCAAGATAAGGGTAGAGGTTGGTGTTGATAGGTCTAATGATATCACAGCTTGCAAGTATGCGATCTAATTCTTCCTGCAAAGGTAATTCCTCGATTTGTCTAGAACTTTCCCCAATTTCCATTTCTACTTGCCTAGCATTTTCCTCAATCTCGATTCCTTTTCCTTTATCACTGGGATTTTCTATTTTGGGAACTTTCCTAGTTGCTGGTTTTCTCCTGCGTACACGCCCCCAGCCTACAAATCTTTTCTTTTTCTTAGGCCTTGATTTCTCCGGAGGTGGCGCTTGAAATTCCATAGGTTCCTCTACATCGGGTAAGTAACCAGTAAAGTCTTTGGAAACTTCCACTTTCACGGGATAGAGATTGAGATTCTGAAGGGCTTCAGATAACTCATTCATGCTGTTTAGCATATATGCAAAAAAAAAAAATGCACACAAAATGCTAAGTTAAAATTTTATAACAAAAATTGCACAGGCGAACATTTTAATATAATTATTCAAATATTATTGCACATACTGCGACTTTCTAATACAAATTGCAAATGAAATTCACAATATACTAAGGTTGCATAATCCTAATTTATTTTATTTTCTCTTACTAAGTTGTTTAAAGTTTCTGACTTGTAGGTGATATGGGTGTTAGGACTGGATTAGGGTATTTAAACGTTAGCCTTTACTGCTATAGTAGGTAACATATAAAGATCTGCCCATTTTTCATCTAATTTGTCTTCCCAGGGTGGGTTATTGCCTATTTTCTGTGTCTCCTTAGGCATCCTTACTTCTTTTGGTTGTGGCTTCTTTATTTTCTCTTGACTTTTCCTAATAATCAAACTTCTTTTATTAGGAGAAAGTGGTTTCTCAAACTGGGCTTTACGAACAAATATTCCCTCCTCAGTATCTGTTGGGTATTTTGAGGATGAAGTTTCTTTTTCTTTCGGTGAAGTATCTAATTTATGATAGATGTCCGAAAGTCTTTGTTTACCCATACTGTAAACAAATATTCAAATAATAAAACACGTAACCACAAAACAGCAGTTAGTAAAAAAAATTTAAGTAATTTCTAAATACTTAATTGGCTTAAATCAGTGGCTCTGATACCACCTTTTCCTGTCACGGCCCCAGCCCCGGTTTGACCCGGTCAGGAGCCGCGGGACAGGAACCCGTGGTATTTATTAATTGAAGCGACAGCGGAAGAATTTAACAGGATCTTTTAAAAACTTGAAATGCCCAATTATTTTATTTCATAATTCGGGATAAAACCCCGGTAGTTTACAATAAAGTGATTTCACTGGGAAATCCTTATTTTTACAAAACATGTTTCTTTATTTATATTGAGCCACTTCCTTAAGCTTGTAGTGCTTCATGGCACTTTTCCTGGATCACAACAGATCACCTGGAACATGTTTGAAAAAGGTTTTATCAACGGGGAAATACTGGTGAATCATTCTTTTTGCTCAAAACGACGCATTGTTATAATTTACAGTGTTAAGAGCGATTACAATGTTTATATATATCAACCATTTACTCAATGGTATTTGTCGCTCGACCACCTATTGGCTATCTCGTTGTCCAATGGTGTCTGTGACTATGGTCATATCACCCCTTGGCTAACCCGTTGTCCAATGGTGACGGTTATCAAGTAATGTATACAAAACCCCACATATCGGCTGTAATTTGGAGATTACAAAGACTTAATCCCTGTAATTATAATTTTGAAATAAATAGGGTTTTGAAAGTAATTTGATAAAAAGGGAATGACTCACATTGAAGATTTATGCGGGCAGAGTTTAGCCTACTGATTAGCCTGATAACCTAATTTAAATAACAATGCACACGAACTAGGTCAGTAACTAATACATCATTTACGATAACTCACGAGATTAAACCCTCACGACGAATGACAAAGTGCAATACTTAAACATCCATCGTATTCACGACGAATGACAAAGTATAAACCCAATTTGAGCAGCACTTAAACATTCATCGGATAGTTTTAATCGATCGAACATTGAATCGTAGTAGCGATCGATTTAATACCCGGTATCGTAGCAGCGCCTTGATATATTAATTGAAATTTCGACTTTGGAGCAGTAAGAATTCATTTTCGAATTGAAATTTTGACACCAACGAACTGCTCAGGAACCAAGCTATTTATAGCTAAAATTTAAGGTTTACGTGGCCCGCGTAAACCTTCCCGTAAACTTACGCGGCCCGCGTGGGCAACCTAGTCTACGAGTAGGCTTGGTGAATCACGGGTAGGCTTGCCAGCTGGTCAACGCGTGGCTCGGATGCTTATCCGGTCAAACCACATCTTGACGCGGCCCGCGTAAAGCTGAGCCAACCTTTACGCGGCCCGCCTGAAACCCACAAATTTTGATTTCTTAGTTTTTCATGCACAGTAGGGTTTCAGGGGTACGGGTTTTTATTTACGGGTCAAATTGGGACATTTTTGAGAGTCCTTACATAAAGTGCTTATCTTACGTGGTTTAATCCGTTTTACGTGATTATATGCTTGGAATATGTTTATTGCAAGTGTTCGTATGTTTGCAGGTAAGAACACGTAATTTGGTGAAGATACGAGATTTGAAGATAAAGCGAAACATGTAAATGTGATGAGTGCAGTCGTTGGAAATGTTTGGTTATGATACGGGTTGAATTGATAGCTTAGATGCATAAAGGAATGTGAAGAAAAGAAGTTAAGGGTCGAATGGTCATTAGTTGAAAGTTGATGCATGTGGAATGAGGGAACTACATGTTTCACGTTGTGGCCTACGGAATGATAACCGTAACTTACGGTTTCAATTAGGCCGTCACAGAAAGAAAACAGTGGCTTTCACTTGTGGCTTACGGTGGTTAGTCTGGGGTTACGGTCCATATCTCAACTTTGAGGGTGCAAAGTGTAATTATAATGTGAACACATTAAATGCAAATTACTTTGGCAGACATCATCACACGTGAAAAGGAAGCCAATACATGTTGGTGGAAAGAATTAATTGAGAACAATTATTATTATTCATATGTGAATAATTATTCATCATCACAACAATAAAGTCATGAATTTTGGAGGAGCCTTTAATGGAGAATTAATATCACCTCCATATCTATCGAATAGGAGCAGCTAGGGCTGTAAACGAACCAAACGTTCAGCGAACAGTTCGTGAATTTTTCGGCGGGAAGTTCGTTTATGTTCGTTCGATTAGCTTAACAAACGAACACGAACAAAAAATTTCGTTCGGTTAGCTTAGCGAACGAACACGAACACAAGTCTCGTTCGTTTGATTGCGTTCGTGAACGTTCGGTAATATGTTCGATTACATCCGTTCATGTTCGTTTGATTATATTAAAAACTCATAAATAATAACCTTATTTTTTCTAAGTTAGCTAAAATTTGGACAAAAACATTTTTTGGGATAATTATGTCTAGGTTAGTTAACTTTCAATAATTATTTCCAAGTTAGTTAAACTTGATTCACGTTTGGTGGTTGTAGTAGACTTCTTGTGTTTTGATTTATCATTTGATGATTATATTTAAGTACTTATGTCCAATGTTTAGAGATAACAATGTTTTTATATTTTATTTTCAAGTTAAATATTCGTTTACGTTTGTTCTTATCTGCTTGCGTTCGTTTTTGTTCGAGACCCGTGTTCACGAACTGTTCGTGAACAGTTGAATTTCCTTAACGAATGAACACGAACATAAACTTATGTTCGGTATGCGTTCGTGAACAGTTCGCGAACATGTTAATTCCTTAACGAACGAACACGAACATGGCCTTGTTCGTGTTCGTTTGGTTCGTTTACAACCCTAGGAGCAGCACATAACACTTATCCATTCACGACTTTAGGCAGCCATAAAACACAATCTTGGTGGGCTTCTTCTTGGATCGAAAATTGGCAGCCAAGTATCAACATTGGGAGCCCATTATCATTGATTACTTTTGGGGGCCCATTATCACGGCTTGATACATCACGAAGGATAGCTGCCATATATGATTTTTTCAATTCTTAAATAAAAAACAACTTCCATATTATCGAGAGGGGAGGCAGCCGCACATCAACCTTCAGCTCTCAAAATCATCACATCATCATGATTTCAACCTCTTCTCAAGCTTTTGAAGATCGTACGAGTATCATGAGTGGCTAAATCTCTCGTGGACACTTCGGGTGAATGATTCTTGTGAGACACTTTTAATTCTAGTTTATGTTTTGTATTGAGATTTGGAATTGTAGTCGGGTGACAGCCGACTATTTGCGTGATTATATAATTTGTGTGACAGACAAATCCTGAGTGACAGTCAGAGTTATAATTATGTTTTGAATCCAATTATGCTTTTGTTGATTGGATGATTCCTATGTATGCTTGTTTTAATATTTATCCGATCAACTAATATTAAGATTTTGAACTGCATAGGTAATTGGTAGATGTGACAGATTTACTATTCAATCAATAGCATCCAATAAAATCAGAACTAGGTTATTAGTAATTACAGAATCAAAGATCCCGGAGTGATCACCTTTTCTCATCATTGTTTATTACAACTCAATCTTTTTCTTAATTGCAACTTATTTCATGTGTTTTTAATCAGTTTTATAATCATCAGTTAGTTTAGTAAAATTTATAAACAAAACGTGTAACACTAACCACATGCTTCTCGTGGATTCGACACCCGACTTACCCTGTCTATAGGTAAAGTAAGGTTATTTGTTTTTGAGTGGCCCACGACAGCCTCATCAAAATGGCGCCGTTGCCGGGGAGCTAGTGCGCTTAGTGCTTGTTTACTTTGGTTTGTTTGTTCTCGTTTTGCATAAAAAATAAATTAAAAAATCCAAAAATATTTGTTTTGTTTTTTCTTTCTAGTTACTTTTTTTTGTTTGTTCAATATTACTGTTAGTTTGTTATTTGTGCAGAAATAATGGCATCGAAATATGATTATGACCCATGCTCATGTTGCGGGAGCTATTATCACTGGGCTCAAGATTGTCCACATTCTGAACAAGGGTACTACCAACCGGATTATGGCTTCAGAGGCTATCAAAACTACAATCAATCCAATAAAGGCAGGGATAGGCATGATCGTAACCTAAATTCAGATTTCTTGGAAGAGTATGGTTACGAGGGCAGTGATTATTTTCAAGAACGTGATAAAGTAGGTTTCGCTAAAAACTCCCCAAATGAGGTAGATAAGATATTAGAAGTAATCAACACCATCGTCAAGCGTTTAAAGGAAATCTACCAGTCTTTCAATGAGCAACAGAAGATCAATGAATCACTTGCCCAGCAAATTGGACAGCTAACTGACCAGTTTAATGAATTTTTAGAAAGAAAATATGAGAGGGTGGAGACATTAGAAGAAATGCCAGTTGAGGAAGTAACTCCGGTAAGAGTAATGGTTGATGATGTTTCTTCCGGATTCAAAGAGAATATTTCCATTGCTACAGTTAGTGTGGTTGAGGATGTCAGATTGGAGAAAGATAGAGAGTTAGGAGAACCGCTTATCCCAATCCAACTTGGGGATTTCAAGACGGATAACGCTTTATTGGATTATGGAGCTAGAGTGAGTGTTTTTCCAGGGTATGTTTATGACGGGTATGAATTGGGTCCATTACAACAGGTTAATGCTTCTATGGTGTTAGCTGAATACTCACGAAAGAGGCCCCGAGGGATTTTGAAGGGATTGACTGTCAAGGTGGGTGATTTTTATTACCCAGAAAATTTTGTTGTGTTGGATGTTGAGCCGTATATAGAGAAGGAACAACCGAGAGTGATACTTGGTAGACCGTTCTTGGCCACTGCAGATGCTCAAATCAGTTGCAGGAATGGTACAGTTGATATGACCTACGGGAGCCGTAAGCTTTCTATTGATTTTCTTTCACATTCTTTTGATTATTCTCTTACAAATACTTGTCCATGGTCTTTTGTTACTAACAAGATCCATTCTCCAATGTGTGACGATGTCCCGAAAGAGAGTGTTGCTATGATTGACAGGTCAAAGGATGAAAAGGTTGTGAAGGATAAAATGGTCAAATCACCGTGGTGGCTCAAGATGAGAAACAAAAAGAGATCAGTCAAGTTAGAAAAGGAGTCACCAAAGGATGAAACCAAATCAAAGAAAAGACCACTTGAGGTGAATATGGGTGAGTTCTCACAGTTGAAGGAAAAGAAGAAGGCCGTGAGGAAAATTAAGGGTAAATTCTCACAGTCGATAGATTTCGATAACCCGGATCATTTGGATGCCATATGGAGTGAAGGATGGCTGTGGGATACTAACCATCCACTAGCACAAGTGTTCTTTGCACGAGAGATGCCATTTAAACCACCATGGCATATCAGGTATGGTCTGGTTGAAGACCTATAAACTTAGCGCTCTCGGGAGGCAGCCCGAGGATGTAGAGTAGTGTATATTTGTTTTGTTTTGCGTGAGTATTTTTGCAGGTTACCAGGTTATTAATATCTACGGATGCAATGGTCCAAGTGTGGGGATGTTTGGTGAAGTCCCCGTACGTTCTAGTTGCAATTGCGGACAATGCATGGATTAGAGTTCAGTCAGAACTGTCCATACTCAATCTCCATTTGGACAGGGATGATTTGCACACTAATTGTAGAGATTGACCCGAGTACTTGTTGGACACATCCGCGAATGAAATGCTATACGATCGTGGTGGAACATGACGCATGAGGCTTCTATGCATTAAACCAGGGGAGTCTGTTCCACTTTTATTATTGCATTTCTATTTGTGTTTTTGGTGGTGTTAAACTCTATGTGTTAGGGAATGTGTTTTAGTTATTTGTGTTAGGGATTGGCCGCTTATGGGATGGTTTGGTTGTTATACCTGGGTTTGTTTTAAAAGCACTATACATTGGGGACAATGTCTCCCAAGTGTGGGGATATGGAAACCCGGGAAGGGAAAGGCTTGGGACAGAGTTTGAAAGAGGTTGAAAAATGATTGGGGACAATGTCGCCCAAGTGTGGGAATATGGAAACCCGGGAAGGGAAAGGCTTGGGACAGAGTTTGAAAGAGGTTGAAAAATGATTGAAAACGATGAAAACTGAAAAAATTGAAAATTTTGAAAATTTTAAAGAATTTCATCGCCTTAAGTGAACTAAATGGATACAAAAACCGAATGTTTCAATCACTAATGGGTTCCTTGCCGGTAGTAAACTAACATAGTCCCTTGTCATGATCGTTCCTTTAAGTTTCATGAGAGTAGGTCCGACAGGTGTTTTTAGGATAAAAGAATTTAAAAGAGATGTATATTTATGTCACACCCCGATATTTACACATATTAACGGTGGGCCCGGTGGGGAGTATCGTGACGTAGTTGATATCATCATAGTCAAACAACACAATTTATAAATGCACAGCGGAAGCAAAAGATAGATGTATTTCAACCGAATAAAATTGTAATATTAAGTATCACAATAATAGTTGAAACAGATCCACAGGCGGATCAAATAAATAGGAAAACTGTTCAGCAGACTTTGACATCTAGAGCTTGCTAGACTTGATTAATGATGCCTGGAGTAGCCAGCCTATTACGTATAGTACCTGCACTTAGCCTTTTGGAAAATACGTCAGTTTACACTGGTAAATACAACTTAACTGACTCATTTTGAAAAGAGTTTGAAAATTAATTTGAATGCACTTGGCATAAAACTTTTTATAACTTGGGATAATTATTTATATATAATCTTGTATACAGTTTTACTTATTTGTCGTCCATTAGGGCCGGTTTGTAGGGCCGGTCTAGATTAATTGACACGCCACAGGTATAATGCCCACAAGGATTATTTCCTTTAAGTGGATTACCAGTTTTTACATAATGCATCTGTCAGGTGTACGCCTACACCCCGTGCTTAGGTCGTGGCCATTTCTTTGAATGATGCCAAGGATATCCGGGACATGGTCATTTAACCCCCAAAGGCCATACACCAAATAATACAGAATAAAACGAGTTATGTAAATACATTAATCACAATCCGATTTAAATGACTACATACCCGACCAAGCGGTATTATTATAATACCGTATCCCAAGCCCGTATAGGGAAAATAAGTTAAGAGTATTTACCTGAGCAAATTTATACAATTTATCCCAGCCGTACACCACCAAGCAAGTACAGGTAGCTTTTACTGGGCTCCTAATCTGGAACGAAGGTTTTTAATAACCTGTTAGAATCCTAACGGGTCTTTAATTAAGTTTAGACTTAGACCGGTTAGTTTTCAAAAAGGAAGACACGGTTCAAACGCATGATAAAGCGAAGACCAGTTTAGAATGTGGTTTTGACCCTACAAGCTTGTATGCTTGCTTAATATGGGTAACTTAAACACATTCTGGATTTTGAGATGAAAACGACATGGTTTGACCCGTTTCGGCTAAATTATGCAAACTAGCTAAATAAGCCGATCCGAAGGCGAAAAGTGCGTAACGGGTAACCATATGAGTCATATACAAGTTTCCTAACTCAATATGCCTTAAATATGTTGTGACATCAGTAAGATATCTTCTATTATGCCCAAAACGGATTTAAACTCAAATTACGCCCCGTAGGGGTATTTTGGTCATTTTAAAGGTTATAAAAGAGTTTAAATATAAATCTGAGTTTCGGGTCTGACGTAATCAGTAAAAATACTTAATTTACTAAGTTATATCAGTAGGGTATAACCTATGTGTGAAATTTATCATTTCTAACCATACTATGCACCGAAGGGGCATTTTGGTAATTTCACTTACGCCTAAAAGGTCAAAATTGGAAATCCGAGTTCAAAAATTTTGCTTACTGTTAATATATGAAAATTTACTGAAATTATCAGTAGGCATCAAACCTTATATGTTTAAAATAGTTTTACTACATACTATGCGTTAAAAATGCTTAAAAAGGCGATTTGGAGCTATTTCCGGGTTTTTAAGGGAAAGCTGATATTTTTGTTATTCCAGAAGGCTCAAAATATTTTATTTATCATTTAAAATCAGTAGCAAAAGGTTTGGAATCAAAATGACTTGAAAAACTCATTTTATAGCCCAAAAGGGCAAAACCGGCAATTACCGAATCAAGCTTGGAACTCTATGTTATGCTAAGCCTAAAATTAAATAAAAATCTTCAAAAATCCCAAAATATTATTTTATATCATTAGGTAAAAAGTTTGGTATTAAAAATCGGGTTTAGATAGGCTATATGCTAATTACACCATTTATTTAATAAAAAGGTTTCTAATTACGCTAATGAGCATAACTCCTAATCTAGACCTCAGACTAATGTCAAATTTTTGGGACAACTTTATAAATCAGTAACTAAGGTCTCCATTCTTTTCTATTTTCAAAAATCACGTTTTAAGGTTAAAAGAGCATAATAGTCAACATTTAAGCATTTAACGAAAACATGCATATGAATTGGATAACTAATGAACCAAGTTGTATATTCACAGAGGGTTATACTAACATGAAACCTGGTCCTAATAGGGCTCTAAGGCATTTCTAAAACATGCTACAATGGGTCAGAATCGGAAGTCAAAGCAAAAGTCAAATTATGCGACTTTCGGTTCCGAACCGAGCCTAAACTGAAAATTGTCGGGTTGAACATGTTTAGACATGTTCTTACATTAATTACCAAGTTATATTAATGATAAAACAAGTTGCATGTCTTCTACATTATTAATTTGAAAGTAAGCTTTCTTTTGACTTTTTAATATCAAGTTTGACCTGACAATTGACCTAGTTAGAGTGGGAATCAGAGAGTACCCTTTTAAGGGTTCATTACCCACATAATTACCTACTTATAGGTACTTTTAATTCGAGATTTGACTGAACAATTATTGATTAATCTCGAAGTCAAACCTTAATTACGACGGTTTAACTTTTAGCTAATTAACTAAGCTAAACTGAATTAAGAAGGATTAAGGACACTTACAAAGGTCCTAAGTATGATTTGGAACTTAAGAGAACTTGCTTGCTGACCAGAGGAGCTCCAGAGACCAGCTTGAAGTGAGTTGCAAATGAAAGACCAAATGTTGCAACAAGAGGTTCTCTTATATAGTGACTTTGATGCATCAAGATCACTCCAAATCTGTCTACAATTGTTGTAAGATGTTCCCAGGTGTCCCTATGATGCTAAAAACCAGTTATAGGGCCCCTGATTTTCGAATACCACTCTTATAAGGCGGGGTAACTTGTTTAACAGGCATCTGTCCAAAATTTTGCCCAGATACCTGTCTTACGGACCGTAAGGATAAACCCTTGCAGACCGTAAGCACCTCTTATGGACCGTAATCTCTTGGTCTTGCGGTCCGTAACCGACCTAGATCAAAAATGCCCAGTTACATGTCTTACGGACCGTAAGCCTATGGCCTTGCAGTCCGTATCCGTCCCTCAGAAATTATCACCCAGCTCTGCTCCCTTACGGACCGTAAGGGTTCACCTTTGCGGTCCGTAAGCCTTCATCAGAGGACAAAAACTTGTGAACTTTGAGGTTTTGACCATGCAACTTTACCACTTTCGAATCTTATGCTTTCTCTTTTAGTGTAGGGACCATGAAATCAGTCCTTGCATGTCTCTGCATGTGTTGCCATGTACAATTGCCATCTTGGATTCTTGTGGGAGGGTCTTGAATATGATATTGTCGCAATGACTCATAATATCCATTTCTTTGAGGTTTTAATTTATTATTACTAAGGATAACCGGATTTGAAATATAATTAAATCAGATGTTTATTATTTTAAGGTTTGGGATTTTTAATTTAGATCGCTCAGAGGTATATCTTAACATGTCGACTCTTTTTAAATCCTACCGTACATCCTTTAACTCGATCCGGGTTCCTGACACGTTTACCTTGCATGACACGTGTCTTTATTTTATTGGGTATGATTTTACGAGGTGTTACATCCTCACCCACTTAAAAGAAATCTCGACCTCGAGATTTACTGAAACAAATGAGGGTACTTTTCTTTCATTGCGGATTCTACCTCCCATGTGTATTCGGGACCTCTACGGGCATCCCATTTAACCTTGACAATTGGCACATGCTTCCTCCGAAGCTTCTTAACCCGTCGATCCTCAATCTACAAAGGTTTTCCACAAATTTCAAGCTCTCATCTATATGCACATCTGTATGAGGTATGACCAGCGATTCATCAGCTAGACATTTCTTCAGATTGCAGATGTGGAATACGTTATGAATACCACTGAGCTCTTCAAGCAAGTTCAACTTATAAGCTACTGATCCGACACATTCGATGATTTCGAATGGTCCTATGTACCTTGGGCTTAACTTACCTTTCTTTCCAAATCGCATCACTCCCTTCCAGGGCGATACTTTAAGCAGAACTTTATCACCAACCTCAAACTTTAGAGGTTTTCGCCTTTTATCAGCATAACTCTTCTGCCTATCTCTGGCAGCTTTCAGGCGGTCACGAATCTGGACAATCTTGTCCGTCGTTTCAAAGACTATGTCAGGTCCTGATAATTGAGTTTCCCCTACTTCTGCCCAACAAATAGGCGTTCTGCATTTCCTACCTTATAATGCCTCAAAAGGCGCAGCCTGAATGCTTGTATGGTAGCTATTGTTATAGGAGAACTCGATCAATGGCAGGTGGTTATCCCAACTACCACCTAAATCAATCACACATGCACGAAGCATGTCTTCCAGAGTTTGGATTGTACGCTCACTTTGCCCATCTGTCTGTGGATGGTAAGCCGAACTAAAATTTAAGCGCGTGCCCAAAGACTGTTGGAAACTCTTCCAAAAATGTGATGTGTATCTAGTATCTCTGTCAGAGATAATAGATACTGGTACGCCATGAAGAGATACAATCTTATCTACGTACAATTGGGCTAACATACCGGAGCTATAAGTCTCCTTAATGGGTAGGAAATGTGCTGACTTAGTCAGTCTATCTACTATCACCCATATACTATCATTTCCTTTCTTTGTCTTTGGCAACTTGGTGATGAAATCCATTGTCACCATCTCCCACTTCCAGGTGGGAAGTTCAGGCTGTTGTAGCAAACCTGACGGCTTCTGATGTTCAGCTTTGACTTGCGCACACGTCAAACATTTAGCTACATAGGCGGCTATAGACTTCTTCAAGCCTATCCACCAATAGTTTGCCTTCAGATCCTGGTACATCTTATCAGCTCCAGGATGAACATAATATTTGGAACTGTGGGCTTCCTGGAGGATAACATCCCGAAGTCCTCCATAAACTGGAACCCAAATTCGTCCATTTAACCTCAGAATTCCGTCCTTGCAATAGGATAACTGTTCTTCAGTTACTCCTAGCTTTTCATTAGGATAGTTAGCTTCTAGTACAGCTTCCTTCTGCGCAGCTAACAACCTTTCAATTAAAATATTCTTTAACTCAACACTCTTGGCATTGATCCTTATAGGCTTCACTCTTTCCTTTCTACTTAAGGCATCGGCAACCACATTTGCCTTGCCTGGATGGTATCTTATCTCACAGTCATAATCATTCAAGGTTTCCATCCAACGTCGCTGCCTCATGTTCAAATCCTTCTGGTTGAACAGATATTGAAGACTTTTGTGATCTGAAAAGATCACACACTTGGTTCCATACAAGTAATGCCTCCACAGTTTCAGTGCAAATACAACAGCACCCAACTCCAAGTCATGGGTGGTGTAATTCTTCTCATGCACTTTTAATTGTCGTGAAGCATATGCAATAACTTTGCCTTTCTGCATAAGCACACATCCCATACCTGTGTGCGATGCATCACAATATACCACGAATTCTTCTATTCCATCAGGCAATGTTAACACTGGTGCATTGCTCAATTTTTGCTTAAGAATGTCAAAGGATTCCTGCTGCTTAGGGCCCCAATCAAACTTAATATTCTTAGGCGTCAACGAAGTTAGGGGCGCAGCAATCCTTGAGAAGTTTTCGATAAATCGCCTATAGTATCCTGCTAAACCTAGAAAGCTACGAATCTCGGTAGGCGTCTTCGGCTCTTGCCAATTCATGACAGCTTCAACCTTAGCGGGATCTACTTGGATACCATGCTCACTAACCACATGTCCAAGAAATTAGACTTCACGAAGCCAGAATTCACACTTCGAAAACTTGGCATAGAGCTTTTCTTGATGAAGCAGTTTAAGAATGCATCGAAGATGCTTCTCATGGTTAGCTTGGCTCTTTGAGTAAATGAGAATGTCTTCGATGAAAACGATGACGAATTTATCTAAGTAGGGCTTACAGACGCGATTCATGAGATCCATGAATGCGGCAGGTGCATTAGTGAGTCCAAAAGGCATCACTAGGAACTCGTAATGACCATAACGAGTTCTAAATGCAGTCTTGTGTACATCTTCATCTTTCACCTTCAATTGATGATAGCCTGACCTCAAATCGATCTTATAGAAATAGCTTGCCCCTTGTAATTGATCGAACAGATCGTCGATCCTGGGCAAAGGATACTTATTCTTGATAGTGACTTTATTAAGCTCACGGTAATCGATGCACAGACGCATCGATCCATCCTTCTTCTTGACAAATAGAATTGGCGCTCCCCAAGGAGACGAACTAGGTCTGATGAAACCTTTGGCTAGCAATTCATTTAGTTGTGTCCTCAATTCCTTCATCTCTGTTGGTGCCAACCTATAAGGCGCTCTCGCGACAGGCGCTGCTCCAGGGATGATGTCAATTCTGAATTCTACTTGCCTATCTGGTGGTAAACCAGGTAGTTCTTCAGGGAAAACTTCGGGATATTCATAAATGACGGGGATATCCTCAATCTTAGGCTTCGGCTCATCAATAGTCACTTGTGCCATGTAGATGACACAACCCTTCTTCAAACACCGAGAGGCCTTGAGCATAGACGCTTGCTCAGGCAGTCCATACTGGGTATCTCCCTGAATTGTAAGTGATTCACCAGACGGAGTCTTGATCACCACTTGCTTTTTATTGCACACTATCTGGGCTTGGTTACGAGATAACCAATCCATGCCTATAACTATGTCAAAACCGGCTAACTTCAAAGGAAGTAGGGACAATGGAAAGGAGTGGTTCCTAATGGATATAAAACATCCATCTAACATGGTTGAGGCAGTTTCTAAGGTACCATCTGCTAATTCCACCTCATATTTCACACTTAGGGTTTTAACAGGTAAATTCAGTAACTTACAAAACTTATTATCTACAAATGATTTATCTGCTCCTGAATCAAATAGCACTCTTGCATAAACATCATTTATGAGGAAAGTACCTGTGATCACATTGTCGTCCTGAACAGCTTCCTTTGCATCCATCCTGAAGACCCTAGCATTGGTCTTTTTCCCATCCTCAGTCTTCTTTGCGAGTTTTGGGCAGTTGGACCTGATATGCCCTTTTTCATTGCAGCTATAGCACGTAGCATCCTTGATTTTCTTACAGTCTAAGGTCTTGTGCTCAGAAGACTTGCAAATCCCACAAGCTCTCGATTGTGACTGGGATTTCGACTCGAATCTGCACCTTCCAAAATGGTGCTTCTTACAGACCTTACACTTGGGTTTATCACCCGTCTGTTGACTGTCTTTCCTAGTTCCAGAACCCTTTTTGTGATCATGGTTTCCCTTATGTCTCTTGTCTGAACGTCGTGAGTTGTCATCCTCACGCTTCCTCTTACTTTCTTCCGAATTCCTGAGCGATCTTAGCCTGACCGCGTCCAAGGTAAGAGACAGAGATAAATCAGCTGCTGACCTAAAAGTAGCAGGTCTGGATGCCTTAACACTGGCTTTGATTTCTGGGGCTAAACCCCCAATGAAGCGAGCAATCCTTTTGGGTTTCAGGGTTACGAGATACGGTACCAGCCTAGACAGGGTATTGAAACTGGTGAGGTAAGCTTGACAATCAAAATTCATCATCACCAACGATAAGAAATCTGATTCAATTCTTTCAACCTCATGCTGCGGGCAATAATTCTCCTTAATGAGAGCAACGAACTGATCCCATGACAAATTGTAGAGCGGGATCTTTCCAGCAGCTTGAATGAGAGACTTCCACCATGCTAGTGCCTCTCCTTTGAACGATTGGGATACATACTTCACTACATCCCTTTCAGCACAACCGCTGATGTCAACTACTGTGTCCATTTCATCTAACCAAGTCATACAATCAATTGTCCCTTTCTCCCCAGTGAAATCCCGGGGTTTGCAGGAAACAAAGTACTTATAGGTACAGGACTTGGTACGTGGTTTATCATCAAACACTATCCTTCTAGATGGAACACTGTTTTCATTAGATGAATGTCGATCATCATCTTTCTTTGGCTCATCTTTCTTAGAGGGTGGCTTGCTATGAGCCTCTGAATGAGTCTTAGGCTTGGAATGTGGTGCGGATAGGGTCCTACTTCGAGTCCCGCTAGATTCATTATACTGCCGCTCTATAGCTTTTGTAACAACATTATCTACTAATGCTTGCAGCTCCGCACCGGTCACATGTATCTTAGTATTTTCATGGTTTTCTACTGGATGACTGTTTACCTCCTCTGACCTAGTCATGTAGCTTTAATTGCTACATAAAAGAAAATAAGGACAAGGTTTATTTGGAAGTCTATACAGTAATATCGTTCTTTGATGATTTATTAACCATGGTTTTTAATAGCCATTTTAGTTAATTTGTTAAATATATAATTATTCAGGATCTTTATCATAATCCTAAATGATAAGTTAGTAATGGCACAAAAGGCCTAGTCACGTAGACGAGTTTAGTTTATAAACCAGGATTTTACAGAATCGAGGTATTAAGGTTTGAATCAAAGTTCGCTACCTTTTCTTGACAGGGAGTTGTAGGCTACCACTGTCTTTAGTCTCAGAGGACGTTAATAATAGCCCATGGGCACTTCATCCTCAAGGGATGATTATATAAATAAGGGAATTTAGAATAACCCAATTTAAGAATGACTTATGTGATTTTATCGAATCACATTTGTCAAGCATGTTAATATGCTTTCGGATGTTAAGGTTTTGAATCTTTTGAATAGGTTTTACCATCTTGGCCATGTCTGCCACGACATTTAGGCTAGGTTTTACCTTTAAGATTCTTTTTAATATTTAACGCAGAACAATCCTAAACTGAGATGTTAACAACGATCCGAATCTAATTGAGGAACTACCATCTTGGCCTTGTCTTAAGGTGACATATGACTAGGTCTTGTCCTTTTAGATTTTGCCATTTTATTATAATGGTAGATCTGTTAGTGGGAATGTTATTTTATTTATTTCACCTTTTATGTTTATGCACATAATTAATAAAATGAAAAAATTTAAATTAACCATTCCATAAAAATTTAACAAGTACAATTTTGCCCTAAACGGGACTTCTACTGAAATAACATGCCCACGCAGGGGCTTAAACAAACAAACATACCCACGCAGGGGTCAACAGAAAAATATGCCCACGTAGGGGCAGAATACAAAAAGACATACCCTCATAGGGGTTAAACAAAAAGCATGCCCACGCAGGGGCTGGATTGAAAATAAGGAAATACAACCAACAATTTAAAGGATTGAATGGTCCTTCTTGCTCTTTCCTTTTATTAAACTCGCCATTCCCTTAAAGAATCCCCGGTTGTTTCTTTGGTCCTCACGGACTACCCTTTCCACTTGGCTCAATCTTTGGAGTATTTCTTCCCGTTCTGGCGGGGAAAACCGTGGTATCTGCGGCTGCGGCTGATGTGGAGGTCGAAGAGGCGGCTGCTGTTGGTATCCATAAGCTGGGTATCCAACTCCCCAGGGAGCTCCGTAAGGCCCCTCGGGGTTGAGAGCATTGTAGTTCCAGGCTGCCAGATATGGGTCGACCTCAGCATAATTGAAGCTGGTGTGAGCCGGCTGCTCAAAGGGATTATACGCTGCTGAGCCAGCGTACGTGGGAATTGGGTTGTCAAAGCCCAACGGTGGTGGCACGACAGGTGCAGAGTTCATTTCTGGGATGGGGTTTGAAGGTCCCCCCATCTGCTGGTCTTCTTGGAGTGGCGGGTAGTGGCTGCCACTCGATGGTTGAGGGGTGCTGATACGCACTCCTCCCCGCACGGACATCCGTGCGTTCGATCTCCTTCGCCTCGGTGGCTCAGGATGCTGTTGCTGAGGTGGTGGTGGTGGCGGGGTAACTGCCACGAAGCGTGAATCCTCGGAAGGATCATGCTGCTGCTGCTGTTGCTGGTGATGAGGCGATGAATGGTAAGAGGGTGTAAAATACCATTCATACTGGTTGAATCTTGTTTGATAACTGTCAGGACCACGGTAGGGTGATCCATGAAAAGATGAGTGTGACAACCCGAGTTTCAAGGTCTCTATTCGACTTAACTTATTACTTATTTGCAAGTGTGTTTTATAATTACTTGATGTGCAATACATGTGTTGTTTGTAGATGGTAGTATACATGTTATGTGTAAGGATGTTATATATATATTGTTTGGATTATTGGATTGTATAAGTGAAAACAAGATGGTGGAGCTCTAGCCGAAAACCCCTACCCCACGAAAACACCCATGATGAAAACACTTTAAGTGTTTTCATCCACTGCTAACTGTCGAAAACAACTCATGGGCTTCGGCCCAGTAGTGATTGAATATAGGACTTGTTTTAATTAGATCTCAGTGCAATGCACCATTTATTTTAATTGACATCGGCCTAATGCATGTTAATATGGATTCCGGCCCACTTGGTTCCTTGACATATTAGTATTAGATGTTATACAAATACCACCGGCCCACTTTAGTCTATTAGTATTATATTAGGTATTACGTGAACTTATCATATCATCATACAAACCCTACCCCTCCCTAGAGATCGACGACAACAGGAGAAACCCCCCACTTGCAATATCATTTTGACCAACTCAGACTTCCGGTTAGTGGGTTCAATTCATGTTTGCTTAATTTTCAACTGCTTGATTGTGATTGGAATTGTTTTGTTGTGGGGATCCTTATAACCAGATGATATGGTTGATCGTGAGTGCCTGTCAATGAATAATCTACTGATGTATTGATGATCTAGATCTCACAATGATTTAGTAACTTATATGTTTACATGAATCGATCTGGTTGAATAATTGTGTGTTAATTGATCTTATAACTGTTAGCATGTAATAATTGTGATTATGTTATGCTTTCCACGAATGATCATATCAACCTGTTAATATTGAGTAATGATTGAACGATGATGATGATGATAGTGATATAATAAATCATATGATTACATGAGTCTGTTTGATGGAATGATTGGGTAATTTATATATTAATATTTCGATGATTTGATTAAATGATTTCGTAGATGATTAATCATGTAACTGTTAGACAAGATTTGGATTGTTGATGTAATACGTAACTGCTGTTGATGATGTAACTGACGAAAACCCTCCACCCAACGAAAACCCCATCCCAACGAAAACACCTTGGGGATTTCGGCCCAAGTGTCTTCGGCCCAAGTGTTTTCGGCCCAAAGGGATTTCGGCCCGAGGGATTTCGCCAACATGTGTTTTTGCCATAAATGTGATTTCGTCTAGCGTGCTGCCATGATCATTCTGTTAAATTGTTTACATTGTTAAGTCATTAACTCTGTTAATATGTAACTCTGTTAAGGTTGAGCATTTAACCCTGTTGAGAGTGTTATCTCAGTTAAGTTAATTCTGTTAAGCATAGCAACTCTGTTAGTATGTTAAATCTGTTAAGTTTATTAACTCAGATAATAAATACGTTAACTCTGTTGAGCATGATAACTTAGTTAAGGAACTTTCAAGTAACTTAGAACCTGGTATGATTGACAAACTGTTATGTGTTACATGACGATGATTGCTTAAACATACTTCGTGACATATATTGCATGTGAATCTATACGAGCTTAACTGATTGAGTGTACGTGTATAACTATAGGACTTGACTGATTTCTTGTGTGCACATAATTAGCATACCGAGCAAACCAAGGTGAGTTCACCCTCTATCCAAGGCATGGGATTCCCAAGGGTTGGGAATGGGTTAAAGAACTGAACGGTGACTACAAACTTGCGTATTCCCCATACAACAGGATACGTACGACCATAAGACCATCACTCTATCACTTTAAGTCCCTCATTTATCGACTTAATCGCCGAGGCCTATGGCGAGCGGGTCATTAGTAGATAGCGCTATTAGGTTTAACAAACCTCACACCGTGTCGTCCGAACGGGTGTGTACTAATGGACTATGGGCAAAGGGTCAATGCTGATAGACATTGACTTAGGGCACCTCTTACATTTTCATAGCAGTCGATACGCGTGGTCTAGTAACACATGGGAAGCCCCCACCAATCTTCGCAAACATGTCTGGCAGACCGCGATACAAATTAATACGATACATGGTTTACAAAACGAACATACGATTTAAGAAACGAATGCTATAACTAAACAACCAACTGTGAACTCGCTCAACTTTGTTGTTGATTCGTTGCTACATGCCTTGTAGGTCATTAGGTACTCATGGAGCTTGCATAGGGAGGCGCAGTCGTTGTGGGACATGGCAGTGTGTGCCATGTTAAAAACATTTCTTTATTTCGTACTTAATACTTGCATTGGGTTTTACAATTATGCTTCCGCTAAACACTTAACTACGTTTTGATTTGAAACACCTTTCATATTGTGTGGTTGAATTTTAATTACTTGTTATGTTCAATATGATTGGTGGCTTGATCCTGGTCAGTCACGCCTCCAAGCGGTGATACTCCGCGTGTGGATTTTGGGGGTGTGACAGATTGGTATCAGAGCCATTGGTTATAGTGAACTTGGTTTTAAAGAGGGGAAAAACTTTTTGGTAAAACCAGACTATTACCTGTACAGTGCTCAACGATCCACAACGACGCTTCATTCCACGTGCGAGACTCGACATTCTAGGTAATATGGTTTATGTTTGTATTGCCTACTTGCTAGTTACATAGAACTTTGCTTATGGTATGCTTAGATGAACGTAATAACTGTTGTATGAAAACACACGTGTGCTTACTCTCTTCTGTCATCGCACTTTCGCGAACATCTCTCACTCATGTTTCTCTTGATATGAAGATCATGAGTGGACGCGTTAACCTAACTCAAGCCCAGTTGACGACTCTAATCAATGAACAAGTTACTGCAGCACTCGCAGCCGCTCAGGCAGGAGGTCAACCTGTTCAACCTCCTGTGGGCGCTTTCAAAACTTTTATGGACGGCCGACCTACTACTTTCAACGGCACTAGGGGAGCTGAATGCCCTGAGGCTCGTAGGGTGAAGTACGCTACTGGAACACTGGAAGGCATTGCGTTAACTTGGTGGAAGGCGCAAGTCCAAATGCTAGGGTTGGCAGCTGCTAATGCCACCCCATGGAACGACTTCAAGGAACTGATTAAGGAAGAGTATTGTAGCCGTGACGACATCCACAAGCTAGAGGTGGAGTTTTTCAACTTAAAGATGACGGGGTCAGAAATCGAGGTATATACGAAAAGATCAAACGAGCTGGTAATATTGTGTCCCACTATGGTAGACCCTCCCATCAAATGAATCGAGCTGTATCTCAAGGATCTTGTGCCAGAAATTCAGAGCCATGTGACTGCGGCTAATTTGGGCACCATCCAGCAAGTCACTCGACTTGCTCACCGTCTCACTGATCAGGCGGTGGAGCAGAACAAACTGCCAAAACGTGTTAATGCTGCTACAGCCACTTCGGATACTCCTAGTGACAACAAACGTAAGTGGCATGGAAATTCGGGCAAGGGTCCCACTTCGGTTCAGTCTCAATCCCAGCAGCGAAAGACGGATGAGTACAGGAGTCCCAGTTAGCAATCTTTTGGTAATCGAAGTCAGGGTGGGTACCGGGGAAACCACCCTAAGTGCAGTCGATGTAAATTGCATCACAGCGGTCCGTGTAACAAAGGTCGTTGTCAGAAGTGTAACAAGCTTGGCCATAAAGCCAAAGATTGCAGAAGCTCACGTCCTGCAAACCAGAATCGACAACAGCAGCCACCAGCTCCACAGAACCAGCAACAGCAACAACGAGGCAACAGGGGATGCTTTCAGTGTGGTGCTGAAGGCCACTTCAAGCGGAACTGCCCTCAGTTAAATCAGAATCCGAACAACAACAATAACAATAATCAGGGCAATGGGAATAACAATGGGGATAACAACGGGGGAAACAATGGAAACAATGGCGCCCGGGGTCGCGTGTTCGTGCTTGGTCAGGGTGATGCTAGGAATGACCCCAACGTCCTGATGGGTAAGTTTCTACTGGATGACTTTTATGTTACTGTTTTATTTGATTCGGGTGCCGATACCAGTTATGTGTCTCTAAAAGTTAGTCAAATGCTTAAACGCACACCAACACTTTTAAACACCAAGCATGCCGTAGAGTTAGCAAACGGTAAGAGTGTAGAAGCCACACACATAGTTAAGGGTTGTAATCTCGTCTTAGCTGGTCAGACTTTCTCTATCGATCTCATTCCTATAGTTTTGGGTAGTTTCGACATCGTCATTGGGATGGATTGGTTATCCCAACAGCAAGCAGAGATCCTATGCAAAGAGAAGATTGTTCGTATTCCCCGTTCTGGCAAAGAACCTTTCGAAATTCAAGGCGACAAGAGTGGTGCTGTAGTGGGCATCATCTCCTTCCTTATGGCCCAGAAGTGGTTGCGAAAGGGTCACACCGCTATCTTAGCACTTGTTACTGACGCATCAACGAAAGAGAAGAGACTAGAGGATATTCCTGTAGTGCGCGACTTTCCTCAAGTGTTTCCTGAAGATTTACCTGGGCTACCGCCTCATCGCCAGGTCGAATTTCAGATCGAGCTAGCTCCTGGAGCAGCACCCATAGCTCGAGCACCTTATCGCTTAGCTCCAACCGAACTGGAGGAAATGTCTAAGCAATTGCAAGAATTTTTGGAAAAGGGTTTTATTCGTCCTAGCTCTTCGCCCTGGGGAGCTCCAGTATTATTTGTAAAGAAGAAAGGCGGTACCTTTAGAATGTGCATCGACTACCGCGAACTGAACAAGGTGACTGTGAAGAATCGCTACCCTCTCCCATGCATTGATGACTTGTTCGACCAGCTGCAAGGGTCGAGCTACTATTCAAAGATTGATCTGAGGTCAGGCTACCATCAACTGAGAGTCCGGGACGAGGACGTCTCCAAAACAGCATTCAGAACACGCTACGGCCATTACGAGTTTCTGGTCATGCTATTCGGGTTAACAAACGCGCCTGCAGTCTTCATGGATCTTATGAACAGAGTGTGCAAGCCTTACTTGGATAACTTTGTGATTGTATTCATCGACGACATTCTGATCTACTCTAAGAGTCGGGAGGAACATGAGCAGCAATTTACGACTCATTTTGGAACTCATTCTGATCTACTCTAAGAGTCGGGAGGAACAGGTGCCTTTCCCTTTCTTCTAAAGAATCTTGGCGGCATATTTAGACCTGTCAACATAAACAAGGATAACAACAAAGAATAATATAAAAGACAAAAATAAAACAAAATCAGGATCTGTCCTATGTTCTTTGTCTAGACTCGAAAATTTGAGAAATGTGCAATTGTGTAACTGAGATTGAACACAAAAAAAAGGCTAGTGTTTAATTCACTCAGTGTTGGCTCTGATAGCAACCTGTCACACCCCGATATTTCCACGTATTACCGGTGGGCCCGGTGGGGAGTATCGTGACGTAGTTGATATCATCATAGTCAAACAACACAATTTATAAATGCACAGCGGAAGCAAAAGATAGATTTATTTCAACCGAATAAAATTGTAATATTAAGTATCACAATAATTTTTGAAACAGATCCACTGGCGGATCAAATAAATAGGAAAACTGTTCAGCAGACTTTGACATCTAGAGCTTGCGAGACTTGATTAATGATGCATGGAGTAGCCAGCCTATTACGTATAGTACCTGCACTTAGCCTTTTGGAAAATACGTCAGTTTACACTAGTAAATACAACTTAACTGACTCATTTTGAAAAGAGTTTGAAAATTAATTTGAATGCACTTGGCATAAAACTTTTTATAACTTGGGATAATTATTTATATATAATCTTGTATACAGTTTTACTTATTTGTCGTCCATTAGGGCCGGTTTGTAGGGCCGGTCTAGATTAATTGACACACCACAGGTATAATGCCCACAAGGATTATTTCCTTTAAGTGGATTACCAGTTTTTACATAATGCATCTGTCAGGTGTACGCCTACACCCCGTGCTTAGGTCGTGGCCATTTCTTTGAATGATGCCAAGGATATCCGGGACATGGTCATTTAACCCCCAAAGGCCATACACCAAATAATACAGAATAAAACGAGTTATGTAAATACATTAATCACAATCCGATTTAAATGACTACATACCCGACCAAGCGGTATTATTATAATACCGTATCCCAAGCCCGTATAGGGAAAATAAGTTAAGAGTATTTACCTGAGCAAATTTATACAATTTATCCCAGTCGTACACCACCAAGCAAGTACAGGTAGCTTTTACTGGGCTCCTAATCTGGAACGAAGGTTTTTAATAACCTATTAGAATCCTAACGGGTCTTTAATTAAGTTTAGACTTAGACCGGTTAGTTTTAAAAAAGGAAGACACGGTTCAAACGCATGATAAAGCGAAGACCGGTTTAGAATGTGGTTTTGACCTGACAAGCTTATATGCTTGCTTAATATGGGTAACTTAAACACATTATGGATTTTGAGATGAAAACGACATGGTTTGACCCGTTTCGGCTAAATTATGCAAACTAGCTACATAAGCCGATCCGAACGCGAAAAGTGCGTAAGGGGTAACCATATGAGTCATATATAAGTTTCCTAAGTCAATATGCCTTAAATATGTTGTGACATTAGTAAGATATCTTCTATTATGCCAAAAACGGATTTAAACTCAAATTATGCCCCGTAGGGGTATTTTGGTCATTTTAAAGGTTATAAAAGAGTTTAAATATAAATCTGAGTTTCGGGTCTGACGTAATCAGTAAAAATACTTAATTTAATAAGTTATATCAGTAGGGTATAACCTATGTGTGAAATTTATCATTTCTAACCATACTATGCACCGAAGGGGCATTTTGGTAATTTCACTTACGCCTAAAAGGTCAAAATTGGAAATCTGAGTTCAAAACTTTTGCTTACTGTTAATATATGAAAATTTACTGAAATTATCAGTAGGCATCAAACCTTATATGTTTAAAATAGTTTTACTACATACTATGCGTTAAAAATGCTTAAAAAGGCGATTTGGAGCTATTTCCGGGTTTTTAAGGGAAAGCTGATATTTTTGTTATTCCAGAAGGCTCAAAATATTTTATTTATCATTTAAAATCAGTAGCAAAAGGTTTGGAATCAAAATGACTTGAAAAACTCATTTTATAGCCCAAAATGGCAAAACCGGCAATTACCGAATCAAGCTTGGAACTCTATGTTATGCTCAGCCTAAAATTAAATAAAAATCTTCAAAAATCCCAAAATATTATTTTATATCAGTTGGTAAAAAGTTTGGTATTAAAAATCGGGTTTAGATAGGCTATATGCTAATTACGCCATTTATTTAATAAAAAGCTTTCTAATTACGCTAATGAGCATAACTCCTAATCTAGACCTCAAACTGATGTCAAATTTTTGGGAAAACTTTATAAATCAGTAACTAAGGTCTCCATTCTTTTATATTTTCAAAAATCACGTTTTAAGGTTAAAAGGGCATAATAGTCAACATTTAAGCATTTAACGAAAACATGCATATGAATCGGATAACTAATGAACCAAGTTGTATAATCACAGAGGGTTATACTAACATGAAACCTGGTCCTAATAGGGCTCTAAGGCATTTCTAAAACATGCTACAATGGGTCAGAATCGAAAGTCAAAGCAAAAGTCAAATTATGCGACTTTCGGTTCCGAACCGAGCCTAAACTGAAAATTGTCGGGTTGAACATGTTTAGACATGTTCTTACATTAATTAACAAGTTATATTAATGATAAAACAGGTTGCATGTCTTCTACATTGTTAATTATGTGTTAATTTGAAAGTAAGCTTTCTGTTGACTTTTTAATATCAAGTTTGACCCGACAATTGACCTAGTTAGAGTGGGAATCAGAGAGTACCCTTTTAAGTGTTCATTACCCACATAATTACCTACTTATAGGTACTTTTAATTCGAGATTTGACTGGACAATTATTGATTAATCTCGAAGTCAAACCTTAATTACGACGGTTTGACTTTTAGCTAATTAACTAAGCTAAACTGAATTAAGAAGGATTAAGGACACTTACAAAGGTCCTAAGTATGATTTGGAACTTAAGAGAACTTGCTTGCTGACCTGAGGAGCTCCAGAGACCAGCTTGAAGTGAGTTACAAATGAAAGACCAAATGTTGCAACAAGAGGTTCTCTTATATAGTGACTTTGATGCATCAAGATCACTCCAAATCAGTCTACAATTGTTGTAAGATGTTCCCAGGTGTCCCTATGATGCTAAAAACCAGTTATAGGGCCCCTGATTTTTTAATAGCACTCTTATAAGGGGTGTAACTTGTTTAACAGGCATCTGTCCAAAATTCTGCCCAGATACCTGTCTTACGGACCGTAAGGATAAACCCTTGCGGACCGTAAGCACCTCTTACGAACCGTAATCTCTTGGTCTTGCGGTCCGTAACCGACCTAGATCAAAAATTCCCAGTTACATGTCTTACGGACCGTAAGCCTATGGCCTTGCGGTCCGTATCCGTCCCTCAGAAATTATCACCCAGCTCTGCTCCCTTACGGACCGTAAGGGTTCACCTTTGCGGTCCGTAAGCCTTCATCAGAGGACAAAAACTTGTGAACTTTGAGGTTTTGACCATGCAACTTTACCACTTCGAATCTTATGCTTTCTTT
Organism: Helianthus tuberosus; assembly: GCA_030545235.1. Classification (NCBI taxonomy): domain Eukaryota; kingdom Viridiplantae; phylum Streptophyta; class Magnoliopsida; order Asterales; family Asteraceae; genus Helianthus; species Helianthus tuberosus. The sequence continues at coordinate 141,329,512 of CM060450.1, read as the reverse complement.
TTAGTGTAGGGACCATGAAATCAGTCCTTGCATGTCTCTGCATGTGTTGCCATGCACAATTGCCATCTTGGATTCTTGTGGGAGGGTCTTGAATATGATATTGTCGCAATGACTCATAATATCCATTTCTTTGAGGTTTTAATTAATTATTACTAAGGATAACCGGATTTGAAATATAATTAAATCAGATGTTTATTATTTTAAGGTTTGGGATTTTTAATTTAGATCGCTCAGAGGTATATCTTAACATGTCGACTCTTTTTAAATCCTACCGTACATCCTTTAACTCGATCCGGGTTCCTGACACGTTTACCTTGCATGACACGTGTCTTTATTTTATTGGGTATGATTTTACGAGGTGTTACAATTTAGGGGTAACATGCTTTAGATTGCATATGCTACATGTCGGTAACCCTTTACCTCTTCTTTGGTGAGAATTTTAAGCCTGTAGAATGATAGAATGCTTTACATATTGAATTTAGTTGTTGAGAGCAGGCCGCGTGTTATTCTGTGTTAGAACTTGTATGATTTGATGCATGCTAAGACTGTGGTTTAATATGTACACGTAAATGATAAAGGCATTAGGATATCCCGTACACCCGTTGTGTTTGTTTCATGTTTACCGAACCATTACCCTTACTCCCTTAGTAGCCCTATTGAGACTATTTACCTTTCGTTTGTCTACCTAATGTGAATGTTTGATACCGACCGTGAACGACAAATTATGAATAAGTGAAAAAAAAAGAAAACAAAGAAAAGAAGAAAAAAAAGAAAAAAAAGAAAAAAAAATAAGGTGTTGTGAATATCGTTTATGTTCTTGGGTAGAAACCAACCCAAAGGTGTGAATTGTTTTGTGTGTTGCAAATAAAGTTGTCACAGTTTGGTCGTTTGTTTGCTCGCCACATAAAAAAAATCTATAAATATAAACCGAAAAAAAAATTCCAACCTTTAGCCTAAGCCCAAAACCGGAAGTACTTTTGATATGTGTCGTGTTATATGATACAATGGAGGTATGATTGTTATACAAACATATGATTACAGGATTTCATGTTTGGTTTTAAGTGTTATAATTGCTAGCACATTACACGCTAGTTCAGATATTAAACCGAGAGGAGAGTTTATTGTGAGGGGCGTGTAGCATGTGTTCTAATCCTAAGCATGTTAGTTTTGAATAGACAAGTCTTAAGTTTTATAAATTGCATCAATTGCTTGTCGGACTGTCAATCTCGATTGTGTCACCCTATGGAACGGGTATGACTTGGGACTTAATCTGTTGCATTGGTCTAGGGGTTTAGAGGTGTTGTTACTATGGTGAGTAGTTCCGTATCGGTTTGCTTGAGGACATTCAAAGGTAAGTGTGGGGATGTGATGGAGAGTGTGAAACATGGGTGCTAAAGGGCTTATCTTACGTGGTTTAATCGGTTTTACGTGATTATATGCTTGGAATATGTTTATTGCGAGTGTTCGTATGTTTGCAGGTAAGAACACGTAATTTGGTTAAGATACGAGGTTTGAAGATAAAGCGAAACATGTAAAAGTGATGAGTGCAGCCGTTGGAAATGTTCGGGTATGATACGGGTTGAATTGATAGCTTAGATGCATAAAGAAATGTGAAGAAAAGAAGTTAAGGGATCGAATGGTCATTAGTTGAAAGTTGATGCATGTGGAATGAGGGAACTGCATGTTTCACGTTGTGGCCTACGGAATGAGAACCGTAACTTACGGTTTCAATTAGGCTGTCACAGAAAGAAAACAGTGGCTTTCACTTGTGGCTTACGGTGGTTAGCCTGGGGTTACGGTCCATATCTCAACTTTGAGGATGCAAAGTGTAATTATAATGTGAACACATTAAATGCAAATTACTTTGGCAGACATCATCACACGTGAAAAGGAAGCCAATACATGTTGGTGGAAAGCATTAATTGAGAACAATTATTATTATTCATATGTGAATAATTATTCATCATCACAACAATAAAGTCATAAATTTTGGGGGAGCCTTTAATGGAGAATTAATATCACCTCCATATCTATCGAATAGGAGCAGCACATAACACTTATCCATTCACGACTTTAGGCAGCCATATAACACAATCTTGGTGGGCTTCTTCTTGGATCGAAAATTGGCAGCCAAGTATCAACATTGGGAGCCCATTATCATTGATTACTTTTGGGGGGCCCATTATCACGGCTTGATACATCACGAAGGATAGCAGCCATATATGATTTTTTCAATTCTTAAATCAAAAACAACTTCCATATTATCGAGAGGGGAGGCAGCCGCACATCAACCTTCAGCTCTCAAAATCATCACATCATCATGATTTCAACCTCTTCTCAAGCTTTTGAAGATCGTACGAGTATCATGAGTGGCTAAATCTCTCGTGGACACTTCGGGTGAATGATTCTTGTGAGACACTTTTAATTCTAGTTTATGTTTTGTATTGAGATTTGGAATTGTAGTCGGGTGACAGCCGACTATTTGCGTGATTATATAATTTGTGTGACAGACAAATCCTGAGTGACAGTCAGAGTTATAATTTTGTTTTGAATCCAATTATGCTTTTGTTGATTGAATGATTCCTATGTATGCTTGTTTTAATATTTATCTGATTAATTAATATTAAGATTTTGAACTACAAAGGTAATTGGTAGATGTGACAGATTTACTATTCAATCAATAGCATCCAATAAAATCAGAACTAGGTTATTAGTAATTACAGAATCAAAGTTCCCAGAGTGATCACCTTTTCTCATCATTGTTTATTACAACTCAATCTTTTTCTTAATTGCAACTTGTTTCATGTGTTTTTAATCAGTTTTATAATCATGAGTTAGTTTAGTATAATTTACAAACAAAACGTGTAACACTAACCACATGCTCCTCGTGGATTTGACACCCGACTTACCCTGTCTATAGGTAAAGTTAGGTTATTTGTTTTTGAGTGGCCCACGACAGCCTCATAAGTTCCCAAGTGAATTCGGCACGTGTTTTCCTTCCCATCGAACCTTGACTATGGGAATTCTACTGCGCCGTAGTTTTTTGGTTCATTGATCCATGATTTTGACCGATTTTTCAACAAAGTGAAGAGTCTCATTGATTTGCAAGTCATCGATAGGAACTTGAAGTCCTTCTTCAGCTAAACACTTCTTGAGATTTAAGACACGGAACATTGGATGAACGTTGCTAAGTTCCTTAGGTAAGTCGAATCGATATGCTACCTTGCCAATCCTCTCGAGTATCTTGAAAGGACCAACGAAGCGTGGAGCAAGCTTTCCTTTTTTACCAAAACATATAACTCCTTTCCAAAGAGAGACCTTGAGGAGTACTTGATCTCCTACATTAAATTCAAACGGCCTGCGTCTTCTATCTGTGTAGCTCTTTTGTCTGCTTCTTGCCTTGAGAAGGTTGTCTCGGATTTGAAGGATCTTATCCGTCGTTTCTTCGATATGCTCAGGACCAGTAATTTGAGGCCGCCAATTTCGTGCCAACAAATAGGAGATCGGCACTTGTGACCATATAATGCTTCAAAAGGAGCCATTTGAATACTGGAGTGGTAGCTGTTTTTGTACGAGAACTCGATCAAAGGTAAATGTACATCCCAATTACCACCAAAGTCGATAACACAAGAGCGAAGCATGTCCTCTAGGGTTTGGATAGTACGTTCAGTCTGTCCATCCGTTTTAGGATGAAAAGCCGTTCTAAGATTCAAGTGACTAACCATAGCGGTTTGAAATGTTTGCCAAAGGCGAGAAGTGAAATGACCATCGCGGTCAGAAATGATGTCAATGGGTATGCCATGATGACGTATGACTTCATCCGTGTAGATTCTAGCTAGTTTCTCAACTTTGAAATCCTCACGTATGGGGAGGAAGTGAGTGGATTTGGTCAGAACGTCAATGATCACCCAAATCCTATCGTGACCAGAAGGAGTACGAGGAATTTTGGTTCTGAAGTCCATAGCAATGCTATCCCACTTCCAAACTGGGATTTCTAGTTGTTTAAGTAAACCAGAAGGACGCTGATGTTCGGCCTTGACTTTTGAGCAAGTGAGGCATTTTGAAACAAAGGTGGCAATGTCTTTCTTCATACTAGGCCACCAATAGAACGTACGAAGATCGTGGTACATCTTATCACCACCAGGATGAATAGAGTATCATGATTTGTGCGCCTCCTTCATTATGAGTTCACAAAGTTCATCACGATTTGGAACCCAAACGCGATCGAGGTAGTATTGGATTCCATCAGATTTTGTCATGAGTTGGTTTTCAGCACCACACTTCATCTTGTTATACATGTTTGTTTCGTTAAAAGACGCAAACTGAGCTTCACGAATGCGAGTGTGAAGATTGCTGATGATTTAAGAACAACGAATGCTGCTAACGTGAGATTTGCGACTAAGTGCGTCGGCAACAACATTCGTTTTGGGGTGGTAACGAATATCGCAGTCATAGTCGTTCAGCAATTCTACCCAACAACGTTGTCGCATGTTTAGCTCTTTTTGGTTAGAGATATGTTGTAGGCTCTTATGGTCGGTGAAGACCACACATTTGGTACCATATAGGTAGTGTCACCAAATCTTTAATGCGAAAACAACTGCGCCAAGTTCGAGATCGTGAGTAGGTATAATTCTTCTCATGTATTTTCAGCTGCCTCGATGCATACGCGATAACCTTGTCTCGTTGCTTGAGAACGCAACCAAGACCTCAGTTTGATGCATCGCAATATACAACGAAGTCGTCGTTTCCGTCAGGAAGGGCGAGAACAGGAGCATTGCAAACCAAGTCCTTAAGCGTTTGAAAGGATTCCTCTTGTTCAGGACCCCAAACAAAAGGTTTCTCTTTCTGAGTCAACAACGTGAATGGAATGGCGATTTTCGAAAAATTCAAGATGAATCGACGGTAGTAACCCGCAAATCCTAGAAAAGAACGGATTTCAGACGGAGATTTAGGCGCGATCCAATTCTTCACGGCTTCGATCTTCGAGTGGTCAACATGAATTCCTTTTTCACTCATGACGTGTCCAAGGAATTGAATTTTTTTGATCCAAAACTCACACTTGGAAAACTATGCGTACAGACGTTTGCCACGTAGGAGTTCAAGAATCAAGTGCAAATGAAGTTCGTGCTCAGCTTGAGTTTTCGAATAAATGAGGATGTCGCCGATGAACACGTTCACGAAACGGTCTAAATATGGTTTACACACGCGGTTCATTAGATCCATGAAGACTGAAGGTGCATTGGTCAAGCTAAAGGGCATAACCACGAACTCGTAGTGACCATATCGAGTGCGAAATGCAGTTTTAGGGATGTCTTCTTTGAGAACACGAAGTTGATGATAGCCTGAATGAAGATCGATCTTAGAAAAGTACGTTGCGCCTTGGAGTTGGTAAAAAAGATCATCAATGCAAGGAAGAGGGTAACGGTTCTTGACAGTGAGTTTGTTAAGCTCACGATAATCGATACACATGTGGAACGAACCATCCTTTTCTTGACGAAAAATACCAGGGCGCCCCAAGGAAAAGTACTTGGGCGTATGAAACCTTTATCAAGCAACTCTTGATGTTGACCTGACAACTCTTGCATTTTAGAAGGTGCAAGACGGTAGGGAGCTTTAGCAACAGGAGTTGAACCAGGAATGAGCTCAATGCGAAAATCAACAGATCGTGATGGAGGAGGACCAGGCAGATCTTCCGGAAAGGCGTCAGGGAAATCACGCACCACTGGAACATCACTTATGCTCTTTCCCTTGCCCTTTTCTTCCACCACGTGGGCTAATAAGGCATAGTATTGTTTACGTAAGTACCTGTTCGCTTGTGTGCATGACATAAGCTATAGTCCCTTTGAAGGTCTGTCTCCATAAACGTGTAAGGTATCGCCAGAAGAAGAGGCAATCGGACGTATTTCTCGTGATAAGCAATTTTAGCATGGTTCTTACGAAGACAATCCATGCCTACTATGATATCGAAGCTACCCAATTGCATAGGTATAAGATCGATAGGGAAAACATGATCATTGAGAGTGAGAAAACAATCGTGAAGAACAGTGTCAACTATGATGGATTTGCCATTGGCAACTTTGACTGTAAAGGACTTTGGGAGTTTAGAGCGCGTACAGTTTAACATAGATTCGCATTCAACGGACACAAGAAACGTACCATTCACGACTTCATTGTCATTCTGAGCTTAATTTGCATTAATGTTGAAAGCTCAACCTCGTGGTGCTTATTGCTGCTGTTGCTCTTGATTAAGCTGAGGACACTGAGGGCGAAGATGAATAGTGTCTCCACATTTATAGCATGCACGAACATTGTTGGCTGGCTTTGGGTTTTGAGGAGCTGGTTGAACTTGGTTGCCTTGTGGTGTGGGACCACTACGGAAATAAGCGGCTGTATGCCCAAACCGATTGCACGTAGTGCAATGGCGGCAAGTGGTGTTTGCTGGGTGATGGTAGTGACAAGTATTAGAATTGGGATGCGTCCCAATGTAAGGCTTCTATGTAGTTTCAGGTGGGTAAGTAGCAGGGACAATCGCGTTGCAGATTTGGTTTTGAAACTTTCGTTTTTTGCCTTTGCTGCCACTCGACTGGGCTTTGGTTTCAGTGTTAATTTGGTTGGCTGACTTGGTAGAGGTGGGTGTTGTGCTTTGTTTATCTCTGATGCAGTTGTTATTCAGGCTGGCTGCGAGGCGATAAACTGCCTCGATGGTGTCAGGCTGTGAGGCTTCGATAGTATCACACATAGCAGGGGTAAGCCTTGGAGGTACTTCCTGATAGTACGCTCAGGAGTATAAACAAGGTGGGGTACAACAAAGCTCAATTTTTTAAATCGGGTGGTATAGCCAAGCTTGTCGTCACCATTCTGTTTAATGGTCCAAAATTCTTCTTCGAGCTTCTGCTACTCGTGAGGAGGACAGAACTCGGTCATCATCATTTCCTTAACATCAGACCAAGGAAGAGCATAGGCTTCCTCATTTGAATGAATGTTGTGCTCATTCATCCACCAATCTAGGGCTCTAGCTTGAAAGACACCAGTAGCAAAAACTGCGGGTCTTTAGGTTTCCAAGGCATTCACTGTTAATGAATGTAACCTCGATGTTGTCAAACCAATCGAGCATCGTTGTCACACCATCGTTTCCAGTGAAAGCTTTTAGGTTACAGGCTAAGAAGTGTTTGAAGTTGAAGGAAACAGGCTTAGGTTGCTCAATCTTTGAGTCGACTGAGAAGTTAGGTGTGGTGTTGGGTGTAACTTTGCTAACAATCTCGGGAATCACACGAGCCATCTGGGTAGCCATGAACGCTAGCATCTTCTTCTTGGAACTAGTCTTGGACCTCTTGGTGGAGTTGGAAAGACGGCTGGAAGACATATAGAGATTCAAAACAAAGGAATGGATGAGACTTGATCATAATGCTTTGTAAAATTTGTTTTTAGCACGTAAATGTTTCACATAGTTCACATAACATAACAAGAATTCTCATAGTGTAACAAGAATAATTAAAGCATTGTAAATTTAATTTGTTCACGAGAGATCATTATTGTTTTAGATTGCGAGGATAGTGCGATTCGTGTCTCCAACGTTGAACTGAAATAACGTATCCAATGTAAAACACATTAAAATTGATGTGACATTAAAGGGAGTCAATGTAAAAATTGGATTGTCACGGAACGTAACTAAGACTATTCCAAAGTAAATTCAAGTCCTTTCGAGTTAGGGATACGTGCTTTGGCCTAATAGACAAATACTCTCGTCGAGAAGCGATTAACGGTATTTGTCCTTCTGGTTACCACACGTCCCTAGTCGATTGGAAAATCGAAACTTTGGCGAGATTGAAAATCGAAGAGTGGGACTAGTTATCAAGATGTGGGTTTCACCCCCTAACTTGGTAACATTGTACCATAGTGTGGTTGATACTTATCAAACGATAAGGGTCCACTAGAATATGAAATGGAAATTCCCATCAAGATATGGATGTCACTCCTAACTTGAGGTTAAATTTCGTGCAAGATATCAAGTACGCGGATTGAAAGTCATCATCGAATGTGGGAATCACCCCTATTTTGGTGAATCGTTTCGATTGTGAGATAAGAGTGTCTTCATCATGCCTTCAAGTGTGTATTGTGTTAGCCTCAGGAAAGGCATGTATATTAATGACCAAAGAAATAGATAGAAAGCAAATAAGATAGAATGCAAGTAGTTTTAAAGGAAAAATAAGAATAATGTTCCTACAATATAGACTAGGTGAAAGCATTCCTACTTTTCCTAATTCATTTATGGCTCTAATACCAATCTGTCACACCCCAATCGATGGCGGAAACATCGTAGTGAGACGAAAACATGATTGTTCATAGAATCATAACACTAATTGTGACAATATATGATTAATCAAAATTTCATAAATACTAATTGTCATACATTGTTCAACAAAGCAAGACATGATCAAATTATAGCAACAGGAAACATAAAGCATAAATAATTGTTTATAATTTAGGCGTGTATCTAGTCCACCCTAAACTTGTTTCCTTCGCTCATCTCCTATCAACCTGCATCATGTATTAAAATATGATCAACAAATATGTTGGTGAGTATACAAGTTTGAATACATAGCACAATATGAAAATGTTTTAACTGTACTCATATCCAACATGATAAATGTATACAAGTTACTAACATGCTGTATGGGTGTAAGCTATATGTCAAACTAGAGTTTAACGCAATCGTGTTTACCCATCATCATCGAAACATAGGGGTGTAATGTGTTTTAGTTAACAATACCACAAGTATACGGGCGGGGCGTTAATCCTATAGCGCTATAATTGTTAAGGTAGGCCTACAAAGTTAACAAGCATATAGACACAATGTAAACATAGAATATGAGTTTCACAAGTATAACAAATTTCATGTTTAATGGTGGATAGAGTGTGATTGATGAATATGTTTAATAGTGTTACGTGTTTTTGTATAAGTGTACATGTTTCACCCAAAGTGATTAAAATGAAGGGATTTTTACATATTTCCCCCTCCTAAGAAGCTTTATTACATATTTCCCTAACCCATAAATTTGATTACATATTTCCCATTCATAAAGAAGCCTTATTACATATTTCCCCAATCTCTAAATTTTTATTACATATTTCCCCAATCTCTAAATTTAATTACATATTTCACCTTCCTAAACCTCATATATTAGATATTTTTCCATTTCATTAAAAATACTCTTATAGAATTACTATTTTACCCTTAATAAGTTTATTTTTCATTGTAAAATACTTTTGAGGCTTAAAAAAAACTATAAAAATTAACACCTAAAAACTTAATTTCTAAACACTAATGCCTAAAAACTTAAATTCTAAACATTAATTTGTAGTTTGAACAATTGCTGTAAGGCCCGTATTTACATCTAATAGAAATGTCATCCAAAAGACGGAGAAACATAAACTTAAAAATGTCCAAACTTTTCGCAATTTAAAAGGTAAAGATACTAATATCATTAATGCATGACTTTAACAAAATTTGGGCATGACCCGTCCTTAAGACAAGCATATCCCTGTTCTAACCATCATCAAAACAACTAAGTCTACAACCCGTTCGACTAGACGCGACTAAAAACCATAACATCAAGTGTTAAAAAGGTGCAACGACTACTAACAAGTTGTACAAAACAGATATTTAACCCAAAACATTAATACGGACTTGCGGAAGCGCTTAATGGTCATAAAGTGTGCGTATGCTCACTCCAAATTGCCAAGTCGCCTAAAGTGAGGATTTACCTACATTCACATAAACAAATAAGTTAGTATTTCATCACTAACATGATTAACTATTAATCCGACTATTCACTATCGCGGCCTTACATCTTTCAATTACATTACCAACCGTTAGACGGTTCATTACATGCTCGTCTCAATGTAGAGACTAGCATACCTTTCTTAACATACCCGCTAACGACGGGTACTAGTATAGTTATCATAACTTTCATTCGATTCATTCATAACGAACGAATATATTCTTTACTTACGATTATACTCCAACCCGATAAGACGGATCGAGTAAACTTTCATTCAAAACATAATTAACTTCCCATATCGGTTCGACTAGAAGGAACCGGATATGAAGCATTATCTTTCGTATCTTATTCCTTTCTCCACATCCGTTCATGACGGATCTAGCTCTACTTCCAACCATCTTATATTTCAACTTTCACGATTCCATCACAACAACATAATACCATAGAGATTGTTATACATATGTCAATATAATAGAAATAAGGTGTACACCAACGTACCTCGATCTTGTGTGCCTTCCGATTTCCTAATACTTGAACCTTCTTCCTTCACGCCTATAATAACACATTCATTCGTTCATTTAATACAACCAATCTCATTCCATTTTTTTCCAAATTTCACATTTTTATTCTTTCAAGCATTTCATCAAACACTTGGCGGGTTTCGCATTTTTGGGACATTTACTCAACTAACTAAAACATGTATTTAATCTAGTTCTTTTAATTATTCAACACTAATCAAGCAAACCTCATTCCATATCAATTCATCTAATGTTTAAGCATCATTAACAGAATTATTCATCAACGATTCACATGCATGACACTACAAATAATCCTAATTCACATCTCAATTTCATATAGTGGGTTTTCACTAGAATCTTTCAAATAACCTAGAATCAAACATGATTCTTGTTCTAGAAGGTAACCCTAACTCAGATTTCTCACATTTAGACACCGAATTCGAGATTGGGTTAAACCCCTCATTCTACAAATCATCAAGTTCAGAAAATTAAACTTACCACATCACTAATTAGGGTTAGATTTTCGAAAGGAGGGCTCATGCACTGAATTATCTTATGAATTTGGCTTCAATTCTTGATTTCTTGAAGTTAGGGTTTCACTCCCCTTTCCCTGCTCTCTTGCTCGATTGAACAGAACCCAAATGTGGGTGTTTGGTTTTAATTTTTGTTTATTAATTAAAACATTTAGTTTATTACTTACACATTGGACCCTCCCACTTAGAAAGAGTGTTCAACTTAGGCTTTCCCATAAACTAACTTATCATTTTTTGTCATATTTCATTACTATGTTAAATTATTTATTTATTTTCACTTATCATTATACTAAATAAGTTTTGCGGTGTTACAAGTCTACCCCCCTTAAAAGAGGTTTCGTCCCCGAAACCTTTCTCATTCCAACTAGACCAATTCTACTCTTACTTTTTCATCTATTCATTCACGATGCTTACTACAACCTAAAGGCATTCAGGACCTTGGCAAAAGTTTAATCTATGCACAAACATATTTGTACGCATTGTCCATCCGTTCTTAAATTAAGTGAATTACTTTCATAATCGCATATAAGTTAGAATCTGATCCAGAGCTCTTATTAGTGTCGTTATCACCTTATAATGCTAGTTCCTAGCATACATCACCACTAGCGGTTCGTTCATTGAAATTTATTTCAAATGTATACTATTGGTTGTACAAGCCTATGTTTACGGCTTGTTTCTATCTTTCTAACTCAGCATAACATATTCATAGATTTGCTAACAAAAGTAATTCGATTTATTTCATTCCACTCACGTATCATACACGATATAATTCATTATTGTAACCAACAGAAAACCCTATCATCCCATTACTAACGTTCTTCTAATTACTTTCTTATTCATATGAGGGCTTAGCATATCATTATACGCATACTATAAACATTTAATGACTTAGTAGTATTAAAACAAAGCTATCCTCTTCCTAATTACTTTTTCATGCTTACTATGAGCATAAAGCATCGTTCTACGGTTACTACTGTTACGTAAACTAATTACAACCTTGAATTTAGCCTCAAAATTTAATCCTTCGCAGCACTTTATTATTAGCTATTTGCATGAACTACTTATTATACTAACCTCGACTTTATTGCATAAATTTGTTATCCGCGTGCCGGATCGATCCACTTCCTTGTATGTACCTTCCGTATCAGAATTGGTCTCATTCATTCATAAAATATGCTCCCACTCGTGAGCCTCCTACCACTAGCTTTATTACTATCATCTCACTAAGAATTCCATCATATTTATCTATAAATAAATAGTTAGCACATAACCTTTCATAATTGCGTCCTACATGGCATTTGTTCGCCTATTGTCTCTTTCACAATTTTCTTACGTACATGCTAAAACATATCATACATTCCATTTCTTACATACTATCCCTTCATTTTATTGGTCATTTTGCCAACCTTCGCAGTTTGACCTTTCAAGGTCAGACTAACACCCTTAACTTAATGTGGTCGTATCGAGGTACACGTTCGTACTTTATACTTGCATACTTGCAAGGACTTCATTCACTTCGTTTGACTTTTCGGAAGTCTAATTTTAAATACCTTCTTACTTATGTGAATCAGTTATCCTATTTTGACACGTCATTCTCTAGTTGAGCCCTAAGCTCCTATTAAAATATAATCCTTTATACATACCTGGCGCGGGTCAAATCCCTTGATTAGTTATTCATACTTTGCGACGGTTAATACTTTCCAAACTGCGACATTGCATGCCCATACGTTATGCTCACCTATAAGCATAAAACTTGACAAATCGAACATTAAATACCGGGTTCAAATGGCGATCGCCATTTGACCCGTATGACTCATTTGAGTTTTGTTTTTAGTTTTTATTCTTATTTGTTTAATCCGTCTTCACTTACGAATTCGAACTTTTAATTTATTACCTTTCATCCTTACTGGTTTGATCCGTGCTTGCTTACGGATCCAACATTTCATTCCTTAGATGGTTGAATCCATTTCTCAGATTCGAACATTTTCATCCATACCTTTCATTCTTCTGTCGTATCATTTACCGTATTTGGTGTTAATTCACCTACGTTCTCTAACATATCTCTTACTAATGAGTATCCTACATTACACGTTGCATTTCTTACGTAATGTTTCCAAAATTTGTAAATAATTATTATTTACTGACTTCTACGATTTGACCTTTTAAAGTTAATCACACTTAGTACTTATTGTATATAAGTATTGTTGTACGTGTTGTACTTACTTTCAATTCGAACATATCACATAATGTCTTTAGCTAACATCTCAACTAATATTCTTTCCATACCTTTCATCAACATTACCAAGTTCTCATTTCCGCCTTAGAACTTCTCAACTAAAATTTATGACCGATTTACCCTTATAAGGAGGTCTTATCGGTTTAACATTATGCCAACAATTTCAACAAAACGTACCTTAACATTTCTCATTTATTTATATATTTCACTTTGATTTCGAATATTCAACACGTATACACCTTCATGTAGATAAATTCGAAGTGATTGCGAAACCACTTACCTTTAGTGTTCATGTTCATGCTTGCCTCATTGCTTCCTCTTACCCCGTTCGCCATCCATACTTGAATCAACCGACAAGATTTCCACCCTTACATATTATTACATTCGTAACATTATTAGCTTATGTGAGCATACATACTACGGTTCACTTTCTTTCTATTCATACGTTAATCGACTTTCGTTAGTAGAATTTCATATAAATGAGACATTCATTAATAGTTATCTCATTTCAATTCCATACAACTAAACTATCATCAAGCATAACACGTAAATCACCTAATACATAACACATTAACTCTTTACTTTAACATTTGTGTCTAATAGCCATTCCATGATATCCCTATATTGTTGACTTGTATAAAGTCAACTGTCTTACTCACACACTTTAAACTTTTGAACATGTAATCCTCTAAATACGTTAGGACATAATATTAATATTCTACACATTTCATACTCGTATTGTACGATATATACGATTTACGTAATCCTCAAACAATACACATATACATTCACTTTCACGTACTTTCACATGCTAATGCTTCATGATTCTACTAATAGCAAATATCATTCAAGTTAACTATATAACATAATTACAACATATCCTTTGCTAATAAGCTCGTATGATTCACATTTAGCACATATTCGCCTCTTACTCAAAACTAAGCAAATCGTATTCTTTTTACGCATCGAAGTACTTTAATCTATATTTACTCCATTCATTATTTATTATCATACGTGTTAAAATCAACCTCTTACATTCGTCATCATTTCTTGCCGCTACATTATCATTCACGTTGACATTGTCCGCCATTTACATAAAACATTCATTTCATTTATTAGATTTATTTTCATACTCTCCTTCATCATAGTTAACTCATTTTATCATACTACAATCAATTTTACATTTCATTATTAATATGTCGGTAAATATACATATTATTAATACATATCATCCCCCATTTTATATATTTCTGGTTACAAATTCGATTGAATTGACATTTAATTGTGTTTTATTTGAATATTGTAGTTTTGGAAAGCTTGTTGGTGATTCGTTGTGGAAAACTCAAGAAAAATATGAAGTTTGTAGAAATTTTGCCCAGACACAACTGTGTTGGTTATCTGAGTACAATGTCACAAGCTGTGTCAGCCTTGCCACACACCCTGATCTCAGCAACAAGCATCAATGGTCCACACAGCTGTGTCACTTAACGACACAACTGTGTGCGGCGCCAGATCTGATATAACCTAATGTTTAGCTCCCATTTCATTTGTCCAACTTTGGGGGGGGGGGGCGAACACACCAATTCTTACGAGTCATAAACTTTTCAATATATGATAGTTCATTAGCCCGTATTTACTTCATTCGCATTCTTACATATTAAGTTTTACTTTCTTTTAAACTTTCATCATTCCTTTGTGTCCCTCGACACACTACTTTCGACCTTTAAAATTTTTCTTTCTATCGAAACCACTAATTGTGGTTACATATATCATGTTAGGCCTTACATGGACCCTAAATAAACGTTGAAGTGGCTTTCGGAAAGTACTTTTGGCTAAAACATGAAAAACATCAAAAATCTGGCGGACCAGCTTTGCACAACCCGTCGGCGACGGGCCTCATAATGTGGCGTCGGCAACTTGTTTCCGTCGGCAGACAGATAGGGCGTCGGCCCTGGAGGGGGTGGCGTCGGCGACGGGTATCCGACCGTCGGCGACGGCCTGCCGTTTGCTAGTTCGCTGCTAATTTTAATTTAGGTATTTTAATTCTTTTTCGGGCCCGTTTCTAGCCGTACGGTCCCTAGAACTCATCATTTGGCCCTCCATACTTACCCCTTCACCTACATAACTTAACTTAACTTTACAAGCACATTACACATACTTGCGTTCACTAAAAACATAAATTGTTACCTCATTGGCGATCTTGGAGCGAGCACACTTTTGAACGAGCCGTCGGTTTGAGTTGAAGCATCACCTCATATGCTCGAATCCCTCAAACATTGGCTCTGATACCAACTTGTAAGGCCCGTATTTACATCTAATAGAAATGTCATCCAAAAGACGGAGAAACATAAACTTAAAAATGTCCAAACTTTTCGCAATTTAAAAGGTAAAGATACTAATATCATTAATGCATGACTTTAACAAAATTTGGGCATGACCCGTCCTTAAGACAAGCATATCCCTGTTCTAACCATCATCAAAACAACTAAGTCTACAACCCGTTCGACTAGACGCGACTAAAAACCATAACATCAAGTGTTAAAAGGTGCAACGACTACTAACAAGTTGTACAAAACAGATATTTAACCCAAAACATTAATACGGACTTGCGGAAGCGCTTAATGGTCATAAAGTGTGCGTATGCTCACTCCAAATTGCCAAGTCGCCTAAAGTGAGGATTTACCTACATTCACATAAACAAATAAGTTAGTATTTCATCACTAACATGATTAACTATTAATCCGACTATTCACTATCGCGGCCTTACATCTTTCAATTACATTACCAACCGTTAGACGGTTCATTACATGCTCGTCTCAATGTAGAGACTAGCATACCTTTCTTAACATACCCGCTAACGACGGGTACTAGTATAGTTATCATAACTTTCATTCGATTCATTCATAACGAACGAATATATTCTTTACTTACGATTATACTCCAACCCGATAAGACGGATCGAGTAAACTTTCATTCAAAACATAATTAACTTCCCATATCGGTTCGACTAGAAGGAACCGGATATGAAGCATTATCTTTCGTATCTTATTCCTTTCTCCACATCCGTTCATGACGGATCTAGCTCTACTTCCAACCATCTTATATTTCAACTTTCACGATTCCATCACAACAACATAATACCATAGAGATTGTTATACATATGTCAATATAATAGAAATAAGGTGTACACCAACGTACCTCGATCTTGTGTGCCTTCCGATTTCCTAATACTTGAACCTTCTTCCTTCACGCCTATAATAACACATTCATTCGTTCATTTAGTACAACCAATCTCATTCCATTTTTTTTTCCAAATTTCACATTTTTATTCTTTCAAGCATTTCATCAAACACTTGGCGGGTTTCGCATTTTTGGGACATTTACTCAACTAACTAAAACATGTATTTAATCTAGTTCTATTAATTATTCAACACTAATCAAGCAAACCTCATTCCATATCAATTCATCTAATGTTTAAGCATCATTAACAGAATTATTCATCAACGATTCACATGCATGACACTACAAATCATCCTAATTCACATCTCAATTTCATATAGTGGGTTTTCACTAGAATCTTTCAAATAACCTAGAATCAAACATGATTCTTGTTCTAGAAGGTAACCCTAACTCAGATTTCTCACATTTAGACACCGAATTCGAGATTGGGTTAAACCCCTCATTCTACAAATCATCAAGTTCAGAAAATTAAACTTACCACATCACTAATTAGGGTTAGATTTTCGAAAGGAGGGCTCATGCACTGAATTATCTTATGAATTTGGCTTCAATTCTTGATTTCTTGAAGTTAGGGTTTCACTCCCCTTTCCCTGCTCTCTTGCTCGATCGACCAGAACCCAAATGTGGGTGTTTGGTTTTAATTTTTGTTTATTAATTAAAACATTTAGTTTATTACTTACACATTGGACCCTCCCACTTAGAAAGAGTGTTCAACTTAGGCTTTCCGATAAACTAACTTATCATTTTTTGTCATATTTCATTACTATGTTAAATTATTTGTTTATTTTCACTTATCATTATACTAAACAAGTTTTGGGGTGTTACAATTGCGGTCTAGCAATTGTATTTGTTGAACTTCCTTTAATATATTCAGTTTAGATTTTGGATAATTTAACCAAATTAGATGAGTAAGTTTACCAATTTTTTCTTTATCAAATTCAAATTCGGCTTTAACAATGAAAACTGAAAATCGAATCTATAAACATCGCTACTAAACACTCTAGCACCTTTGTGAGTCATTTCCGTTCAAGACTGCCACCCCTAGCCTGATAGTTTGCTATTTTAATTAATAAATTTTATTTGGTAGTTACAAATTTTGATTTACAGGAATTGAATACATTCTTTGAAAATAATTTTTATTCAGGAAATTGTAAATATTATTTATTTACAATTGTAAATTTTGATTGCAGGAAGCTAGGGAATATATTGTAGTTATTTATTTAATAAACTCATTAGGGGTAAAATAGTAATTCTATAAGAGTATTTTTAATGAAATGGATAAATATGTAATATATGGAGTTTAGGAAGGTGAAATATGTAATTAAATTTAGAGATTGAGGAAATATGTTGTCACACCCCGACCGCGTAAAACAACAAATCGCGGCGGAAACATCGGGGCGTGTTGCAACAGAATTAATTGTTTCATAACCATGGCATGCATAGTTGTATTTTATTTATAAACAAAGGTGTTACATTGTTTCGAACAGGAAATTAAAGAGTTCAGAACATAATTAAACATAGTCTATCTTCTTTTAAAGTCTCTAAGGCACAGGTCCGCCCTAGTATCATGATCAACATCCTATGGAAAAGCACCTGAAAACACATGTGAAAATAGGTACGTCAGCATAAAAATGCCTGTGAGATACATAGGTTTGTGAAAATAGGATTCTTGACTTATGTTTAAGAAAAATGTTTAGTCATGAACCTTGTAATTTGCTTTGTCTTGTAAATCATTTGAAAACAATTAGATCAGATGATATGTATAAGTAAATGTCAGGTTAAATAAATAACCAGGTAAAAATGTGTTTGTATAAGATAAGTTGTTTGTAAATCAATGTCT
This sequence comes from Helianthus tuberosus, assembly GCA_030545235.1. Lineage (NCBI taxonomy): Eukaryota > Viridiplantae > Streptophyta > Magnoliopsida > Asterales > Asteraceae > Helianthus > Helianthus tuberosus. The sequence goes on along the minus strand of CM060450.1, from coordinate 141,311,363 downwards.
TGTGAAAAGTATGTTATTTGTATAAAATGTTCTATGTCTCAATATTGAAATGATTCAAATAACGTTACGACATGTAATACCATACAAACACTTATATATAGGAAGTACCAGCGGCGTATCCACCATGCTTGTATCATATTACACACGCATCGTTAACTTAATCACTTAATCAAACCAAACCAACCAATGTAAGAAGTCTATGTTTAAACCATTTGTCAAATGTATTGAATAATATGTCAAAGTGTTCATGTCAAGATGTAAATCATGTAGTATGTAAAACCAATGTCAAAAGTGTTTGTGTCAAATGTAAACCATGTCAAAATGTCTATGTCCAATATCCATGTCAAATGTCTATGTCAAATATCCATGTCAAATGTCTATGTCAAATATCCATGTCAAATGTCTATGTCAAATATCCATGTCAAATGTCTATGTCAAATATCCATGTCAAATGTCTATGTCAAAATGTCATGTATGGCAAGTGAAATGTCTCAACTAAACCATATGCACAAAAACAAAGTATTGAAGTAAAACTTGGTTTAAATCAAAGCTATGTTTTGTGTAAATGCATGCAACTATTTAATATGAACATTTATGCGGTATTGTAAAAATGCATACATCCAAGCCTGGCGACTGTGGTGATAAAACCCTTTAAACAAATTAAAGGTCTATCTGTCTAAATGTCAACGAATTCGGTCATTCCTTTCTGTCCCCTTACCCTGGGATGTCCGGAACGGGAGTTGTCAATTCCTATGGTACCACTACCTACTAACGAACGGCGTAGCTAATGTTAATGGATATATTGTCCCATGTAAACAAACCAAATGTCATAACAAAATGTGAGCATGTGAAAACAATGCACTAAGTATGTAATCAAATGAACATACATAGCGTGAAATGTCATGTAAAACGATGTACTAAGTAATGCACACAATGGGCATACCTAGCATGAAATGTCATGTAAAACGATGTACTAAGTAATGCACACAATGGGCACACCTAGCATGTAATGTCATGTAAAACGATGTACTAAGTAATGCACACAATGGGCATACCTAGCATGAAATGTAATGTAAAACAATGTACCAAGTAATGCACACAATGGGCACACCTAGCATAAGATGTAATGAAATCATGTACTATAATGTACTAACGAACATAGCAGTATATGATGTGAAAACTGGAAAGCAGGAAAGTAACAAGTAGGCACATGTGTTCCACCCCAAAACAGTTTGGAAAACAGTAAAAGAGGGGGGTTCTATGTACTCACCTGAGATTGCTCAGATGTATTGAGATAACCACCAAGCAATGCTAGAGATCACGGAATCAAACGGCACCTAATATAGGTAACTATGTTAATAAACCGGACCTAAATCGGAAGATCGGATAGAATGAGGTTTCGTAAACCAAACGAGTATAGGAACTCGTGTGATATGGTTTAACAAACCCTACATACTAAGACGAAACTTAACCTAAGTGCTTGTGACCCATTACGACCCGTTTGGAACGCCTAACATTTGTGACCACAAGGTATAACCTCGGAAGGTTACAACTATGGTCACCTAATGTGTTTGGTCGGATCCTAATGATCGACCAAATGGGTCGGGTTCGAAAGTATAAGCGATCGTTTAGATCGCTTACCTTACGACCCTATCTAAGCACTATACTAAAAGTGACGAGCTAAGCATGTTAGAACATGCTTAACTAAGTTTAGAAAACAGGTTTGGCATCAAAACAAACGGTTTTGATGCTCACGAGTAGTTTGGTTACAAAATACGCAAGAATACGTATTCTGCCCGAAACTACGGCTCGTCACTGAGCCTAGATAACGTGGTAATCAGTAGGTATAGTCACTAGGGACTATAACCATCGTGATCACGCTCACGTTATGAAGTTCAAACGAACTTCGCATCGACCATAAACTGGTCAATGCAGAAAGTCAAACATAGTTCGACTTTCGGGCTATAAAAGCGATAAAAGAACGAAGGAACACTTACAAAGGGTCCCCGCTAGTAAATCTTGATCGAGTAGCTCAGGTATGAAGTGATTTGCTTCAACTTAGAGCACTTTTAATCAGATTTGTGAGGAATGAGGTGAAAATGTGATGGGTATTTATAGGAAAAGTAGAGCCGTTAGGATCGTTTCTTGAATATCGTGCCACGATCCGAGCCGTACACTTGTCACAAAGTTGTGGTGGCTAAAAATGGACACCATAGGAGTTTAACAAGTGTCATTTGGCCTTTGGGAGGTGTTAAGGGCTGAACAAAAGAGTTTATGCATTTTTTTATATATATTTTTTTTCTATTTTTTTTTTATTATTTTAGCAGTTTTGCAGTTTTGGTTCCTGTGCGCGTATCGTCGTGTTTTGGCACTTCTAACACCCGTCAAGCCCATTTTTAAGCTTCACAAGGATGTTAAAGTATAGGAAACATGAAAAATGCTCAAAAATATCTCGGATGTCGGTTCGTTTGGTCGTACGATCGCGATGTTCGCTTAATTACGACGGTATGCGCATAAGCGCGAAAACGATCCAAATGACGCGACGAATGGATTTTTCTTATGCCAAACACTAAAATAAAATATTTTAGTGCTTACATAAATTTTTGGATGTCCGGATGTATTCAGAACGTAAGATATGCGCGAAAATGCAAACTTGTGCACTTTTTGACACTTTTAGTCCCTGAATGTCCCAAAAGTTTATTTTAGCACACCGAACCCCTCAAAGCCTATTTCTAAGCTATGTCAAGGATATTTAAGGTGTGTTTAACTTATGGTTATGTTCTGGAATGTTCGTTACAGTTCAAATTGACATACTTTCGCAGTTTGTCATATTTAGTCCCTGTAAGCAAATTAACTTGTTTTTGCCATACCAAAGCCTTCAAAACTTATTTCTAAGTTATGTAAAGGTTATTTAAGGTATGTTGAGTATATGTTGATGTTCTGGAGTATTTCTCGCATTAAACTGAGTACGTTTACGCACTAGTTTGCGTATAACTCTCCAGAAAGTGATGTAGAGTTTGAAATTGGATATAAGTCAAAACATGAGAAATGTAAAACATAACAAAACAAACATTGTGATCAAATAACATTATTTTATTGATAACAGAACTGTTCATAGTGATTACAAGCACAGTTGTTACATATGTAATAAAAATTTAGAGATTGGGGAAATATGTAATAAGGCTTCTTTAGGAAGGGGAAATATGTAATTAAATTTATGAGTTGGGGAAATATCTAATAAAGCTTCTTAGGAGGGGGAAATATGTAAAAATCCCTAAAATGAAAAAGGGATCGAGTATACTCACAGTTTTGCGTAGAGTTCCACGAAAACCGAGAGCGGGTTGTTGAAGGTTGGAACACCGAAGTCACCCTGAAATGGGTAAACAGAGGTGTAAGTATCCTGATGTGAAAGAGGTTCCGATCAGATTGTAAAATACGAGAAAAGTACGGAACAAAGGAGTAACAGAACCTTTCGTGCGAATGGGTGTTTCCTTTCGGGCGACTAGTCGGTTTTAAAACGCGTAAAACTTGATCGTAAACTGATTTGACATAAACAGTAGAGTAGTTGTTAAACTAATTGAAAACACAAAAGGAAAATGGCCAAACAACCAAGTGAGGACAACCCATGTGTGCCAACACGATATGGAAAAAGTGAACCAAGTGCCGGAGGCTGGACGTGGTTAACTCACTTTGTGACTAGCTGTAACACCCCGAAAACGGGTTTGGTAATCAAACCACGTTAATACTACAGGACGGGTAAAATACAGTTAGTGGTAAAACTTACCCGGTAAATTTTAGGATTTAAATAAATAAATCTAATATTTATTAAAAAGGATGAGAAATACTTTGAGAAAGCAAAGTATATAAAAGGCCCGAGATTTAACGGGACTTAAAATGGAACAGGTTATAACTCCCGGGACCCACCAAGTAACTAGGAATATTAACCTAGTTAGTTAGTATCTTGACATAATAGAACAAGTATAGTTAAAATACCCTTTAAATAACTTGTGTGAAGTAGAGGGACTAAAGTTGATAAACTAGAAACTAGTTTTAATTTAATAAAAATGCCAACACCAAAACACACACTCTAAGTGTGTGTTCTGGTCGATACAATCACAGGAGCCAAGAGCTCTCCTACTCAACCCTAAACTTCAAGAAATTCGTCAAATTGAAGGGGCAAATCAAGTCCAAAACGAAAATCGAGCATAGATTAATGATCCCCATTGCAAGGAGATCATAAGGTATGTAAAATTTGACAAAAATTCTCAACTTGAAATTCTCATGAATTTAGAGAACTTGAAATCTGATGATGCATGTATGAATTGTAGATGAAATAGGAACATTAAAATGTCTAGGAGTAAACCCTAGACAAGTACATGTTGAAATTTTGCTTGATTCTAGTGAAATCCATGGTCACCATTGTAGGTGACTAGTGGGTTATGTAGAACTTGATAAACACTAGGAAATTTGGGGTTGTTCTAGTGTAATTTGACATATGTGAAGTTATTTCAGAATTTTAAAGGCAAGTATTTGTGTTAAATAGTTTGATTTATGAAAATTCGGGTTATATGACAAGTTATGAGCTTGTTAATGAATTATATGAAATCATGCACATTAGGTGTTTGTTAAAATGCCTAAATGAGAAGTAAAGTGTTGGAATTCAAGTGAAACGCGTAATTGGCAAGCTTGACTAATTACATGAGACATGGGATAAAACGGGTTCTAATCATAATGTTGATTTGCCTTAATTGTGCATATCATATGATTAAAGGTAGTTGACTTTAGAAAGTCAAACTAACTAGTGATGAAGTCGAATAGTAGTTTCGACAAAGAAAATAAGTAAGGTGGAATAGTTGTGATTGTTAATGACTAATCTAACCACCTTGTAAATGTTGATAATAGTTGACGCTTAACGAGCTAGGTGAAAGCTTGAGGAAGGAAGCGGGTCAAACGAATCAAGAATGAAGGAAAAAGCATATTTCGGATGCAAGGTAAGTATAGCTTACACTAGTCTTATATTTTAGAATATTCTCTTATCGTATTAGTTACGAGTAAGATAAATACATAATTGAGGTATGATGTTCCGGCGTGTAAACGTACGGAACAAGATAGTCGAACATGACAAGAAACCATGTTGATGGTGTAAAAGGAGTTAAATCGGTAATTCGATCATTTTATGACAAATGGAAAATGAACTTTGGAATGGTTACCTTATAGGGTAAACCAAAACAAATAATAAGGGTAAAACGGTGAATTGGTCATGCGTCAACCATAACTATTGGTTTTAAAAGACACTTATGAAGTAAGCCTTAATAGGCCGAAAAGTGTTAAGAAATGAATTATAAGTAAAACGACCGCACGATGTAAATCGGAGCGAGTCATGTAATCGAGATGAAAACACATGTCATCTCGCCAATATAATCGGTCATTTAGACCAAACGGGTCAAAGGGTGAAGATACCACCTTTTGATAATAGCGACTAATGATTCTTGTCGAGTTATATGATTTCAGGAATAAATGTAGAAATGATATTTGCATCGCTATTATTTAGCGAATATTATAGCAAGGCATTAAAACAGGTCAATACATTGACCCGAGCTAGGTATGTGTAATAGAGTAATTATTCATTTAGAACGTAAGGTTCAATGAGTATTAAATGAAGTCTTAGATAGAGAATGGGTTACTTAAATGGGTAATCCGAATGTTTTAAAAGAGGGTCGTGGCGTTCGAAAAGCATAATGACTTTTCGAACAAGATCATAACTCAAAAGAAGAATTATGGTTCAAACATGCTCTCAAAAGACCTTGTCGTAATTGAAAGACTAAAAAGAACCAAAACGCCCTTGTTAGCTAATTCGAACAAACAACCTTTAAAGGTTGTTTGGAAACGAGTTTTATGATTAGATAAATACTTAGAATAAGTATAGAAGCTGAAAGAGGTATTATATTAGTCAAATGGCACTATTTGAGTTTTTGCCGTAAAATAATGATTCGAGAGGTAAAATTTGGTTTTTAAAGATCACCACATTAAACCCACCATAAATACAGTTGTGGTGGGATATTATAGGATAAGAAATGTGGTGATGGAATGCTAGAAGCAATCGAAAGCGATTTTAGGCTCGAAAGTGCTTAAATACCCTTAACGGGTCAAAATAGAGGTATTAGCGAAACGGGTTAAGAATGTGTAATAACCCATGATTTGAACCTTGTGCAATAGGAAATAATCATAATAATATGTTTACAAAAGAAACAAGGGCCACAAACAAGTTTGTTAGATGAAATCACGAACGGGTCAAAATTTGGTAAAAAGGGTAATAAGCCGAAGACTTAAAAGTCTTAAATTTTGTTAATCCGGACGTTGGATTTTAACTCCATATGATGGGGGATCAAATTACAAACACGTATGAAGAAACGGTAGGTCAAACGGACGAGCGGATTGAAAGATACGAAAGTTTTCGTGTCAATAAACGGCAAAATGGAAAGATTGAATGCAGGGACCACCGTAACTTACGGTGCCACCGTAAGTTACGGTGGGGTGGATTTTGTTACGGTGGATACCTACTGAAGTACGGTAGGAACACATTAAATCAGGGGCCACCGTAACTTACGGTGACCACCGTAAGTTACGGTGGAGGCCAGGTTGAAAATTTTGTTTTTAGATCAAGAGATTAACGTTGGGATTTTTTTTCCTTCCATTATCGTTACCGAACTCGTTTAGATACGTTTTAAACTCCGTATGACTAAAGCATTTCATGTTTATGAAATGTAGGTACTCTTTGGATGCCGGAAGACGATCAAGCTCAACGAAGAACCGAACACGATATAGATACATGCTTCTGCACATTGCATCGTCTTAATTTTTAAACGACGAATCTGATCACGTTATGTCGAATAACTTTTGATTTGCGAAAATTTTTAATAAATCCATATTTTTAAAGTATGTGTAGTCTTAACTACACATCTAATTGTTGGTATTGACATGTAAAACCGTTAAATAGAAATTAGGGTGTTACACTAGCAAACTGTTCAGGGTTCATCACTGATGAACTGATATAAAACAGAAGTGAAATCGAAAACGAAACAAGTGACAACAGTCCCTTTCGTGCAACTGGTGATTGTTACGATGAAAACGTATGTTAGTTCTGTCTGAAACAGATCAATACTTGGTGGAAATTAACCCTAATGCAAACCCTTAACTATGAAATGAGTTGAGGGTCTGATGAGTTCCAGATTCCTTCAAGATCGTATAGAAATTAGGATGAAATACATGAACAAGTTGTAAAATGTTTAAAGTTATAGATCTTGATCTTGAATCTCATATGGTGCTGCTCCAACTGAAGTTTTCCCAAGCAAACTAGTGGAAACCATCCCTGAGATGGGTTGAATCAAGAAAGTTTGCAAGAAAAGTTTAGGAATTAGAATCAAAATGCATGAATATGTTAAAGAAATGAAAGAGATGAAAGAAAACATACAAAAATGCTTCTGATCATAGAGAGGGAGTTCAGAGCATTCTGGAGAGTGTAAGGTGAAATGAGCAAGTACAAGAGTGGAGTTGTACACCTATTTATTGGTGTAGGGTGGAATTAGGGCAACAGACGAGTTCGGACGAGAGGGGATTTTGGGGCGACAGGCCCAGTCGTTCGAGATGTGTTCTCTCGTGCGAAAGGGCGTTTCCCTTTCTTTCGAGATTTAAGTTCGATTATGTTATGTGTTTTAACTGGTTTATGTGTAACGGACATAAATGTGTATTGTGTAATTATGAAACATGTATAATAGTGTTTAAAATGTTGACTGTGAGTATAAATATGCAAACATGTCTAACATAAATAACATGAATATGAATAAAATACTTGCGTTTTCATTATGATAAATTGTCTCGGATTACAAAATGAAACGAGATAGAATACGACATGAGTACAAGTGTCTAAAAATAGAATGTATAACAACACTACAAAAAAGAAGGGTATTTTGGACTGACAAATCAGCCTCCGATACTCCCGAATCAGTACCTAATGGTAATTGGGGACTGATTTCATCAGTCCCCAACTAGTTACGGATACCTAGTCCTAAATAGTGGTTTTAGTTACTAAAATTCAGTCCCCATTGCATAGCACCAACAGGAACTAACATTTAGTCTCCAATACATATAAATTTAGTCTTAAATATGTGCCCCAATACCACAACATTTCAGTCTCTGATACATCTTTTATGTGACTGAAAATCAGTCTATGATACTATGATATTTCAGTCCCCATCACATATCTTTAGGGATTAAAAATCAGTGCTTTAAACTTTCTATTTTGTCTCTAATATATTTGTTAAGTTTGTGATTTCACGTCAATTCAGTCCCTAGTAAGATGTTTTAGAGACTGGGAATTAGTCTCTAATATCGCGTCATTTCAGTCCTTGATGTGTTTATATTAGAGACTAAAAAATTATCTCAAATACTATGTTATTTTAGTCCTGGATATATTGTTATATGTTTAAAAATAGAATTTATATATTGTTAAATATTTAAACTTCTAACCACAATTCATTAAATATTACAAATTCACACAATATCAGAATCATATAAAAGATAAAAACCTCCTTATCCAACAAATAAAACAAATATACATATTACTCAAACGTAATAGATATTCAAATTAAAGTCTTTACAATAAAAACTCGTTACTTCTCTAAGTACAACTCATTTCTTTGTTTTCCCTTTCATTATCCGCCTTTTCAATTCCTTGAGAGCATTTTAAATTTCCTTCTCATGTTCCAACTCTGCTATACAAGTTTGAGTTTCGAGAAACTTTCAAATAAATCAAAAGAACAATGAAAAAAGGAAAACATATTTTAAAGAATGTACCTGTAACATGTCAAGTGAGCAATCAACAACCATGTTCAATATGCCTGCGAATAGTGGAATATTAACATTTCTACTTTTTTCCAGACCGGACACCCTTTAGATAAGGATCTGCAACAAAATGTTGACATGAAGTAAGAAAAATTAATTTTGAAACAACATTATTAAGCAAAACATATAATCAATAGTTAGAGCTACAATAATTAAACATAAAAATGGTATACATGTATAAAATCCAATAAAAGTTCATTGACCTTTAGGATTTTTGTTTTTCAAATGCAAGCCAAAGTCGATTAGAAATGAGTTCTGACTCAGTTCCTTTCAAAGAATGGCACACATTTGCTAAAGTATTTGTGATATATCCGCCTAAGTCCACTTTAGTTCTTGCATTCCCAACATCTCTGTCACAATACTCAATTTTGCTTAACTGGTTCAATGTTAATAAAGTTCCAATAACATGATTTCACCATCTCAACCACTGATATATAGTAAGAACCTAGAAAATTTACTTAAAGATGTCTTAATATATAGTAAGAACCTAGAAAATTTACTTAAAGATGATGCTTTGTTGTTATTTTTTAATGCCAACAGTAGTCAATCATCAACTAGTCTATCACATTTCCTTCATCGTGGCCACTCATTTATTCTGTTCATCTTCAAATGCAGGGTCGAGCTCGTTTTCAAAAGACCCTAAATGAGCTGGCGCTTAGCTCTGCATAGTCACTAGTTAAACTGGCATATGGTATATACGAAATTAACATTAAAAATCCATATTAATGCAAATAAAAGTGTAGAAAATGATACGTAAACCATATAAAGCTACAATACCAACATAAAATAACTTAGACCATACATGTCACATGAAGAGAATCATTAGTTTAAATACAATGAAACAAAACATCTAACGAAGCACAAGCATTAATTTAAATGCTAAGCGACATAACCAATTAAAATAAACAAAATTGGAAAAGTACAAATGTGCGAAGCGTTACACTTCAATCTTTGATCCCACCATTTTCAGATGATATCTAGCTTCTGAATCTATTCACGAGGGCAATACTCCTCCCGCATCAACTCCTTAAAGTCATCCCAAGTTGTAGCATTCGCCATATCGACCCCGAGCATTTGAACTTGGGCGTTCCACCAAGGCACCATCCTCCAGTGTGCCTGAAGCAAACTTCACCCTGTCCCCAGCCAGACAGTTACACATCACGAACGATGATTCAGCTTTCTCAAACCAACAAAGAAGTCCCACTGAAAGATTGTGGTTTGCAATCCATGAACGTCTTCAAAGTACAGACGGGCTGATTATTCTGATTCTGGTTCGCTTGTTGACCTAAAAGGTAAAAGAACGGACAACGCACGAATGAGGGTTCGAATACACAGATAACGAACAAGATTTATCTTGTTGTCAGTGTCGTACCAGCTTGTTGAGCGGCTAAAGCCTCAGCCACTCATGTGTTAATGAGTTCTATCAACTCCGCCTGAGTCATGACAATATTGCCACGTTCGCCGCTGCGGCCGCCACCGTGTCCACCACATCCACTCATGATTCTACATTCACAAGATACCAACATGAAAAAGATATGTAGCGCATATTATCTCCATATTCGGTACAAGTAAACAAGAAAAGTGGAAAGAGTCAAGATCAAAATTGAGTAGGAGTCAATTATCGCTATGGCTCGTGTGGATGGTTGAATCCCCAATTATGTCGGATAATGGGACAGGATCCTTTATATACGCTAGGTCTCACCAGGACTCACATGCACCCCAAATTATTATTACATGTGCACCCGTAATGATAATTTGATTTACATGTTTACCCCAGTTCCTCCTAACTTGTGTCAAAAGATCCTCCGGTTCAAGTGTCAAAGCGGGTGTTGTCAAAATGATAAAAGTCATAAAAGGTTAAGAAATAATGTCATCCTAACAATTCATCAACTTATAAATAGGTAGCACAGGTAATCATGCTATAATGATGTGTATGCAACTATATGCAATGCAATGTATATGTAGATGCTAGATGTATAGTGTATACGGTAATGAAAGACGAACCTTGCAATCTGGAGCATAGTTTCGGGACTGATTCGGTTATAGTCTGGTTTTACAAAAACCTTTTAAAACCTAGTTCACTATAACCAGTGGCTCTGATACCAAACTTTGACACCCCCAAAATACCACATGCTGATTTCCTTGCGAGGCGTGTGACGTACCAAGATCTAGCCACTAATCATGTCAAACTAATAGCAAATAGTATTAAACATAAACATCATATCCAACATGAATAGTGTATTTCAACAATAAATGTTTCAACAAGTATACGTTCAGCGGAAGCATTTGTGATTGTTTTAAACACTCAAAACAAAATTGTTTATAAAGCATAACATAACACTAATTGTTCATCAGGTAACACGCCCCATTACACTCCTCGCTCCTCAAATTGTGAGTTTCAATTCCTTGATATATCTAACGACGTGCAAGCATGTAGAAAAGTGTGTCAACATAAAGTTGGTGAGTTCACAGTTTTGTTTAACGTAAATCTTGTAAGTGTTTAGTTTAAAGACATGCCTAGAATAATAAACTCGATACCGAATGACTGTTATGTTTGTTGTGCCCCCATCAATGTCTATCAGCATTGATACAAATGTTTAAGGTCCTTAGTTCATGCCCGGCTCTCAGCACGGTGTGAGGTTTGTCAAACGTAATAGCGTTATCAACTAATATCATGTTGCCTCCCAGGCAACTAGCTCGGTAGTAAGTAGGGACTTTTGTGATAGAGTTTGAGTTTATTAACCAACAATGAATTTAAACTACAACATTTAAAAAGTATTCCTCCCAGCAATAATGGTTTGTCACCCCGGGATGCATGCTTGTGAAAGAATAGTGAATTCACCTTAGTTTGCACGGTATGTGTTACGTACTTCTACGCGTTAATTAAGTGTTAGCCCCGTTACTCGCGATCTAAGGTACAATATCTTGTAAGTGAGTATACGAGTAGGGTTTTGCAATACCCTAGTGTCCAAACAATCTAGTGTTTAGCATAATCAAGTTAACAAGTTAACATACAGTATAGTAACACACAGTAGGTTCTCTAGTTTGTGACAACAGTTGGAGACAGGTGTTATAATTTTGAGAAACACAGACACCACACATTATTCATAACTCGGATAATTATAATTTGCTTAACCTCAGATATGTTGTTGTCACACCCCCACCGCGTATAACATGCAACCGCGGCGGAAAACGTCGGGGAGTGTTGTAACAGAATTAATTGTTTCATAACCATGGCATTCAAAGTTGTATTTTATTTATAAACATAAGAGTTACATTGTCTTAAACAGGAAATAAAGAGTTCAGAACATAATTAAACTAAGTCTATCTTCATTTTATGTCTCTAAGGCACAGGTCCGCCCTAGTGTCACGATCATCATCCTACGGAAAAGCTCCTGAAAACACATGTGAAAATAGGTACGTCAGCATAAAAATGCCTGTGAGATACATAGGTTTTGTGAAAATAGGATTCATGACTTATAAGTTTAGGAAAAATTGTTTAATAACAGTCAGTCATGAACCTTGTAAGTTGTTTTGTTTTGTAAATCATTAAAAAGCAATGATATGTATAAATAAGAGAATAATGTAAGGTTAAATGAATAACCAAGTAAAAATGAGTTTGTATAAGATAAGTTGTTTTGTAAATCAATGACTTGTGAAAATAAGTTGTTTATGTAAAATGAAATATGTCAAATATTGAAATGATTTAAGTAACGCTACGACATGAAATATCATACAAACACTTATTTATAGGAAGTACCAGCGGCGTATCCACCATGCTTGTATTATATTACATTCGCCTCGTTACTCGAATCATTTACCCAAACCAACCATCAATGTAAATTGTTCATGTATAAATGAATTGTCATGTGTTAATGTGTAAACCATATTGAAATGTCTATGTCCAATGTAAACCACTAAATGTGTATATATCAATGTCAAAATGTTTATGTTAATGTAGATCATGTAATGTTTACCCAAACATATCATGTATGGTAAGTGAAATATATCAACTCAACCATATGTAAAATGCACGAAAACAAGGTATTGAAAGAAAACATGGTTTAAATCAAAGTTATGTTTTGTGTAACAAATGCATGCTAAACTGATATATAAACATCTTTGCGGTATTGTGAAAATGCATACATCCAAGCCTTGAGACTGTGGCGATAAACCCTTAAACAAATTAAAGGTTTATCTAAGTTATGTATATCGAATTCGGTCATTCCTTCCAATCCAAACAAACCCAGGATTTCAGGAACAGGAGTTGTCAATTCCTATGGTACCACTACCTACTAACGAACGGCGTGATCAATGTTAATGAATGTATTATTCCATGTTAAACAAACCAAATGTTATACCAAAATGTAAGCATGTGATGAAAACAACTGTACTAAGTATGCACACAATGGACATACATAGCATAAAATATAATGTGAAACAATGTACTAAGTAAGCACACAATGGGCATACATAGCATGAAATGTAATGTAATGTAAAACGATGTACTAGGTACGCACACAATGGGCATACATAGCATGAAATGTAATGAAATCATGTACTATAATGTACTAACGAACATAGCAGGTATATGATGTGAAAACAGGAAAGCATGAAAGTAACAAGTAGGCACATGTGTTTCACCCCAAAACAGTTTGGAAAACAGTAAAAGAGGGGTCTATGTACTCACTTGAGATTGCTCAGAAGTCCTAAGATAACCACCAAGCAATGCTAGAGATCTCGGAATCAAACGGCACCTAATATAGGTAACTATGTTAATAAACCGGACCTAAATCGGAGGATTTAGATAGAATGAGGGTTCGTAAGCCAAACGAGTATGGAGACTCGTATAATATGGTTTAACAAAGCCTACATACTAAATGAAACCTAACCTAAGTGCTTACGACCCATTACGACCCGTTTAGGAAGCTTATGCTACTTTAACGCGTCGTTCGCGTAAAACGCGTTTGGAACGCCTAACTAGTCCTATGACAAGTAAAATATGCCTTAACATGTCTAATATGGTTGTCAAATCAGTTTAGATGTCAAAAGTTATGTTACATATGTTTAAAACGAATTTTGGCATCAAAGGGGTATTTTGGTAATTTACCTAAGGCATATAAACTACCTATCATACAACTACTTAAGCGAAGCGACCATAAGGTATAACCTCGGAGGGTTATTCCCTATATACTATGGTCACCTAATGTGTTTGGTCGGATCCTAATGATCGACCAAATGGGTCGGGTTCGAAGGTATAAACGATTTATTAGATCGCTTACCCTTACGACCCTAGACAACGTGGTAATCAGTAGGCATAGTCCCAAGGGACTATAACCATCGTGATTACAATCACGTTGCGAAGTTCAAACGGACTTCGCATTGACCATAAACTGGTCAATGCAGAAAGTCAAACAAAGTTTGACTTTCAGACTCGAAAAGCAATAAAAGAACGAAGGAACACTTACAAAGGGTCCCCGAATGCTAATCTAGATCAAAATAGCTCAGGTATGAAACAAAGGTTTCAACTTAGAGCACATAAGATCAGATTCTTGTGAGGAAAAGTGAAGGGTGGAGGTGGGTATTTATAGTTTTCGGTTCACCGTTAGGATCATTTCTTGGAGAAGAGGGAATGATCACATCCCTACACTTGTTGCAATGTTGTGGTAACTGATTTTGGCCACCATAAGAGGTTAACATGTGGCACTTGACCTTTGGGAAGTGTTAGGGGATGTTAATCATGTGTTTAAATGACCTTTGCTGATCAGAAGGGGACTAGCGTGACGCTAGGGGGGCTAGGCGTCACGCTAGGGTCCCCCTGATCAGCAAACACTTTCAAATGTTCACCTTTCAGTCCCCGTTGCGTATTAAGGCCATTTCCGACATGTTTAAGGCTCGTTAAATCATTTTCAAGGCTCCACAAGGATGCCTAGACATTTTGGAAATGAAACATGCTCAAAAATATGCCGGATGTCAGTTCGTTTGGTCGTACGATCGCGATGTTCGCTTAATTACGACGGAATGCGCATAAGCGCGAAAAACGATCTAAATTGCGTGACGAATGGATTTCTCTTATGCAAAACACTAAAATAAAATATTTTAGTGCTTACATAAATTTTTGGATGTCCGGATGTATTCAGAACGTAAGTTATGCGCGAAAGTGCAAACTTGTGCACTTTTTGGCACTTTTAGTCCCTGAATGACCCAAAAGTTTATTTTAGCACACCGAACCCCTCAAAGCCTATTTATAAGCTATGTAAAGGATATTTATGGTATGTTTAACTTATGGTCATGTTCCGGAATGTTCGTTACAGTTTAAATTGGCATACTTTCGCAGTTTGTCAAATTTAGTCCCTGTAGACGAATTAACTTGTTTTTGCCATACCAAAGCCTTCAAAACTTATTTCTAAGTTATGTAAAGGTTATTTAAGGTATGTTAAGTATATTTTGATGTTCCGGAGTATTTGTCGCATTAAACTGATTTCGTTTACGCATCAGTTTGCGTATAACTCTCCAGAAAGCGATGTAGAGTTTGAAATTACATAAAAGTCAAAACATGAAAAATGTAAAACACAACCAAACAAACATTGGGATCAAATAACATTGTTTTATTGATAATTGAACTGTTCATAATGATTACAAGCACAGATGTTACAGTCTCCCCTACTTGTGGAAATTTCGTCCCGAAATTTATTTAGAGGAAACTCGTGGAAAAAGATGCGGATATTTCACCTTCATTTGATCTTCGCGTTCCCAAGTAAACTCGGGTCCACGTTTTGCTTCCCAGCGAACTTTGACCAAAGGAATGCGCTTGCGTTTAAGCCACTTGACTTCACGTTCCATGATTTCCACAGGCTTCTCAACAAATTTCAGTGTTTTACCAACACGAATTTCGTCAAGTGGTATGTGGAGGTTCTCATCAGCTAAACACCTCTTGAGATTGGACACGTGAAAGGTTGGATGAACATTTCCAAGTTCAGGAGGTAACTCAAGTCTGTAGGCTACCTTTCCGATTCTTTCGACGATCTTGAATGGTCCAACGTATCTAGGTGCAAGTTTTCCTTTCTTTCCAAATCTGATCACACCTTTCCAAGGTGAGACCTTAAGTAATACTCGATCACCGACTTGAAATTCCAAGGGTTTGCGTTTTGGGTCCGCGTAACTCTTTTGACGGCTTCTAGCTGTCTGAAGGTTATCACGAACTTTCTTAATCTTGTCAGTTGTCTCTAAAATGAGGGCAGGTCCAGTAAGTTGAGCCTCGCCGATCTCATTCCAGCAGACTGGTGAACGACATTTTCGACCATAGAGAGCCTCGAAAGGAGCCATTTTGATGCTGGTGTGATAACTGTTGTTGTAGGAGAATTCAATTAACGGAAGATGTGAATCCCAAGTACCACCAAAATCGATCACACAAGCTCTAAGCATATCCTCCAGAGTCTGGATTGTTCTTTCAGATTGACCATCCGTTTGCGGATGATAAGCTGTGCTCAGGTTAAGTTGGGTCCCCATAGCAGATTGCATGGTTCTCCAAAAATGAGAAGTGAAACGAGCATCTCTGTTAGAAATGATGTTCAAAGGAACACCATGTCGAGCTACAATTTCATCCACATAGATTTTTGCAAGTCTGTCAGCAGGAAAATCCTCACGGATTGGCAAGAAATGCACTGACTTAGTAAGACGATCAACAACTACCCAGATGGCATCATGACCTTTCTTTGTGCGTGGAAGTTTGGTAACAAGATCCATAGTAATGTTTTCCCATTTCCAAACCGGGATCTCTGGTTGCACCAATAAACCAGAAGGACGTTGATGTTCAGCCTTAACCTTAAGACATGTAAGGCATTTTGATACATATAAGGCAATGTCTTTCTTCATACCAGGCCACCAATACTGAATACAAAGATCCTTATACATCTTATCTGAGCCCGGATGAATAGATTAACGAGACTTATGGGCTTCATCCATAAGCAAGGTACGAAGATCATCCTGGCTTGGGACCCACAAACGGTCCATGAAGTAATATGATCCATTGTCCTTCAGTTCCAGATCAGGTGTTATGTGATAGGGAAATTCCGTATCCATCAAACCTTGTGAAACACAAGATTGTTGAGCCTGCGAAATGCGTGCTTGGATATCGGATCGAGCTTGTATAACAGATTGAACACGAACACAATGAAGCTTAGTACGTTCCTTACGACTCAATGCATCGGCTGCGACATTCGCCTTACCAGGATGGTAGCGAATTTCGCAGTCATAGTCGTTTAGAAGCTCAACCCAACGTCGTTGCCTCATGTTGAGTTCTTTCTGGTTGAAGATATGCTGAAGACTTTTGTGGTCCGTGAAAACCACACATTTTGTACCGTACAAATGGTGTCTCCAGATCTTAAGGGCGAAGACAACTGCACCCAACTCAAGATCATGAGTGGTGTAGTTCTTCTCATGTATCTTCAACTGCCTCGATACATATGCTATGACTTTGTTCCTTTGCATCAGGACACAGCCAAGACCCAATTTAGATGCATCGCAATAAACGACGAAATCATCATTGCCCTTAGGCAGAGTCAGAACAGGCGCGTCGCAAAGTTTTTGTTTCAAGTGTTGAAAAGCTTCATCTTGCTTGAATCCCCACTCAAAGGGCTTGTTCTTCTGAGTTAGAGCAGTTAGAGGAACTGCAATCTTTGAGAAGTTTTCTATGAAGCGGCGATAATAACCCGCTAGACCAAGAAAAGAACGAACTTCAGTAGGAGTAGTAGGCGTATCCCAATCCTTAATCGCACTGATCTTGGAGGGATCTACATGAATACCTTGTTCGTTGATAATGTGTCCCAAAAATTGAACTTCTTTAAGCCAAAATTCGCACTTGGAGAATTTGGCGAAAAGTTGCTCTTTCTTTAGGAGTTCCAAAGTAAGACGAAGATGTTGCTCGTGATCAGCTCGCGTCTTAGAAATCAAGATGTCGTCAATAAAAACAATGACGAACTGATCCAAATAAGGCTTGCAGACCCTATTCATTAAGTCCATGAAAACAGCAGGAGCATTAGTCAAACCGAATGGCATAACTGTGAACTCACAATGCCCATAACGAGTGCGGAACGCTGTCTTGGGAATATCTTCTTCATGCACCCGAAGTTGATGATATCCAGATCGCAGATTAATCTTCGAAAAATAAGAAGCGCCCTGTAACTGATCAAAGAGATCGTCTATGCGCGGTAGGGGATATCGATTTTTGATGGTAAGCTTGTTAAGCTCACGATAATCGATACACATCCTAAAGGATCCATCCTTCTTCTTGACAAAAAGAACGGGAGCACCCCAAGGTGAAAAGCTGGGCCGGATAAAGCCTTTGTCAGAGAGCTCCTGAAGCTGCTTAGACAACTCTTGCATCTCAGATGGTGCAAGACGATATGGAGCTCTGGCAATGGGATTTGCACCAGGTACGAGATCAATGCGGAACTCGACTTGGCGTGCTGGAGGTAGACCAGGTAACTCTTCAGGGAAAACTTCAGAATAATCCCGAACG
Source organism: Helianthus tuberosus (assembly GCA_030545235.1). Classification (NCBI taxonomy): domain Eukaryota; kingdom Viridiplantae; phylum Streptophyta; class Magnoliopsida; order Asterales; family Asteraceae; genus Helianthus; species Helianthus tuberosus. The sequence continues at coordinate 141,292,942 of CM060450.1, read as the reverse complement.
ACAGGAATATCTGAAATAGACTTACCCTTGCCTTTATCTGCTGTAACATGTGCTAAGAAAGCCACATAGTTCTTCCGCAGATATTTCCGAGCTTTAAAACAAGACATGAGCTTGAGGCCACCAGACGGTTTCTCACCTTGAACCTGTAGGATCTCGCCTGTCGAAAACGGCACACGAACAATCTTCTCAGAACAAACTATCTCTGCGCGATGCTTGGATAACCAATCCATACCCACAATGACGTCGAAGCTTCCAAGTTGCATTGGCGTGAGGTCGATAGGAAAAAGATGGCCGTTAAGGTTCAACTGGCAGTTGCGAAGAACAGAATCAAGAATAATGGGTTCACCACTAGCAACTTCTACTGTCAAAGGTTTACCTAGTTTCGTTCTAGACACGCGAAGCATTGGCTCAAAAGACAATGACACAAAACTCTTGTCGGCACCCGAATCAAAAAGAACAGATGCAGGCTGATTATTAATAAAGAACGTACCGTTCACCACATTATCGTCTGCCTGCGCCTCTTGGGCATTCATGTTGAAAGCTCGCCCTCGAGCCTGAGCCTGATTCTGGTTTGCATTCTGATTCTGGTTAGCTAGCCTTGGGCACCGGTTTCTGTAGTGGGTCAGATCCCCACAGTTATAACAAGCTCCTGGTGGGTAGTGTGGTCGTGCAGCTTGACCCTGTTGCTGAGCAGGAGGCTGAGCAGCTTGTTGAGCCGGGTTCTGAACTGCCCGATTCTGAGCAAACCGACAAACATCAACAAGATGACCTGACTTCCCACAGTTAGTACAGAAACGGCACTGATGTTGCGGCTGATGGTGACTGTTGCACCTATTGCACAAAGGTGCATTCCCTGAATAGGGCTTCTTCGCTGGAGGCGGTGCGGGTTGGTTGGGAGCTGTCTGGTTAGCTTGGGCAGTGACAGCATAGTTTTGGGAAGCCTTACGCTTCCTTGCCCTTTTCGATGAACCAGAATCCTTTCCATTCTTGTTTTGACCTTTCTTGTTATCTTCCTTGTCAGACGACTGTTTCTTGCCCTTGTCACCCTTCCTGTGCAATTTATTCTTCCGAATCTGCGACTCAGTCAATGTCACTGATAACTCGATCGCCTGACGGAGTGTGGCAGGGTTACTACCAGTAATGATGTCTTGCACTGAGTCAGGTAGGCCATCGATGTACCTTTCGATAGCCTTGTCGAGTGGGGTAACCATAGTCGGGCAAAGCAGACTCAACTCCTCAAACCTATCAGTATATGTCCTGTGCTCGCCACTGTCTTGTTTCAAGTCATCAAACTCTTTCTCCAACGCTCGCTGTTCATGACGAGGACAGAATTCCCTCATCATAAGGGCCCTGAGTTCAGGCCATGTCTGTGCTAGAGAAACTTCTGCACCTCGGTCTCTCATAACCCCATTCCACCATGTGAGAGCCCTCTTCTGAAACACACTCGAAGAAAACTCGACCTTGCGATTGTCAGGACACTGCACGTGGCGAAAAGTATTCTCAATGCTCTCGAACCATTGAAGAAGCCCAGTCGCTCCCTCAGAACCACTAAACTTGAGTGGTTTAGCCGAGTTAAAATCCTTGTATTTGCATGGAGCATTGTTGTTGTTGTTGGCTTGGTGCCATTGAGCAAAGAGATTTGGGAATTGAGCAGCCATCTGTTGCGCAATGATTTCTGCCAGTTCGGCAGTCGCTATCTGGTTTTCGCGTCGAGGAGGCATTCTAAAAGAGGAAAACATGAAAGGAAACGAGTGAGATGATTGGATGAAGAGAATGAGATGAAACAAAATTAACAAAAGAAAAGATGGTGGTCATTTGTCCGCATTACCAAGCAAACAAACAACACGCAGTGACTAATCAAAGTAAATGGATCAAAAATAATGTATCGCGAAGACATGCTCGCCTATAAGTGAACACTCATCCCAAGAATTCCCAGGTAAGCACAACTGGTCTCGCGTCTGATGAGATATATACGAAGTGCTTGCCTAGAGAGAAAACCCAGAATACAGGCATTCACTCTTCCAGTTTGCACGTGTTCACATTATTCAAAACCCAAAACCTTGACGAGATTTTTGAAAATTCAAAGGCATAAGGCCAAAAATTTAGTCAAACTGGAAGGGTTCAAAACCTTACAAAAGAGGGTTCAAAACCTTGTAATAAATCATTCAAAAACAGAAGATTGTTTTTCAAAAATCGTTTCGGAAAATTTGGTTTTTGTTTTGATAATCACCTAAGGATAGGTGATGTGCATGTTTTAAGATCTAAACACAAGATAACTTGTGTTAGGGTCCTAGAAAGGTTATAGTCTAGGTCAAAGCATTACAAATAACCTAATTCCCTATAACCATTGGCTCTGATACCAACTCTTCTGTCACACCCCGACCGCGTATAACATGCAACCGCGGCAGAAAACGTCGGGGAGTGTTGTACCAGAATTAATTATTTCATAACCATGGCATTCAAAGTTGTATTTTATTTATAAACATAAGAGTTACATTGTCTTAAACAGGAAATAAAGAGTTCAGAACATAATTAAACTAAGTCTATCTTCATTTTATGTCTCTAAGGCACAGGTCCGCCCTAGTGTCACGATCATCATCCTACGGAAAGGCTCCTGAAAACACATGTGAAAATAGGTACGTCAGCATAAAAATGCCTGTGAGATACATAGGTTTTGTGAAAATAGGATTCATGACTTATAAGTTTAGGAAAAATTGTTTAATAACAGTCAGTCATGAACCTTGTAAGTTGTTTTGTTTTGTAAATCATTAAAAAGCAATGATATGTATAAATAAGAGAATAATGTAAGGTTAAATGAATAACCAAGTAAAAATGAGTTTGTATAAGATAAGTTGTTTTGTAAATCAATGTCTTGTGAAAATAAGTTGTTTATGTAAAATGAAATATGTCTGATGTGTGCAAAACGAACTATAAAATATCAACTAAATTAGACTCTCTAAACTAGACACGAAAAGCTTTAAATTTATAACTAAGACTCTTTAAACCTAAACCACACAATCGGCAAGTGTACCGATCAATGTAGTATAACCTAGCAAGTCCGAGTATCGAACCCAAAGACTCTATGTATTACGTAAACTAGACTCTGACAAGACAATGACGGACGCGACTAACTTGTTTAATTGTTTTGGGGGGGGGGGTTACTGAAAACTAAAGAAATCTATATTAACTACTAAAATAATGAAATTAGAACTAAGACACGAACGAAGAACGAAGTTTGTATTCAGATGAGATTAAAGACTACCTAGACTCGAATCCAGTTTGAATGGGAATGGATTTCTAATGGTATTAAAGTTGTATGGAGCCGGGATCGTAAGATACTAAACCTTAAGGTATTTCAATGCTAAGACTTCCCGACCCTTCTCAGGAAGAAACCTAGGAAACCCTACAAGGCTGTTATGAACACCGACTGTTAGACTTCCTCTCAGTCCTCTAACGATTCTAAAAGTGCCCAAATATGACTATCTACCTCTCAGCGCGATAATCTAAGGCAATTCTAGGTTCTAACTTGGTTTACTAGACACAAATGCAATTAGGGAAATAAGATCGACTTCTCTCAAAACCTATCTTAGATATATATTACACTGCGACCTAATAACTAACTCGAGCCTCTCAGCGACAAGTTAAGCAGAACACTTGATTTTATTAAATTACCGATTATTACTTCTAAGGTTACTTATGCAATTTTCACCCTAAAGGATCAAAGGTTTATTATGTGATATAGACACTCACCAAAACCTAAAACCCTAGCCTGATTCTATTCCGTGATAAAGACCGTCACCAAGATTCAAGCGAAGCAATAAACAGTAGTAAAACAATCATCAAGCATGCATGTGCACCAAATCAGAAATCCTAAAACACTTTACTTTCAGAAATCAATCCATACGCAAACAATAAAAACCATTAAAAATCCAAACTTTAAATCAAACATTCATCTCGTCTAGGTAGTTTAAAGGTTTAGCCAAGCATGTCAATAAACGAAAACAAATCAAAGTTAATCAAACTAGAATTCATGGTAACAAGTTTCAAGAAAGAAATCACAAAACAAGGGATTGGGAAACCCGAGAAATCTTCGACTCTTTGTCCTGAACTTGATCCAATGATTCCGCGCCTTCAAGATCTTCGATTCAGCTTCCAGACGGCTCCAAAATCGCCTCTAATCTCAATTAGTTCGTCCTCCTCCGTTTGTGATGATTTTCTTGGCTTTTTATATCAAACCCTAGCTGCCTTCCACACATTCGCGATTCTCCTACCCGTCGCGTAGCGCGACGGGTCTTTACTTCAGGCTCGCGCTACGCTAGGCCTTCAAAGGTCAACAAAGTCAGATCTACCTCAGTCGCGTAGCGCGACTGATCATACTTTCACCTTAGCGCTACGCGACAGCTGTTTTTTCACAGAATGTATGTTCCGATTTTCAGCTCTAACATCCAAAAATTCCCAAAAATTATTCTAACTCTTTTCACTTCATTCCAAGACATACACTTTCAGCATCAAGCTCGTTTTCCTTCACTTTCCAACCAATTATCGTATAAAGACCTGGAAAACGCAACATAGATCAATAGTACGCAATTCTAAACTAAACTAAACTATAAATAATGATAAAACGTACAAACTATACATGATATAAGTATGTATTTTGCAATACATCAAACATCCCCACACTTACCCTTTTTTCGTCCCCGAAAAAGAATTGTGCAACGGAATCAGAGATAATTCATTACTTGGATCAAAAATTATTTATATTTTATTAAAACCAAGACTTGCGTTAGCTGCGATTGCGAATATACTGATCCTCTTAAACCCGAATCTAATCCTAAGCCCTTATTATGTGAATTTAATTTAAGTGCGGTCAATCCACCTAGGGTCTCACACTAGAATCTACGATCCATCTACTCCCACCTCAAGCTTATAGGACTAAAAGAACGATCACTGGATCAATTCCTAACCGTTTTATATCAAAACTACGAGAGTAAACAATCAACTCTTTTTTTTTTTTTTCATTTTTTTTCTATTTCTTGCTTTTTTCCTTTTTTTTTTCGAATTCGTGAGACTAGACGATGCTTTCCCTTAACCCAGCGGTATTCCGACTGTAGAGTCGCTATCCCCAATCACAGATTACATAGGTCTCGATACTTTTATTCGGCAAATCGATTTCACACATCCCAGAGGCAAACCGGCTGTAGAGTCGCTATCCCCAACTCGGAATACGTAGGCCTGTGTTACTTTCATTTAGTTTCTAGCTCACTTTATTCTATTTTTTTTTCTATTTTTTTTTCTCGCATGATCACAAACTCTAACAGTTTTAACTTATAACGGTGCCCCTTATACTATTATCGGCAGTTTTGATTTCCCATATTTCCCAGGCGAGAACCCACTAGCGGACCGACAATTTAAGGTATTTTAGATCAAAGGGACTTAAAACCAAACCCGGGCCTATCCACATATCCCTAACTAGACGCAAGCTCGATTTATTATCATCTCATATTATTATTATTCAATCCAAGCAATAAAACACCCTTTTCTATCATTTTCCGTTTAATTGCAAACTTCTTTTTTTATTCGAAAGACATTTTCTGATTTTTCAAAAAAAAAAAAAATTCAAATTTTTTAATTTTTTTTTTTTTTTTTTTTGTGTTTTTTCAATAAAAGACTCAAATATTTACAAGTATCCCATCCCCACACTTAGAGATTGCATTGTCCCTAATGCAAGAACGAAAATACGACTCAACAACTACCTACGAATAGAAACTGCAAACGAAAATAAATAAAAAAAATTACAACAACAACAAAAAGGGAAACGACTTAGCTGGTTAGGACAAAAGTCAGTGCCAGCCGTACGAATCTTGCATCCCCCGAACGATCGTATAGCATTCCATTCGCGATCGTTGACTAGTCTGCTTGGGTTTATCAATATAGCAAGTCCAAAATCACCCGAATGGCAATTGAGTACGGGTGGTACAATCCAAACCTGCATAATCAAAACAAAACAAAACCCAACGCAGTACCAACTCTAAAAACGAAAAGACTCAAAAACTACTACTTAGACTCATGGTACAAAATAAAAAAACTCTCAAAATACAAACTCTACAAACTATTATCAACTTCTCACAAACTTACGGAGGATCATGGAAGCGCAACTCACCCTCCAACATCGCTCTCACCTTACGGGCTGTAGCACTATCATTCCTAAAACTGCCCGCATCGCTCACAACTCTCTCATACTCTCTCAACTCATCATCTGGTGGTTTGAATCTAAAAGTATCATCTCTATACTTATCCCCCACACTGAGCCTTGCTCAATGTCTCAAACCTAGACTCTAAACTCACCACCCTCTCTTCTAATTCTACCAACTTCCTATCCGGAGGATCCCCACACTTAAATCCTAGCACATTCTCTAGACCCGGATCACTCATCACCTTCTTCTTACCTGTCTCATCCTTCTCACATTCCCCCACTAACGAAATTGCTTCCACTTTACCACTCGAACCTCTCGAATTCATGACGTTAAACACAACCGCTTCCTCGCCCGCTCTAAGTGTGATAGTGCCTAAAGAGACATCTATTAAAGCTTTAGCGGTGTTTAAAAATGGGCGACCTAAAATTAGCGGTATGTTTTCATCGGCTTCCATGTCGAGTACGACAAAGTCTACCGGAAAAACAAACTTGTCTACTTTAACTAGCAAATTCTCAACTACACCCCTAGGGTACTTAACGGACCGATCGGCTAAAGATAGTGTCATTCGGGTAGGTGCAAGCTCTCCTAGGTCTAGCTTCTCATAAAGAGAAAAGGGCATCAAATTGATACTAGCTCCTAAGTCGGCTAACGCTCGAGTGTTGGTATTACTACCGAATAGACACGGAATAGTGAAAATACCCGGATCAGTAAGCTTTTCGGGAAGCTGATTTGAAACAACGGCCGAACACCCTCCATGCAATGGCACATTCGACAACTCCCCTAATTTCTCCTTATTCCTAAGAAGGTCCTTCAAGAATTTTGCATACTTAGGCATGGACTGGAGTGCCTCTACAAACGGAAGATTAATCTTCAATTGCTTGAAGATATCTAAGAATTGTCCGTATTCCTTTGAATATTTTTGATTCTTAAGACGTGAAGGAAACGGAGCATACGCATGGTTTACATAAGGTGACGGCCTAACAACTACGGGAGGTTTCTCAACTCTCTTCTCACTCGAAGACTCACCGGGCTGTGCGGTACTCGCTGGGCCTAGCCTCTTTTGCACCTTGCCGGGAGCCTCCATCTCTATCACTTCATCTATCACATCACCATCCTCATCCACCTCTCTTTCCTCTACAACTCTCGGGTCTCCTACGGTCTTACCACTACGAGTAGTAATGGCATTTACTTGGGCATTAGGGTTTTGTTGGGTGTTACCCGCAAATTTACCGGGTAATCTCTCTTCTAACTTCTTAGCAATATCACCTACAACCCTAGAAAGGTCCTGGACCGCAGCTTGTTGATTCCTAAGCATGAGATCATGTTCACTAAGTTTCTTTTGGGTGCTTTGATCCCTAGCAACTAGCTGGCTCATCATAGCCTCCATTCTTTCCATGCTACCCCCTACATCGAAACTTGAACTTTGACCTATTTGACCTTGACTACTCGACCCACCATTCTGAACCTGCCCATTCGAACTTCCATTAAAAAGTGAACCTAGACCCCTATTTGGATTTTGAGCTATTTGCAAACTAGGAGGTCCACTTGAGCGAAAATTGCCATTATTATTAAAATTATTATTATTATTAGACCGCCAACCCGAACCTACATTATTATTACCAGACCCACCAGACTGATTTCTACCAAAACCTCCTCCTACGAAACCAACTTGCTCCTCACCGACTAACAAAGGACACGCACTAGTACCGTGACCGCCTCGACACAACTCGCACTTATCTATCTTAGCCTGAATTTCCTTAAGTTGCCTATCCATATTTTCCAAAACAGAGGCCAAACTAGCATCCATAGTGACATGGTTCACCCCTTGAGAGAGTGTGCTAGTAGTGGTATTAGAATTACCACTTTGATACCTCTGATCGGATCGTGATTGTGACTGAGACTGTGCAAACGCCTCAAATCGCTCTAGACACTCAGGAACAGTAAGAATACCCATCATATGCCCCCCTGCATTTGTATCAAACCTATCTCTAGTCTCTTGGGTAAGTCCATTGTAAAATTTCTCACATAAGGCCCAATCGGAAAGACCATGCTGGGAGCAACGAGCACAAAGGGTTTGAAACCTTTCCCAAGCAAGGTAGTAAGGCTCGTCGGGCCCCATGCGGAAGGAGTGAATCTCGTCTCTAAGCCGTGAAGCCTTGGCGGGCGGGAAATACTTGTTCAGAAAAGCTTGACGGAGCCCCGCCCAGGTGGTAAAAGTACCGGTTGGTTGTGAGTCCAACCAAGTAGCCGCACGGCCGGCTAATGAGAATGGGAACAGCTGTAAGTATGTGGCATCGTTGGGTGCACCGCTAAGGCTAAAGGTGGCTAACATCCTAGAGAAACGGTTAATGTGGGCCGGGGCGTCCTCATCGTCTCGGCCATGGAATTGGATACTATTGGTGATGGCCTGCATGGCATAAGACGGAATTTGCCATGAATTTTCATTCACTATGGGTGGGACGGTGATGGGTGAAGCTAGGCCGGTGAAATTCTGAGTGGCCTGCTGATGGACGGTTTGCCTAGGGTTTGCCATTTGTTCTAAGTTTTCTAGGTTACTAGAAGTACTAGAAGTAGGGCTACCGGGTGGTGAATCCTTAGGTGAATGGTTAGGCGAAGGTGGTGGTGTGGGTGGTGGGGTGAAATCGAACTCGGGGAAACGAGATGAAGATGTAGAAGTAACCTGAGATGATGACTGCTTGACTGGTGGTGGTGGTCCGTGCGAGCGCAGATGTGGCATCCACTGCTAGCAAAAACCTGAACACAAGAAAAGCAAACACTAGTTACCGAGACACAAGAAAAGACAAAGACTCAACAAAACAAAGAAAACACGTAGCACATATATATCAATTAGGTCTATCAAAGCTAATAAACGCAATCGCCAAGAGTCCCCGGCAACGGCGCCAAAAACTTGATGTGTGCAAAACGAACTATAAAATATCAACTAAATTAGACTCTCTAAACTAGACACGAAAAGCTTTAAATTTATAACTAAGACTCTTTAAACCTAAACCACACAATCGGCAAGTGTACCGATCAATGTAGTATAACCTAGCAAGTCCGAGTATCGAACCCAAAGACTCTATGTATTACGTAAACTAGACTCTGACAAGACAATGACGGACGCGACTAACTTGTTTAATTGTTTTGGGGGGGGGGGTTACTGAAAACTAAAGAAATCTATATTAACTACTAAAATAATGAAATTAGAACTAAGACACGAACGAAGAACGAAGTTTGTATTCAGATGAGATTAAAGACTACCTAGACTCGAATCCAGTTTGAATGGGAATGGATTTCTAATGGTATTAAAGTTGTATGGAGCCGGGATCGTAAGATACTAAACCTTAAGGTATTTCAATGCTAAGACTTCCCGACCCTTCTCAGGAAGAAACCTAGGAAACCCTACAAGGCTGTTATGAACACTGACTGTTAGACTTCCTCTCAGTCCTCTAACGATTCTAAAAGTGCCCTAATATGACTATCTACCTCTCAGCGCGATAATCTAAGGCAATTCTAGGTTCTAACTTGGTTTACTAGACACAAATGCAATTAGGGAAATAAGATCGACTTCTCTCAAAACCTATCTTAGATATATATTACACTGCGACCTAATAACTAACTCGAGCCTCTCAGCGACAAATTAAGCAGAACACTTGATTTTATTAAATTACCGATTATTACTTCTAAGGTTACTTATGCAATTTTCACCCTAAAGGATCAAAGGTTTATTATGTGATATAGACACTCACCAAAACCTAAAACCCTAGCCTGATTCTATTCCGTGATAAAGACCGTCACCAAGATTCAAGCGAAGCAATAAACAGTAGTAAAACAATCATCAAGCATGCATGTGCACCAAATCAGAAATCCTAAAACACTTTACTTTCAGAAATCAATCCATACGCAAACAATAAAAACCATTAAAAATCCAAACTTTAAATCAAACATTCATCTCGTCTAGGTAGTTTAAAGGTTTAGCCAAGCATGTCAATAAACGAAAACAAATCAAAGTTAATCAAACTAGAATTCATGGTAACAAGTTTCAAGAAAGAAATCACAAAACAAGGGATTGGGAAACCCGAGAAATCTTCGACTCTTTGTCCTGAACTTGATCCAATGATTCCGCGCCTTCAAGATCTTCGATTCAGCTTCCAGACGGCTCCAAAATCGCCTCTAATCTCAATTAGTTCGTCCTCCTCCGTTTGTGATGATTTTCTTGGCTTTTTATATCAAACCCTAGCTGCCTTCCACACATTCGCGATTCTCCTACCCGTCGCGTAGCGCGACGGGTCTTTACTTCAGGCTCGCGCTACGCTAGGCCTTCAAAGGTCAACAAAGTCAGATCTACCTCAGTCGCGTAGCGCGACTGATCATACTTTCACCTTAGCGCTACGCGACAGCTGTTTTTTCACAGAATGTATGTTCCGATTTTCAGCTCTAACATCCAATAATTCCCAAAAATTATTCTAACTCTTTTCACTTCATTCCAAGACATACACTTTCAGCATCAAGCTCGTTTTCCTTCACTTTCCAACCAATTATCGTATAAAGACCTGGAAAACGCAATATAGATCAATAGTACGCAATTCTAAACTAAACTAAACTATAAATAATGATAAAACGTACAAACTATACATGATATAAGTATGTATTTTGCAATACATCAATATTGAAATGATTTAAGTAACGCTACGACATGAAATATCATACAAACACTTATTTATAGGAAGTACCAGCGGCGTATGCACCATGCTTGTATTATATTACATTCGCCTCGTTACTCGAATCATTTACCCAAACCAACCATCAATGTAAATTTTTCATGTATAAATGAATTGTCATGTGTTAATGTGTAAACCATATTGAAATGTCTATGTCCAATGTAAACCACTAAATGTGTATATATCAATGTCAAAATGTTTATGTTAATGTAGATCATGTAAAGTTTACCCAAACATATCATGTATGGTAAGTTAAATATATCAACTCAACCATATGTAAAATGCACGAAAACAAGGTATTGAAATAAAACATGGTTTAAATCAAAGTTATGTTTTGTGTAACAAATGCATGCTAAACTGATATAAACATCTATGCGGTATTGTGAAAATGCATACATCCAAGCCTTGAGACTGTGGCGATAAACCATTAAACAAATTAAAGGTTTATCTAAGTTATGTATATCGAATTCGGTATTCCTTCCAATCCAAACAAACACAGGATTTCAGGAACGGGAGTTGTCAATTCCTATGGTACCACAACCTACTAACGAACGGCGTGATCAATGTTAATGAATGTATTATTCCATGTTAAACAAACCAAATGTTATACCAAAATGTAAGCATGTGATGAAAACAACTGTACTAAGTATGCACACAATGGACATACATAGCATAAAATGTAATGTGAAACAATGTACTAAGTACGCACACAATGGGCATACATAGCATGAAATGTAATGTAATGTAAAACGATGTACTAGGTACGCACACAATGGGCATACATAGCATGAAATGTAATGAAATCATGTACTATAATGTACTAACGAACATAGCAGGTATATGATGTGAAAACAGGAAAGCATGAAAGTAACAAGTAGGCACATGTATTTCACCCCAAAACAGTTTGGAAAACAGTAAAAGAGGGGTCTATGTACTCACTTGAGATTTCTCAGAAGTCCTAAGATAACCACCAAGCAATGCTAGAGATCTCGGAATCAAACGGTACCTAATATAGGTAACTATGTTAATAAACCGGACCTAAATCGGAGGATTTAGATAGAATGAGGGTTCGTAAACCAAACGAGTATGGAGACTCGTATAATATGGTTTAACAAAGCCTACATACTAAATGAAACCTAACCTAAGTGCTTACGACCCATTACGACCCGTTTAGGAAGCTTATGCTACTTTAACGCGTCGTTCGCGTAAAACGCGTTTGGAACGCCTAACTAGTCCTATGACAAGTAAAATATGCCTTAACATGTCTAATATGGTTGTCAAATCAGTTTAGATGTCAAAAGTTATGTTACATATGTTTAAAACGAATTTTGGCATCAAAGGGGTATTTTGGTAATTTACCTAAGGCATATAAACTACCTATCATACAACTACTTAAACGAAGCGACCATAAGGTATAACCTCGGAGGGTTATTCCCTATATACTATGGTCACCTAATGTGTTTGGTCGGATCCTAATGATCGACCAAATGGGTCGGGTTCGAAGGTATAAGCGATTTATTAGATCGCTTACCCTTACGACCCTAGACAACGTGGTAATCAGTAGGCATAGTCCCAAGGGACTATAACCATCGTGATTACAATCACGTTGCGAAGTTCAAACGAACTTCGCATTGACCATAAACTGGTCAATGCAGAAAGTCAAACAACTCGAAAAGCAATAAAAGAACGAAGGAACACTTACAAAGGGTCCCCGAATGCTAATCTAGATCAAAATAGCTCAAGTATGAAACGAAGGTTTCAACTTAGAGCACATAAGATCAGATTCTTGTGAGGAAAAGTGAAGAGTGGAGGTGGGTATTTATAGTTTTCGGTTCACCATTAGGATCATTTCTTGGAGAAGAGGGAATGATCACATCCCTACACTTGTTGCAATGTTGTGGTAACTGATTTTGGCCACCATAAGAGGTTAACATGTGGCACTTGACCTTTGGGAAGTGTTAGGGGATGTTAATCATGTGTTTAAATGACCTTTGCTGATCAGAAGGGGCCTAGCGTGACGCTAGGGGGGCTAGGCGTCACGCTAGGGTCCCCCTGATCAGCAAACACTTTCAAATGTTCACCTTTCAGTCCCCGTTGCGTATTAAGGCCATTTCCGACATGTTTAAGGCTCGTTAAATCATTTTCAAGGCTCCACAAGGATGCCTAAACATTGTGGACATGAAACATGCTCAAAAATATGCCGGATGTCAGTTCGTTTGGTCGTACGATCGCGATGTTCGCTTAATTACGACGGAATGCGCATAAGCGCGAAAAACGATCTAAATTGTGTGACGAATGGATTTCTCTTATGCCAAACACTAAAATAAAATATTTTAGTGCTTACATAAATTTTTGGATGTCGGATGTATTCAGAACGTAAGTTATGCGCGAAAGTGCAAACTTGTGCACTTTTTGGCACTTTTAGTCCCTGAATGACCCAAAAGTTTATTTTAGCACACCGAACCCCTCAAAGCCTATTTCTAAGCTATGTAAAGGATATTTATGGTATGTTTAACTTATGGTCATGTTCTGGAATGTTCGTTACAGTTTAAATTGGCATACTTTCGCAGTTTGTCAAATTTAGTCCCTGTAGACGAATTAACTTGTTTTTGCCATACCAAAGCCTTCAAAACTTATTTCTAAGTTATGTAAAGGTTATTTAAGGTATGTTAAGTATATGTTGATGTTCCGGAGTATTTGTCGCATTAAACTGATTTCGTTTACGCATCAGTTTGCGTATAACTCTCCAGAAAGCGATGTAGAGTTTGAAATTACATAAAAGTCAAAACATGAAAAATGTAAAACACAACCAAACAAACATTGGGATCAAATAACATTGTTTTATTGATAATTGAACTGTTCACAATGATTACAAGCACAGATGTTACAGTTGTATTACTAGAAAATCCGGAGCATAAACTTGAACAACCATTCTATACACTCATAACTTCGGACAAGCATGATCCCTTAGAAATTCAGACCATATATAAACATTATCTACATAACCTCGGACACTTGAGTCCTTTATATAAACATCCATGTATACCCCCCCCCCCTCTATATTTATGAAACCGGACTCACATAGAGCACCACATATGTTCGAACCATATGAATAAGTGGAGTCCCTAAGTAAACTCGGACCCCCTAGATCCCCTCATAAATTCGAAAACATGAAGGCAAGTCCGGACTCCCCATTTTTTTGTGAAACCTGGACCCCATTAACCCACACAAACCCGACCTACTAACATTCTAACTCGGCTCAACATTTTCAATAACTCGAAACAGTTCATTACGGAAACTCGAAATTTCCATGTTCACGTTAAAAACCCGGAACTATTATTATTATACTCAGATAACATGTAAAGCAAATTTCAGAATTTATATATATGTGTCTGGAATTTAATGTGTAAGCCCACAAGAAAACTCGGGAAAACATCTTTCTTTTTATAAATTTGGACAATAATAACAAAACTCGAACCATGTGGTACTTGTTTAAAAGCTCGGAATACCCTTAACATAGCCGGACCATTATACTATGCTTAATAAAGTCGGACTACACTATTTACACATAAACTCGGATATCCTGGCAAACCCGGATTCATCCTTGTTTCGTTCACAAATTCGAAAACATTATATTATATAAACAAATCTAGACCTCTTTCGTTATACAAATAAATTCGGAACTCACAAATCCGGACGACTTTCTGACTCCACAAAGTCGGACCATGGTTATTCCCAGCCTACCAACGCACATTAGCACAGAAATTACAGTTTCTCCAATGTAACAGTTATGATTTTTACAATCAAACCATAATCAACAATGATCAGCAATGTATCGAATGAAAACAACGAATTGGCAGTTCTATCCTATGAATAACATCCCTAGTATTTGACAAACAACACACATTCATTCGTAACACAATGCACATTCAATCAGACGTGATCAATTACACATATAAATTTTTTTTGGAGAACCAGGGTTTTGCATGAAATCAAAAGAATAGAATAGCAACATGTAACATAAACATTTACCTCAGATTAAATCTAGATGGATTGAAGATCAAATATTGATGATTTGAGATTTGTCTTGTGTAGCCAAAATGATTAGAGGATGGCTAGAGAACTATGGTATGATTGAAATTGAGATTATGGGAAGTTTTAGGGTTACAGTATTAGAGTTTCACTAATTACTCTAAACACTCTCAGCTAATCAACTTTCCCACAAAGCACATATCATCTTGTGATTTACAATCAAAGCATATAATTCACGTATTTATCATGCAACGCGTAAGTTTTGTATAAACCGTCCGTTTATAATTATTATTCAAGTTAGTCACCAACGTTCGAGAATTCACTCATGTGTGTTATGGTAAATCC
This sequence comes from Helianthus tuberosus, assembly GCA_030545235.1. Lineage (NCBI taxonomy): Eukaryota > Viridiplantae > Streptophyta > Magnoliopsida > Asterales > Asteraceae > Helianthus > Helianthus tuberosus. Next base: position 141,277,650 of record CM060450.1, on the reverse strand, counting down.
CCGAATTACCATAGTAGACTCATTTAACTAACCCTAGTTAAATGCAGTGCTATGAATGTATGTCTAAGTTAAGTGTGGTTAGTTTAAAGTATTAACCAGAAATTGCGGGTTGTCACAGATTTAAAGCAGAAGGATCGAGTGTGTTAGGATTCCAACCCAGATACTGCACAACAATATGCATTAACATGGATAGCTCCTCGTCTGACAATCGTGTCCTTGTTACCCCATGGTAAGATCTAGTTAATGAAGCATCAAGAGGTTGTTGATCCTAAACACCATTTTTCCTATCATTGATTACTATCTTTTATTTTCCTCTTGAGCCATTTATTTTCTTTCCTTTTTATTTTTATTTGTTCTTTTAAAAACTCAACTTTTGAACTTGACTAGTCGTTAACAACGACTCGGTACTAAAACTCGTGTATCCTTCGACGACCTGGTATCTTACCATCACTGTATTACGCCAGCGATGGGTGCATTTTCCCAATATGAGTTGTAGTGTGACAGTATTATATCGTGTTTTTATAAATAATAAAACTTTAACTAGTGTATAAAATAACCTAAAAATATCGTTTTATAGCCACACTGACACACGTCATGATCGCGTTTGGTGTATCGATTAGCGAATTCACATCTAATCATTCATGCGGTTGAATCACGTGTTCACTATTGAATCATTATCAAGGTGACATCACCAGTTTTTCTCATTCTTGTATAAATAAATTGCTCTATGTTAGAACAATCTATCACTCCACACAATTCACTGAGAATACAATTCTTAGTGAGAGAAAGAGGCTAAGAGCTTTTGGTGAGGGGGAGTCATACTAGTTGCACTTTGTAATTCCAATTGATTAGAATTTGTGATGACTTCATTCTTATCATTGTATGGTTTTGTGTAAATTGATCTATATACTTCCACTGCTAAACTAACTTATTGTTCGATAATTTGCAAAACAAAAAATACACACAAGCACCACTCAGATACTAACAATGTTCTTCTTTATCTAAGTTGACAACCTTTGATTGATGGTAGGATGGAGTAGAAGTGGACTAGAAACACATGGTTTCTTTCTTGGATGTTGTTGATGTCCCTTGTGTTGGTGGTGTGTTGGTGGAAGTGTGGGGTTGATGCTTAGATGGAATTTGGGGGGGGGGGGGGGTCTATCAATAGTGCCCAAAATTGATAGGTTGCCATCTTATGGATGGTTGTGTCACAGCTTGTTGTCCCTCTGCATTCTTGTACTCTGGTCACGAGTGGTGGGCACAGGTGTGCGTTAATAGATCCTGTCAGGATGGGCGTGCTTCGGCTGGAGTTTTGAATATGAGGCTATCTCTATGGAGCATGGGTGTGCATCGTCATGCATGGTCTGGCTGGCAATATTTGGTGATTTTATTGTATTGTTTTCTATTTTCAACTTATTTATTGCCAAATGCCGCTTCAAGTTCACAAAAGGAAGCAATTAAGTATCTAATAGTGTGAAAATGCACCCAAAAACGTCAAATATGGGAATAAATATGTACAAAAAACATGTATAAAATATGGCACATCAATCATCATTATTTATCTTTACAAAAAAGGAAAGGAGGATACACTACATCATTATTTATCTTTACAAAAAGGAAAGGAGGATACACTACATGTTCTATACCCATAGTGGATACATCATTTTACATATATTAAGATGCGAATCATTAACCACGAACACGCGTACTAGTAGTTACATGGGGATCGATACACAAAACAATAGTGTAATATATTCTTTGATCGTGTTTTCTGGAAAGGTGAACTCGTCCTTATACTTGTAAAACACATCAACTATTCGTGAAAGATTAACAAGTGGAACAAGTATTCCCATTGGGACCTCCCTTGGCTTTAGGCATCCCTCATTTATATCTTTCCATCTATTTTCAACAACGTTTTTTATCGCCTCCATGGCTACATCTTCCGACACCCCAAAAGTCTTCATATATGCATCTACACCTGTAACTGATGGAGCTCTTGCACGCTCAAACTTCGTATATTCATGAAAGTAACATATTATATTAGATACCACTATATGTATGTTATGGTAATTGGTAAAATCATTGTCATACTAAAGTTGCAGTATAAGTAGTCTGAATTTAGTACCGTAAAAGTCACGACATCATCTTGGAGTCTAGCAATGAACTTTCCAGCTATCAACATCTTTGGTTGACTTTCGTACCAAGCAATTGCTTCTTGTGTGACAATCTTGCCCATACCGCTCAACGCTGACTTAGAAATAGTATCACATCCACAAGTAATTAACCCAATCTTCATATACTCTTCAAATGATGGCACCTCTCCACTATGCCTCCATTCAGCCTCATGAAGGTAGGCTGTAGCCATTTCTTGAAACTAGATTCATAATAGAAATGAACGAAATATAATAATATAAATATAATTTGTATACACTGTTTATGAGTAAGAATTAATTTATAGTAAAGCATACAGCTTTTTTTGAAGCTTCAATGAGATTTGTTGTTCCTTGTTGAGGTATCTGTTTGTTCCATTCAGCATACTCATTCAATATAAATTTATAGAATGGTTTAATATATTCTGGAAGTTGCGACATAGCAGTAATGTCCCACCTAAAAAGATTAAAATATGTTGAAGTGTTAAGGATATATGGTTTAAAATTGTGAGATATACACAAAATAACACATCAACTTGATGCAAAAGCATAATAACGAATACCTATTTATTGCGTGTGTTAGAACTCGGAGCTCTTCAATCGTAGCATATGCATCATATGTGTCATCTAACACCACAAGAAGCAGTAAAACCAGGGGCGGATCCAGTATACAAACACCGGGTTCCCAGGAACCCAGTGTTTTCGGAAAAAAATGTTTTTTTGTAGTGTAAATCTTGTATGATTTGGAAAAAAACGTTTTTTTGTAGTGTAAACCTTGTATGATTTGGAAAAAGGAACCCAGTGATTTCTCCGGCTGGATCCGCCACTGAGTAAAACTTTTGTTGTTATGATTCGCGCTTGAGAGTAATAAGGCTCCAAGAATAATGTCAATGCCCATACATAGAACTCAGGCACTCTATCTCTTACATAAGATGTTTTCACTTGCAATTCCAAGTCCTTCCACCACCTAAATCAAAAGATTAAAGAATCTGTACTTTCATAGTGGGTCAAAGTTCAAAAGTATGAATTTAGAAGTTATTTATTTTTTTTTTTAAATTGAAGAGAACTACAAAATATGTATGATCAACGGCTTTGTATTTAATATAACTGATAGGATCTCTCTTACAAATGTATAGATGTAACATGATGCAATATAACTAAAAGATCTAGCAAACTAATCGGATAAGAACAACTAAATGGATATAGATAACTACTCTGACATAAAAAACGTGACAAGAACTGTAACATATAATATATATATATATATATATATATATATATATATATATATATATATATATATATATATATATATATATATACACACACACATAGTGTTAGCATCAAATATAAACAACTTTTGATGTGCGAATGATACGAACGAATAACTAGATTAATTGTGTTTGAACTAAAGTAATTATTATTACGCTACAGTTTTGCAGTAGTTTAATAGTGATTGCTCTTGTTCAAGCATACCTACTCTAGTTACTCATACCATTCGCACATTCACCTCTACTTGTACCGAATCCCCCACACACATATATGCGTGTGTGTGAGAGGTTAATCCCAATCATTCACTCATGCACTCATCTTTAATAGCTAATGGGTTAAATGTAATTAGTCAAAAGTATATGTTTATTTCTTAAGTAAATTGTATAATGTATGTGTGTATAGATTACATACGCTCTCTTTTTTTTTTTTTTACTTTGAAAAGAGTTTCTCATGTGTTCTATTAACTCAACCTAGTTCTTAAAGTATATATTCCCTATGTGTGTATATATATACACACACATAGAGGGAGATTCTTTGATGAAACCAAAAAAATGGAGAATCGAAAACCATGAACTGTAAATGTAAAAACTCATAAAAACTAATTTTAAAATGTAAAAAGTTCATTTTTACATAATTGTTTTCCGAGAATTCACATATAAACATATCTGAATCAATTATACATATATTAAAATTTGAATTTTACTAAAAAGGAAACTCATTTCTTTATGTTTATATTTTTTTCATAAGGGCTTCTACATGTGTTTGTATGCAAAAGCTCTACTAAAGCCCACAGTTCCCATTGTTTTTTTTTTTTTTTTTTTTTTTTTTTTTTTGTGGTTTCTCTGTAGCCGATGAGAACTACCTTGTGTTGCGAAAACTTGAGAATTTCGATGGGAAATCCTACCTCCTTTGCAAATTTTTTAACCAATTTTTCCACAAACGTAGATGAACATCTAACTAAGAGATTTGTCAAAAAAATAGCCTAGAGTTCATTTACGCCAGGTTTTTGATCACTTACACTAATGTAAATAAAATTTTAAAAAAGGTAGGAAAAAATATTTTGCGTAGGTTACTATCATGTAAATTGTTGTTACACTAAGGTAAATTTTCGTAAATCGTTTTTTTTCCTTTTTCAAAAAGTTACTTGATTTTAAAATACTTTGGTGAATTTTTTTTAAACGTTTTTTCATGGACCTCTCGGAACTCAGGCGAGTTCTTATTTTAACCCTTCCCTATACACATAAGGGTTATATCAAGAGACAACAGACTAAAAACTTGCAAACTGAGAAAACTACTATAAACCAACCAAGTATTACTTTATTTTTTAATTCCGTTTAATTAAACCAATACTTCTCTTAAGCGCGCGAAACTTACTTTGAAACAGTTTGAAGTTCTCCTTTTTGTAGGAGTTGCAAGTAGTTGAAGTGTAGTTTTGCAAGAGTTAGTAGTGAATCATATCCGGAAATTTCTTCTTCAAAATGAGACAAAAACTTCCTTGCTTCAACCATTGGATGCCCTCGATGAAGGGTGCTCTCCAACGCATGTTTCACTTGCGTCGCAAGAGTACCTTCGAGTGTTTTTTCTAGGGATTTGAGTTTAGTTTTTGTGAATGCAAAGGCTTCATCTAAAATAGATTCTCCTTTTATTCTTAATTGGGCACTTTCATAGAAACTTAGCATGCCCCTCACATCTGTACTAACGTCTTCATTGAATTCACCAGAACTAGAATCCTTGAACTTGTTGAATACATCTGCATGCATAACCACAAAAATTTTTACTTCTAGGTGGTTTAGCAAAATTATAAGCATTTCTAGAAGGTTTTAAACTTGTTTTGGTTCTAGGGAGTATGCTGTGAATATATCGTGTTGTTTATTTAGAAGAAGCGAAAACATTTCCAAAAATATAACTTGTCACTTTGCTAAACCACCCGCCTAGAAAAAAAAAATTGCATAACCACCATCTAGTGAGAGATCGAGATAAAGCATAGTTACATATATAATTTTAGCAATGAGTGACTAATGAATGACTTACCACAAGAGAATCTGTATCCAAAGATTCTAAAGACTTGAAAGTGAATAGATATTGTAAAAAGATCTGCTCCGCGGTAAGCTTGGAAGTCAAGCTGGTTGAAAATCTTACAAAGTTGGCCATCAATATCTTCGGAGAAAAGATATGTCAAACCAAGACGACACACATAATAAATCAAACTCAATTTCTCGTTTGAATCAATTGCAGTATTTAATATCAATCTTCTAAGTTGTTCTGTCGGTTGCTTCATAGCTTTAACATATGCTTCCACTTGCTAGAAAATGAAACAACATATGGTTAATTTTAATGTAAGGAGAATATTAACATACCAATACAACAACGTTAATTGTCCAATTGTGTGTGATCAATTGATACGACCTCTTACCGAATTATCAAGAGAGAAAGATAGGAAGCGATCACCCCAAATCGAAGGAGGAAAGTTGGCCAAAGGACGTGCCGGCTCTATGGTATTAACTTCAGTTGCGGCCATTTGTGGAATGTGTAAGGAATCTACAATATTTATTGGAATTTTTCAAAATTCAAACTATAAAATATACCCTTCTAAAGAATCTCCAGCAAATGCAAACCTTACAAAAACAAGCCGATCAAATTTGTTCAACCTATTTTCAAGGGCGAGGCTTTTTTTTTTAAGTTTTATACCAATTACTGTGCTTTTAGACTAAAGCAATTAGAACTATCAACTAAGCATCCCAACAGGTAGCTTTTAATTAGACAAGATCATAAACAGAATACCAACGAACACAATGGGTTATGTGTAAACGCTATGAGACCATGCGAAGTAGTGGCGTGGAGGCCTCAACCACGCCGCTACACCACCCCGTGTTCGACGTTGTTGATGGCGTAGGGGAGGGGGCGGCACATTCGACCGGTGTGGTGGAGTTGATGATTATGATGTGGATGAGTGTGGTTGGTTGGGGGTTATAGCCATTGGGACCCCAACGGTAATATTAAAAATATTAAATTTAAAAAGTAAATTAACTCTCTATTTAAATCCAACCAATTCCACTAAACAAATAACATACTTCGGGTGCGGACTATCACGAAGGTTTATCCGACATAAATGAACAAATTAGTACGTTCAATAGCATCCAGCAACAAAGGAACGCCCAAAAAGATAAGGTTATCGAACTTTTTGAACGAAAAGTAAATATGAAAAATGAGAAAGAGTTGGTGAAAGAAAGGCGAGCGGATATGAAAATCCTCGTCATGAAAACCGATCACCTTGGCGACGAAAAAAAAGGAATGTACGAGAAATACAAATTAAAAAGAAATTAAGACAAAATATCGTACTTAGTTTGGCTTTTTTTATGTGGGTAAGGTTCATGCGAGAACCACTTTTATTGCGAGAACCAATGTGAACACAACCTAAAATAGCTAAAAAACATAACCCCCACCCCCCCCCCCCCCCTCCCAAAAAAAAAACCTACCCCCCAAGCTAAAATGCTAAAAACTAAACCCTCAAAAAACCTAAAAAAATCTAAATTTTTTTTTTAATATTTTTTATGTTAAAATCGCTACTTTTAGTAGCAAAAAAAAATTTTTTTTTTAATTATTTTTTTTTGCTACTAAAAGTAGCGATTTTAACATAAAAAATATTAAAAAAAAATTTGTGTGTTTTTTTAGCTATTTTTAGGCATTTTTGGTTGTGTTCACATTGGTTCTCGCGGTTCTCGCAATAAGGGGTGGTTCCTAACGGATCTTTGTCCTTTTTTATGTTTATTAGTTTCGTTTTTTTAAGATTATGTAACGTTTTTCTTTAAGTTTGTGTAATGTTTTTTTATTAATGTTATTTCAATGTTTTTTTTTAATTTAATAGATTTGTTTTAATTTTAAATATAAAATAGATTACAAAAACTTATGACATGTGTCACACCATGCCTCATCCCACCCTGCGTATTTTGGTGTCATGCGACCCTTCTGAGTTCTAACTAGGGCAGATTGCAAAATCATTTTCCTACTTTAATTCAACTTGAAATCAGTCCATGAGTTGGATAATTAGGTTACTTTTGGTTGACAAAAAAGATGTTTCTGGTTAAAACTTCCACTCAGTGGATTATGATTTCTATCAAAGTTTAATGACATGTAATAATAATAAATGTCTAGCACACATACATGAATCCCTACTTAAATACCTCAGATCTAAACTACCCCAAGTTCCTAAAGCTTTCTAACACATCTAAGCATGCATCAGTATCAACCAAGACGAGAGAGAAAAACCTGAAGCCCGGTTGAAGGAGGTTCGAAACGGACGAGGTGGAAGATTAGGTAAGGTGGTGCAACGAACAGTGGGAAACATGATGGTGGTAGACATTGTCGCCATTGTTGGTGGCTGGCTGCAATATAAATTTCTCATCCACACCCACACTTGCCTATATATATATGGTAATAATGAGCATGCATGCTTTGTCAGAGTATCTTTCACACCTGGCTTCTAAGACCATGTAGTGGTAACACCTTATAATGCCCCCACCATGGGGCATTATTCGACATGTGGCGTCCTAGTCAGCAAGGGGGCATTATAGAAAAAGTGGCGTAGTTGGGCATTATGCCAATAACCCACATTCAATCATTTCACAATCATTTCACAATTATTTTTTTTTAATTTAAAACATAAAAAAACTTCATTAATTTAAAAATAAAATTACATTACTTGAAATAAAAATAAAAAAAAAATTGAAAAAAAAAACAGAAAATAAAAAAAAACAGAAAAAAAAACAGAAAAAAAACAGAAAATTAAAAAAACAGAAAATAAAAAAAAAACAGAAAAAATAAAGTTAAAAAAATAACATGATCTAGAGTCCATATTTTTCTCGAATTTTTTGTCGACGCATTTGCGCAAGGATCAACGCGTCGCCTTGGAGGTGGTCGATCGATTTGGACAAAAACTCAATGTCCTTTTCCATTTGCCTCGCCTCTTGCATCTCATTAAACTTTTTGGTTTCGGACACTCGTTCTTGCATAATCTCCCCACGTTTGTAGCCGAGGTCGCGAATGTCTTGGAGACGACGGTTCATCTCCTCGAAATCTCCCTTTAACTCGAGATCGGAAGACGACTCGACCGTTTTTTTCCCGGTTCCCTTTCTTCTACCGGTGGGTCGGACCAACTCTTCTTGAATTCCCTCGTCAACGTCCACCGCCTCATTTAAATCAACATTGCGGGCATCCGATGTCGGAGTTGACGGGTCAACGGAGGATGATGTTTTTGACCTTTTAGCCCGACGTCTACTACTAGACGTCATTGGATTAACTACCGCCCACTTTGGGAGAGAAAGTGGGTTTTTTTTATAAAAATTAGAAGAAAGTGGGAGAGAAGGTGGGTTTTTTATAAAAAAAAAGGTGTGAATGTGGGGTATATATTTATAGTGGGAATATTTTAAATTAAAAAAAATAATAATAAACAATGTTACCGTTGTCAAACGGTCAAGAATGGGACCCATCTCTTTTTTAAGCGTTATAATTAAAACGCCGGAGGGATTTTTTTTCAAAAATCACGCCCCAAAACGCCCCATGTAATGGGGGTTTAGGCGTTATACGGCGTTATTTTGCAATTTTTTTAAAAAAAAAACGCCCCACTACGGGCGGTCTAAATAAAATAAAATTTTGTTTACCTCAAATCTTAACAATTACATGTTTTACTATAACTCTAAATAATACGTTTTTACTCCAAATCTAAATAATAAGTTTCCAAATAATAATCATAATATATATATAGGGAGAAGATCATGCGATAACCACCTCTTATTGCGAGAACCGCGAGAACCAATGTGAACACAACCAAAAATGCATAAAAATAGTTAAAAATCACACAAATTTTTTTTTTTAATATTTTTTATATAAAAATCGCAACTTTTCGAAGCCAAAAAAAAAAATTAAAATTTTTTTTTTCCACTAAAAGTAGCGATTTGAGCATAAAGATATTAAAAAAAAATTTAGATTTTGTTTTGATTTTTTTAGGTTTTTTGGGGGTTTAGTTTTTAGTATTTTAGCTTGGGGGGGGGGGGGGGTAGGGGGTTTAGGTTTTTGGGGGGTGGGGGAGAGGGGTTTAGGTTTTTTTTTTTGGGGGGGGGGGGGTTAGGTTTTTTTTAGGTTTTTTGGGGGGTTTTAGTTTTTAGCATTTAGCTTGGGGGGGGGGGGGGTGGGGGGGTTTAGGTTTTTAGGGGGGGTTAGGTTTTTTTAGCTATTTTAAGTTGTGTTCACATCGGTTCTCGCAATAAGGGTGGTTCTCGCATGATCTCCTCCCTATATATATATATAGGAGACGGCTAGAATGAGAACCATCTCCAGTTGTAAGAACCGCGAGAACCACTTTCTAGCCGTTAGATCAAGTAGATGGATGGATGAGATTAAAAGTATTTAAAAATAATATTAAGTAATTTTTGTCTTATTATGTCTTTAATATTTTATTCTTAAAGGGTATTCAAGTAAAATTGTCTTTTTTGTCTTTTTATATATATTAATTTTAAATTACCTTTTTTGTCCTGTTTTATTAATTACTTTTTTGACTTAATTATTTTTTATTTATAAACAGATTTTTTTGTTAAACAAAATTTTTGAAATCAAATTTTTATTATAATTGTTTTTAAGATTTGTTTAAAAAAACGTTTTGAAGAGCCGTTTTTTTTTTAAGCCCGGCTTTTTCAGGCGTCGTTTTTTTAAACACGCCGTCATTTACGTTAAAAGCTTTACGTTTTGCGTTACGCGCCGTCATTTACGTTAAAAAACTTTACGTTTTGCGTTAAAAAATTACGTTTTCCGTTTTTTCGCCCGGTTTTTTCACGCATCGTTTTTTAACGGGTCGTTTTTGCACGCATCGTTTTTTTACGGGGTCGTTTTTGAACGCGACGTTTTTTCAAAGCGTCGTTTTTTACACGTTTTTTTAACGCGTCGTTTTTTACAAGTTTTTTTACACGTCGTTTTAACGCGCCGTTTTTTTAACTTTATACGTTTTACGTTATACTTTTAATACTTTTTACTTTTTAAGTTTTATGTTTAACTTTTTACGTTTTACGGTTTACGTTAAAAAAATTAACATTTTACGTTAAAAATTTTACGTTTTACGTTTTACGTAAAACTTTTTACGTTTTACGTTTTTTACGTTAAAATTTTTACATTTTACGTTTTACGTAAAACTTTTAACGTTTAACGTCTTACGCTTTACGTTTTTACAATAAAAAGTTTACGGTTTACGTTAAAAAAGTTTACGGTTAACGTAAAAAAAAGTTTACGGTTTAACTTTTTTTTTACAAAAACTTTTTTACACAAAAATGAACGCACTCAGAAATCGCAAACTCGGGAGGTGTCTCAGATATATCGTTATCATCATCGACTAGGGGGGAAAACTAAAAAAACAACAACATCAAAACAAAGTGTATCTCGAAAAAAAAAAACGGGTTAAAAAAAACGAAGTTTTGGCTCGGATTTCACGATAATCAGAGGCTGCAAAGTGGGGTTGCGGGTTCAATAACCTACCCTCCACCATCTTTGTCGCGCCATCGTCAGTTTTTTTTTTTTTGCATCATCACAGCCGATTCAATAAGGCACCATATTCAACCGATTTAAACTTTCAAAAGGAACAAGAACATCAATCAAACATATTCAAACAGTTTCAAAAAAAACTCAACAGATTCAACAGAATCAACCCCGAGATTGAACAGATTCAACAGAATCAAACCCAGATTCAACAAACATAAAAACCCAGATTCAACAGATTCAACAGCAACAAAAACAGAGATTCAACAGCAACAAAAACCCAGATTCAACAGAGATTCAACAGCAACAAAAACCCAGATTCAACACCAATAAAAACCCAAATTCAACAAAATTCAAACAAAACATGAACATGAACATCATTCAAACAAAAACCCAGCAAAAGGAACATGAACATCATTCAAACCCAGATTCAACAGATTCAAACCCACAAGATTCAAACAGATTCAACAGAATCAAACCCACAAGACAAACCCACCAGATTCAAACCCAGATTCAAAAACATAACATCAAAAACAAACCATGAACATCATCGTAAAACAAACCATCAACAAAAAAACTTACCAAACCCACCGGTGTCCCCACAAACCACCACCGCCTTCCGAAATCGGCACTCCACCACCGTCATCGAGCACCCCCCACCACCGACATTGGCACTCCACCACCGCCGGAGATAACAACACAGGTCATCAACGTCAAACCACCGCCGGAGATAACAACACGTGTCCCATCTTTCACCGTCAAACCACCACCATCTAACCCTAAACTCCAAATCGGAGCTCAATACCCCAAATCGGAGCTTTGGGCGGTGGTTTTGTGAACAGCGGTGTGTGGTGGGGGGGAGGGGGCCGGAGATGAGGGTGTGTGGTGGTTGTTTTGATTTTGATTTGGGTTTTTTTCCAAATGCAGAATCATTCGAAACCAGTTTCAAGAGAGAGAGAAATGAGAGACAAATGGAAGAGAAATGAAGATGAAGCTGACAAATAATGAAAGAGGAGAGAGAATGTACTTTAAATGAAGAGAGATAAGGGGATTTGATGTTTTGGGTAAATGAACAATATACCCTTTCTGTTGGCATATTCTGATTGGTTAAAAGTGGTTCTCGCGGTTCTTACAACTGGGAGTGGTTCTTATTTTAGCGGCTCCCTGTATATATATATATATATATATGGAAAGGTTCATTTGAGAAGAAATTTAATGTGAGAAGAAAAAGAATAAAGGGCATATTAGTAAAATATTATTTCATTTATAACTCATATCATTAATTTTTAACTCTTTAATTAATTATCCTATATATAATCTACAAAACCTATACATATCAAAATTTTCCTACATATACCCTACACATTATAGAATTTTATCCTACACAGTCGAAATTTATCCTACACACCTTGAAATATATCCTACACAACTCGTAATTTATCCTACACAACTAGCAATTTATTCTACACTTTAAATTAAGTTGTTTTTTTAATTTGGAAAAAGTATATATTTTGAAAAGGAGTTACAAATTTAATTTAGTTAGTTATTAAAGGGGAAGAATACAAATTAATGATTTTTGTAAGTTTACCAATATACCCTTATATTAAAATTAAATGCAAATATTAAATGAAGTAAAATGAAGCATTCTTATTGGTTAAAACTTATTCTTTTTTCTTCTTACAAAAAATTTCTTCTCATTTGAACCCTCCACTATATATATATATATATATATATATATATATATATAGTCAGGATTTAGAGAAAACGATGGATCGTCCGATTGAAACAATCTATGGACTAGATTGGTGGGGTGGCGTTTTCGTAAATAACATCAATTTTATTACGTGGACGCGCTTCATTAAAGGTAAAAAAGGTAAAACATCCTTTCACATATAAAACGTCGTTGAAATATAAAACATCAAATAAATACAAAACGTCAATTTATCACTGCGTAGTTTTTTCTGTGTTTTTATTTAAGCTCTCAGGCTACAAAACGCCATAAAATGTGAAACGCCATAATATATAAACGCCAAGCCTTACATCCGGATAAATGTTAATTGCATTTATTGTTATAAAAATAATAATCCCGCCTAAACTACGTGCCAAAAAAATCCTATAAATAGAAACGTTTCACCACCTTTCGTTTATCACACCAAAAAAACACAATGGTTCCTAAAAAATACAACTCAATGTAAAACGCCAAAAAAGTTGACAGAAATCAACGATGGGAAACATCTTTTCTTTGATACTCAGTAATGTTCTGCATGAAGTTTCGCTGAATGATTTTTAGGTGAGGGGAGTAAGATTTTGCTGCATGAGATAGACAAAATTCAAGAAAGAGAGACTGATGACACTCATATGTCATTTTGTCTTCTTTGTTCTTGAAGAAGGTTTGGATGAGCAGAAGAGACCTATCCCAGTGTAAATGCTACTTTGGCCTCGATGATTATAATGAAGATGACGGGCATATAGCATCCACCCACACGGAGTCGATCTATGTCTCCAACATTGACAAAGACACTTCAACACATGAACAAAGAAAATAAACCACGCCAAACCAATATAGTTTCAAAAGAAGAAAGAGACTAATGACACTGAAGATTTAGATCATAAATGGCGTTTAGATAAAGATGAGACTTTTTGTTTTATTATCTTTGCACATTGTTTTATGCTTTTTTTTCAGCTAAGAACAACAAATACATTAATCCTATAATGAAAATTATAATAAAACGCCAAACGGGCAAATGCTTGTGAAACGTCATCATGCCATAAAACGCCCCAAAAACTACCAAACTATAATAAAATTACTTTGAATAAGTACTATTATAATAAATCTAAAAAAAACTTAAAACAATGTGCAAAGAGAATAAAACAAAACGTCTCATCTTTATCTAAACGCCATTGGAAAACAAAACACCATAATTACAGCCGTCAAGATTAGACGTGTTACACCAAAAAAAATAGATGAGGACATCACACACAAACAACAACGAACTTTTCACCTCCTTTTCCCCCTTCTTCTCTCTCGCTCCTCCGGCGACCGGCGCCGATTCCGACCGGCTCTCCGATGACGGGTCACCTTTTCACCTGCACCATCCCTCTCCTACCTCTCTTGACCAACAACACCCCCCTAACCTGTTTCTGCTCCGGCGAGACACCCCCTTTCTTCGATCGACTTAATCGGCCGACCACCACCACCACCACCGTCTGGTGGTGGTGCGATGACGAGACTAGGAGAGAGAGAGAAGCGGCGGCAGATGGTGGCAGACGATGGGCCACGATAGACCACCGGAGCCGCAGAGCGGCAACCGGTGACGGAAAGGCGGCGGAGCCACCGGTGAACACTGGCAATGGTGATGGTGATTATATTTCTCAGATTCACTTTGGGTTCGGTCAAGTCGACATCAGACACATTCCTGTTCAGGTGTTAGTTTCAACTCAGTTCATTCGGTTCACTTGGTTTTGAGGCAAATCATGTTCAGGTTACATGAGAAAAGATCTGTGTTCTCAGTTCCTGGTTTGGGTTGGTTCTATATGCTTCAGTTCAGATTTGGGTTTTTGGTTCAGTTTCGTTTGGATCGGCTGAAACAACAAAGTTTCAGTTTCGGTGCATGTCGAGTCATAAGTGGTCACCATCAGTTTTGTTTTGGGTCTCGGTTCAGGAGCGGTTCGGGTCAAGGTTTCAGGTCTGGTCAACCTGGTCAAAGATGGTTTTATTTCTGGTTCAGTCAACACAAGTCAAAAGCAGTCAACTGCTGGTCAACTGTCGATCCGAGACTTGGTAAAATCTTAATCGACGCAAATTTTTATTATTATTTTTCATATATATAGTTACGGTTTTAATCGTGAAACCTTAGTCACTTGAACTTGTTCATTAATCGTGTCTTTGAAACTGGTATAAATATACATATTCTCGTTATATAACTCATATAAATATATAATGTTTCGTTGATTGTTGAGTTTTGACAAATATATCGACAACTTGTGTTGTCGGGATCGTCCAAAAACAGAGGAAACTCTGCCCGTTTTTCGTAAAATTCCGTAAAACGAAACGCGTTAAATTTATAACACGAAACCTATCAAATTCGATTAATTTTTATAAAATAGATATAAATGTATAGTTATTTTTGACAACCTTTCGACAATCCTCTTGTGTTAGACTTAATTTAGAACTTTTTACGTAAACTTTATGAATCATATATGTATATATATATATATATACACATGTATATACATACATATATATATATATATATATATATTTATTTATATCAACTGGTTATACTCAAAATTCCCACTTCAAATCCTCCGTCGTAATTTCGTTTACTCGTGCACCATCGTTGCCCATATAGGGTGACTTCGGTGTTCCATCCTCCTAATCTTATACACTTGTCAACACTTAGATGATCGGAAGACTTAGCAATTCTGTGAGTATACTCGATCCCATTTTTACTTTTAAACACTTTGGGTGCAACATGAATTCTATATTAAACTCATGAAACTTTGAAACTATTTGAATCACTCTCTATCCATATTTGAACATGAAACTATATGATGCTAGTTAATCTCGTATGTGATGTTAAACTTTTGTGTCTATATGCTCATTAACTTCGTACAAGCCTACCTTAACAATTATAGCGCTATAGGAGTTATGCACCGCCCACGAGACTTGGGGTATTGTTAAGTTAAGTTATTTTACCTCCCTTTAAACTATTGGGATAGGCTATTTTAACGCATTGGAAACTTGGGTTTGAAAATATACTTGACACCGTTTCAACATACTGGTAACTTGCATATCGTGATTCATGTTGGATACGAGCCGTTAGACTATTTTAAACTATTTTATGCTACGTATCAAACTTGTATACTCGCATTTGCTTTTGCATTGAACTTTGTTTTAATACATGTTGCAGGTTCGATAGACAAGATGATGCTAAGTGAAGAAACAAGACTTAGGTGGACTTAGAAACACACTTAGATTAATCTATCATGTTATGTTATGTTTCTAAACAATGTTGTTCTTTTTATTTGAATCATGTATGACATTTAGCATTGAAATGAAATTTGAATTTAAATTATATTGTCACATAGTGTTATGATGCCTCTTGCAATCTAGTTTTCGTCTCATCCCAATGTTTCTGCCATCGGTTAGGGTGTGACAGTATATACCAGTGGAAAAGTTTGTTGATTGGATGTTATGGAATGTACAACCTTAGGCGCACAATGTACAACACAACCCAAGCTAGTCGCACACCAAATTTAGTATGAGAACAATACGGTGGGGGCCACCCACATTCAATACCTGTGTCCTCTCTTGTCATTTATGAATTCATGCATTATGGTCGCACAAACCACATACAGCCACATACTAGCTTTTTGAACATGCATGACACTAATGGATTCCATCAGTTGGGCCACATGAGCCCAGATTGGGCCGCACACTTAGGATACGAGCCGTTAGACTATTTTAAACTATTTTATGCTATGTATCAAACTTGTATACTCGCATTTGCTTTTGCATTGAACTCTGTTTTAATACATGTTGCAGGTTCGATAGACAAGATGATGCTAAGTGAAGAAACAAGACTTAGGTGGACTTAGAAACACACTTAGATTAATCTACCATGTTATGTTATGTTTCTAAACAATGTTGTTCTTTTTATTTGAATCATGTATGACATTTAGCATTGAAATGAAATTTGAATTTAAATTATATTGTCACATAGTGTTATGATGCCTCTTGCAATCTAGTTTTCGTCTCATCTCAATGTTTCTGCCATCGGTTGGGGTGTGACAGTATATACCAGTGGAAAAGTTTGTTGATTGGATGTTATGGAATGTACAACCTTAGGCGCACAATGTACAACACAACCCAAGCTAGTCGCACACCAAATTTAGTATGAGAACAATACGGTGGGGGCCACCCACATTCAATACCTGTGTCCTCTCTTGTCATTTATGAATTCATGCATTATGGTCGCACAAACCACATACAGCCACACACTAGCTTTTTGAACATGCATGCCACTAATGGATTCCATCTGTTGGGCCACATGAGCCCAGATTGGGCCGCACACTTAGGAATATGATTTCTTATAACCCATGATATTATTTTAACAGTCGCACACCACTGTTCCAATCGCACACTCATTTGATGGGCCCAATTCCTTGCTAACATGTGATACGGTCGCACAGTCCCTTATGGGCATACAGAATGTAAATGGGCCACCAGTTTGGGCCACAATCCCCTTTTAGTATAGACTATCAACTCATTGGGCCATAGACAAATACTAGTTGCACAATCTCGGTCCGACCACACTCTTTTAACCTTTAGTCGCACACTAAATCATATATTAACCTCTGAGGATAATTTAATAAGTCGTATTGGTCATATATTAAATGCTACTTTATGGATATTGAACCGCATACTTGTAATTATTGGACCTCGACTATTGGATTAATCCATTAATAGATCGTACACTCTATGTTCGGACGCACATTACGAACTAGCTGAACGGCTAATTGTATTTAATGTGTGGATATGTGTATACCATGACGATATGAGTGTGTGCTTATGTGAAAACTTGGTATTGTTATTATTATGGATCAATACGTGCAACGCTTGAAATACGAATCTAATTAGATGTTCTAAATTATAATAGGACGTGATTGATTAAAGTGTTTTAATGAGTAAACAATCTGCCGAGAAAACCGAGGTGAGTTCACGCACACTAAAAGCATGCGTCCCGGGGGGACGCGGACGAACTACTATCCTTGTAAAGGATACTGTTAAACTAATATTTCCGGGGGAAATACGACTATGTATGTTAAACTGTTATTCCCAGGGGGAATACGTTTGGATATTATTTATAAATCACAATAAGCAAAACTAAACGAAACTCTATCATGGAAAGTCCCCACTTACAATATCGATTAATCGTCGGGAGTGAACGGGATAATAGTTGATAGCGCTATTAGGTTTGACAAACCTTACACCGTGACAGGGGGGATCCGGCGTGAACTAGTAGGCCTTGCACGTGGTCAATAATGATAGGCATTGACAAACGGGGCACAACAACTGAACAGTCATCCGTTTTAGTATCAGCAGTTTAGTGAGGTTACAGATGGGGTAGCTCCCCATAACTTGTTTATAAATGGTTTATCTAAACAATTTACGTTTTCAAAAACTAAAACTGGACAACTGTGAACTCGCCAACTTTATGTTGACACTCTACTGCCTGCTTTGCAGGTACTCAGTGATTGCTGGAGCTTGCAGCTTGGAAGTGTAGTGGGCATGCTAACCCGTGTGGGGTTCTTTTAATAATTACAAACTATAAACTTATGTTGAATTGATTTTATGCTTCCGCTATTCTCTCAAAACTGTTGGTTGAACTTTAAATGTTTTAGACTTAAACTTTAAACTATCGCTAATCGTATTGTTTTGGTGAAACTGCTTTACTATTATTGTATCTGTTCAATATGATTAGTGGCTCGATCCTGGTTAGTCGCACGCCTCGCGGTATTACTCCGCATGTGGAATTTGAGGGTGTGACAGATTGGTATCAGAGCCAATAGTTATAGTGAACTCGGTTTTGAAAAGTAAAGTCTTTTTGAGAAAAACTAAACTATAACCTGTTTTCGTACTAAGCGACTCGCAACAACACTACACTCCAAGTGCAAGGCTCAACGTATTAGACTTCATGGCTCGGGCATGTGTTTACTTGTTACTTGTTTAGTACATGAGTGATGTTATATGTACTAGTGTGCCTAGTTATATATATGTGTATATGTATACGTATGTACGTGCATTTGTGTGCAATGATCAATCCTTCTCCTCATTATTCTTTAGATACTACGGCGTCATTCTCATACTGTGTTTTCTGGATATGAAGACAATGAGCGGACGCGGAAGGGGCAACGTTCACATGACTCAGGATCAGTTTACGAACTTGATCAACACTGTGGCGGCAGCTTTTTCAGCCCATGTAACACCTCGTAAAATCACGTCCAATGATACATTGACACGTGTACTAAACCCTAATAAAGTCAAACGTAGACTATAAAGGAATATTTTTTGCGAAAAATTGAAAACTTTGAATGCGAAAGGACTAAAAGGGTTAACATGCTTAAACTAAGCCTCTGAATAACAATACACGGTATTCATAATTATAATTAAGTCACTCGTTGGCCCAGAGAAGCCGTTTGCATAATTATTGAAAGTTGCGCGTCGAAGGGTCAAAAGCGTCAACATGTAAATTCTTACCTCTGAGTGACCTTTTTACAAACCGAGAGCTTCATGATATTGATTATACTCTCGGGAATACGTAATATTGGCCATTTAAGGCTTTTATGCCAATAAGTGACGTTACGCGCAACTTTGCAAGTTAAAGGGGTTAAAAGCGTCAATATGTTTAATTATACCTCTGAATGACCTTTTAACGAACCCGATCTATTATAAAGTGCAATCATACTTTTGAGAATTCTTAATATGGATTGCACAGGACTTTGATGCTATTAAACGATGATACACGCAAGTTTTCGTGTTAGAGGGACCAAAAGCGTCAACGTCTATAACAACACCTTAGAATGATCATTTAAGCAAACTGGAGAGCCGTAATATTCGGTCATACCTTCGGGAAGTGTCTAATACTGGCCATGTAAGACCTTTATGCCGTTTCGCGATAATGCGTGCAAGTTCGCAATTAGGGGGTTAAAAGTGTCAACGCGCGAAACTACACTTTAGGGTGACCTTTTAAAGGGACTGGAAACTCCATTAACCTCAGTCATACCCCGGATGTGCCTAATATGAGCTTTTTAAGGCTTAGATGCCATAGAACGATGATGCGCTTAAATTTGTACCCCAAAAGGACTAAAAGCGACAACTAGCGAAACTACGCCTTTGAGAGGCCTTTCGAACGAACCGGGAACTTCGTGACGTTAGGTCATCCTCCCAGGTATGCCAGAGTTGGGCCACTAACACTTTTGTAACTTATATTAGCATAACATATTAAATATACCAAGTCTTGTGCCAAAAATGCAAACTTTAAAAGTATAAAAGCGCATAAAAGATGACAGGGGCTAAAGCAGCACATCTGCCAAACTTGGGGTGGCTGGGCTGGGCAAGTAGCAAGCCGTGAAGCCCAATGGACCTGCTGTCATGGGCTGCCAGCCCCTAAACAGCAACAAAACAGCTTTTATTTTGATGGTTTTGTTAATTCTTGATGCCCACACTACACACAAACCATTTTTAGCAAACTATGGATTGTTATACTGATTTATTAGCTGGTTTTACACTTTTTTTAATCCTAGAACTCCCTAGGACACTTGTTAATCATCCAATCATCCTCTAAACTCTATAAAAGGGGGTGTTGATTTCATTTCAAAATCACACTTCTTTCTCATTCTTGCTATCTCTCTCAATTTGGAGGATCCTGAATATTTTGGAACCTTCTCTGAGTTATTTTCAGTCCTAAGGATCATATGTAAGTGTCCTTTCGTGACTAGTTTATTTTATTTGACTTAAAAAAGCCGAAAAGTCAAGCGTTTATGATAAACGTTTTGACTTTTAGCTAGACCGTAAACGGTCAAGCCATTGTTCGCAAGGAACATGGCTACGTGATCGTAATTAGGTAGGTGTTAAACCCTCAAAAGGGCACCTCCTAAGAATAAGGTTTGCTTGGTCAATTGACGAGTCAACGTAATATTGTTTTAAAAAGTCAACGGGTCAGTTTTCGAAATAATTGCGATATAAGTTTAGAAATGTTCTAAAATACGTTTTATCACTTAAACAACTTGTTAATAATTATTAGAACATGTGTAAACATGTTCGGGTCGTCAATTCCAGTTCTAGGGTCGGTTCGCAACCGAAAGTCGCAAAGTTTGACTTCTGCGTTGACTTTCGATTAGGAACCGAATTAAATTAGTTTGCTACTGATTTTAGGTTCCGTTATGATCGTAATTTAATGTAGCATAACCCTATAAGGTTATATTACATTATCATACTAGAAATCTGAGTTATTCGCTTGTTTTCGTTATTATGCTTAATTTTGACTATTATGCCCTTATGTTATAGAAACGAGATTTTTGAAAATGTGAGAGGACAAAAAGCTTTATTACTGATATATAAGTATGTCAACAAAATTTGACATCAATTTCTGGTCTCAAACTAAAGTTATACAAGATATCGTAAAATGAAACTTTTTGTTAATTAAATTACATTTTTAGCATAAATCATGTTTAAACCCAAATTTTGGCACCAAACTCATTACCTACTGTTTTGATATTATTTTTAGGGATTTTTGGAATTTTTGGTCAGATTATAAACTGACCATAGCATTGAGTTCTCGTATAATTCGATAAATGACGATAATACCTTTTTGTTAATAAAATAAGATTAACATATGAATATCATTCCAAACTTTTTCCTACTGATGTTATATGTTAAATAAAATGTTTTAAATATTAAAGGCTGATCAAAATCTCATATTTTCATAAACATCTCAAATATCGTCAATTTTCGACTTTTACGCAAATTAGGTGCATAGTATGGTTTAAAACCATATTTAACACCCAAGACTTGTTACCTACTGATTTTATAAATAAATTTTAGTACTTTAACAGTAAGTATAAGTCTTGAACTCAGACTTCCAATTTTGTCCTTAAAAGCATATGTGAAATGACCAAAATGCCCATACGGTGCATAGTTTGGCCGTAAATGGTAAACCACACATATGTATGATATCCTACTGTTATAACTTTATAAAAAAAATATTTTACTGAATATTATAGACCAGAACCTCAGTTTACTATTAAACCTCTTTTATAAATCTTAAAATGATCAAAATGCCCTTACGGGACTTAATTTGGTTTTAAAATCTTTTTGGGCATATTTGCTGATATCCTACTGATATCATAACATATTTTAAGCATAATAACTTATGAGATTCGTATATGACTCATCCGGTTACCCGTTTATGCTTATACGCGTTCGGTACGGTTTATGTAACTAGTTTGCATAAATTAGCCGAAACGGGTCAAACCTTATCATTTTTACTTCAAAATCCAGAATGTATTTAGTTTACCCATATTATACAAGCCTTCATACTTGTTGGGTCTAAATTACATTTTATTCCGGTCATCGCTTAATTTAGCGTATCGTACCGTTTTTAATATATCCAACTAGCCGGTTTAAGTCTATGACTTAAATAAAACCAGTTAGCATTCTAATTGGTTATTTATACCATCATTCCAGACTAGAGCCTTTCGGTAAATTGTACCTACGCTTACTTAATTGAATACGGCTGAGTTATTATAAATCTTGCAATTTAAGACAGGAGCTAGCTCAGGTAAATACTCTTAACCTATTTTCCCTTATACAGGCTTGGGATACGGTAATATAATTACCGCATGGTCAGGTATGGGATTCGAAGACCAATAAGTTTGGAAATTCTAATAACCTGTTTTAATTCTTATTGCTTGACTGAAACATTGGGGGTTAATGCGACCGTGTCCTGGATATCCTTGACTCATTAATTGCAAATGGCCACGACCTAAGCACGGGGTGTAGGCATACACCCGACAGATGCGATATGGTTTATTAAATAAATTTTATACACAATATGGGTTCCCAATAAGGGAATAAGTGGTGTGTCGGTTAATCATGAACCGGCATAGTACAGGGCCTCGTATGTAGAGCAAGTTATGTAAAACTGATAACATGAGATATAGTTTGTCCCAAGTATAAATTATTTTCGTGCCTTGTGCACCTAAACAAATTTTCATAAACATTTTTAAATGTGTCGGTTGATTGTATTTACCAGTGAAAACTGACGTATTATCAAAAGTCTAAGTGACAGGTACACATACGTAAATAGGCTGGAAGCTGCTCGGAATTGTTAGACGAGGAATTTGCAACTCCTTCGCATAAGCCATTAGTCTGATAAACTCCTTTTGTTTTAATGATCCGCCTGTGGATTATTACAAGCTTGTCTGTACTAAATACTTTGTTATATTTTAGACATTTGTGTTTGTAATAATATTTTATATTCCAAGACTTCCGCTGTGCTATTCTGTGTATATTTGACCATGACGATACCAATCTTACGTCACGATACTCCCCATCGGGCCCAGCTGGAAATATCGGGGTGTGACAGGTTGGTATCAGAGCTAACATTTGAGTGAATTAAACACTAGCCTTTAGTGTTTAATCTCAAATGACATAGTAGCATATTCCTTAGACCTTCTGAGTCTAGACTTAACATAGGAATGCTCTCATCCCTATTAAGTAAACATTGTTTTCGATTTTATGTATTTTGAACGTATCGCCAAGCCAAGAAGCCGTTGATGGAGATTCTTCCCGTTCGAAGCCAAGAAATGCTAAGCTTCATACCACGACTAGTATATGCGTGCGACCGGTTGAAGGGAAGACCTTTATGGACCTACTCCCAAAATCAAACCTATTTAAACTCTTAACCAAACCTCGAAGCCCATACCAGAAGGTCCCTGAGGCTCCCATGCTGAAGATGATGCATATGGATGCTATAAATCCCTAATTTCTATCTCCAAGTTTTGAAAATTCCAAACTTGGACTATGCTTATTAAACTACAAACCCGGGATCCAATTTAAAAATTTTCAAATCATTAATCCTTGGATCCTACTCCTAGCAACAAATCGTGAACTGGAATGCTTATTTAAATTCACTGAAATCTTCAGTGTCGCCATAGCATACGACAAACAAAGAAGAGAAACAATCGGAATGAAGCAAGGAAGGCGTTAGAAAATCGATCTTTCATTATATTTCGTTTTTCCTCTAAATCCCTGTATGGGCATTTAATTATTATAGTCCCTCCGTGGACATTATATTTCAATATAGTCCCTTCGAGGACATTATATTTCAATAAAGTCCCTTTGAGTACATTATGTTTCAAAATAGTCTCTTCATGAGCATTATATTACGATATAGACCCTAAACGGACTTATATTTTTCCCTTTCGTCCCCGCATGGACAGGTATTTCTTCAAAGTCCCTATAAGGACCTATCTCTTTTATATAGTCCCAGTAAAGACATTTGTTTATGATAATCCTATATGGACATCTTTTTTTCGACTTAAGTCCCTGAGAGGACATCTGTTCAGCAAGGTCCCATTTGTGGACATGACATTTTAATACAGTCCTTTTATGGACGCGTTATTTCATTAAAATTCCTTTATGGATAAACTATTTCGAAATAGTCCCTTCTTGGACACAAGACTTCATTATAGTCCCTTAGCGGACATGACGTTTCATTATAGCCCCTTCATGGGCAAAATGTTTTAATATAGTCCCTATACGGACTTATGATATTTTATAGTCCCCATACGGACTTATAATATTTTATAGTCCCCATACGGACTTATAGTTTCCTTTTAAGTCCTTTGTGGACAAATATGATACTAAAAGTCCTGATTAAGGCACTATTGTAAATTTCCTAATAATTTATGGGAAGCTTTGAAAATTTTATATAGGTATTCATTTCGTCCTTTATCAAACAATAGTGTAAATTTTATTCGAACTTTATCGATATGCTAAATATTTTTTCAAAAGATCTTCTTAATGGTATAACCTAGCCAATATGACAATACAGACATTCTATGATGGTAAAACCCTCTTAAGAAAATTAATCCTTGTTAACATCTAAGAACATGTTAACACTCCTGGCAGTGTGACATGAGAAACCACACCAGCCGTCAAGGTATTTGGACTACGTCCAAGCCTTAAAGCCTATATGATCGAATTAGATCATGGCAAGTATCATCAATGTGATGATCATAATATAAACATCCATTAGTGATGAAGTGCCTACGGGCTAAACTTGTTGTCCAATAAGACAACGACAGTTGTGGTCTATGACCCCTGCCTAAAGATATTAGACTATATCCAAGCATAATAGTCTATATGATTAATGAGATCATGACTAATATCATCTGATATGATGATCATATTATTTAACATCTTTAATGATGTTTTGCCTACGGGCTATATCATATTGTCCATTTGAGACATTGACATTGCGATCTTTATGATCCCCTGTCCAAGGTAGTGAGTTATGCTCAAGCCTAATAGTCTATATATGCTAAATGCAATCATGACTAATATCATCTGATACGATGATCAAAATTTTTAACATCCTTTAGTGATGTTTCGCCTACAGGCTAAATATTCTATTGTCCATTAGTGACATTGACAATTGTGACCGTTATGGTTATTGTCCAAGGTGATGGGCAATGCCCAAGCTTCATACTATATAAGATCGATAAGATCTTGACATATATCTAAATTACGGTAATTATATGTATATATAAACATCCATTAGCGATGTCCATTGATTGGCCTATGTGCCAAAATGAATCGTCTTTTAAAACGAAGACAGTTATAGTCTATAACTCCCTGTCCAAAGGTGAAGAACTATGTTCAAGCCTTAAAGCCCCTGATCTAAGAAGATTGCGGTTTATAAACTAATGTCCTTTGCGACAAGGCTTTTATGTCGTATGATTACCTATGTCCTTCATGACTTGGCTTTATGATATATCGTTTTATGTCCCTATGACGGGCCTCTATGCCATATATATACATTAATGTCCTTTAAGGCTAACCTTCGAGCTACTCATAATCGCCTATATGACAAAGACAGTTGTGACATTGTGATCCCCTGTCAAAAAGGAAATGGACTCGGTCCAACCCTTAAATGCCATTAATGGTCCCTTTTGAGACCTAGGCCAAATAAAAATTAATATAATTTCTAGTAACATACTATAAGGAAGTTAAAACCTAATAGTCGATATGGTTTAATGATACCATAGTTTGATAATCATCAAATACGATGATTCACTATTATTTTGTAACTAAGCAATTGTTATTATTGGTGTTTTGTACCAAAGCTTCAAAATGGTGGATTCTAATGAAGCATATAGCAGTACTGCAAACAGAAACAATGATGCAAATGTACATGTTAATGGCGCTGATCTTCAGGCCATGATTGACGCAGCAGTTAATAAAGCTGTGGGTAAAGTTCTTGATAACAATAAGGAATCAAGCGCTACTTGCTCAAAGTCCCATACAAAACCAAATGCATCAGCTCGCAAAGAGAGCTCTGTTCACTCTTCAAATGCAAAGAGCGAACCTCAGAAGTTAGTGCTCCACGATAAGCCCCGTTCAACTGAAGACGGGTGCTCATACAAATACTTCGTCTCATGCAAACCCAGGGATTTCAATGGGGAAAAAGGGGCGATCGATGCCATGAAATGGCTTGATGAAATGGAAACTGTTGTGGACATCAGAAATTGTGCTGATAAGGATGTAGTGAAATTCGTTTCACAATCTTTCAAAGGCGAGGCCCTCGCATGGTGGAAGGCCATGGTATAGTCCATGGGGAAAATTCCCCTATACAATATGGGATGGTCCAAGTTTATGGATCTTATCAGAGAAAACTACTGTCCACAACACGAAGTGGAAAAAGTGGAAACAGATTTTCTGACTCTCACAATGAAAAACCTAGATTGTCTGCAATATGTTACCGACTTCAACTCCCTGTCTAGATTGGTACCCTATTTAATTACCCCTGAACCTAAACGCATTGCACGTTTCATCGGTGGTTTGGCACCGGAAGTAAAAGGTAATGTTAAGGCTTCAAGTCCAACCACATTTAGATCAACTGTGGATCTATCCTTGTCTCTCACTCTGGATATAGTGAGACAAAGGTCGGTCAAGACTGAGACTAATGAGAAAAGACAGAGGGAGGAGGATAACCCCCAGAATCCTAAGAAAAAGGGCAAATCCGAGTTAGAAAGGAACCAACAAGATTCCAATAAAAAGCCTACATACAAAACCTGCAAAAGAAGACACTAGCGACAGTGTCGATCAAACCAAAAGTTAAAACAATGTGGCATCTGGAAAAGAACTGGTCACCAGTTCCACGAATGTAGGGACATAAAGAATGCAGTTTGTTTCAGCTGTGGCGAGAAAGGCCATATCAGTACTAATTGCCCTAAAGCTGCCAAAGAAGGTACAGCTAAGCCGGGAGAGGCTAAGAAAGGAAACGCCTGAACTACCGGATGAATGCCAGAGACAGTACATATCAATAATAGCATCAGGTACATTCCTTATCATTTATCAATAACATTTCTGCTAAGTGACGTATTTTAATTCGGGGAATAATAAGTCTTAGATAGACAATAAGCTTAGCAAACTTTTGATTATACTCATAAGAACTCCAGATATTAAGTATAAGGTAGAACTTACCAATGAAAACTATAAAGATAGTTTCTTCCATTCTCGACGTTGATCCTCTCTTAAGAATCTAGAGTACTCTTTCTCCACAATAAAGTACGACGATATATGTTATTTTAATATTATCTCATTGATTTCTATCAACTGCGAATGCCAAACTATGTTTGATAAATGTGCCATATGAGGATTGGCGTATCCTAATGTGTCCCATAGATTTCTTCTATGCCTGATCAGTATGGAGGTTTAATGCATGGAACCACTAAGATATTTCCAATGGTCATATTGTACCAAAGTCAGCTAGTGGTATTCAAAGAAGATATCCATTATAGAAACGCCTGAGTAGGCGTTTCTACTTAAGGCATACATGTACTCATGAAAATAGATGTGTCATTTGCATGGCACAACTGACAAACTACCCTGGTTACCTCCAGAGAGGCAAAGTGGAGATTGGATTGACATCCTATTAGGAGCCATATCTGTCACATAAGCTCCAAATCGGTTAGTACCAACAGTAATGGAAGGATTGAAACCCCAATCAAATTAGTTTTAAGATAAGGGTTCATAAAGCCTAGCTCATCATTCTTAGAGCTCCAGTGTTATTACTTATGAAAGACGGTTCAGTGTGCTTATGCATTGATTACCGTGACCCTATTTAGGCAACAATTAAGAATCGCCAATTAGCTGCCCAGGATCGTCGATTCGTTCGACTAACCTTAAGGTTAGCTATTCTTTAAAGATTGGATTAAGCAGTAGTTGGAATGACTATCTCACTTTAAATAAGCTTTTCTATAGCTAATAGTTGTTATATAAGTATCAAGGCTACTATTTATAGAGGCCTTGTATAGGAAGAATGTCAAACGTCCGTTTGTTGGATAGAAGTTTGGTAAGTCCAAATTATAAGGACCTGAAGTTACCCTGGAGGCAACAGATAGGATCATACGAATCTGTGATCATCTGAAAGCTGCCAATAATCAGCAGAAAATCAATGTTGATGAGAGTCGCAAACCTCTTAAGTTCTCAATAAGGAACAAGATTCAACATAAAGTACCACCCAAGAAAGGCGTGCTGCATTTTTTATATAACAGACAAGTTAAACTCTAAAATATATTGGATCATTCGAGAAAATCGAATATAGCAAGATCGGTAGCCTATAAGTTAAAACTTACCTAAGGAACTTGATGGTATTCAATGTGTTCCTTACTGGTGATTTAAGGATATGTCTCGCCGATAAGTTGATAGCATTATCACATAATGATATGCAGATTGATGAAAACTTATGGTTTGATGAGAAACTAGTATCGATTAAGGATCGACAGGATTAGAAGCCCCGAACGAAAACATGTACCTATTATAAAGGTCAACTGAGGTGCCCATAGAGGCCCAAATATGTTGTAGAGCTTAAGCCCATTATTCAACAGGAAGTACTTCTATCTTTTGAGCAAATCTTGAGGTCAAGATTTCTTTTAAGGGGGGTGAGGATGTAACACCTCGTAAAATCACGTCCAATGATACGTTGACACGTGTACTAAACCCTAATAAAGTCAAACATAGACTATAAAGGACTAATTTTTGCGAAAAATCAAAAACTTTGAATGCGAAAGGAATAAAAGTGTTAACATGCTTAAACTAAGCCTCTAAATAACAATATACGGTATTCATAATTATAATTAAGCCACTCGTTGGCCGAGAGAAGTCGTTTGCATAATTATTGAAAGTTGCGCGTCGAAGGGTCAAAAGCGTCAACACGTAAATTCTTACCTCTGGGTGACCTTTTTACAAACCGAGAGCTTCATGATATTGATTATACTCTCGGGAATACCTAATATTGGCCATTTAAGGCTTTTATGCCAATAAGTGACGTTACGCGCAACTTTGCAAGTTAAAGGGGTTAAAAGCGTCAATATGTTTAATTATACCTCTGAATGACCTTTTAACAAACCCGACGTATTATAAAGTGCAATCATACTTTTGAGAATTCTTAATATGGATTGGGCAGGGCTTTGATGCTATTAAACGATGATACGCGCAAGTTTTCGCGTTAGAGGGACCAAAAGTGTCAACGTCTATAACTACACCTTAGAATGATCATTTAAGCAAATTGGAGTGCCGTAATATTCGGTCATACCTTCAGGAAGTGTCTAATACTGGCCATGTAAGACCTTTATGTCGTTTCACGATAATGCGCGCAAGTTCGCAATTAAGGGGTTAAAAGTGTCAACGCGCGAAACTACACTTTAGGGTGACCTTTTAAAGGCACCAGAAACTCCGTTAAGCTCAGTCATACCCCGAATGTGCCTAATATGAGCTGTTTAAGGCTTAGATGCCATAGAACGATGATACGCATAAATTTGTACACCAAAAGGACTAAAAGCGACAACTAGCGAAACTACGCCTTTGATAGGCCTTTCGCACGAACCGGGAACTTCGTGACATTTGGTCATCCTCCCGGGTATGCCGGATTTGGGCCACTAACACTTTTGTAACTTATATTAGCATAACATATTAAATATACCAAGTCTTGTGCCATAAATGCAAACTTTAAAAGTATAAAAGCGCATAAAAGATGACAGGGACTAAAGCAGCACATCTGCCAAACTAGGGGTGGCTGGGCTGGGCAAGTAGCAGGCCATTAAGTCCACTGGACCTGCTGTCGTGGGCTGCCAGCCCCTAAACAGCAACAAAACAGCTTTTATTTTGATGGTTTTGTTAATTCTTGATGCCCACACTACACACAAACCATTTTTAGCAAACTATGGATTTTTATACTGATTTATTAGCTGGTTTTATAATTGTTTTAATCCTAGAACTCCCTAGGACACTTGTTGATCATCCAAGCATCCTCTAAACGCTATAAAAGGGGGTGTTGATTTCATTTCAAAATCACACTTCCTTCTCATTCTTGATATCTCTCTCAATTTGGAGGATCCTGAATATTTTGAAACCTTCTCTGAGTTATTTTCAGTCCTAAGGACCATATGTAAGTGTCCTTTCATGACTAGTTTATTTTATTTGGCTTAAAAAGCCGAAAAGTCAAGTGTTTACGATAAACGCTTTGACTTTTAGCTAGACCGTAAACGGTTAAGCCATTGTTTGCAATGAACATGGCTACGTGATCGTAATTAGGTAGGTGTTAAACCCTCAAAAGGGCACCTCCTAAGAATCACGTTTGCTTGGTTAATTGACGAGTCAACGTAATATTGTTTTAAAAAGTCAACGGGTCAGTTTTTGAAATAATTGCGATATAAGTTTAGAAATGTTCTTAAATACGTTTTATCACTTAAATAACTAGGTAATAATTATTAGAACATGTGTAAACATGTTCGGCTTGTCAATTCCAGTTCTAGGGTCGGTTCGCAACCGAAAGTCACGAAGTTTGACTTCTGCGTTGAGTTTCGATTGGGAACCGAATTAAATTAGTTTGCTACTGATTTTAGGTTCTGTTATGATCGTAATTTAATGTAGCATAACCCTATAAGTTTATATTACATGATCATACTAGAAATCTGAGTTATTTGCTTGTTTCAGTTATTATGCTTAATTTTGACTATTATGCCCTTATGTTATAAAAACAAGATTTTTGAAAATGTGAGAGGACAAAAAGCTTTATTACTGATATATAAGTATGTCAACTAAATTTGACATCAATTTCTGGTCTCAAACTTAAGTTATGCAAGATATCGTAAAATGAAACTTTTTGTTAATTAAATTACATTTTTAGCATAAATCATGTTTAAACCCAAATTTTGGCACCAAACTCATTACCTATTGTTTTGATATTATTTTTAGGGATTTTTTGAATTTTTGGTCAGATTATAAACTGACCATAACATTGAGTTCTCGTATAATTCGATAAATGACGATAATACCCTTTTTGTTAATAAAATAAGATTAACATATGAATATCATGCCAAACTTTTTCCTACTGATGTTATATGTTAAATAAAATATTTTAAACATTAAAGGCTGATTAAAATCTCAGATTTTCATAAACATCTCAAATATCGTCAATTATCGACTTTTCCTCAAATTAGGCGCATAGTATGGTTTAAAACCATATTTAACACCTAAGAATTGTTACCTACTGATTTTATAAATAAATTTTTGTACTTTAACAGTAAGTATAAGTCTTGAACTCAGACTTCCAATTTTGTCCTTAAAAGCATATGTGAAATGACCAAAATGCCTCTACGGTGCATAGTTTGGCCGTAAATGGTAAACCACACATATGTATGATATCCTACTGTTATAACTTTATAAAATAAATAGTTTTACTGAATATTATAGACAAGAACCTCAGTTTAGTATTAAACCTCTTTTATAAATCTTAAAATGACCAAAATGCCCTTACGGGACTTAATTGGGTTTTAAAATCTTTTTGGGCATATTTGTTGATATCATAACATATTTTAATCATAATAACTTATGGGATTTGTATATGACTCATCCGGTTACCCGTTTATGCTTATACGCGTTCGATACGGTTTATCTAACTAGTTTGTACAAATTAGCCGAAACGGGTCAAACCTTACCATTTTTACTTCAAAATCCAGAATATATATAGTTTACCCATATTATACAAGCCTTCATACTTGTTTGGTCTAAATTACATTTTATTCCGGTCATCGCTTAATCTAGCGTATCGTACCGTTTTTAATATATCCAGCTAGCCGGTTTAAGTCTATGACTTAAATAAAACCCGTTAGCATTCTAATTGGTTATTTATACCATCATTCCAGACTAGAGCCTTCCGGTAAATTGTACCTACACTTACTTAATTGAATACGGCTGAGTTATTATAAATCTTGCAATTTAAGACACGAGCTAGCTCAGGTAAATACTCTTAACCTATTTTCCCTTATACGGGCTTGGGATACGGTAATATAATTACCGCATGGTCAGGTATGGGATTCGAAGACCAATAAGTCGGGAAATTCAAATAACATGTTTTAATTCGTATTGCTTGACTGAAACATTGGGGTTAATGCGACCGTGTCCTGGATATCCTTGACTCATTAATTGCAAATGGCCACGACCTAAGCACGGGGTGTAGGCATACACCCGACAAATGCGATATGGTTTATTAAATAAATTTTATACCCAATATGGGTTCCCAATAAGGGAATAAGTGGTGTGTCGGTTAATCATGAACCGGCATAGTACCCGGCCTCGAATGTAGAGCAAGTTATGTAAAACTGATAGCATGAGATATAGTTTGTCCCAAGTATAAATTATTTTCGTGCCTTGTGCACCACCTAAACAAATTTTCATAAACACATTTTTAAATGTGTCGGATGATTGTATTTACCAGTGATCACTGACGTATTATCAAAAGTCTAAGTGACAGGTACAAATACGTAAATAGGCTGGAAGCTGCTCGGAATTGTTAAACGAGGAATTTGCAACTCCGTCGCATAAGCCATTAGTCTGATAAACTCCTTTTGTTTTAATGATCCGCCTGTGGATTATTACAAGCTTGTATGTACTAAATACTTTGTTATATTTTAGACATTTGTGTTTGTAATAATATTTTATATTCCAAGACTTCCGCTGTGCTATTCTG
This sequence comes from Helianthus tuberosus, assembly GCA_030545235.1. Classification (NCBI taxonomy): domain Eukaryota; kingdom Viridiplantae; phylum Streptophyta; class Magnoliopsida; order Asterales; family Asteraceae; genus Helianthus; species Helianthus tuberosus. The sequence goes on along the minus strand of CM060450.1, from coordinate 141,244,886 downwards.
TGTATATTTGACCATGACGATACCAATCTTACGTCACGATACTCCCCACCCGGCCCACCGGGCTGAGCTGGAAATATCGGGGTGTGATAGCCCACCCTGGAGGTAAACTTGTTGTTCTAGGATGTTTAGATCCTACTCTCGTATCGCCTCACCGTTCTTTAATCTGTTCATTTCATTTTACGCAGCAGGTCAGCCAGCACCCGCTCAACCATGTGTTTGTACTTTTAAAAATTTCATGGATTGCAAACCACTCCCTTTCAATGGCACTGAAGGAGCCATAGGCCTTCTACACTGGATTGAGAACGCCGAATCTGTATTCACTATGTGCGAATGTCCCACTGCTAACTGGGTAAAGTTTGCCACTGGTACCTTGGAAGGAAACGCGCTCTCTTGGTGGAAAGCGCAAGTTTAAATGCTTGGATTGGAGACTGCCAACGCTACTCCTTGGGAGGACTTCAAAATCTTGATCAAGGAAGAATACTGTCACAGGGATGACAGTCACAAGCTTGAGACCGAGTACTTCGAACTGAAAATGGTTGGATTAGAAATTGAGACATACACTAAGCAATCCAACGACTATGCTGCTCTTTGCCCCAACATGTCTCAGCCTGCCTATCGAAGAATCGAGCTGTATATCAAAGGGTTGGTGCCCGAAATTCAAAGTCTTGTGACTTCAGCAAATCTCCCCACGATTCAGCAAGTTATTCGTTTGGCTCACCGGCTCACTGACCAAGCTGTGGAGTAGGGAAAGCTGCCCAAATGAATCAGTGCTACTACTGAAACCTCTGGAGATAACAAACGTAAGTGGGATGGAAATCAGGGAAAGGATGCCAATTCCGCACAAGCCCCAGCTCAACAAAGGATGTCTGAAAACAACAAGGGTCCTCAGCAACAGGGTGGTTATCAAGGAAGCCGACCCAAGTGCAACAAGTGGAGTCGACACCACAATGGGCCGTGCGAAAAGAGATGCTGTCACAGGTGCAACAAACTAGGGCATGAGGCCAAAGACTGTAGAAGTGCGTATCCAGCAAGACAGAACCAACCTCGGCAGCAGCAGCAACATCGTGGTAATCGTAAGGGTTGTTTTCAATGTGGAGCTGAATGCCACTTCAAGAAAGAATGCCATCAACTGAACCAGAATAACCAAGGTGCTGGGAACAACAAAAACAACAATGGTGGAAACAGTGCAAAACGAAGAGTCTTTGTGTTAGGCGCTGGTGAAGCAAGGGATGATCCCAACGTTGTAGCGGGTAAGTTCCTACTTGATGATCATTATGTTTCTGTATTTTTTGATTCTGGAGCTGATGCTAGCTATGTATCTCTACGTATTAGTAAGACGCTTAAGCCTACGCCTACACCTTTAGGCCCTAAGCACGTCATCGAACTAGCTAACGGTAGAAACATCGAGGCCTCGCACGTTACCAACAATTGTAAACTCATACTATCTGGTCAGACTTTTCTCGTCAACCTCTTTCCTATCATTCTTGGAAGCTTCGACGTCATTATTGGAATGGATTGGTTATCCAAACATCAAGCAGAAATACTTTGCCAAGAGAAAGTTGTTTGTATTCCTCGTCCTCTTGGTGAACCTCTTATCGTTCAAGGCAACAAAATTGGGGCTTTCGCAGGCGTCATCTCTTTCCTAAAAGCACAAAAGTGTTTATGAAAGGGCCATACCGCTATCCTAGCACTCGTAACTGACACCCAGGAGAAAGAAAGGAAGATTGAAGATTTTCCCATCATACGCGACTTTCCCGAGGTATTCCCTGAGGAATTACCTGGTCTTCCCCCTCATCGTTAAGTTGAATTCCAAATCGAGTTAACTCCTGAGGCGTCACCTATAGCTCGTGCACCTTATCACCTAGTCCCAACCGAACTAGTGGAACTTTCTACGCAACTGCAGGAACTGTTGGATTAAGGTTTTATTCGTCCTAGCTCATCACCTTGGGAAGCCCCAGTACTTTTTGTCAAGAAGAAAGATGGCACATTTCGTATGTGTATCGACTATCGTGAACTGAACAAGGTTACTATCAAGAATCGTTATCCACTCCCACACATCGATGATGTGTTAGACCAGCTGCAAGGGTCGAGTTATTACTCCAAAATCGATCTACGATAGGGTTATCATCAGTTGAGAGTCCGCGATGAGGACATCTCTAAAACTGCTTTTAGAACTCGTTATGGTCATTACGAATTTCTTGTCATGCCTTTTGGAATGACAAACACGCCTGCAGTTTTCATGGACCTCATGAACCGGGTGTGCAAACCGTATCTTGACAAGTTCATGATCGTATTTATCGACGACATCCTAATCTACTCGAGGAATCGAGAGAACACGAGCATCACCTACGTCTTATTCTAAAACTCTTACTATGCCAAATTCTTGAAATGCAACTTCTGGATTCGAGAAGTCCATTTCCTTGGGCATGTGGTCAACGAAGACGGGATTCACGTTGATCCAGCCAAGATTGACTCTATCAAGAGCTGGCCCATACCCAAAACTCCAACCGAAATCTGTCAATTCTTGGGATTGGCAGGATACTACCATATATTCATTGAGGGATTTTTAAGGATCACTTAACCCCTCATGTCTCTTACCCAGAAGGATATTTCTTACAAGTGGAACGATGCTCAAGAATCAGCGTTTCAGAAACTAAAGGAGAAACTCTGCAGTGCTCCTATTCTCTCGTTACCTGAAGGCACCAATGACCTTGTTATCTACTACGACGCGTCTATTCAGGGGCTCGGTTGTGTGTTGATGCAACGCGAGAAAGTTATTGCCTACGCTTCCTGATAACTCAAGATTCACGAACGAAATTACACGATGCATGATCTAGAACTGGGAGCAATAGTCTTCGCGCTAAAAATTTGGAGGCATTACTTGTATAGTACCAAGTGTACGATTTACACCGATCAGAAGAGCCTCCAGCACATACTGGATCAGAATGAGTTGAACATGTGGCAACGCCAATGGGTCGAACTCCTAAATGATTACGAGTGCGCGATCAAGTATCATCCTGGCAACGCAAACGTTGTGGCAGATGCCCTCAGCAGGAAGGAAACCAAACCTAAGCGCGTTCGTCCTTTACAACTTACTATCCACTCGAATCTCCCTAACCAGATCCGAAACGCCTAGATTGAAGCGCTGAAAGCGGAAAACCTCCCAGCTGAATCCATGCGGGGCATGGAAAAGCAGCTCGAACTTAAAGACGACGGTATTCACTATTTCATGGAACGTATCTGGGTTCCCTCTTTCGGAAACCTCCAAAAGCTTGTGATGGACGAAGCGCACAAGTCTCGCTACTCGATACATCCTGGTTCTGATAAGATGTACCACGACCTCAAGACCCTGTATTGGTGGCCTAACATGAAAGTCATTATTGCTAAGTGTCACACCCCGACCGCGTAAAACAACAAACCGCGGCGGAAACGTCGGGGAGTCGAGCAACAGAATTATTATTTCACAACCATGGTATTTAAAGTTATGTTTTATTTATAAACATTGGCTACATTGTCTTAAAACAAACAAGGAAACGAGAGTACATAACATTATCTAACTAGTCTAGCTTCATTTTATGTCACTAAGGCACAGGTCCGCCTAAGTGTATCTTGATCATTCCTACGCATCAGCTCCTGAAAACACATGTGAAAATAGGTACGTCAGCATAAAAATGCATGTGAGATACATAGGTTTTGTTAAAATAGGATCCATGACTTAAGTTTAAAGACATGTTTAATAAAAGTTAGTCATGAATCTTGTTAAGTGTTTTCTTGTATAAATCATACGAAAATTTGATAAGAAATTAGATGATATAAAAGAAAGGTGTATGGTTAAGTAAGTAACCAAGTAAAATGAGTTGTATAAAATAAACTGTTTGTAAAACAATGTCTTGTGAAAATATGTTATTTGTATAAAATGTAATATATCTAAACTGAAATGATTTAAATAACGTCACGATATGTAATATCATAAAAGCACTTATATATAGGAAGTACCAGCGGCGTATCCACCATGCTTTTATCACATTACACACGCCTCGTTATTTAAATCACTTTCCCAAACAAACCACCAAAATGTCTTGTCAAATGTCAAAATGTTTATGTGTAACCAATGTCTATTGTCAAATGTAAATCATGTAATGTGTAACCAAATGTCATGTATGGAAAGTGAAATATGTCAACTAAAACCATAGGTAAAATGCACAAAACAAGGTATTGAAATAAATCATGGTTTAAATCAAAGTTATGTTTTGAAAAATAACTGCATGCCTTACTGATACAAACATCTATGCGGTATTGTTAAAATGCATACATTCAAGCCTTGCGACTGTGGCGACAAACCCTTAAACAAATTAAAGGTTTATCTAAATTATGTATATTGGATTCAGTCATTCCTTCCACCCAAACAAACCTAGGATTTCAGGAACGGGAGTTGTCAATTCCTATGGTACCATTACTTACTACCAAGCGGCGTGATCAATGTTAATGAATGTATTTTTGTCCCATTTAAACAAGCCAAATGTCATACCAAAATGTAAGCATGTTATATGAAAACAGTGTGCTAAGTATGCAATAAATGAACATACATAGCATGTGATGTAAAACAATGTACTAAGTATGCACTAAATGAATATACATAGCATGTGATGTAAAACAATGTACTAAGTATGCAATAAATGAACATACATAGCATGTGATGTAAAACAATGTACTAAGTGTGCAATAAATGAACATACATAGCATGTGATGTAAAACAATGTACTAAGTATGCAATAAATGAACATACATAGTAAAAACATGGATAAAATCATGTACTATACGTGTACTAATGAACATAGCAAGTATATGTTATGAAAGCATAAAAAGCACGAAAGTAACAAGTAGGCACTTTTGTTTCACCCCAAAATGTTTGAAAACAGTAAAAAAGGGGACTATGTACTCACTTGAGATTGCTCAATAGTCTTTGGATAACAACCAAGCAAAGCAAGAAAGATCACGGAATCAAACGGCACCTAATATAGTTAACTATGTTAATAAACCGGACCTAAATCGGAAGATTGGATAAATGTGGTTTCGTATACCAAATGAGTGTAGGAACTCATGTAATATGGTTTAACAAAGCCTTCATTCTAAAACGAAACCTAACTTAAGTGCTTACGACCCATTACGACTCGTTTAGGTAGCTTACGCTACTTTAACGTGTCGTTCGCGTAAAACGCGTTGGGACCGACTAACTAGTCCTATGATAAGTATTATATGCCTTAACATGTTTAATAATGTTTCCTAATCAGTTTATATGTCAAAATTTAGGTTACATATGCCTAAAATTAATTTATCGTAAAAACGGCATTTTGGTAATTTTCCTAAGGCATATAAACTACCCATCATACAACTAACTAAACGTTGTGACCATAAGGTATAACCTTGGAAGGTTATTCCCTATACAACTATGGTCACAAAATATGTTTGGTCGGATCCTAATGATCGACCAAACGGGTCGGGTTAGAAAGTCTAAGCGGTTGTTTAGACCGCTTATCTTTACGACCCTATATAAGCACTAAACTAAAAGTGCCGAGTTAAACATGTTAAAACATGTTTAACGAAGTTAGAAAACAGGTTTGATATCAAAACAAAGGGTTTTGATACCCAATAATAGTTTGGTTGCAAAATACGCAAGAATACGCATTTTGACCTAAACTATAACTCGTCACTATGCCTAAATAACGTGGTAATCAGTAGGTATAGTCACCAAGGACTATGACCATCGTGATTACGCTCACGTTGCGAAGTTCAAACAAACTTCGTGTTGACCATAAACTGGTCAAAGCAGAAAGTCAAACACAGTTTGACTTTCATGCTTAAAAACGCGTAAAAGAACGAAAGAAACTTACAAGAGGTCCAAGAAATGGATATTTGATCTTAGAATTCTCAGGTATGAAGGTTTTTAAGCTTCAACTTAGAGAAATCAGATCAAAGTGTGGGTTGCAAATGAAATAGAAGTGGGTATATATAGTTTTCGGGTAACCGTTAGGATCGTTCATCGATAACCGAGGTTTGATCTGAGCCGTACAAGTGTGCCCATGGTTTTAGAATACCATGGGGGCCCCAAAATAGCCCATAGACTTGTTAAAAACCATTTGCAAACCCAAAAAACCCAGCTGCTGATTTGAAATCAGCTGTTTTGTTGACCTGGGGGTCGCTCAGTCCCTGCACATGTATAAGGCCTATTTTGACTCATTTAAGGCCGGTTAAGCCATTTTTGTCACACCCCGATTTCCACGTGTCGCCGGTGGGCCCGGTGGGGGAGTATCGTGACGTGGTTGGCAACATAATAGTCAAACAACACAATATTTAATATGCACAGCGGAAGCAAATGAAAGATAAAATTCAACCGAATATAATATTGTAATATCAAATATCACAACTGTCGATTGTTTATCCACAGACGGGTCGAAAATAAAATGGAAACAATAGTTCAACAGACTTTTAGGCATCTTAAGCTTGCGAGACTTCTATCGATGCTAAGGAGAAATATCCAGCCAATTACGTATAGTACCTGCATTTAGCCTTTTTGGAAAATACGTCAGTTTATACTGGTAAATACAATTAACTGACTCATTTTAAAAATGGTTTAAGAAAATTGATTTGGATGCACGTGGCACAAAATATCTTTTATAATTTGATTAAAATGCACAGAGGCAAAATTAACCTTTTATAACTTGGGAGAATTATTTAAATATATAATCTTGTGAACGAATTACATGTTCCTTGTGCGTTCAGTAGCCCGGATCTTGTCCGGGTTAAAGATCAATAGACACGCCACAATATTCTTTTGTGCACTGACGGGTGTACGCCTACACCCCGCGCTTAAGTCGTGGCCATTTCGTAAAATGATGCCAAGGATATCCGGGACATGGTCATTAACCCCCCAAAGGCTTTAAGTAACAAGACTGTTTAAACGATCCGATCAAATTATTCAATTAACCACCCAACGATGGAAGATTTGATTCCCGATTAAGCGGTATGCTATATACCGTAACCCAAGCCCGTATAGGGAAAATAAGTTAAAAGTATTTACCTGAGCAATGTATAAATCACAATAAGCAAATTGCAAGTAGATTTTACTGGTTCTCCTAATCTGGAACGAAGGTTTATAATAACCTATTAGAATCCTAACGGGTCTTTAATTAAGCTTAAGCTTAGACCGGTTAGTTTCAAAGATACGGTTCGTACGCACGATTAAGCGAAGACCGGATAGAATGTGATTTAGACCCAACAAGTTCAGAGACTTGCTTAATATGGGTATTTCATACGCATTCTGGATTTTGAGATAAAACCGATAAGGTTTGACCCGTTTAGGCTAATTTATGTAAACTAGTTACATAAACCGAACCGAACGCGTAATAAGCGTAACGGGTAATAATGAGAGCCATTTACAGGTTTCCTAAGTTAATATGCTCCAAATATGTTGTGACATCAGTAAGATATCATTTATTATGCCCGAAATGAATTTAAACACAAACTATGCCCCATAGGGGTAGTTTGGTCATTTATAAGGTGATAAAAGAGTTTAAGTAATATACTGAGTTACATGTCTGATGTAATCAGCAAAGATAATCAATTTTGCTAAGTTATATCAGTAGGGTATTGTATATATGTGAAATTTATCAATTATAACCAAACTATGCACCGTAGGGGCATTTTGGTAATTTCACATAAGCCGAAAAGCTCAAAACTGAAGTCTGAGTTAAACAACTTTTGCCTACTGTTAAAATATTATAATTTGCCTCAAATATCAGTAGGTATCACCCTTTGTATGTTTAAAATAGTTCTAGTACATACTAGGCGTTAAAAACGCTTAATTAGGCGATTAGGAGCCATTTTCGGGTTCGATACTTAAAGCTGATCTTTTTATTATTCCAGAAGGCTTAAAATAATTTATTTATCATATGTGATCAGTAGCAAAAGGTTTGGAGTCGTTTAGATATGTAAAACTCATTTTATGGCCCGTAAGGGCAAAACCGACAATTACCGGATTAAGCCTACGACTATGAGTTATGCTCAGCCTAAAATTAATTAAAAATCTTCAAAAATCCCAAAATAATATATTACATCAGTGGGTAATAAGTTTGATATCAAAAAGTAGGCTTAACTAGGCTATACACTAATTATGCCGTTTAATTAACATAAAGCTTTCATTTTACGCTAACGAGCATAACTCTTAACCTACACCTCAAACTGATATCAAACTTTGAATACAAGTTTATATATCAGTAATTAAAGTTTCTACTCTTTTACATTTCCAAAAATCACGTTTTAAAGTGAAAAGGGCATAATGGTCAACATATGAGCAATTAACGGAATCATGCGTATTAATCGGTTAACTAATGAACCATGGTGTATAATCTCAGAGAGTTATACTAGCATGTTACCTGGTCCAAATGAAGCTCTAAGGCGTTTCTAAAACATGCCTAAATGGGTCAGAACTGAAAGTCAAAGTAAAAGTCAAACTATGCGACTTTCGGTTCCGAACCGAGTCTAAACAGGAAATTGTCGGGTTGAACATGTTTAGACATGTTCTTACACTAATTACCAAGTTATATTAATGATCAAATAGGTTGTATATGTTCTACATTGATGATTATGCATAAATTAGAATTTAAGTATCCTGTTGACTTTTTAATCACAAGTTTGACCCGACATTTGACCTAGTTAGAGTGGGAATCAGGGGGGGACCCTTTTAAGGGTTTATTACCCACATAATTACCAACTTATAATTACTTTTGATTCGACTAATCACTGGACCATTAGTGATTAATCTTAAAGTCAACCGTTAATTACGACGGTTTGACTTTTAAGCTAATACTAAGCTAAAACTTAATTAAGAAGGGTTAGGCAAACTTACTGAAGTCCTAAGCTTGATTAGTGATCACTTGAGAGAAGACTTGAGCTCCAGAAGTGATCCAAAAATGCAGATGAAGGTGTGATTGCAAAATTGCAACTCATGGCCCTTTTATAGTGGATTTAATCACCACAATGTGTTGACAAATAAGTCTACTACTGACCATAAGTTACCAACATGTGTCCCTAATGTTTAGGGATTGTTTAGGGGCCAAGGGATATGAGAAAAACCATTTAAAGTTCAAGAATCGCGTTTAAACAGCAAACAACAACATTTCTGTCGCTGGCAACACGCTTGCGCACCGTAAGGGTTCATGCTTGCGGTGCGCAAGCCTCCCTCAGCAACCAAAAACTTGTTGTTCTTTGGTGTTTCGAAAGGGCAACCTCATATTCCGTATTTGGGACATTATTTATCAGATTGGGGCCTCTAAAAAGTGCCTTATACAGTTACATACCCTACCACTTTGGTATGTTTCATTGAATTCTTGTTGGAAGTGCCGAACAAGAAGGTTTACCGTGTTTTTCTTCGTAGGAGTCCACCATTTCAATTTATTATCAAGAATTTCCGGATTTAAGATATATTAGATGTTTAAGATATATATACTTGGGTCTTGGGATTTATAAATAAGGTCGTTCAGAGGTAAAAATTAACATGACGCCACTTTTAAATCCTGCCAAAACATCTTTATTAAATCCGGGTTTACAACGCTTTTTGTCTTACATGACACGTGTCGTTATATTATTGAACACGCATTTTTCGAGGTGTTACAATTTTCAAGGCTCTACAATGATGCCTAAACATAAGGGACATGAAACATGCTCAAAAATATGTCGTATGTCGGTTCGTTTGGTCGTAAGATCACGTTATTCGGTTAATTACGATAAAACACCAACGGACGTGAAAAACGATCCAAATTACGCGATGAATGGAAATTTATCATGCCAATCACTAAAATAAAATATTTTAATGATTACTTAAATTTTTGGATGTCCGGATGTATTCAGAACGTAAGATATGCGCGAAAATGCAAACTTATGCACTTTTTGACGCTTTTAGTCCCTGTTTGATCTAAAAGATTATTTTAGCACACCGAACCCCTCAAAGCCTATTTCTAAGCTATGTAAAGTATATTTATGGTATGTTTAACTTATGATCATGTTCCGGAATGTCCGTTACCATACAAATCGGCATACTTTCGCAGTTTGTCAAAATTAGTCCCTGTAAGCGAATAAACTTGATTTTGCCATACCAAAGCCTTCAAAACTTATTTCTAAGTTATGTAAAGGTTATTTAAGGTATGTTAAGCATATGTTGATGTTCCGGAGTGTTTATCGCGTTAAACTGATTATGCTTACGCATCGGTTTGCGTATAAATCTCCAGAAAACGATATAGAGTTTGAAATTGAATAAAAAATCAAAACATGAAAAAATCTCAAACATAAATAAACAAATATTGGGATCAAATAACATTGTTTTATTGAGGTTTATACAATGATTACAAGCACATATGTCACAGTCTCCCATACTTGTGGAAATTTCGTCCCGAAATTTATTTGGAGGAAACTTGTGAGAAAAGATGTGGATATTTCGCCTTCATTTGATCTTCACGTTCCCAAGTAAATTCCGGTCCACGTTTAGATTCCCAGCGAACTTTGACAAGTGGAATGCGCTTGCGTTTGAGCCACTTGACTTCATGTTCCATGATTTCCACTGGTTTCTCAACAAAATGCATCGTGTTATCCACACGAATTTCATTAAGCGGTATGTGGAGGTTCTCATCGGCTAGACACTTCTTGAGATTGGACACGTGAAAGGTTGGATGAACATTTCCAAGTTCAGGAGGTAACTTAAGTCAGTATGCTACCTTTCCGATTCTTTCGACGATCTTGAATGGTCCAACATATCTAGGTGCAAGTTTTCCTGTCTTTCCAAATCTGATCACACCTTTCCAAGGTAAGACCTTAAGTAATACGCGATCACCGACTTGAAATTCCAAGGGCTTGCGTCGTCGATCCGTGTAACTCTTTTGACGGCTTCGAGCTGTCTAAAGGTTATCGCGAACTTTCTTAACCTTATCTGTAGTCTCTAGAATGAGGTCATGTCTAGTAAGCTGAGCCTCACCGATCTCATTCCAGCAGACTGGTGAACGAAATTTTCGACCATAGAGAGCTTCGAAATAAGCCATGTTGATGCTGGAGTGATAACTGTTGTTGTAGGAGAATTCAATCAACGGAAGATACGAATCCCAACTACCACCAAAATCGATCACACAAGCTATAAGCATATCCTCAAAAGTCTGGATTGTTCTTTCAGATTGACCATCAGATTGCAGATGATAAGCTGTGCTCAAATTAAGTTGGGTTCCCATAGCAGATTGCATGGTTCTCCAAAAACATGATGAGAATCGAGCATCTCTGTCAGAAATAATATTCAAATGAACACCATGTCTAGATACAATTTCATCCACATAAATTTTAGCAAGCTTGTCAGCAGAAAAATCCTCACGGATTGGCAAGAAATGCGCTGACTTGGTTAGACGATCAACAACTACCCAGATGGCGTCATGACCTCTCTTTGTGCGTGGAAGTTTGGTAATAAGATCCATTGCAATGTTTTCCCATTTCCAAACTGGAATCTCTGGTTGCTCCAATAAACCAGAAGGATGTTGATGTTCAACCTTAACCTTAAGACAAGTAAGGCATTTTGATACGTATAAGGCAATGTCTTTCTTCATACCAGGCCACCAATACTGAGTACGAAGATCCTTATACATTTTATCTGCACCAGGATGGATAGAATAACGAGACATATTAGCTTCATCCATTAACAAGGTGTGAAGATTGTCTTGACTTGGGACCCACAAACGGTCCACGAAATAATATGATCCACTGTCTTTCAGTTCCAGATCAGGCTTAATGTGATAGGGTAATTCTTTACCCATCAAGTCTTGCGAGACACAAGTGTGTTGAGCCTGAGAGATGCGGGTTTGAATATCAGATAGAACCTGAACACAATGAAGCTTGACACGTTCCTTACGACTTAATGCGTCAGCCACAACATTCGCCTTACCAGGATGGTAGCGAATTTCGCAATCATAGTCGTTTAGAAGTTCAATCCAACGTCGTTCCCTCATGTTGAGTTCTTTCTGATTGAAGATATGCTGAAGACTTTTGTGGTCAGTAAAAACCACACATTTTGTACCATACAAATAGTGTCTCCAGATTTTAAGAGCGAAAACAACTGCACCTAAATCAAGATCATGAGTAGTGTAGTTCTTCTCGTGCATCTTCAACTGTCTGGATGCATATGCTATGACTTTGTTCCTTTGCATGAGAACACAACCAAGACCCAAATTGGATGCATCACAATACACGACGAAATCATCGTTGCCCTCAGGTAAAGATAGAATAGGCGCATCACAAAGTTTCTGCTTCAAGGTCCGAAACATTTCTTCTTGTTTGGATCCCCAATCAAAGGGTTTGTTCTTCTGAGTTAGAGCAGTTAAAGGAACTGCAATCTTCGAGAAGTTTTCAATGAAGCGGCAGTAATAACCTGCAAGACCAAGGAAAGAACGAACTTCAGTGGGTGTAGTAGGCGTATCCCAATCCTTAATCGCACTGATCTTGGAGGGATCTACATGAATACCTTGTTCGTTGACGATATGTCCCAAAAATTGAACTTCCTTAAGCCAAAATTCGCACTTGGAGAATTTGGAAAAAAGTTGCTCTTTCTTTAGGAGTTCCAGAGTAAGACGAAGATGTTGCTCATGATCAGCTTGCGTCTTAGAATAAATCAAGATGTCATCAATGAAAACGATGATGAACTTGTCCAAATAAGGCTTACAAACCCTATTCATCAAGTCCATGAAAACAGCAGGAGCATTAGGTAAACCGAATGCCATAACAGTGAACTCATAATGCCCATATCGAGTGCGGAACGCTGTCTTGGGAATATCTTCTTCATGCACACGAAGTTGATGATACCCAGAACGTAGATCAATCTTTGAGAAATAAGAAGCACCCTGTAACTGATCAAAGAGATCATCAATGCGAGGTAGGGGATATCGATTCTTGATGGTAAGCTTGTTAAGCTCATGGTAATCGATGCACATCATGAAAGAGCCATCTTTCTTCTTCACAAAAAGAACTGGAGCACCCCAAGGTGAAAAGCTAGGACGGATAAAACCTTTGTCAGAAAGCTCTTGAAGCTGCTTAGATAACTCTTGCATCTCAGATGGTGCAAGACGATATGGAGATCTGGCAATAGAGTTTGCACCAGGTACAAGGTCAATACGAAACTCGACTTGGCGTGCTGGGGGTAAACCAGGTAATTCTTCAGGAAAAACTTCAGGATAATCCCGAACAACAGGGATATCTTGAATGGACTTACCTTTGCCTTTATCTGCTATGACATGTGCCAGGAAGGCTACATAATTCTTTCGCAGATATTTCCGAGCTTGGGTACAAGACATGAGCTTGAGACTACTAGCAGGTTTCTTGCCACAAACCTCTAAGATCTTACCAGACGAAAGCGGCACACGAACAATCTTCTCAAAACAAACTACCTCAGGGCGATTCTTGGCTAACCAATCCATTCCTACTATAATGTCGAAGCTTCCAAGTTGCATCGGTGTGAGGTCGATAGGAAAAAGATGGTTATTAAGGTTCAATTGGCAGTTACGAAGAACAAAATTGAGAACAACGGGTTCACCACTAGCTACCTCTACTGTCAAGGGCTTTCCTAGTTTTGTTCTAGACAGGCGAAGCAAAGGCTCGAAAGATAATGACACAAAACTCTTATCGGCACCCGAATCAAAAATAACAGATGCAGGCTGAGTATTAACAAAGAGCGTACCGTTCACCACCTCGTTGTCTGCTCGCGCCTCGTTAGCATTCATGTTGAAGACTCGACCATGAGCCTGAGCCTGATTTGCGTTTACCAATCTTGGACACTGATTTCTGTAGTGGGTTAGATCCCCACAGTTGTAGCACGAACCAGGAGGATAATGAGGTCGTGCAGCCTGAGTCTGTTGTTGAGCAGGCGGTTGAGCAGCTTGCAAAGCTTGGTTCTGAGCTACTTGATTCGGAGCAAAATGACAAACATCGGCAAGATGACCCGATTTTCCACAGTTAGCACAGAAACGACACTGAACTTGCGGTTGATGGTGGCTATTGCATCTGTTGCACAACAGTGCATTCCCCGCATACCGTTTCTTTGCTAGTGGTGGTGCAGTCTGATTGGGAGTTACCTGGTTGACTTGAGCATTAACAGCGAAATTCTGGGAAGCCTTGCGCTTCCTAGACTCTTTCGAAGAACCAGATTTCTTTATCTTCTTGTTTTCACCCTTACCAGACGATTGCTTCTTATCCTTGTCACCCTTCCTATGAAGCTTCCCCTTTCTGATCTGCGATTCAGTCAAAGTCGCAGCTAACTCGATTGCCTGACGAACTGTGGTAGGGTTACTACCAGTGACGATGTCTTGTACGGAGTCAGGTAAGCCATCTACATACCTCTCGATAGCTTTCTCGAGTGGGCTAACCATTGTTGGGCATAACAAACTCAACTCTTCATACCTGTCAGTATAAGCCCGGTGCTCCCCACTATCTTGCTTCAAATCATCAAACTCCCTTTCTAAAGCCCTTAGTTCATGACGAGGACAGAATTCCCTCATCATAAGAGCCCTAAGCTCTCCCCAGGTCTGTACTAAAGCAAGCTCAGCACCACGGTCTCTCATGACTCCATTCCACCATGTAAGAGCCTTCTTTTGAAATAAACTAGAGGCAAACTCGACTTTGTGATTATCAGGACACTGAACATGATGAAACGTACTCTCAATGCTCTCGAACCACTGGAGGAGCCCAGTTTCTCCCTCAGAACCAATAAACTTGAGTGGTTTAGCCGAGTTGAAACTTTTGAAGTTGCATGGAGCTTTATTGTTGTTGTTGGCTTGGTTAACTTGAGCAACAATGTCTGGGAGTACAACAGCCATTTGCTGCGCAATGATTGCTGCCATTTCGGCATTAGGTATCGGATTTTCGCATCGAGGAGGCATTCTAAAAGAGGAAACATGAGAGAAAACGAGTGAGATGATTAGATGAAAAATGAAATGATACAAAAATCGACAAAAAGGATGGATCGTGGTCATTTGTTCGTACAAAGCAAACAAACGACACACCGTGACTAATCAAAGTAAATGGGTCAAAATAACGTATTGCGAAGACATGATTTAGCCTATAAGTGGACACTCACCCCAAGAGTTCCCAGGTAAGAGTGACTGGTCCGATTATGTGGATTTGTACGAACACTCTAGCCTAGAGAGAAAACTCAAGATACAAGCATCCACCCTTCCAAATTGCACGTGTTCACATTATTTAGACCCAAAACTTTGATGAGATTTTGAAAGCTTGGAAGGCACAAGGCCAAAAGAATCATTCAAGAATGAATGATTGAATCTTCAAAATCATTTTGGAAAATTGAGTTCTTGTTTTGGTAATCACCTAAGGATAGGTGAAGTGCATGTTTTAAGATCTAAACACAAGATAACTTGTGTTAGGGTCCTAGAAAAGTTATAGTCTAGGTCAAAGCATTACTAATAACCTAATTCCCTATAACCATTGGCTCTGATACCAACTCTTCTGTCACACCCCGACCGCGTAAAACAACAAACCGCGGCGGAAACGTCGGGGAGTCGAGCAACAGAATTATTGTTTCACAACCATGGTATTTAAAATTATGTTTTATTTATAAACATTGGCTACATTGTCTTAAAATAAACAAGGAAACAAGAGTACATAACATTATTTAACTAGTCTAGCTTCATTTTATGTCACTAAGGCACAGGTCCGCCTAAGTGTATCTTGATCATTCCTACGCATCTGCTCCTGAAAACACATGTGAAAATAGGTACGTCAGCATAAAAATGCATGTGAGATACATAGGTTTTGTTAAAATAGGATCCATGACTTAAGTTTACAGAAATGTTTAATAAAAGTTAGTCATGAATCTTGTTAAGTGTTTTCTTTTAGAAATCATACGAAAATTTGATAAGAAATTAGATGATATAAAAGAAAGGTGTATGGTTAAGTAAGTAACCAAGTAAAATGAGTTGTATAAAATAAACTATTTGTAAAACAATGTCCTGTGAAAATATGTTATTTGTATAAAATGTAATATGTCTAAACTGAAATGATTTAAATAACGTCACGATATGTAATATCATAAATGCACATATATATAGGAAGTACCAGCGGCGTATCCACCATGCTTTTATCACATTACACACGCTTCGTTATTTAAATCACTTACCCAAACAAACCACCAAAATGTCTTGTCAAATGTCAAAATGTTTATGTGTAACCATTGTCTATTGTCAAATGTAAATCATGTAATGTGTAACCAAATGTCATGTATGGCAAGTGAAATATGTCAGCTAAAACCATAGGTAAAATGCACAAAACAAGGTATTGAAATAAATCATGGTTTAAATCAAAGTTATGTTTTGAAAAATAACTGCATGCCTTACTGATACAAACATCTATGCGGTATTGTTAAAATGCATGCATTCAAGCCTTGCGACTGTGGCGACAAACCCTTAAACAAATTAAAGGTTTATCTAAATTATTTATATTGGATTCAGTCATTCCTTCAACCCAAACAAACCTAGGATTTCAGGAACAGGAGTTGTCAATTCCTATGGTACCATTACTTACTACCAAGCGGCGTGATCAATGTTAATGAATGTATTTTTGTCCCATTTAAACAAGCCAAATGTCATACCAAAATGTAAGCATGTTATGTGAAAACAGTGTGCTAAGTATGCAATAAATGAACATACATAGCATGTGATGTAAAACAATGTACTAAGTATGCACTAAATGAATATACATAGCATATGATGTAAAACAATGTACTAATTATGCAATAAATGAACATACATAGCATGTGATGTAAAACAATGTACTAAGTATGCAATAAATGAACATACATAGCAAAAACATGGATAAAATCATGTACTATACGTGTACTAATGAACTTAGCAAGTATATGTTATGAAAGCATAAAAAGCACGAAAGTAACAAGTAGGCACTTGTGTTTCACCCCAAAATGTTTGAAAACAGTAAAAGAGGGGACTATGTACTCACTTAAGATTGCTCAATAGTCTTTGGATAACAACCAAGCAAAGCAAGAAAGATCACTGAATCAAACGGCACCTAATATAGGTAACTATGTTAATAAACCGGACCTAAATCGGAAGATTGGATAAATGTGGTTTTGTAAACCAAATGAGTGTAGGAACTCATGTAATATGGTTTAACAAAGCCTACATTCTAAAACGAAACCTAACCTAAGTGCTTACGACCCATTACGACTCGTTTAGGTAGCTTACGCTACTTTAACGCATCATTCGCGTAAAACGCGTTCGGACCGCCTAACTAGTCCTATGATAAGTATTATATGCCTTAACATGTTTAATAATATTGCCTCATCAGTTTAGATGTCAAAATTTAGGTTACATATGTTTAAAATGAATTTATGCGTAAAAAGGGCATTTTGGTAATTTTCCTAAGGCATATAAACTACCCATCATACAACTAACTAAACGTAGTGACCATAAGGTATAACCTCGGAAGGTTATTCCCTATACAACTATGGTCACAAAATATGTTTGGTCGGATCCTAGTGATCGACCAAACGGGTCGGGTTCGAAAGTCTAAGCGGTTGTTTAGACCGCTTATCTTTACGACCCTATATAAGCACTAAACTAAAAGTGACGAGTTAAACATGTTAAAACATGTTTAACAAAGTTACAAAACAGGTTTGATATCAAAACAAAGGGTTTTGATACCCAAGAATAGTTTGGTTGCAAAATACGCAAGAATACGCATTTTGACCGAAACTATAACTCCTCACTATGCCTAAATAACGTGGTAATCAGTAGGTATAGTCACCAAGGACTATGACCATCGTGATTACGCTCACGTTGCGAAGTTCAAACGAACTTCGTGTTGACCATAAACTGGTCAAAGCAGAAAGTCAAACACAGTTTGACTTTCGTGCTTAAAAACGCGTAAAAGAACGAAAGAAACTTACAAGAGGTCCCAGAAATGGAGATTTGATCTTAGAATTCTCAGGTATGAAGGTTTTTAAGCTTCAACTTAGAGAAATCAGATCAAAGTGTGGGTTGAAAATGAAATCGAACTTTCATCTGAGCCGTACAAGTGTGACCATGGTTTTAGAATACCATGGGTGGCCCAAAATAGGCCATAGTCTTGTTAAAAACCATTTGCAAACCCAAAAACCCAGTTGCTGATTTGAAATCAGCTGTTTTGCTGATCTGGGGTCGCTCGCGCCCCGCGTACGAGCCAGACAAATACTACGCGGCCCGCGACCGCTGTGCAGTTCAGCAACAGTTTCAAATGTTGCAGTTTCAGTCCCTGCACATGTATCAGGCCTATTTTGACTCATTTAAGGCCCGTTAAGCCATTTTCAAGGCTCTACAATGATGCCTAAACATAAGGGACATGAAACATGCTCAAAAATATGTCGGATGTCGGTTCGTTTGGTCGTAAGATCACGTTATTCGGTTAATTACGATGAAACACGAACGGACGAGAAAAACGATCCAAATTACGCGACAAATGGAAATTTATCATGCCAATCACTAAAATAAAATATTTTAATGATTACAAAAAATTTTGGATGTCCAGATGTATTCAGAACGTAAGATATGCAAGAAAATGCAAATTTATGCACTTTTTGACGCTTTTAGTCCCTGTTTGATCTAAAAAATTATTTTAGCACACCGAACCCCTCAAAGCCTATTTCTAAGATATGTAAAGGATATTTATGGTGTGTTTAACTTATGATCATGTTCCGGAATGTCCGTTATAGTACAAATCGGCATACTTTCGCAGTTTCTCGAAATTAGTCCCTGTAAGCGAATAAACTTGATTTTGCCATACCAAAGCCTTCAAAACTTATTTCTAAGTTATGTAAAGGTTATTTAAGGTATGTTAAGCATATGTTGATGTTCCCGAGTGTTTGTCATGTTAAACTGATTATGTTTACGCATCGGTTTGCGTATAACTCTCCAGAAAACGATATAGAGTTTGAAATTGAATAAAAAATCAAAACATGAAAAATGTCAAACATAAATAAACAAATATTGGGATCAAATAACATTGTTTTACTGATAACTGAATTGATTTTATACAATGATTACAAGCACAGATGTCACACTAAGTAAGTTAGCAAATGCTTGACTTGTGCTAGAGTCAAGATTGAATACCAAAAGCCATCAGGGTTACTGCAAAAACCCGAGTTGCCGACATGGAAATGGGAACAAATTTCCACGAATTTCGTTACTAGATTGCCAAGGTCACAAAGCGGGAACGATACCATTTGGGTGATCATAGACCGCTTAACAAAGTCTGCTCACTTCCTCGCGATCAAGGAAACCGAAAAGTTTTCAAAACTTGCAGCCGCCTACTTAAAGGAAGTAGTTGCTAGGCACGGGGTGCCAACTTCTATTATTTCTGATTGTGACCCTCGTTTTACCTCCGAATTGTGGCAGGCTATGCATAATCCTTTGGCTCACAAGTAGACTTGAGCACCGCATATCACCCACAGACGGATGGCCAAACTGAACGCACCATCCAAACACTTGAAGACATGCTGAGAGTATGTGTTATTGACTTCAGAAACGGGTGGGAACGGCATCTACCTTTGGTAGAATTCTCTTATAACAATAGCTATCACACTAGCATTCAGGTAGCACCATTTAAGAGGCATTGTACGGTCGTAAATGCCGGTCACGTTTTTGTTGGGCGAAAGTTGGCGAGAGTCAAATTACCGGCCCAGAACTTGTACTTGAAACTACGGATAAGATTGCCCAGATAAGATAACGAATGGCGGCAGCTCGTGACTGTCAGAAAAGCTACGCTGATAAGCGTAGGAAATCTCTAGAATTACATGTCGGGGACAGGGTTCTACTAAAAGTTTCACCCTGGAAGGGTGGGGTACATTTTGGCAAAAGGGTCAAGCTTAATCCGCGATACGTTGGACCTTTTGAAATTACCGAGAGGATCGGTAAGGTAGCTTACGGACTAAACCTGCTTGAAGAGCTGAGTGCGGTACACAACATCTTTCATGTATCGAATCTGAAGAAGTGTCTGTCAAATGAAATGCTTGTTGTTCATTTTAAGGAACTCACTATTGATACCAACTACGCTTCGTTGAGGAACCGTCTGAGATCGTGGATCGAGAGACCAAGACCCTTAAGCGTAGCAAGATACCCATTGTACGAGTTCGTTGGAACTCGTGTCACGGCCCAGAGTTTACCTGGGAACGGGAAGACCAGATGATGTGCAAGTATCCCCAACTGTTTGCAAACAAAACTTCCAGCACGAGGCTACAACAGAATTTTGGGACGAAATTCCAACTAACGAGGGGATGATGTGACACCCCACGAAAACCTTGTAACACATCAGCTCGTCAGTGGCTGCGCTTTAACTTTCGGGATGAAATTTCTTGAAACTTGTGGATAATGTGACACTTTGGGTTCTCCCGCACAACTATATTGTACGTTACCGTTAATGTGAAATTATTAAATGATAATTAATATATGGACTTTTTGTGATTATGTGTGTTTACGTTATGATGATTAATATAGTTTTTTTAATAATTATAGCAAACAAACTAATAACATGCCTACCCCATTTCTATGTGACACTTCGGGTTCTCCCTCACACTTGTAACCGGCCCAACAGAAGCCCGGAACACATTCATTAAAACCCTACACTGACCGCACAATTAAAAGAGGAGCACATTTAATAGTGTGCGATCATTACTATCATCCATATAAATACAAGTAGCCGTCATGTCAAGGAATGTTTGACAATCATTCCACCTTTCCCCAGCAATCCCAAGACATACCTCTCCCTCTCTCCTTAATTTCCTTCTTCTCCAATAGCAAACCTGCAAACCCCCCCCCCCCCCTCTCCATAATCGGAAAACCCAGCTCGTTGAAAATATCCGGCCACTTGCTTCTCCAAACAGTCACCGGCTACTCCATTCCATCCCGGTTGTTCGACGGCGGCGCGGTGTTACACTCCGTTCCATCTCCGACAACTCACACCTCCCCAGCTCGAAACTCTGTTCCTCTCTTTTCTGGACACACTCTCTTACGGCATCGGATTCATGTTAGAACACCACCACTTTTAAGAGTTATGCTTGATAATGGTGATGACTGTTACATGATTTAAATGATGATTGTGATCCTTGTTGAATGTTAAATGAAACTGTTTGTGTGGTATGATGATAGGTTGAATCTTTGGTACTTGATGATTGATTTAATGTATGTTTCGAAACAGATAGAAATGGTGATTACTAGAGGGATGATGATAGTTGTTTTAGGATAATGAATTACAAGTTTTGTCCTTTATGTTTACACCAAATTGTAGGCGCTGTCCTTTTGCCTAAAAGTTTATGGGCGGTGTCCTTAACCTTTCAAAATCTTGCACGTTATGCCTTTAGGCCAAACCCAGTTAGATTTTTTTGTTAAATCTAGTCATGTGCCTAGCACTTGAGGGCATTGTTGTCATTTCATCTCTTGAGGGACTATTGTGTAAAAAACTTATGTTTGGTTAATGGTCAAATGACATTTTCTTGACCACTCATTATCAGCTGATTTGAATATCACCCATATGTCAATTTTACCCAATCAAACTGTCACCTCATCCACACATCCCTACAGACACCTATCATCTTCTCAAGCTCACCTCCCTCATAACCATACCTCCAACCTACCCACATTCCATCTGTCCTCTCATCTCTCTCTCTCTCTCTATATATATATATATATATATATATATATATATATATATATATATATATATCCATCTATACACATCGCAAACATTCTCAAAGAACCTGAAGAATTGTCGCATTCGGTTAACTTTCTCTGTTTCACTATATAATAATAATTGATCGCCATGACTGCTATGACAAAGTCTGTTACTGATGTCGTTACCGCCAACGCAGAGGCAACGGAGATTTACGCAATCGGAAAATGATGACATCGTTGAAGGTTTTGAAGGAGATCGAAACAGATCTGGAAAGTAACTCCTCATCGTCAGATGTGGAGTATTACTCTCCGAAATCGGTTGTCCTAAAGAAGTTTCCACTAAAAACGAAGGAGGTTAACGTTAACGGTTCGCGTGTTTGGATTCATAATCCGATTGCAAGGATCAGATCTGAAGATCAGGTTGGTGAAGGTTATGTAACGAAGTTTGTTAATGCCAATGGTGATCGAACGGATGTTATGATGATGTTTATAAGGCCGGTTTCGCCTCTTGGTGGTTTTTGGATTGCCCATTACTCTTCCGATTGCTATAGTTCCGGTAGGTTTTTGGATTGCTGGTGGTGTGTTGTCATATTAGGTGTGTTAGGGTTTAGTAGTTCGGTTTAGAGAGAGAACAGAAAGATAGATAGATGAGTTTAGAGAGAGAGAAGGATATTAAAGGTTTTTATTTTTTATATTTTACAAAAATAGTCATTCTTATAATTTATTTACTCAATAGTCCCTAAGATTATAAAATGACAAGAATACCCTCATATGCAAGGCACATGACCAGATTTAACCAAAAATTCAAACTGGGTTTGGCCTAAAGGACATAACGTGCAAGATTTTGAAAGGTTAAGGACACCGCCTGTAAACTTTTGGCCAAAAGGACAGCGCCTGCAATTTGGTGTAAACATGTAACACTCGTCTTAACTTTCTATTTATTTTAATCATAAAATGCAGGCCCTTTTTAACAAAATGTATATTTAGCAAAACTTAGTTAAAAAGTTAAGAGGTACATTGTTTAGCGAGTTAACATAAGGACCTTCTAGTTCAAAGTATTCACATCTAACAGAGTTTACAAAACAACATTTTCTAGACAAGTTTAGAATAGTGCGGAAGCTTCAAAAACGGTGTTCGGTTCTTGATTTCACGCTTGATCGGCATCCGAAGCTAACGCGCATCACCTGAGGTCAAAACCACATAAAAAATTAGTTTTGAAAATGTTAACCGAGACTAGACAAGTTCCAATGACATAAATATAAACAAAATAATAAAATTCTGGTTTTTAGTCTGTCGCGCCACGAACCAGACTCAGTCAAACCTTTCGCGCGCCGCGGATGGCCCCGCGAGTCGCGCCAGATTCTTATGCTCCCGTCGCATGGCGCGGGGGAGCGCGTTTTCCAGGAGGTCCAGTTTCTGGACCTACATTTTTGCCCAGCTCCGAAATTCACAAAAATTCTAACTTTAAACCTTCATAACTTTTTACTCGGTTGTCCGTTTTAGTCGATTCTTTTTCCTATGAGTCCATAATAAAATTGAGGATCCAACCATGTAAATTTCACATCATGGAAACCGAGTTACCAGCGATCGGTTCACAATTTCCTTATTTCAATTATCCAACCCATTAGCAATAAGTGCATAATACCACTTTTCAGTTCTTAAGACTTTTTAGACATAGTTACCCAATCCCCCGGGCTTATAACCTTGGCGTATTCACGCCATTCCATGGCTTTGCGTTCCCTTAGAACTAAATGCGTGTTTCCTCGGAATTCAAGCATTCCGTTTCAAGCGACACTTTCAAATGACTTCTATTGTTTGACCCGATATCCCGGATTCGTAAACTTAAATTAACATAACCAATTCATTGGCGTAGTACAATCCAACACTTAACGAAATATGAGACTTTCAAGTCTCTACTCACATGATCCTATTAAATGCATCATTTCGACCCGTTTGGCTATCTAGTGAAAACCATCACTTTATTGACAAGCCAAACCCACATCCAACTTTTATTTTGACCCGTTTGATTGTAGAGTGAACTTCGCCACTTCAAAGACACATCAAACGCATCTATTACACTACGACTCCATTTATACATTAAACCCAAACATGTATGCATAATCTAACGAGACTAAAGTCATGTACCTTTAGAGCACACCCTTCAAACGCGTATCCCCTCCGGCTTGTCCACTTGCCGATCCGTATCCTTTGCCTAAAGAGTTCAATTCGCAAACCATTTAGAACTTTTTTTATATTCATTAACGCATAATTCGTTATAGTATTCAAATCAGCGTTTTTGGTCCGATCTTTAACATTTTAATCCTTACTTAGGCGTTTTTAACAAACACCTAGTGGGTCAGATTTTTACATAATTAACACCAAGTTCATGACTTGTAATTATCATTTAAATCAACTTCAATTAGGCGCATTTATACATGTTTTAACTCCCATATTTCAGAATTCATCTCATAAAACTGAGATTATACTAGAACAAGAATCATAATCCTAGTGTTTATCGAATTTCTACAACTTATTAATCACCTACAATGGTGATTATATACCCTACAAGCATCAGGCAAGGTTTTAACAAGAAATCCTCTAGGGTTCATCCCTAGACATCATATCACTTCTAATTTCATATATTCAACACATAATCAAGCTTAATTTCGAATCTCTTAAGTTCATCTAAAATTTGAGATAGAACCAAATAGCAAAATTTTACATACCTTATGATCCCTTCGTCGAGGTGATCACTAATCTATATTCGTATTTCGATTTTGACTTGATTTGAACCTTCAATTGATCAATTTTGGGGAAGCTAGGGTTTGGTGAGGAGCTTTTGTCGCCCCTGCATTTTTTGATCGACCAGACACACCTCTTGTGTGTGTTTGGTGTGATTTAATTTGTTTTTATTAAACTCAATTTCGAATTTAACACTTTTAGTCCCTTAGTTATTATTTGGTTCACACATAAGGGGATTTAACCCTTTTACTTACTTCTACAAGGCTCATGACTAACCGTGTTATTTATTCCTAGTTAGTTTATTCCCGTTTATTTTATACTTCATAAATTTAATATAAAGTTTCATATTTTCGGGGTGTTACAAGTCCACCCCCCCTTAAAATGGTTTCGTCCCCGAAACCCAAGTACGTACCAAATAATGTAGGGTAGAGCCTTTGCATCTCCTCTTCGGACACCCATGTGGTATCCGAACCCTTTCTGTGTTCCCATTTGACCTTCACTTGGTTGATCTCCTTGTTCCTTAAAGTTTTCACTTTACGATCTAAAATCGCAATTGGCTTCACCGCGTAGTTAAGACTATTATCCACTTCAATGTCATCGTAGTGGATGTAAGCGGTCTTATCCGCCAGACATTTCCGGAGATGTGATACATGGAATGTGCTATGTATCCCACTCAACTCTTCGGGTAATTCGAGACGGTATGCCACCTTACAAACCCGTTCGATAATCTTAAATGGCCCAATAAATCTCGGGCTTAACTTTCCCCTTTTTCTAAATCGAATAATTCCCTTCCACGGTGACACCTTCAGCATCACCTTATCACCCACTTGAAATTCAATCGGTCTTCTTCGTTTATCCGCATATGACTTTTGTCGATCCTGAGCCGCTTTCAAGTGAGCTCGGACCAAGTCGATTTTCTCGTTCGTAATTCGGACTACATCCTTATGGGCTAGCTCACGCGGACCAACCTCACCCCAACACACTGGGGTTCGGCATTTTCTACCGTAAAGCATCTCGTACGGAGCCATACCGATGCTTGCGTGGTAACTGTTATTATATGAAAATTCGACCAATGGTAGATAGACATCCCAACTACCCCCGAAATCGATAATGTATGCCCGTAACATATCTTCCAACGTCTGTATTATTCTTTCGCTTTGTCCATCCGTTTGTGGATTGTACGCGGTGCTAATGAACAATTTAGTTCCCATTTGTTCTTGGAATTCGCGCCAAAAGTTTGAAGTAAACCGGGTATCTCTGTCGGACACAATAGATATCGGTACCCCGTGGCGTGCCACTATTTCATTAGTATATACTTCTGACATCTTTTCGGAAGTATAAGTCTGGCGAATCGGAATGAAGTGAGCACTCTTTGTCAATCTATCCACAACTACCCATATAGCATCGAAACCGCGGTTGGTTTTGGGCAGTTTGGTCAACAAATCCATCGTGATTTGTTCCCATTTCCATACTAGGATATCCAACAGTTGTAGTTTACCATACGGATTTTGATGTTCTGCTTTGACTTGCAAACATGTCATGCATTTCTCCACATATTTTACAACATCCCTTTTCATTCCGGGCCACCAATAATTTTGCTTTAAATCATTATACATCTTGGTTGCCCCCGGATGGATTGAATAACGGGATTTATGGGCTTCGTCAAGTAGGAGTGCCTTAGCTCCTCACGAATTTGGAACCCATATCCTCCCAAAGCGCGTCTTTAACCCTTGATTACCATCCGCCAATTCTTTCAATTGGCCAACTATCCTTTCCTTCTTCACGTTTTCCTCCTTCAATGCTTCGATTTGAGATTTCTGGATTCGTTCAAGTAATCCTGATGTTACAATTAGTTGCATTGATCGCACTCGAATGGGCGTATAATCCACCTTTCGGCTCAACGCATCTGCCACCACATTATACTTCCCCGGGTAGTAATGTATATCACAATCGAAGTCTTTGACAGTTTCTAACCACCGCCTCTGCCTCATATTTAATTCCTTCTGATCGAAGAAATATTTCAAACTTTTATGGTCGGTAAAGATAGTGCATTTTACCCCATACAAATAATGCCTCCATATCTTTAAGGCAAACACCAGCGCTGCCAACTCGAGGTCATGTGTAGGATAATTCTTTTCATGAGTCTTTAGCTGTCTCAAGGCATAGGCTATAACCTTGCCCCGTTGCATCAAAACGAGCCCAAGGCCCGAATGCGACGCATCCGAGTAAACCACCATATCATCAACCCCATCCGGCAATGCTAATACCGGTGCATGGGTCAATTTTTCCTTAAGCGTTTGGAACGCCTTTTCTTGATCTTCGCCCCAAATAAACTTTTCATCCTTACGGGTTAGTTTGGTCAATGGCATAGCAATCTTGGAGAAATCTTGTATGAATCTCCTATAATAACCCGCAAGCCCCAAGAAGCTTCTGATTTCCGAAGGGTTCTTTGGGGGATTCCACCTCGCCACTGCTTCTTTTTTTATGGGTCTACCAACACCCCGTTTGCACTAATGATGTGCCCAAGGAACTGTACCTCTCGCAACCAGAAAGCACATTTTGAAAATTTTGCATACAATTTCTCTCTTCTGAGCGTCTCCAATACTTCACGTAAATGACTGGCGTGTTCTGCCTCAGCTTTTGAATATACCAAAATGTCATCGATGAATACTATCACCGACTTATCCAACATTGGCTTGCAAACCCGGTTCATGAGATCCATGAAAGCCGCGGGTGCATTAGTTAACCCGAAGGACATCACGAGGAACTCATAATGTCCGTATCGTGTACGGAAGGCTGTCTTCGGTACATCCTCTTCTTTGACTTTCAACTGATGGTACCCCGATCTAAGGTCAATCTTGGAGAACCAATTTGCGCCTTGCAATTGGTCAAATTAGTCATCAATTCTTGGGAGCGGATATCGATTTTTCACCGTGAGTTTGTTCAACTCCCGGTAATCGATACACATGTGCATGCTCCCATCCTTCGTTTTCACAAATAGCACTGGTGCACCCCACGGAGACACACTTGGCCGAATAAACCCCTTGTCGAGCAGGTCTTGAATTTGGGACATCAATTCTTGCAATTCTGATGGCGCGAGCCGATACGGCGCCTTGGCCATAGGTTTCGCGCCCGGAATCAATTCGATTCCGAACTCTACCTCCCGTTCTGGCGGTATTCCCGGTAAATCCTTCGGAAATACATCGGCGTATTCACGTACCGCCGGTACATCTTCAATCTTTGGCGTTTCTTTATCCGATTCGTTTGCGTATATCATGAATGCTCTACACCCACGCCTCATGAGTTTGTGAGCCTTTCGCATTGTGCACATAACGGGATTACCCCCTTTTTCGCCATAAATGGTAACATGTTTTCCACTCAGAGATGTTAACTTAATCTCCTTGCGAAAACACACGACCTTCGCGTGATGTCGGGATAGCCAATCAATCCCGACCACTACTTGGAATTCTCCCATCGACATTGGAATCAAGTCTATCGAGTATTCTTCACCGTCAATACTTATCTTACAATTTTGGCATACATCACATACGATAAAGCTTTTGTTATCACCTATTTCTACTTCTAAAGGCATAGGTAATTTTGTCAGTTCGAATGAAGGATGTCGAATAAATCCATGTGAAATAAAGGATTTATTCGCACCCGTATCAAATAACACATGTGCGGGAATTGAATTTATGGCGAATATACCTGAGACCACATCGGGTTCCACCTTCGCCTCGGCTGCCGTTAACTGGAAGGATCTGGCTTTTGCTTTCGGAGTCTCCGTATGTGAATCCTTGCCATCCTTTTTCCCGACTAGCTCCGGGCACTCTGATTTCTTATGACCCGGTTGATAGCATTTGTAACACACCGATACCTTCCCGGGGCATAATGCAGCCGTGTGGCCTGTTTTCCCACATATTGGACGTGGTTTATCTTTAAACCGGCACTCACCCTTATGCCCTTTCCCGCATACCTTGCAGCTTGGCGACCCGCTTTTTCCCTCTTGTTTCTTCGACGACTCAGTCGTGCGTGCCTTTTTCGTAGGGCTTGGATTAACCACCTGCGCCCTTCTTTCACCCCTTTCAATCTGTTTCTTTAGCTCTATCTCCCTTTCTCGAGCAGTGTTAATGATTTCGGTGAGGGTCTCGTATTTTGAGGGAGTCATGAACTCTCGATACTCTGCGCTTAGCATATTATAATAATAATACACCTTCTGTTCTTTGGATGTCACCAACTCATCACAAAACCTTAGTCTGTCAAGAAAGATCCCCGTGATCTTATCAATAGATTCGCCTTTCTGCCTAAGCTGAATGAATTCCTCCTTGATTCGATTGATAACCGCTTTGAGACTGTGGTGTTTAAGGAATGGTACCTTAAACTCGTCCCATGTCATCGCCTTTGCCGCTTCAATTCCAATCTCCTTTTTCTTATTATCCCACCAGTCTTTTGGTTGACCTCTCAGCTGACCCGTGTCATAAGCTACAAAGTCATTAGTGTCACAGTGGGTTCTCTCAAACACCCCTTCGATATCACTCAACCATCTTTGGCATACTATCGGATCCACCTCTTCGTTGTAAAGTGGCGGTTTACATGCCATAAATTCTTTGTACGAGCAGCCCTTGCGCTCTCCAGATTTCTCCTTAGCTATGTTGGCACTATCTTCCAATTTCTTGATTCTCTCATCAACAACCGATAGTACCGTATTTTGGATCTTATCAACAAAACCGGATAAGCTATTTTCGATTGCCTTTCCTACCTCCTCGGCAATCACTTCTCTCATTTGCTCGGTGACTCTCGGCACCGCATCATCATTACCTTTATCCGTCATCTTTAAAACTGAAATGTTTACATCAAGCGTTAAACATTTCATCTATAGCATATGGTTTGTTTACTTCGGTTTAGTCAGTTCATAACTTGTTTTAACCGTTCTTATTTAATGCACTTTCCGGGTTTGAGTGTGTTAACACACTCTTCCCAAACATGTCAATTCATGTTTCCCTTCTATACTTAATAAATTTACTTAAAACAATTAGCTCTTACCGGATGTTTGATCAAGCTTGAACCGAACACACTTTGTTAACAACCTTGAGCTCTGATTACCAACTTGTAACACTCGTCTTAACTTTCTATTTATTTAAATCATAAAATACAGGCCCTTTTTAACAAAATGCATATTTAGCAAAACTTAGTTAAAAAGTTAAGAGGTACATTGTTTAGCGAGTTAACATAAGGACCTTCTAGTTCAAAGTATTCACATCTAACAGAGTTTACAAAACAACATTTTCTAGACAAGTTTAGAATAGTGCGGAAGCTTCAAAAATGGTGTTCGGTTCTTGATTTCACGCTTGATCGGCATCCGAAGCTAACGAGCATCACCTGAGGTCAAAACCACATAAGTAATTAGTTTTGACAATGTTAACCGAGACTAGACAAGTTCCAATGACATAAATATAAACAAAATAATAAAATTCTGGTTTTTAGTCTGTCGCGCCACGCGCCAGACTCAGTCAAACCCTTCGTGTGCCGCGGGCGGCCCCGCGTGTCACGCCTTTGCCCAGCTCCGAAATTCACAAAAATTCTAACTTTAAACATTCATAACTTTTTACTCGGTTGTCCGTTTTAGTCGACTCTTTTTCCTATGAGTCCGTAATAAAATTACGGATCCAACCATGTAAATTTCACATCACAGAAACCAAGTTACCAGCGATCGGTTCACAATTTCCTTATTTCAATAATCCAACCCATTAGCAATAAGTGCATAATACCACTTTTCAGTTCTTAAGACTTTTTAGACATAGTTACCCAATCCCTCGGGCTTATAACCTTGGCGTATTCGCGCCATTCCATGGCTTTGCGTTCCCTTAGAACTAACTGCTTGTTTCCTCGGAATTCAAGCATTCCGTTTCAAGCGACACTTTCAATTGACTTCTATTGTTTGACCCGATATCCCGGATTCGTAAACTTAAATTAACATAACCAATTCATTGGCGTAGTACAATCCAACACTTAAGGAAATATGAGACTTTCAAGTCTCTACTCACATGATCCTTTTAAAAGCATCATTTCGACCCGTTTGGCTATCTAGTGAAAACCATCACTTTATTGACAAGCCAAACCCACTTCCAACCTTTATTTTGGCCCGTTTGATTCTCGAGTGAACTTCGCCACTTCAAAGACACATCAAACGCATCTATTACACTATGACTCCATTTATACATTAAACCCAAACATGTATGCACAATCTAACGAGACTAAATTCACGTACCTTTAGAGCACACCCTTCAAACGCGTATCCCCTACGGCTTGTCCACTTGCCGATCCGGATCCTTTGCCTAAAGAGTTCAATTCGCAAACCATTTAGAACTCTTTTATATTCATTAACGCACAATTTGTTATAGTATTCAAATCTGCGTTTTTTGGTCCGATCTTTAACATTTGAATCCTCACTTAGGCGTTTTAACAAACACCTAGCGGGTCAGATTTTTACATAATTAACACCAAGTTCATGACTTGTAATTATCATTTAAATCAACTTCAATTAGGCGCATTTATACATGTTTTAACTCCCATATTTCAGAATTCATCTCATAAAAC
The DNA here is from genome assembly GCA_030545235.1 of Helianthus tuberosus. Lineage (NCBI taxonomy): Eukaryota > Viridiplantae > Streptophyta > Magnoliopsida > Asterales > Asteraceae > Helianthus > Helianthus tuberosus. The sequence continues at coordinate 141,213,801 of CM060450.1, read as the reverse complement.
TCAGATTATACTAGAACAAGAATCATAATCCTAGTGTTTATCGAATTTCTACAACGTATTAATCACCTACAATGGTGATTATAAACCCTACAAGCATCATGCAAGGTTTTAACAAGAAATCCTCTAGGGTTCATACCTAGACATCATATCACTTCTAATTGCATCTATTCAACACATAATCAAGCTCAATTTTGAATCTCTTAAGTTCATCTAAAATTTGAGATAGAACCAAATAGCAAAATTTTACATACCTTATGATCCCTTCGTCGAGGTGATCACTAATCTATATTCGGATTTCGATTTTGACTTGATTTGAACCTTCAATTGATCAATTTTGTGGAAGCTAGGGTTTGGTGAGGAGCTTTTGTCGCCCCTACGTTTTTTTGATCGGCCAGACACACCTCTTGTGTGTGTTTGGTGTGATTTAATTTGTTTTTATTAAACTCAATTTTGAATTTAACACTTTTAGTCCCTTAGTTATTATTTGGTTCACACTTTAGGGGATTTAACCCTTTTACTTACTTCTATAAGGCTCATGACTAACCGGGTTATTTATTCCTAGTTAGTTTATTCCCGTTTATTTTATACTTCATAATTTTAATATAAAGTTTCATATTTTCGGGGTGTTACAAAACATAAAGGACAAAACTTGTTATTTACTCATAATAATAAGAACTGAATTTGTTTAAAGTGATCTGGATGATGAAAATGCATGTTAATTAAGTTGTCAACCTAGATGCTCATTTGTGTATAAAGATTGCCGAAATATGTTAATAAAGGTTCTTGTTGCCATTTAAAGGATGATAATTCATATTCATGAAGTGTACAAAGAAACAAGCCTAGAGTACAACCCACTTTAGAAATTAAGTGTCACACCCGTCTATTTGCGGAAGCGTGCAGTGTGAACTTGACTAGTTTTCATTGCATACGATAATAGTAAACAACTACATGATTAAAACAAGCGATGTTCATCCATTCATAATTTTAAAATATTATAAACCATAAGTTGTTTAAGTTACAAACCAACGTAAGTTTAAAGTTCCATAAAAGGACTAGTTTAACAAAAGATTAAAGTATGAGGTTTTGCATCCATATCACATCGAAGATGTGATATATGGACCAAACCCTCCAAAAAGGTTGACATCGAAGACTTGAAACCCAAAAGCTTGAAAATAAACGCCAGCACCAAGATCCATCTAATTCCCTGAAATACATGTAAGTTTGTAAACATCAACAAAAGTTGAGCGAGTTCATGCGTTTTACGTTTATGCGCATCAAATGAATCTCAAAAACATTTGAAAGTTCAAGTGTTGTAAGTTGGTATGTAAAGCGTCTATGAATATGTTGATCATTAATGTTTTGCAAGGACTTTAATATGTGTGATGACATAGGAAGCACTCAACCCGGTAGACGATTTAAGTGTCGATTAACCTCGACAGGGACACAACAGCACTCTAAGTGGCCGCACATGGACCGTGAGTGGGGCTCGCCCGTACCCATTAGATCTAACCTTTGTTCCGTGGTCCTTAAAAGGATTAATGGTGCCTAAGTTAGCGCCTATTCGCACTTGATCTAAGAATTCATTCCATAGCTTAATCATACCCTTGTTAACATGTATTTCCCCCCGAGAGTTGTAAAACCGAAAACGTTAAAAGAAAAGGGGGACATGAACTCACAGTTTTGCGTCCGTATTAGTGCGTACTCAAGTTCGGTTTCCTCGGTTCGTGTTGCAACCTACAAACGTGTTAGGTTTTGTTAGACACTTCGGTCTTGTAACGGTTCTTAGTCTTAAATATATATTAAGACTTTTTTTGGAATTGTTTTTGTTTTGAGTTTCACTTTCGGTGTATGATATCTTTACATAATTTTTCGTAATTATATAAAATTCAAAGTTCGATGTATTAGTTAAAATATTATATTTTAACTTATATTATTTGCATGCATTGTTTTATATACCATTGGTGACTACGAGTGGTTCGATAAAAAATAATATATTTTTAACTTGTTTTGATATATATTATTTCCATATGCATGTGTTTGTATTATACATGACCAGTGGTACCATTTGTAAGTATTATACTTGTTTAAATATCCCCAAGTATAGGTATACTTGTTTCATGAGCATTTGGTGTATTTAACTTCGTATTCTCATAATTAAGTATAATACTTGTTTAAGGGTATTTTTACTAAGTGTTGGTAGTATATGTTGGCATGTATTTGTACGTATAGGAATACGTATATTCTTGTATTTAATTAAGTATTTCATAAAATACGCATTTCCGGAATATTATTCTTGCATAATTATAATCATAATTCTTGTATTCTTAAAATATGCATTTTAAGATATGTTTATAGAAAATATCTATATCTTAGGCTTGGTAAATACAAGTGTTCACATATATCTTAAAAATAATTTATTTTTAAGACTAAGTCTAGAAAAATATTTATTTTTAGTTTCCACCAAAATAATATATTATTAAGATGCTTGTGAAATATATATTTTACCCATTTCAAAAATTATACATTTTTGTGATTGACAAAAATATAGTATATTTTATATACTTGTAAAAATATATACTTTGTCATTTGTTCAGTTTGGAAAATATAGTTTACAAGCTTTGCAATAATATAATTTTAATTCTGGAATATTTATATAATTTGTCCAATAAGTCCATTTGTCCAAATAGTCCAATATTTGAGTCCAAGATGTGTGTGTGTGTGTGTATATATATATATATATATTCTGGTAATTCTTTAATTACAATTTTTGTATTTGTTTGAGTATATTATTTCAAGTCCCTAATTTTAATATAACTAATACAAATAATATACACATAGCACATAGTTTATGTGACCTCTAAATATATATATTTATAATCATTTTTATTTTTTTGAAATCCAAACCTCCTTTACTTGTATTTTTATATAAAAATTATGGAAATTTTATATTTAAAATTTCTAAACAAGTTTACTTGTAAGAACTTTGTTAAAAATATATTTTCTAAGTTTTTAAATTTTATAAAAATTTTGCCATAGTTTCCCTAGAAAATGGAGGTTTCCCATATTTTAAAACATGTGTTTAAGCTTCTCAAAATTCATCCAATCATCCATACAATTTTATAAATTTAATATATGCAAAAAAAAAATGCATTTTTCATGAAGTGATGAACTTGAAAGTTGTTAAAAACTTGTAGTATTTTACCCTTATGTTCATTATGTTCATTCATCCTTAAAAACATATTTTTTCTTTAATATGAACCAACTTTGTAGAAAATCATACTTAACAACTTGTTCATCCATTTTCAAGAAATAAGACCATGCTTAGTATGTAGTAATCTCTACACTTTAAAAACTTCAAACTTTCAAATTCTTTCATTTTTCAAGAACCACATTTTGTAGGAAACAAGTTCTACATTTTAACATATCTATTTTCAGGTTCATCCATCTCATACTACATGTTCAACATAGATCTTTCAAGATCCTCATACATACTTGTTAGATCATGTTTCTAATCATCATCTAACAAGCCTTTATGTAATGTTCATCATCATACACACAAACAATCAACTAAACAACTTCATAACACATCATAAACAACCTGTTTTCTTGTGATTTTTGGTTTGATTAAAGTGTTCATCATCTTGGTTTTGTAAGATCTTTTAGATTTTTAGTTATACATATGTTACATCTACTTAAACAAGATGAAAAATGGGTGTCAAAGGAACTTACTACTAGCACAAGGCTAGGGAAGAAACAAGAAGATGAAGATGAAGAAAAAAGGTGGATAATAGCTCCCAAGAGAGGTCCTTCCACTTCCAATGCTTGACACCTTCTTGATTATGCTTGATACACCTTATAATATGCTTGGATTAGGTTGAAGTTGGTTGAAGATGATGATGGGGGGGTATGGTTTCGGCCGAGAGCTAGGGGAGGGAGAAGGAGAGTGTTTGTGATTTTTTGTAGTGAGTTAAAAATGAAGATGTAGATAAGGACTTTAACCTCATGGTCCTTAACTTCCCTCCAACATTATAACCAAAGGATCAAGGTTAGGGATCTTTGACTAACTATGTCATTAGTCAACAAAGTGGAGGTGGGTGGGTCCCTTGGGGGACGGTCACCAATGGGGGGTATCAAGTTTGATTAAAAATGGTTAAGTGTTAAAAATGTGATGAGAAGTGTCACTTTGTTAGGAAAATTACATGTTTAGGGGTTCTTGATGTATTTCATGGTGTATGATGAATTACACTAGCTTAATATTGCTAGACAACATTAACTAGTTGTATTTTTGTGTCAAGATAATAATCGGGTGTTTGTTTCGTTATCGGATCGCTAAAAGATCAATATTGGGAACTTGTATAGCATAGTGTGTTATTATATCTTGGTAATGTTTCCGATACTTTTTAAGTTATTCTGGGCATTCAGGCATTATTTCTGAATATTACATAAGCTAGAAAATGCTGAAATTTTGCTGAATTATGCTGATTTTGCCATTTATAGGTAGTTTCAGGGAGTTTTTGAGTGTTTGTTTGTCTCCCAGAAAGTACTAACAAAATCCCTTATTTCCTCACATGGGTTTTAGTATAATATTGACTCTGGACCTCAATCTGTGTCCTAAATATGCCGTTTATCTAAGTACTGAACCCATGTCAGCACTACTAGTCTATCTGATAAGTGTACTAGTTAATTCCGTGCACTGTCTAAACTGTTTCAAGTCGCAACCAATAAAAATGAATAACATGCATCATAAAATGTTCTTGTGAGTTCTTTAAATGTATGTCGTGAAATTATGCACTTCAGATGATCAAAACACATAACCACATAATATTAAACACTGTTCACATGGTACGGAAATTACCCGATAAATGCTAGTTGTCAAATTCTCCCCCCATTAAAAGAAATTCGTCTTGAAATTCAAGCTGCGTTATCGCTTGCAGGGGAGTTTTGAAACAAATGAGGGTACTTGGACTTGATTTGATCTTCACGTTCCCACGTAAACTCGGGACCGTGACATGAGTTACAACGAACTTTGACTAGCTTTATACGACTTCTCCGTGTCTTGTGGACCTTCCAGTCCGTAACCTCGACTGGTTCCTCGGTAAATTGGAGTTTGTCATTAACATGAATCTCATCTGCTGGAATGACGACCGTTTCTTGAGTAGGACTTTTCTTGAGATTAGACACGTGAAACGTGTCATGTACACTGCTGAGTTCTTCCGGTAGTTTTAGCTTATACGCAACTGTTCTAAATTTCTCTAGAATCTCGAAAGGTCCAATGTAACGTGGGTTCAACTTTCCACGCTTACCAAATGTTACTACGCCCTTCCAAGGAGAGACTTTCAACAATACCATGTCTCCGACCTCGAAAGCTAATGGTTTGCATCGTTTGTCGGTGTAGCTCTTTTGTCTATCGCGTGCCGCCTTGATACGGTCTTGTATCTGAATGATTTTGTCAGTGGTTTCCTGGACCAATTCCGGACCAATGAGTTGTTTATCCCCGGTTTCCACCCAATACAGCAGGGACCGACACTTTCGCCCATACAAAGCTTCAAACGAGGCGGCCTGGATGCTAGTGTGATAGCTATTATTGTAGGAGAACTCCACTAAAGGCAAGTGAGTATCCGAGCTTCCACCCAAGTCCATCACACAAGCACGTAACATGTCCTCCAGAGTTTGTATCGTCCGTTCACTTTGGCCGTCCGTTTGTGGGTGAAAAGTCGTGCTAAGATTCATTTGGGATCCAAAGGCCTTCTTAAATGTTTTCCATATCCTTGACACGAATCGACCGTCTCGGTCCGATATGATCGAAACGGGCACTCCATGATGTGCTACAATCTCCTTGAGATATATTTCTGCCAGTTTCTTAGTGCTATCCTTCTCACTGATCGGTAGAAAATGCGTAGACTTTGTAAGTCGGTCAACAATTACCCAAATCATATCATGGCCTCTTTGGGTTCTGGGTTACTTAGTAATGAAGTCCATCGAGATTTGTTCCCATTTCCATACAGGAATCTCAGGTTGTTGCAGCAACCCTGAAGGCTTCTGATATTCCTCCTTAACCTCAGCGCATATAAGGCATCTTCCCAAATAAGTAGCAATATCGGCTTTCAGCTTAGGCCACCAATAGAACTCCGTTAAGTCTTGGTACATTTTATCTGCTCCCGGATGTATAGAATACCTTGACTTATGAGCTTCGTCTAAATAATCCCGCGTAGGTTGCCGAAGAATGAAACCCAGATTCGCCCCATGAAGTACAATGTTCCATCTTCTTTTCGAACCAATTGCGCCTCCATTCCCCGCAAGGATTCAGCTCGTATATTATCCGGTTTAAGCGCTTCTTGTTGAGCATCGTGAACCCGAGAAGTGAGATCAGTTTGTATGGTCATCTCTAAAGATCACACCCTTAGAGGTTTTGCACGCTCCTTGCGGCTCAAGGCGTCCGCTACAACGTTCGCCTTGCCCGGGTGATACTTTATCTCACAATCATAGTCATTCAATAACTCGATCCATCGTCGTTGCCTCATGTTTAAGTCTTTCTGATCAAATATGTGCTGCAAACTCTTGTGATCTGTAAAGATTGTACAACGAGTACCATACAAGTAGTGACGCCAGATCTTTAACACGAATATCACCGCACCTAGCTCAAGGTTGTGTGTGGTATAGTTTTTCTCATGCACTTCAAGTGACGAGACGAGACGAGACGCGTACGCGATGACTTTGTCCCGTTGCATCAACATGCAACCAAGACCTTGACGCGACGCGTCACAATAGACCATGAAGCCATCGGTAACGTCGGGTAAGGACAAAATAGGTGCGTCACAAAGTTTATCATTCAACAGTTGAAAAGCTGTCTCTTGTTCTTCTCCCCAATCAAATATCTTATCCTTCCGGGTTAGGGACGTTAGCGGTTGAGCAATCTTCGAAAAGTTCTCTGTGAATCGTCTGTAATAGCCCGCTAACCCCAGAAATTGTCGTATCTCAGTTGGGGTCTTAGGTGCCTCCCAAATTTTGATCGCCTTAATCTTGGCTGGGTTGACATGAATTCCCTTCCCATTTACCACATGACCTAGGAATTGCACCTCGCGAATCCAAAATTTTCACTTTGAAAGTTTCGCATAAAGTTGTTCCTTTTTCAAGAGTTCTAAGATAGCTCGCAAATGTTGCTCATGCTCCTCCTTGGTTCGCGAGTATATTAGGATATCATCAATAAACACAATCACAAACTTATCCAAATACGGCTTACACAAGTGGTTCAAGAGGTCCATGAAGACCGCGGTGCATTCGTTAAGCCGAACGGCATAACAAGAAACTTGTAATGTCCGTAACAAGTTCTAAAAGCCGTTTTGGAGATACTTTCCTCTTGTATTCTCAACTGATGGTAACCCGACCGCAAATCAATTTTGGAGTAATAACTTGAACCTTGTAGTTGATCGAACAATTCGTCAATTCGTGGTAAGGGGTATTGGTTCTTGATGGTCAGCTTGTTTAACTCCCTGTAGTCAATGCACATGCGAAAACTGTCGTCTTTCTTTTTAACAAACAATACCGGAGCTCCCCAAGGTGAGAAGCTCAGCCTAATAAATCCTCTTGTTTCCGACAGGGTATTAAACGAACTCCTCTCGTTCCTGCCCAGCATGTTTCTTTGTTGTGCCCCTCCTTACCACATTTTTCACACTTAACCCTCGGGCATCGACCTTCATGATGGAACTTGCACCTATCGCACTTGGGCTTGGAACCCAAATAACCTTTACCACTTGCTTCGGTTAGTTGCTCCATAAGCTTTGGTACCACGGGGTGAGTTCACTTCCCTTCGTTTGTTAGCGTTTGAGTTGTCGTTGTTTGCTCGGGTTCCTTTCTTCAAGTTCGAAAACTTCCGCTTGTTATCACTTGAAGACTCCACATGAGTCTCCTTTTTGTTAGCACCAGACTTTGAGAATTTCCCTAAACGAACCGCCTCCTCGGTGAGGGCAATAGCCAATTCAATAGCCTCACTGATAGAAGGAGACTTGGTAGCAGTAACCATGCTCAGGATTTATGGAGCAAGTCCCCAAATAAATCTCTCAATCCTCTTAAACTTAGGTTCCACCAGATAGGGAACAACCCTTGACAAATCATGGAAACATTAGATGTATCCAGCAACATCAGACCCATTCATCTTTAAGTTCCAAAACTCGTTCTCAAGTTTCTAAATCTCAGCCCTCGAACAGTACTTCTTTTTCATCAGTTCTTTGAGCTCGTCCCAGCTCATAGCATACGTAGTCGTTTCTCGTTTCGTCTGAACCTGTAGGTTCCACCATGACAGCGCTCCATCCATGAATAACCCAGAAATATAAGTGACCCTTTGTTCGGGAAGACATTTGCTCATCCTTAGGAGTGAGTCTGTTTTCTCAGTCCATCGCACAAACGTGACGGCACCTCCGGTGACATCGAAGTTCAAAGGTTTGCAATCCAAGAACTGTTTGTACGTGCAGCCTAAAACATTTGCAACAATAAACCACGAGTGAGCATTGACAAAGCACGAATAGACTACACGAGAGTATTGTAATGTGTCATAGACGACTTAACATTACCAGTAGGGGGATTGTTTCCAGAAGTGCCACCGCTGTGCTCGGAGCGGTTGGCTTCGGGCTGCGAGATCGCCAATGAGATGCGCTCATGTAGTTCGGCTTCTATCCTTGGTAGTGGGTTCGAGTTGGTGCTTCGTCTTGGCGGCATTGTCTTCTATCAAGAAGTATCGGGTAGGTTAGATAAATATTCACCAAATAAGTGTCTATATATATGTAACATAAATGATCATCACATCATCCAAACATGCAATCACATAAGCAACACATGCACACGTATAAGCAACAATGTATAATAAAGAAACAAACTACTGAGCTTTTATATATCAGACAACTTGTTACATTGTTTTGTAGAAGAAAAACAAAAGGGACTCGAGGTTACATCGCCTCGGTCATACAAGTCATAATACACAAAAATAGTAAGTCTTTTCTCCTACATTGGTCTTCCAAGGTCTTCAAGTGTCTCTACCTCAAACCTGGTCTTCATACATACATAGAAGTTGGTCTGCAAATCCCACATAAAAGTAACTACAAACAAAAGATGACTAGGGTGCTGGAGGAGATGGAGGTGGGGTAGGGACAACCAAACTGTGGAGATGATCCATCTCATCTAGTACGTGACTCATACGGGTAACCAAAAGATTGGCTCGCTACTCCAAAGTGAGCACATGAGCCTCGAGACTGGAAAGTGGACGTGAACATGGTGGAGATGATGGTTATCACACCCCGACCACGTTAAAACAACCAACCGTGGCGGAAACGTCGGGGAGTGTTGTAACAGAATCATCGTTTCAACAACCATGGTAATTAAAAGTTTCGTTTTATTGATTCATTGAGTAATTTACATTGTTTTAAAACCAAACAAACAAATTAAACATCGACTACTATCGTTTTTATGTCACTAAGGCCACGTCCAGATCCTAAGTGAACATGCTCCCTAGCAATCATCACGCAACATCACCTGAAACATATGTAAAAATAAAGTCATCAAAGAAATGCTGGCGAGCACATAGGTTTTATAAGAGTATCGGAATCATGGCTCATTTATATATATTGCAATACCTCGAAAACCTTGTTTTTGAAAAGTATATAATATTGCAACATGATTAACCAACTCAAATCAAGATGGTTATAATTTATAAAATCTCGTAGCCATGATTCTTAACTCAAAAACTTTTGTTTTAGTAAACCACTTCGTAAAACATCTCGTTAAAATTCGTTAATAAAACTCGTATGGTTTATATCATTTCGAAAACCTCGTTGTGTGATATCGTTTCAAAATCGTTTCCCAAGTGAACTAAATAATGACATGAAATGTAATATGATAAAAGCACTTATATATAAGATGTATCAGCGGCGTATCTACCATGCTTTTATCATGTTAGACCCATCCCATTACCTAATCACAACCCAAACCAATCGTTCGTTCAAATCGTTTTATCTCGTTTAACTCGATCCAAATCGTTTAATTCGTCCCAAAATCGTATTCGTTTTAAATTGTGAAACTACTTATGGTCGTCTCGCTAATAACATTCAAACCTTCGTGACTCGACTACCTCGCTTCTCGTATTAACAAACCACCAAAGGGTAAGTTAACAATCATCAGATTCAGTCGTTACCTACATAACCCCCATACATAACCATGGGTGTAGTCTGATAACGGGATTTGTCAGATCCTATGGTACCATAACCTAATACTGGTCGGCTTGATCAATGCTAATGAATGTCATTCGTTATGTAGTTACAACCATCAAGTTTCGTTCACATTATCGAAATAGTATTTAGTTTAATATAAACCATCTTAATCGTTTTTTTTAAACATCGTTAAAATATCGAAATCGTTTTAATACATATGAATCACCCCAAAACAATTGAAAACAGTAAAATAGGGGAACTATGTACTCACATTGAATGAAAGGGTATCCTTGATCTAAAGAACTTAGCGAAGCTCAGACAAACCAAGGAAATTCAAGTAGTACCTAGTAATCGGATCAGTAGTAAATAAATCGACACCTAAATCAGAAGATCGAATAGAATGAGGTCTTGTAAACCAAATGAGTTTTGGAACTCATGTAATATGGTTTAACAAAGCCTACATTCTAAAACAAAACTTAGCCTAAGTGCTTTCGACCTGTTACGACCCATTAAGGTAGCTTATGCTACTTTAACGCGTCGTTCGCGCAAAACTATGTTCGGATGGTTAACTATGTGCTATGTCAAGTCTTACATGCCCAATAATACCTAAACTTGTTACTAAATCAGATTATATGTCAAAAACATGTTCACATATGTAAAATACGGATTTAAGCTTCAAAAGGGCGTTTTGGTCATTTTCTATGGGCATACAAGCTACTTAACAAATAACTAACCAATCCTATGTGATCATAAGGTATAACCTCAGTGGTTATTCCCTATGCAACTATGATCACTAATCAAGCTTGGTCGGATCCAAATGATCGAGCAAACGGGTCGGGTTCGAAAGTCTAAGCGGTTGTTTAGACCGCTTAACTTACGACCCTAAACAAGCACTAAACTAATAGTGACGAGTTAAACATGTCAAAACATGTTTAACTAACTTATAAAATTGATTTGGTATCAAAACAAGGTGTTTTGATACCTATAAGTTGTTCCGTTGCAAAATGCGTGCTAAAACGCATTTTGACCGAAACTTTGACTCGTCACTACGCCTAGTTTACGTGGTAATCAGTAGGTATAATCGCTAAGGATTATAACCATCGTGATTACAATCACGTTGCAAAGTTCAATTGAACTTTGACTTGACCAATTGATGGTCAAAACCGAAAGTCAAACTGTTGGCCAAACTGTTTGACTTTCTGCTTAAACATAAAGAATAAGCATGAAAGAAGACTTACAAAGGGTCCTAGCTATCTTTTCTACCAAGAATAAGTTTCCAATCAGATTAGAAAGCTCCAAACACTTGAGAGAGCTCCCAAATCAGATTGTAGAGAAGAGAAGAGAGGAATGAGCAATGGATGAGTGAAATTGCTTGGCTATTTATACTTGAGCATGATGAACAAGATCATTCCATGTGTTTGTGTGGCCATCAAGGATTAAATCATGGCCATACAATTGTTAGGAGCTGATTAGTAACCTTGGTGATCACCTAAACTTGCCCATCACACAAAAGAATTGCCATAACAGCCCCTGAAGTATCAAACAGTTGCTGAAAATCAATTTTTGGTCGCTGGCACATTCATACGGCCCGCGTAAGAGACAGGGGCAGGCTTACGCGCCCCGCCTGGCCTCCCCAGATCAGCAAAATTTTCAGAATTGACAGTTCAGGTCCCTGCACTTGTTTGAGTCCATTTCAGGCACTTTTGACACCCGTTAAGCCATTTTCAAGGCTCTACAAGGTTAATAAAGTTTAGAGGACTCAAAATATTCTTGGAACACTCTCGGATGTCGGCTCGTTTGGTCGTACGGTCACGTTGTTCGTTAAATTACGACGAAACTCAAACGGACGCGAAAACGAACCAAATTAAACGACGAACGGTATTTTTGCATGCCGATCACTAAAATAAAAATATTTTAGTGTGTACAAAAATTTTGGATGTCCAGATGTGGTCAGAATGTAAGATATGCGCGAAAATGCGAACTTACGCCATTTTTGACACTTTTAGTCCTTGTAAGATCAAATAAGCATGTTTTCACACACCAAACCACTCAAAGCTTATTTCTAAGCTATGTTTAGGTTATTTATGGTATTTTTAGCTTATGATCAAGTTCCGGACTCTTCGATACCATACGAATCGGTATAGTTTCGCAGTTTTGACACAAATAGCCCCTGCGATCGAATAGACTTGTTTTCAACACACCAAACCATCCAAAACTTATTTCTAAGTTATGTAAAGGTTATTTTAGGTATGTTAAGCCTATGTCACTATTCCGGAGTGTTTGTCGCATTAAACTGACTGCGTTTACGCACCAGTTTGTGTATAACTTTCCAGAAAGCGATTTAAAGCTTGAAATCGGAATCGAATCAAATCGTAAAGTCATCAAACATAAATACACACATAATAACACCAAACCACATTGTTTTATTAATAATTAACATCGTTTTGCATTGTTCGTCGATTACAGAGCACAGTTGTCACAATCTCCCCTACTTTAGGAAATTTCGTCTCGAAATTTTAACTAGAGGAAACTTGTGAGAAAAATTGCGGATATTTCACCTTCATTTGGTCCTCACGTTCCCAAGTAAACTCTGGGCCATGTTTGGATTCCCAGCGAATCTTGACCAAATGAATTCGTTTGTTCTTCAACTGTTTGTATGTACGGTCCACTATCTCCACAGGTTTCTCGACAAAGTGCATCGTTTCATCGATTTGGATTTCGTCGAGTGGAATGTGAAGATCAGCGTCAGCTAAACACTTTTGCAAATTGGACACATGAAAAGTCGGATGAATATTCCCAAGCTCTGGAGGTAGCTCTAATCGATAGGCAACCTTTCCAACTCTTTCAACAATCTTAAATGGTCCAACATATCATGGTGCAAGTTTTCCTTTCTTTCCAAATCTCACCACTCCCTTCCAAGGTGACACCTTGAGTAGGACATGGTCTCTGACTTGAAATTCTAAGGGCTTGCGTCACATATCCGCATAACTCTTTTGACGGCTTCTAGCTGTCACAAGATTATCGCGAATTTTCTTGATTTTGTCTGTCATTTCCAGAATGAGTTCAGGTCCAGTAAGCTGAGCTTCACCGATCTCATTCCAACAGACAGGTGAACGACATTTTCGACCGTAGAGAGCCTCGAATGGTGCCATATTAATGCTAGCATGATAACTCTTGTTGTAAGAGAACTCGATCAATGGAAGATGAGAATCCCAATTACCACCAAAGTCTATCACGCATGCTCTAAGCATATCCTCCAAAGTTTGAATCGTTCTCTCAGATTGTCCATCTGTTTGGGGATGATAAGCAGTGCTTAGATTTAGTTGGGTTCCCATAGCAGATTGCATGGCCTTCCAAAAATGAGATGAAAATCGAGCATCACGATTAGATATGATGTCCAAAGGAACACCATGTCGAGATACAATCTCATCAACATAAATCTTTGCAAGTTTATCAGCAGATAGATCCTCGCGAATCGGAATAAAATGAGCTGACTTCGTTAATCGATCGATGACAACCCAAATAGCATCGTGACCTTTAGATGTACGCGGTAATTTAGTGATGAGATCCATAGCAATGTTCTCCCACTTCCAAACCGGTATCTCTGGTTGTACAAGCAAACCAGAAGGTCGTTGATGTTCAGCCTTGACTTTGAGACAAGTTAGAAATTTCGACACATACAAGGCAACATCTTTCTTCATACCAGGCCACCAGAACTTAGTACGAAGATCCTTGTACATTTTATCAGCACCAGGATGGATAGAATATCGAGACTTATGAGATTCGTCCATTACCAAAGTGCGAAGATCATCTTGTTTCGGAATCCACAAACGATCCTTGAAATAGAGCAAACAATCGCCCCTCGCTTCGAGTTTAAGCTCAAGTTGACGTGGTAATTCCTTACCTATCAAATTTTGTGAAACACAAAATTGCTGAGCTTGAAGAACACGAGTTTGAAGATCAGATAGGGTTCGTACAGAATGAAGCTTGACTCACTCCTTTCGACTAAGCGCATCGGCTACGACATTCGCCTTACCAGGATGGTAGCGAATTTCGCAATCGTAATCATTTAGGAGTTCAACCCAACGTCGTTGCCTCATGTTGAGCTCTTTCTGATTAAGAATATGCTGGAGACTTTTGTGGTCTGTGAAAACCACACATTTCGTACCATAGAGGTAGTGTCTCCAGATTTTGAGAGCAAAAACCACAACGCCTAACTCAAGATCATGAGTTGTGTAGTTCTTCTCGTGAACTTTCAATTGTCTAGACGCATACGCAATAACTTTGCCTCGTTGCATGAGAACACAACCAAGGCCTAAGTTGGACGCATCGCAGTAGACAACGAAATCATCGTTTCCCTCGGGCAGAGATAGAACAGGAGCATCACATAGCTTCCGTTTCAGCGTTTGGAACGCTTCTTCTTGTTTGGGTCCCCACTCAAAAGGCTTATTCTTCTGAGTCAAAGCAGTGAGTGGAACCGCAATCTTCGAGAAGTTCGAAATGAATCGACGATAATAACCAGCGAGACCAAGAAAAGATCGAATCTCTGTAGGTGTCGTTGGTGTATTCCAATCCTTGATTGCAACAATCTTGGATGGATCCACATGAATACCTTGCTCGTTAACAATATGTCCTAAAAACTGAACTTCTTTAAGCCAAAATTCACACTTGGAGAATTTAGCAAAAAGTTGTTCCTTCTTAAGGAGTTCCAATGTCAAACGAAGGTGTTGCTCGTGATCGGCTCGAGACTTCGAATAAATGTGAATATCGTCGATAAACACAATGATGAACTTGTCTAAATAAGGTTTACAGACCCCATTCATTAAGTCCATGAAGATAGCTGGAGCATTCGTCAATCCAAAAGGCATGACAGTAAACTCGTAGTGCCCATATCTCGTGCGGAAAGCAGTTTTAGGAATATCTTCTTCGAATACACAAAGCTGATGATACCCAGAACGCAGATCGATCTTGGAAAAACAGGTAGCACCTTGCAGCTGATCAAAGAGATCATCAATTCGAGGTAGGGGATATCGATTCTTAATGGTAAGCTTATTAAGCTCACGATAATCGATACACATACGAAAAGATCCATCTTTCTTTTTCACAAAGAGGACAGGAGCGCCCCAATGTGAATAACTCGGATGGATGAATCCTTTATCAGATAACTCTTGAAGCTGTTTCGATAACTCTTGCATCTCAGACGGTGCAAGACGATAAGGTGTTTTCGCAATTGGGTTGGCATTGGGTACAAGGTCAATATGAAATTCGACTTGACGAACTGGAGGCAAACCAGGCAGTTCATCAGGAAACACCTCTGGATAATCCCGAACAATCGGAATATCCTGAATACTCTTGTTTTTGCCTTTCTCCTCGGTGACATGTGCCAGGAAAGCAACATATCCTTTTCGTAAGTAACTTTGGGCTTTTGTACACGACATGAGTTTCAATCCACCAGATGGTTTCTCGCCACGAACTTCCAGAACATCGCCAGACGAAAGAGGAATATGAATGATCTTATCGAAACAAACCACCTCAGCATGATGTTTGGTTAACCAATCCATTCCCACGATAATGTCAAAACTCCCAAGTTGCATCGGTACGAGGTCAATGGGAAAAAGATGGTTATCGAGGTTCAATTGACAACCACGAATAACAGAGTCGAGTACGAGTGGTTTACCAGTAGCAATCTCGACAGATAAGGGTTTCCTCAGTTTAGTTCTAGGTATCGCAAGTAAAGGCTCAAAGGATAATGAAACAAAACTCCTATCGGCACCAGAATCGAAAAGAACAGATGCAAGTTGATAGTTAACAAGGAACGTACCGTTAACAACCTCGTTGTCCGCCCTTGCCTCGTTCGTGTTCAGATTGAATGCTCGTCCACGAGCGGGATTCACATTCGAGATCGCCTTACCATTCGGATTCGCATTTGCATTTACCAATCTCGGGCAGTTGTTGCGGAAATGACCCATTTCTCCGCAATTAAAACACGAACTAGGTGGGAATCTTGCAGCATTCCCTTAAGCTTGTGCTGGAATTTGAGCAGCTTGATTTTGACCAAAACGACAAATGTTGGCCAAATGCCCAAGTCTACCACACGTAGCACACTGTTTACAGGCCTGTTGGGCAACATGGTGACCATTACATCGAGCACAGTGAGGTGCGGTACCAGCATATTGCTTTTTTTGCAGGAGGTTGAGTCGGTGGGTTCTGAGGGTTCTGGTTGGTGACAACAAAGTTCTGGGAAGCCTTGCGCTTCCTTGACTTTTTAGAAGACTCACCCTGCTTCTTACCCTTACCCTTTTCCTTATCAGAATTGGTTGACTTCTTTTTATCACCCTTGCGGGTGAGTTTACCCTTCCTGACTTGGGACTCCGTCAGGGTAGCCGACAACTCGATCGCGTGACGGACGGTAGTAGGATTAACGCCGGTCACAATATCCTGAATGGAATCGGGTAAACCATTGATATACCTCTCGATTGCTTTCTCCAGTGGAGTAACCATAGTGGGACACAACAAACTGAGCTCCTCAAATCGATCCGTATAAGCACGGTGTTCTCCCCCGTCTTGTTTCAAATCATCGAATTCTCGTTCTAAAGTTCAAATCTCGTGACGGGGACAGAACTCTCTCATCATGAGAGCTCGGAGCTCTTCCCAAGTTTATGCTAATGCCACTTCGGCACCCCTATCACGCATCACTCTGTTCCACCATGTAAGAGCTCGCTTCTCAAACACGCTTGAAGCAAATTCAACCTTACACGCATTCGGACACTGCACATGTCTGAATGTGCTCTCGATGCTCTCAAACCACTGCAGGAGCGCAGTTGCTCCTTGTGACCTAGAAAACTTAAGCGGCTTCGCAGAATTGAAATTCTTGAAATTACATTGAGCATTATTGTTGTTATTATTGTTATTGTTGTATAACTCATGGATTTGGGTCACAACGCCTGGAAGCACAGCAGCCATTTGCTGAGAGACAAGGGCTGCGACTTCCTCAGCAGTAAAAGTTAGAGCTTCGCGTCGAGGAGGCATTGTCTAACAAGGAAACATGAGAAACGAGTGAGGTCGACAATTGGAGAAACAAAGGAGGTATTGAAAATATCGACAAAACACAAGGAGTGCGGTCATTTGTTCGTTACCTCGAACAGACAAACATCACGCAGTGACAAATCAAAGTAAATGGGTCATAATAATGTATCACTGAAGACATGCTCGCCTATAAGTGAACACTCACCCCAAGAGTTCCTAGGTAAGAGTGATTGGTCCGATACTGCGGATTTGTACGAACACTCTAGCCTTAGACAGAAAACTCAGGGTACAGGCATTCACTCTTCCAGTTTGCATGTGTTCACATTATTTAGACCCAAACTTTGACGAGATTTTGAAAATTCGAAGGGCATAAAGCCGAAGATGAATCAAACTGGAAGGGTTCAAAACCTTACAATCAATCATCCAAGGATAGATGACTAATTTTCGAAGCGGATTTGTTATTGTGTTCTCGTTGTGGTTATCACCTAAGGATAGGTGACGGTATTGTTTTAAAATCTAAACGCAAGTAAACTCGCGTTAGGGTCCTAGAAAGTTATAGTCTAGGTCAAAGCATTACTAATAACCTAATTCACTATAACCATTGGCTCTGATACCAACTCTTCTGTCACACCCCGACCACGTTAAAACAACCAACCGTGGCGGAAACGTCGGGGAGTGTTGTAACAGAATCATCGTTTCAACAACCATGGTAATTAAAAGTTTCGTTTTATTGATTCATTGAGTAATTTACATTGTCTTAAAACCAAACAAACAAATTAAACATCGACTACTATCGTTTTTATGTCACTAAGGCCACGTCTAGATCCTAAGTGAACATGCTCCCTAGCAATCATCACGCAACATCACCTGAAACATATGTAAAAATAAAGTCAGCAAAGAAATGCTGGCGAGCACATAGGTTTTATAAGAGTATCGGAATCATGACTCGTTTATATATATTGCAATACCTCGAAAACCTTGTTTTTTAAAAGTATATAATATTGCAACATGATTAACCAACTCAAATCAAGATGGTTATAATTTATAAAATCTCGTAGCCATGATTCTTAACTCAAAAACTTTTGTTTTAGTAAACCACTTCGTAAAACATCTCGTTAAAATTCGTTAATAAAACTCGTATGGTTTATATCATTTCGAAAACCTCGTTGTGTGATATCGTTTCAAAATCGTTTCCCAAGTGAACTAAATAATGACATGAAATGTAATATGATAAAAGCACTTATATATAAGATGTACCAGCGGTGTATCTACCATGCTTTTATCATGTTACACCCATCCCATTACCTAATCACAACCCAAACCAATCATTCGTTCAAATCGTTTTATCTCGTTTAAGTCGATCCAAATCGTTTAATTCGTCCCAAAATCGTATTCGTTTTAAATTGTGAAACTACTTATGGTCGTCTCGCTAATAACATTCAAACCTTCGTGACTCGACTACCTCGCTTCTCGTATTAACAAACCACCAAAGGGTAAGTTAACAATCATCAGATTCGGTCGTTACCTACATAACCCCCATACATAACCATGGGTGTAGTCTGATAACGGGATTTGTCAGATCCTATGGTACCATATCCTAATACTGGTCGGCTTGATCAATGCTAATGAATGTCATTCGTTATGTAGTTACAACCATCAAGTTTCGTTCACATTATCGAAATCGTATTTAGTTTAATATAAACCATCTTAATCGTTTTTTTTTTTAAACATCGTTAAAATATCGAAATCGTTTTAATACATATGAATCACCCCAAAACAATTGAAAACAGTAAAATAGGGGAACTATGTACTCACATTGAATGAAAGGGTATCCTTGATCTAAAGAACTTAGCGAAGCTCAGACAAACCAAGGAAATTCAAGTAGTACCTAGTAATCGGATCACTAGTAAATAAATCGACACCTAAATCAGAAGATCGGATAGAATGAGGTCTTGTAAACCAAATGAGTGTTGGAACTCATGTGATATGGTTTAACAAAGCCTATATTCTAAAACGAAACTTAGCCTAAGTGCTTTCGACCCGTTACGACCCATTAAGGTTGCTTATGCTACTTTAACGCGTCGTTCGCGCAAAACTATGTTCAGATGGTTAACTATGTGCTATGTCAATTCTTACATGCCCAATAATACCTAAACATGTTACTAAATCAGATTATATGTCAAAAACATGTTCACATATGTAAAATACGGATTTAAGCTTCAAAAGGGCGTTTTGGTCATTTTCTATGGGCATACAAGCTACTTAACAAATAACTAACCAATCCTATGTGATCATAAGGTATAACCTCAGTGGTTATTCCCTATGCAACTATGATCACTAATCAAGCTTGGTCGGATCCAAATGATCGACCAAACGGGTCGGGTTCGAAAGTCTAAGCGGTTGTTTAGACCGCTTAACTTACGACCCTAAACAAGCACTAAACTAATAGTGATGAGTTAAACATGTCAAAACATGTTTAACTAACTTATAAAATTGATTTGGTATCAAAACAAGGTGTTTTGATACCTATAAGTAGTTTCGTTGCAAAATGCATGCTAAAACGCATTTTGACCGAAACTTTGACTCGTCACTACGCCTAGTTTACGTGGTAATCAGTAGGTATGATCGCTAAGGATTATAACCATCGTGATTACAATCACGTTGCAAAGTTCAATTGAACTTTGACTTGACCAATTGATGGTCAAAACCGAAAGTCAAACTGTTGGCCAAACTGTTTGACTTTCTGCTTAAACATAAAGAATAAGCATGAAAGAAGACTTACAAAGGGTCCTAGCTATCTTTTCTACCAAGAATAAGTTTCCAATCAGATTAGAAAGCTCCAAACACTTGAGAGAGCTCCCAAATCAGATTGTAGAGAAGAGAAGAGAGGAATGAGCAATGGATGAGTGAAATTGCTTGGCTATTTATACTTGAGCATGATGAACAAGATCATTCCATGTGTTTGTGTGGCCATCAAGGATTAAATCATGGCCATACAATTGTTAGGAGCTGATTAGTAACCTTGGTGATCACTTAAACTTGCCCATCACACAAAAGAATTGCCATAACAACCCCTGAAGTATCAAACAGTTGCTGAAAATCAATTTCTGGTCGACGGCACATTCATACGGCCTGCGTAAGAGACAGGAGCAGTCTTACGCGCCCCGCCTGGCCTCCCCAGATCAGCAAAAGTTTTAGAATTGACAGTTCAGGTCCCTGCACTTGTTTGAGTCCATTTCAGGCACTTTTGACACCCGTTAAGCCATTTTCAAGGATCTACAAGGTCAATAAAGTTTAGAGGACTCAAAATATGCTTGGAACACTCTCGGATGTCGGCTCGTTTGGTCGTACGGTCACGTTGTTCGTTATATTACGACGAAACTCAAACGGACACGAAAACGAACCAAATTAAGCGACGAACGGTATTTTTGCATGCCGATCACTAAAATAAAAATATTTTAGTGTGTACAAAAATTTTGGATGTCCAGATGTGGTCAGAACGTAAGATATGCGCGAAAATGCAAACTTACGCCGTTTTTGACACTTTTAGTCCCTGTAAGATCAAATAAGCATGTTTTCGCACACCAAACCACTCAAAGCTTATTTCTAAGCTATGTTTAGGTTATTTATGGTATTTTTAGCTTATGATCAAGTTCCGGACTCTTCGATACCATACGAATCGGTATAGTTTCACAGTTTTGACACAAATAGTCCCTGCGATCGAATAGACTTGTTTTCAACACACCAAACCATCCAAAACTTATTTCTAATTTATGTAAAGGTTATTTTAGGTATGTTAAGCCTATGTCACTATTCCGGAGTGTTTGTCGCATTAAACTGACTGCGTTTACGCACCAGTTTGTGTATAACTTTCCAGAAAGCGATTTAAAGCTTGAATCGGAATCGAATCAAATCGTAAAGTCATCAAACATAAATACACACATAATAACACCAAACCACATTGTTTTATTAATAATTAACATCGTTTTGCATTGTTCATCGATTACAGAGCACAGTTGTCACAATGGTGGTGGTGGAATTGATGGTGGAGGGAAGGCTGCTGGTGGTGGTGGCATAGAATCCCTAAACTACTCTAACTCTCTGACCCGGCGGGAAAGAACCTGGTGTTGGGTTTTTCACATGTTTATCAAAGTTATTTTATCCTTATAAAATAAAAACGCAGTGGAATATTATTTAAAACATGTTTACTTTCAAGATATAAAACTCATTTTATATGCAAAACCCAATCCCCGGATCCATATACGAACATGCATGCTATCAAAAATTAAAACACAACCATAGGGTGTTTAGAATACTACCTTCCACGGAGTAAAGGATATAAAGAAGATGATGCTTCTTGAACGGTTGCCTTCAAGTGTAGAAGACCTCAAGCTTGTATACCCCAAGCCTTCCAACAAACACTTTGATTTTAGCTAGGATTTTACACTCATGAACTCACTTGAAAAATCCCTCATAATCAACCATACATGGCCGAAAATTATGGAACATTTTAAAGAGTCCTTGCACTTGAAAAACACTTGAAAAAACTTCTAAGATGGCACTCCATGTTGGCCGATTATAGAGAGCAATTTTTCTAGGTTCTTCACTTGAATTTTCTCATAAAATTCAATGTGTAAATGTATGAGAGATGAGAGAAGATTTTAGGTCTTCTACTTCTAATTTTTTTTGTCATACAAAAAAAGAAATAGAAAAGCATGTGAGAGATTGTCACCCACAAGACCCAATCAACACCCTTCTAACATGACAAGAATGCATGCATTTCTATTGGACCAAAAATGGTCTTGGGAAGAGATGGGGGCGGCCCACCTTTTATTTTATTTTTTTAAAATCAAATTTTCTTTTTAAATAATTTAAGTCTTGCTTTATATTTTATAGCTTTTATAAAATATGTTATAAGACTTATACAATATCTCACAAGTTTTTATAATGTTATTTAACCCATTAAATAACAAAATAAAATATTCTCTTAAAATAAATTATCCATATAATTTATTAGTTTGTCAAGTGCAATTATTTAGAAAACCAATTTCTAAATATTCTAAGTGTTAATATTTATTTGTATGATCATATCATAAATAAATATTATAAGTGTTTGTCTAGCTTGTATTTGGGTACGACTCGACTTGTATCATAACGTACTAGCCACATCAATTTAATATGTGTCTTGGGCATACAGAATCCAACAATCTCCCACTTGCACAAGATACATAGAAGATTGATGCAAGTAGTAAAGACCACCTAACTATAGTTTACTACCCCTAATACGTATGACTATATGTCCCATTCAATAACATCATCCCCTTCAAGTCCCTTACTTGAAAATGATTTAGGTGAATTTATCATTTATCCTTTCGTTACAGATGTCATGTTAAATCCAGAGACTTAGAGTGATCATTCTCTGTTGATTTAACTTTAGCAGGCCTTAGACATCTTACTCTCAACGAATAAGAGGAACAAATCCCGTCTTGACTACATACGTCTCTCACAATCACCTTGTACCACACCTGAGTTTAGCCTTATGTACTGCCTTATTACAGACAGCGAAGAGCTAAGTCAAGGTACAATACTTGGTGAATATCAAGACCCAGTATGTATCTCAGGTCAGAGGATACTATGATATTCTCCTTTACTCAAATTTACTTATGATCAATCACAAATGATTCCATGCAGTAAGATTTGAGAGCGAGTCAGTCCAATATTTGTATCCCACAAATATCCATGCAACACTTTGCTCTATATTCATAACTAATGAATATCCACCAATCCAAATTCATAATAGTCTTACATTCATATTTGTTCCCACAAGTATGATCGACTACAGACATTTAGAATAAGTAACTTATTCATGGATTTAAACATGCTAAAATAGAACATAACTCAAAATACCATAAAGAGTTATAATAACCGTTGTTCCAATATCCAAATACAAAATTGATCAAATCCAATCACTAGAATATCGAAGTCCTAAGGCACAAGTATAACCCTTCATGCTTTGCCCGTTCAAGGAGCTTCGTGAGTGGATCCGCAATATTTTGATCAGTGTGAACTTTGCGAATACATATCTTTCCCTTTTTCAACTTCATCCCTTATGTAGTTGAAACTCCGCTCAATGTGCCTAGTCTTTTGATGTACACGAGGTTCCTTGATTTGAGCAATCGCACCATCGTTATCACAAAGATCTCTAGGGGTCCTGAATGGTAGGGACTACCCCTAGATCGGCAATAATTCAAGTGGCAGATCCATATGAATTATCTCAATCAATAAAGTGGCGATGTATTCTGATTCTGTAGTGGACAACGCTACCCTGATTGTGATCGAGAACCATCTCGATCAGTTTGGAAACTCGTATCCATGTAACCCTTTATAACGAATTTCGAAACTCGCATCCCTGTAACCTTTTACAACGAGTTCTTTTTCACCAGATCCATATATTAGAAATATATCCTTAGTCCTTCTAAGGTATTTCAATATATTTTTAACAGTCACCCAATGACCGTTACTCGCTGGTATCTTCTCGTCATGCATAAAGTGCATGACTTGTCCTGTCTAGTGCATATCATTGCATACATAATGGATCCTATAGCAAACGCATATGGGATTCGTTTCATTCTTTCTTGCTCATCCTTTGAGCTTGGACATTGAAACGCACTCAACATTGTCCCCTTTTGAACAGGTACCAAACCTTTCATAGAGTTCTCTATATTGAACATTTTCAAGACTTTGTCAATATATACACTTTGGTTTAAACCTATCAAGCGCCTTGATCTATCCCTATAGATATTTATTCCCAAAATATAGGCGACTTCACCAAGATCCTTAATGGAAAAACAACTTTCAAGCCAGGTTTTTACACCTTCCATGGTTGGAATGTCATTTCCAAAAGGTAGAATGTCATCGACATACAATACTAAGAAAGTGATGATGCTCCCACTAGCCTTCTTATACACACTAGCTTCATCGACGTTCTTGATGAATCCATATTCCCTAATCTCTTCATCAAAATGGTGATTCCAACTTCTAGATGCTTGTTTCAATCCACGGATTGATTTCTTTAACTTGCATACTTTGTTATGATGTGTTGGATCGGCAAAACCTTCAGGCTGAACTATATAGACATCTTCCTTAAGATATCCATTAAGGAAAGCCGTTTTGACATCCATTTGCCAAATCTCATAATCATATTATGCAGGTATGGCAAATAATATCCTTATTGACTTTAGCGTCGCCACGAGTGAGAAGGTCTCATCGTAATCAACCCTTTGAGTTTGAGTGAAACCTTTTGCTACAAGTCTCGCTTTATAAGTATCCAAGTTTCCATGCATATCTGTTTTCTTCCTAAAAACCCGCTTACTTCCAACTACTTTGGATTTAAGAGGTAGCACAACCAATTCCCATACTTGCTTGTCATATATGGATTGCATCTCTATGTTCATGGCTTCAAGCCATTTGTCATAATCGGATTTTGACATTGCATCATGGTATGTGGTTGGTTCACCCGAATCTACCACATAGTATCCATCCATGAAAAATCCATATCTTTCAGGTGAACCACTAATTCTACCAGATCTGCGAATGTTTTGTGTGTATTGATCAACCACTTGATCGTTTTCAACAACCTCTTGTTGAATGCTAGTATCAACCAAACGTGTATCGGCTTGTGGTTCTTAATCCTCATGAAGTTCCACTGTTCTACTAGCTCCATCCATAAAGAACTTAGCTTCCAAGAACTCAGCCTTTCGAGCAACAAATACCTTTTGCTCTGTTGGATCGTAAAATTAATATCCTATACTATCTTTAGGATATCCTACGAAGATACACTTAGTGGATCGTACTTCCAGTTTGTTTGAGGTGTATAGCTTAACATAAGCTTCACAACCCCATACCTTTAAATATGATAATGATGGAGCCCTTCCATGCCATATTTCAAAAAGGTGTCGTATCCACTTTCTTGGTTGGGGCCATACGGGCCACGGAGAGCAAAGCATAACCCCAAAATGATAGAGATAATGCGCTCCTAGCCATCATTGATCGAACCATATCCAAATAGAGTTCGATTCCTCCTCTATCGGAATGAAGAACTTTGATTGAGTTGTTTTTGTACTTCACCTTTTGAAGTTTTTGAACATTTCAAAACTTCATCTTTGTGTCTTAACATGTACACATAACCATAACTACTATAGTTGTCGATAAAAGGTAATGAAGTGTCTCTCACCATTCCTAATCATTGGCTTAAAAGGATCACATACATCCAAATGTATGATTCCTAATAAATCTTTTGCCCTTTCCTACTAAAGGGTTTCTTAGTCATTTACTTTGTCAACAAGATTCACATGTATCAAATGAACCAATTTCATTTGTTTCCAAAAGACCATTCTTTTGAAGTGTTTACATGCGACATCTGTTTAAATGACCAAGGTGATAATGCCAAAGATAGGTCTCATTCAAATCCATTTTGAGTTTCTTGATGATTGCTTGGTACATTGAACAATCAAATGATGTATTATTATGAACCAATTCATAAATACCATTTTAAAGCATAGCTTTAAAGTAAAACATGTCATTCATCGAAATATAAATGTCATTGTTTACAAACTTTAAATCAAAACTATATTGTCTTATAAGGGAAACTTGAATAATGTTCCTAGTCAAACTAGGAGCACACAATACAAAATAATTTCCAAACCATTTGGAAGTTTCAAAACATAGTCTCATCGGGCTACAACTTGAGCTTTCGCTCCATTGCCCATGAAGAGACTAATGTCTCCCTTCTTTTAATGCTTATTTCTTTTGAACCCTTTGCAACAAATTGCAAACATGAGTTCCACATTCGGTATCTAATACCCATGTGTTTGAAGAAATAACATTAAGGTCAATATGTTTCATAAAGATTGTACCTTAGGTTTGCCTAGCATCCCTCTTATTTTTCAACTCTTTGAGATAGGTTGGACAATTCCTTTTCAAGATTTCCTATCTCATCATATTCAAAGCATGGATTGTTCATGGCAACCTTTACCTTCTCTTCTTTTGGTTTCGGTGGTTTCGCTTTAGTCTTTCTTTTCTTTTTCCCTTTGAATTTCTCGTTATCATTTGCAACATTTGCTTTGGTTTCGGGGTGATGCCCTTTCTTTTTGCCACCCTCATTGATCGTTACAACGGATAAGCCCTTTTACCCATATTGAGCCTTTCGAGGTGATCAATGTGGCTTTTCATCTTAAGGATATAAGATGAGACCGATTGGGTTTTCTCCATTCGACATGCATGAAGTGCTCGAACCGTTTCGAAGCGTTCTACCCTTAGGAACATTTCCTACAATTGGTTAATCATGTCGTATGCCTATGATGTTCAAAATCCTTTTGAATCTCGGGAATCATAATTCCTAACATGAGGCAAGCGGCTTGCATAGTATCCTCGGTATACTTAATCCAATCATTATAGACATCCTCATCTTCCATAAGATGTTCATCGTGATTAGGATCGTTCAACACATAGGATGTCTTCTCTTACTTGAGAACGATTCTTAAGTTTCGATATTAATCCATAAAGTGTTTTGATTGAGACGATCCTTTTTCAAGGATTTTTTTGTGATAGGTTACGGACGGTTTGGGTAATATTGTTAGCGGCCATCTACAAAATTTAACAAGGTTCAATTTTAGTATTTTCGATATTATTATATTTTAATCATTAATACCCTTTTATGTCTTAGAGACAATTAATAATTAAAATTTAGAATCCAACGTTACATTTAAATATTGGTTAGGTGACCTTTATCCATTTATTTAAATTAACAAGGTAGTCAACATTTGACGATTGCAACCTTTTGCAACTTCTAGCCATATGGGATCGGTTAAACATCTTTATGTTTAGTTGGCATGTTTAATCCTATCCACACCTTTGTTCTCCATGCTTCGGTGACCCTAAGTTCATGGTTTCCAAATCAAGTCGTCCAACTTACACACACGTGTGAGTTTATACACATAAGTGGTTAGGTGACCTTTATCCCACAAACATGGTAAACCCACCTCGAATATACAAGTTCCCTCAAATGTGGTTAGGTGACCTTTATCCCACAAAAGAGTTCCCAAGTGATTCGAGTGTTGTATAAAAGGATGGTGTTTGACTTGTTTTATAAAAAGGGTTTTTAATATTTTAAAATTCTATTTTAGAAAATATTATGTACCATACATTTGCATGCATTCAAATCCTTTGTACTTTAGTGAATACCAATTTTCAAAGTTCTTTTAATAAAACCCATTTTATTATAAAATCATTAATTTTTAATAACCTTTTATTAACCTCTTTAATGATTTTTAAAGAACCAATTTTAAGCTTGTTGTTGATTATTAATTGTTAAGCATGTATATCCAAATATCATTTAAACAATCATAAATAAAACAACCACACAAGCACAACACACATATCAATAGGTGCATAACCATATGTCACACCCCCAAAATCCACCCTGCGGAGTACCACCGCTTGGAGGCATGACGTGACCAGGATCGAGCCACCAATCATATTGAACATCGTAATTAAGTAAATAAGACCAACCACAATACGATTGGTGACCTAAAGAAGGTAACCGATTTTTAGATAACAGCAGAAGCATAAAACGTGAGTTCGAAACATAAGTTCACAGTTTATAAGTTAAGGTTCAAAACACAAATTTAATAAGTTCATGAGGATTTAAATAATAAGCACGGAACATAACAGTTCGTACGCCACAACGACTCCTTCCTCGTGCAAGCTCCATCTAACGACCTGTAAGGCATGTAACAACTAGTCAACAACAAAGTTGAGTGAGTTCACGTTTGGTTGTTTGGTTTTAAGTCGTTTCTGAAAAACGTGGTTTGACTTTCGTTGGCTTATTTGCCGTGGGGGTTACCCCGAAGTTGAAAGTATGTTTAACCATTTCCTTTTTCTTTACCCAAACCGTATCCATAATTAGTGGGGGCTTTCCCCGTGTGAACTACTAGACGGTATGATATCGACTGCTACGCAAATAAGTTGTGCCCTATATCAGTGTCTATCATCACTGACAATCTGCCATAGTCCATTAGTACACGCCCGTCCGACTGGTACGGTGTGAGGTTTGTTAAACCTAATAGCGCTATTAACTAATGACCCGCTCGCCATTGGCCTCGGCGATTAATTCGATATAAATTGAGGGACTTCATGATAGAGTTTTGTCTAGCTAGTTTTAAGGTTGTTGTCCTACCCAAGGAGGACTAACGTACGTATTCTGCACCAGGAGAATTCGTAGGTTTAATAATGGCATCCTACCTATGGAGGATGGCCGTACATATCCTACCCAAGGAGGATATGTAGATTCCAATTTTAATTTCTTAACCCATTCCCAAACCACCGGGAATCCCATGCCTTGTAGAAAGTGTGTGAACTCACCTCGGTTTGCTCGCTTAGATTCTCAAATATAGCTAACAGTCAAGGTCGGTCAATCACGTCCTAATATAATTACCAGTTAGTCATTTAGTGATTTTTAAATAGAGCACAAAGTTTCTACACGTATCTAGCACATAGCATGCAATACTTTAACTGTTTATGCCCATGTATACTTCCCATCCATTCCCCACTCATAAGCAAACATACAATAATGCATATAACACATATAACATGTTAGATCATTCACAGATAGCATACTCGACATTTAGACACGCAAATCACAACTTATGTCATTTCAGCATTAATATTCAGAACCGGCTGTTTTCGGACATTTTAATAAAATAGTTAAACTATTCCAAAAATTCCCAAATTTTTACAGAATGTCTTAAACGT
This sequence comes from Helianthus tuberosus, assembly GCA_030545235.1. Lineage (NCBI taxonomy): Eukaryota > Viridiplantae > Streptophyta > Magnoliopsida > Asterales > Asteraceae > Helianthus > Helianthus tuberosus. Next base: position 141,184,768 of record CM060450.1, on the reverse strand, counting down.
TCCAAATTTTATTGTGTAAAAATATCGGGGTCCAGTTCATTACCAATATTTTATAAAAATTCATTTTCCGGACTGATCTCAGATTTATATTTTTCTGACCACAGTCCACGAGATAATTTATTTAAAATTTATCGAGTGTCCGATTTACGAAACTCCAGTGGGGTAATTACAAATGCATCGGTTGTCATCTACTGTACAAATTTCATGGTCTGATTCATCACAAAACTCAGGCTATGACTGAAAGTATGACACCCATTTATTGCTGTCAAAATTCAGCTTAAGCTGTTTTTACAAATCGACACATTAAAAATAGTAAACGAAGTCCAAAAATTACGATTCCGGTGCCATTAGAACCGTATTTCATAATAACATATTTTAGATTCAAAATATCGGTTTTTCGTTGAGTTTATGACCTGTTTACCGCCAACTGAAGTTGGCTGTAAAGTATGGACAGATTTTTGTTTTTAGTCTCTAGCTTACTAGTTTGAGTTCGGTTGATCCCGTTAATCATGTTTAGTGATCGTAACAACATCCAACATCAATATTAACCAGCAAAACATCAGATAATCAACCAATAATCAAAATCACACAAGATCTACATGATTTACACTAATATTCATCCATTAACCACCTTGTTCATCACTTTAGTAAACTTTTAGTTGGTGATCTTATATGTTAGTGATTTTCAACCGACGAAACTCTTATTAACCACTTTAGAATAGATCACGAAGATGTTTAGAGTCACTTACTACTAGCTCGAGGCTAGGGAAGAAACTAGTCGAAAAACGAGTGGTTAATAGCAACGTAGTGAGGTCCTTGGCAATCCGCAAGCTCCGGGCTTCCTTGTATGTGATCCTTCACCCTTGTGTTTATGTGGTTTTAGAAATATTGAAATTTGAAAGTGTATGGTGGGTATGTGAGTGCTCTCAGCCGATTGCAAGAGAGGAGGGAAAAAGATGATTTTTTTTTTTTTTTTTTGTTAAGTGATAGGATGAATGTAATGTGGTCCCTTAGTCCAATTTATAAACCATGAAATCTTATTAACCAATAGATAAGATGTCACCTAGATATGAAACACTTAGGATTAAAATAATCAAAGGTTGATGGTGTGTTCCCTAGGGGAACCGAATTGGTTATAAGGGGGGGGGGGGGTAATCGGTTGGATTCTAACCAACTAATTAGGTAATTAGTTTGTAATTAATTTAGTGTATTATGTGTGTTGAAATTTATAGCGGGTGTTAGGGTGTTCGGGTACCCTAACTAGCTCAGAAAAAGAAAAATAGTGTCAATGACAATATTTTTATGTCCCGGGTTAAGTCCGGTTGTTCGGTTGGATGCTAGTTCGTTAAAGTGCTAAATTAATTCATAACGTGTCCTATGTATATATTTTTGTAACGTTTTTAATTTCTAACACTTAGGAAATCATAACGGACTATTTAATGACTTTTCTGTACATTACTAGTGTGTTAACAGGCGCATGTAAATATAGCACAGATATCATAAAGCAGTTACGTAATTCCACATAGTCGTCAAGCACATTAATTATTATTAATAAATTGTACGGAATACATGGAATTTGAGGGTTGTCACATTCTCCCCCTGTTAAGAGAATTTTGTCCCGAAATTTTAGCGCGTGGTTACTGAGGAAGCTAGTTAAGTTGCGTTGTTTTCCTGATTTTCCTGGGGTGTCACACCATAGCCAACTATGTGACAACCCGAGTTTTCAAGGCTTCTATCCGACTTAACTTCGTACTTATTTGCTAAGTGCGTTTAATATTTATTGAGGTGCAATATAAGTGTATTCGTGATGTGTAATATACCTGTTGTTTTTATATTCTTGGTGTGCATCATATGTGTGTATGATAATATAATATGCTTAGTATTAATAGATATAGTGGAGCTTAGCCGAAAACACCCCTACCCTCCCCAACGAAATCACCCCCACCCACGAAAACACCTTAGTGTTTTTATCAGGAAGTGGGCTTTGGCCCAGTAGTGTGGCCGGTTATCAAGTATTCATCAAAATATTATATGTGGCCTTCTTATGTCACTACAGGCCCACATCGAGCCCACCCCCATCTATTATTTACGAATAGTCAAAGCATAATTCTACAACTCCTTGCAAACCCTAAGCTCACCTAACCATTTCGGCAGTGGAGCCATTTTCATCGAAACTCTGTGACCTCTTCAATTGATACACTTGCATTCGGTTAGTGAGTTATATTGTTAATCCATTTGTTGCTTTTAATGATCGATTGTGTTGTGTCCATTCATGATTAATGTGATGTTGTTGGGATGATTGTATAACTGAATGGATGTATTGAATGTTTCTGTTATGAATCTGGTAGAATAGATCTGATGTTGTGGAGATTATCTATGTTGGATTGATGTTGATAGTCTTGATATAACTGTATGTTGCAAGAGATGTAACTGTTATATGATATTTGGGGATTTTGGGGATTTAAAACCTGCTGTTGTTGATGATGATGATGCTAACAAAAACACCCCCCACCTCACGAAATCCCCCATCAACGAAATCACCTTAGGTGATTTCGGCCCAGGTGTTTCCGGCCCAAAATGGGGATTTCGGCCCAATGAGGGTTTTCGTCCCTTAAGGGGATTTCGGCCAAGGGATTTCGAACCATAGTGTTTTCGACCCTGTTAGTTCAGTAACTGTTAAACAATAACCTGTTAGTTATAACTCTGTTAGTTTGTAATCTTGTTAAGCATGCAAACTCAGTTATTTATGATGCAGTTAGTTGTCAACTCTGTTAATCTTGCAAACTCTGTTAAGTCATTAACCATGTTAAGTATGTTAACCTTATTACATATGTTAACTCTGTTAGTTCTGATGCAACCATGTTATGGCTCATTAACTGTGCTAAGTCAGTAACTGTATTAAGTATGTTATTGGATAATATGCTATAATAAACTGTGAAAGACTGTTATGTGATGTATGATTAACTGCCAAACACACTCTGTGATATTACTGTGTTGATAGTTACATGTGAAATACTACGAACGTGAACTGATTGAGTATACGTGCACTATAGGACTTGACTGATTTATTGTGAGCACTTAACTTAGCATACCGAGCAAACCAAGGTGAGTTCACACTCTTACCAAGGCATGGGATTCCCGGGGATGGGGAATGGGTTGAATGATGGGATTGAACAATTACTCGTACTTACACGGCTACTAGACTATCTACCATGGTCCTCGGGTTAAGCAGGACACTTACGTAAAACCTACGTAAACAAGTACACATTACTGTCTTCCGGAGTCAGGAAGGATACTTACGTAAAACCTACGTAAACTCACACATGCTACTGTCTTCCGGAGTTAGGAAGGACACTTACGTAAAACCTACGTAAACCCCACGCGTACCATTGTCCTCGGGTAGAGAAGGACACTTACGTAAAACCTACGTAAACCTCGTACGTACTACTGTTCTCGGGTTAAGAAGAACACTTATGGTTACAAATAGTCTAGTGTACATACAAACATGGGAAGCCCCCACTAATAGTAAATACAAATATGGGAAACCCCCACTAATAGTACATACAACATGGGAAGCCCCCACCTACTGAACATACAAATGGCTTAGTTAATAACGCATAGTTATACAACGAACTTACTTACTGTGAACTCGCTCAACTAGTTGTTGACTTTCTGTTACATGCCTTGCAGGATCATAGGCACTATTGGAGCTTGCACGGTAGGCACGGTCGTTGTGGACATGGATCTTGGATGTTATGATCATACTTTGAAACTATTACTTGGATTTTAAACATTATGCTTCCGCTTATTACTTAAACTATGTTTTGATTTGATCACCAGTTATATTGAGGTTGGATATTACATTTACTATTATGACATGTTCAATATGATTGGTGGCTTGATCCTGGTCAGTCACGCCTCCAAGCGGTGATACTCCGCGTGTGGATTTTGGGGGTGTGACAAACTATTTTAACCACACTTGTTAGCCGAAACAAGTGTGTCAAAAGGTCCTTCCTAAAGGGTGAATATTGACACAAATAATGAGTCGTTGAACTCCCACTTGATCCCGCATCCAAATGCTTCAAGTCTTCTTCTTATGTTGTGATTTCTTCACTTTCTTTGAGCTTCCAAATGTCTTTTAATTCAGCTCCAAACTCCTTTGGACTTCAAAATTATGTTTTGGTTATCGGGCTAAAATCCCGTTAAGAACTATGAAGTCCTTTAGGCCCGAAATTAGCCAAAACCAAAACCGCATTTTGTGTGCATCTTCTTTTACAAAAAAGTATCCTATACATTTTTCTAGTAAAAATAGAATGCACCTAATCTATTTATTTACATACCAAATGAAAATAAATAAATTACATATTTTTACAAATGGAAGAACAAAAATAATAATTATTACAACCCTTTAAAATAATTAAATATAAATCATAAACACAAACATTCAACATATTCACACAAGGTCATGGCTAGGTTATGAACACCAAAATATATATCCACATATATATAAAATTCAAGAAGCAAAAAAAATGGTTTCCTTTTTACAACCTACTTTTCGGTCAAGAATGAAAAAACCGAAAAAGTGGGTTTTTTGTCCAAACAAAAACAATCATCTAAATGACATAATTTTTCAAGATTCCTTTATGCATGTAAGAAATAAATCTTGAAAAACAAAAGGAGAACCATGATGAAAAATTTCGGCCATAGGGTTTTACCCAAACCCAAAACCCGAAAATTTCATATCCTATGAAGCATGCACTCATATAAGCGGCTCTAGATGCCATTGTTGGGTTTTTCACATGTTTATCAAAATTATTTTATCCTTATAAAATAAAAACGCAGCGGAATATTATTTAAAACATGTTTACTTTCAAGATATAAAACCCATTTCATATGCAAAACCCAATCCTCGGATCCATATACGAAAATGCATGCTATCAAAAATTAAAACACAACCATAGGGTGTTTAGAATACTACATTCCAAGGAGTAAATGATATGAAGAAGATGATGCTTCTTGAACGGTTGCCTTCAAGTGTAGAAGACCTCAAGCTTGTATACCCCAAGCCTTCCAACAAACACTTTGATTTTAGCTAGGATTTTACACTCATGAACTCACTTGAAAAATCCCTCATAATCAACCATACATGGCCGAAAATTATGGAACATTTTAAAGAGTCCTTGCACTTGAAAAAACTTCTAAGATGGCACTCCATGTAGGCCGATTTTAGAGAGCAATTTTTCTAGGTTCTTCACTTGAATTTTCTCATAAAATTCAATGTGTAAATGTATGAGAGATGAGAGAAGATTTCAAGTCTTCTACTTCTAATTTTTTTTTGTCATACAAAAAAAGAAATAGAAAAGCATGTGAGAGATTGCCACCCACAAGACCCAATCAACACCCTTCTAACATGACAAGAATGCATGCATTTCTATTGGACCAAAAATGGTCTTGGGAAGAGAGGGGGGCGGCCCACCTTTTTTTTTAAATCAAATTTTCTTTTTAAATAATTTAAGTCTTGTTTTATATTTTATAACTTTTATAAAATATGTTATAAGACTTATACAATATCTCACAAGTTTTTATAATGTTATTTAACCCATTAAATAACAAAATAAAATATTCTCTCAAAATAAATTATCCATATAATTTATTCGTTTGTCAATTGCAATTATTTAGAAAACCAATTTCTAAATATTCTAAGTGTTAATATTTATTTGTATGATCATATCATAAATAAATATTATAAGTGTTTGTCTAGCTTGTATTTGGGTATGACTCGACTTGGATCATAACCTACTAGCCACATCAATTTAATATGTGTCTTGGGCATACAGAATCCAACACCTGGAACTGTAGCTGAAAAGAGAGAGTAACATCATCGGAAGTGAAGACAGGATGGTGACACGAATGGTAAGGATCAAACTCAGACATAAGTGGCGAGGGGTATAACGTGGACAAGTGATCGACTGGTACACGAGTATCGGGATAAGGTCAATGCCTTCTTTAGCAATGATGTCCCTTGGAGGCTTGTGATAGTTTGAACCCATCATTGCTAAAGAAGGCTAGTGAATATCCTTGACGTCTTGCTCTCTTGCCTCCATGACGTCCCTTGGAGGATACTTTAATTGCTATGCTTCCCTAGGCTTGGATGCTGGTTTCATTAAAGAAGTGTAACAGTTCTGTTGGTGCATACGTCTGTCGACTTCGTCTTGTATCGAGTCTTGTATTGAAATAGATAGATCAGGGCACGAAAAACGAGAAAAGTGTGTTTATAGGTAATTTCGCTTGAAATGACACAAGGTCATTTCAAACGAAATTAAGATGCTAATTCCGCTTGAAAGAACATGTTGATTCCGTTTGTGTAATTCCGTGCGGAATTAGATTCCGCTTGAACCATTTCAAGCGAAATTAACCTGCCTATAAATACCTGATGTGTCTTGACATTTGTAACGATTATGATTCCGGTAGCGAAGCTCTGCCGAAGTGTCTACAGCATTGTAATCGATCTAATATCAATCAAAGACAGTTTAAAGTGATTTCTAGTGCATTACAACTGAAATAATATCTATACATCAGTTTCCGCCTTTTGTATGGGTGAAGACCTCTTCTGATCGACTCGTTTGGGTCTCAAAACGATCCTACAAGTGGTATCAGAGCTCAGGAGGAAGAGTTCTAATCATTTCAGCTGAAAAATATGTTTTCTACACCTTCTTTTTACATTTAAACAAAATTTCATGGTTAAAATGGCTTGATTTTCAAATATGTTGTGCGCAACAGTGTTTTAATAAACCCTAGATAGAATCAGACTCTAATTCGAACTAAAACATGATCAATTTTTGAAAAAACTATCCGAAAGTGTAATTCCGCTTGAAAGATTGATATAATTTCGCTTGAACATTGCACTATTTCACACGAAATTAGATGGTAATTCCGCTTCAAAGGTGATTTCGTTTGAGAGTGTACATCAAAGTGTAATTCCGCTCGAAATAGCAGTTGATTTCACACGAAATTAGCTATTCTGTTTGAAGGTGATTCCGTTCCAAAGGGTTATTTCGTATGAAAGTTAATTCCGCGTGAAAGACATACTGATTTCGCTTGAAAGTGGTTTAATTTCGTTTGAAATGTGATTCCGTGTGAAAGGTTAATTTCGTGTGAGAAGAGTATTCCGTTTGAAATTGACTGTTTGTGAACCATTGAATACCGAAACATGGAGAACGAGTTTTATAATGCCTTTGCTAGTCCAATAACTATTGCTCAAAGTACATTGCTTGAAAATGAGACAGGGACAACACAAAAACCACCGAAGCTTATGGACATTGATGATTTTAGTGGATGGTCCGAACGTTTTGCTAATTGGGTTGAAGCTTATCACTTAGATGCATGGGAACATACTGAAGTTCAATATGCTAGACCAGTCGGGAACAATAATGTGAAAACACCGATTAGAGAATTGAGTGCTGATGAGAAAAAGAAATACAAAGATGAGAAATTGATGGTTAGTTTGTTGCAGCAAGCAATTAAGGAAGACATCTTGATCTTACTTCAACACAATGGAAGTGCATATTCGATTTGGACAGAGTTAGAAGCTAAGTTTCTTGGAAGTTATGATATGCTCAAGAACAAAAAGTCGCTTCTGAAAAAAGAATTTTATCTATTTTGTGGGTTGAGAACGGAGAACACCAAGCAGATTATCGAAAGATATTGCAACTTGGTGAAAAACATGAACAGATTGGGTATCAACAAAGATAAAGATGAGTTGATTGAGAAGCTAGCTGATGTGTTGCCACATGATATTTGGGGAACGTATTTGATGATGTTGAAAAATAAACCAGATTTTAACAATATCACGCTAAGCGAGTTTATTAAACATCTTGAAGCTCAAGAGATGGAACAAAGGAAAATTGCTAGAATCAAGAACTATGATGGAGAACAAGACATTGGGTTGTATTACAAAGGTGGTGTTAGTGAGAAGACCAACATTTCACCAAAGATTGAAATAGCTTTCAATGCAAAAAGTTCTTCTGAAAGTTCATCTCAGGGATCAAGCAGCAAAACTGGATTTACTTCATTTACAACATTTGATCCACATTTTTCTACAACAAAGAGTGGCAAAGTTCTTCAATGCAACATTACTTTAAATCTTGAGAATGATCAGAATTACTCAGAGGAAGTTGCAAAAAGTCATATGTCTTTGTTAGTAACTATGCTTGAATCTTATGGTAGTTTAGTTGCAGGAGAGATCGGAAATCCAATGCTTACAAAAGAGGATTACGATCAAGTTGATGCTGAGGAGATGGAGTTGATGGATATAAAATGGTGCTTGGCTAGCGTGTTGAGACGAGCTGAAAAGTTTAAACAAATTACGGGAAGAGATGATTTTCGTGATGCAAATGTTTCAACTTTAAGATTTGATAAATCTAAAGTCACTTTTTTTCGTTGCAGGGAAAAGGGGAATTTCAAAAGAGAGTGCACAAATCGCGAAGCAAACGGAGCTCAAAATCCATTCGGAAACAATGACTACTATCGAAAAGCGATTTATCATCAAGTTGCTCAACAGCCGTATCAACAAGATCAACCCCAAACTGCACATGCTAGGAAGGTGATTGAAGATTCAAAGAAAGCATGTCTGGTCAATCAAAATGATGAAAGTTCATCAAAAGATTTCTGTTGGGATAAATATATTCCAGCTGATAATAAAGCATGTCTGATAAATCAAGATGATGAAAGATTACCAGAAGGATTTAGCTGGGAAAACTTTAGCTGGGATAATTATTGTCCAGACAAAGAGATATTAAAAGCTAAAGGTTTTGTTGCTCAGGTTATTAATGATTATACTGATGACTATTGGGCAGAAAAAATCAGAAAACATTTACAAGCTGAAGCTGATAAAAAGAAGAGATATGAAGAAGAAAGGCAAATGAAACAAGCTGAAGCTGAGAAAAAGAAAAAGGGTGAAGAAGAGATTCAAGTGAGAAAAGTTACAGAAGTTCCAGCATTTGAAATTAAAACAAATGTTGATGCAGTCAAAGTTTCTGAGAAGTGTATGAATTGTGATTCTCTGATAAAGCAGAACAACGAATTGCTACACAACATAAAAAGGCTGAAAGAATCATATGATGTCTTGAACAAAGCCATGAATCAATACAACGAGACAAGCAATGAACAAGCCATAGCAATGAATACACTTAAAGGAGCATATATGAGACAGCTTAACGATGTCAATTATTTTACTGAAAAATGTGCTGAACTTGAATTGAAGCTAGAAACACAGAGAATTGAAACTGAGAGAGTAAATAGATTGTTAAAAAGTTACTCATGTTCTACTTTTGTGGTTGACAAGATTTATCCCATAGTGGAAGAATTGAAGACATTTAAAGAAGAAAAGACCTCCGAAGAAATGAATTCTGAAACAAAAGAAGATGATGAAGTGAAGATTTCTGGTAAGAAACCAAGTGTTGTCTATAACAAATGTCCACCCCCGGTCGAAAATGGATATTCTCCTCGAAATCCAAATTCAGAAAGAGTCAAAAAGGCAACAAACTTACAGTGGGAGTCTGAGTCTTCAGATAACTTGCCAGAAAATATTGATGTTACGTTCATATCGTCTGACACTGATCATGAGTCTGAGTTAATAAAGAAAGTGGTCAATCAGGTGTTAGAAAAGGATGAAACAGGAGAGTTCAAATCAGAGTCAAAGTCTGAGTCCGACATGTTAAAGTCAACAGTCAAAAAGGACAAATGGGTTTATGACAAAGAATTTTTGTTATCAAAATCTAATTTGAATGACGAACCAATAAAAGTAGCATATACTTTGAAAGATTCTGACAAATTATATTCTGATGAGATTTTTCCAATAAGAGGTGTTAAACCAAAAATGATAAAAAAAAAAAAAGGTTTTCAAACTAACAGAAATTAATATTTCTGAAATAAAAAATGAAAATCTTTCTGAAAAACCAAGTTCTTACACCTCAAGAATTAAACAAAGATTAAATAAGAAAATGGGTTACAGTTCGGGTTCAGGTTATCAAAAGAAACCAAACCATAACGGTAATTTCAAAAGAAAAGGTCTTGGATTTATTCCATCGAAAAATTATAAAAATGAGAAAACTTATAAAGCAAAAACTGTGTTTGTTGCAGGAACATCAACTGAAGAAGAAAAGGAGCAATTGTTCAGGAATCAATCAAATAAAGAATTTCTTGCTAAGAAGCAAGAAGAGATGAAAAAGGAAGTTGCTCAACAAAAGAAGGAGACTAGAACCTGTTTTCAATGCAAAACAGTTGGTCATATTGCTAGGAATTGTCCAAAGGCAATTCAAACAAAACAGGGAGTTTCTCTTAAACTAAAAGAAAAGATGGTTGAAATTGAACCAACAACCAAACAATTTAAAGTTTTCAAAAATTCAAAGTTTGAGGTTGGTGAATGTTCAAAAAGGTTTTACAAGAGAAAAGCAAATCTTCACAACCAAAAGTGGGTTGTTAAGAAGTCTGATGATAGTTCTAGCAATGATTCTGATTCGTCAAAATCAGAGGAGCTATCTTCTGGCAATGAATCTGATTCCACAAAGTCAGAGGAGCCACATGTTGAGTTAAAAGATGGAAAATCAGTACCGCCAATGGATGATGTCAATTTTCCACCATTGAGGGCTGAGAATTTTAAACAAAAAGTTGGTAAAGTTGAGATTTCAAATCAATTTTTCTCTGAAAAGAAAGAATTTGATGTTGAGAAAGTTTTTAACCCCAAAGTAAAACATGTTTTTGGAAAAATGGTTGATGGTAAAGTCAAAGGGGTGAAAGAATTTTATGAAAAGAAATTGAAGAAACCAGGTAAAACTATGACATCCCAGGTTTGTGACTGGGATGGAACATATTATGATGAGTAAACTCTGGAATTGCCGGAGCTCCCAAGTTGATAATCGTGGAGCAGAAATCGGCATCTTTCTTTAGAAATTTACATTTGTGATATTTCGACTTACAAGTGGTAAATCAGGGACATTAAGTTGTACTTGATTTTCTACATGTGGTATTTGTTGATTGATCTAAAAATTGTTAAATATTTCAAGTGGTTAAAGAAGAAAACAGTGTGATGAGATCCCCTAAATTACAAGTGGTAAAATCAACAAAACTAATTTTCCGGAAAAACCATTTGATTAAAACAAACTTAAGTGTTTTAAAATCATAATGGGAAAATAGTTTGTTGTAAGGGGGAGTTCTGATTGTTTATGCCAAGTGGATGGCGAATTGAAGTGATTCGATATCAGTTGTCATTTTACTTTGTATAGTTTGTTTTCAAATTTCCTTTAAATGATTTTGCATTTTAGGGGGAGTAAGAATTTCGGAAAATCCAAAAACATTAGAAAATTTGAAAAATACAAAAACATGATAAAATCAAAAATGAGTTTTGTTGTAAAAAGAGGAAATGATAGTACATCAGTGGACAATCACAGCATGCTAAAGAATTGGAAAGTCAAAATGTGATAAATGATCTCACTAATGATGTGCCAGTAGGTTTTTACACATTTAGTAGATTGTGACGAGATATAAACCTAAATTTCAAACTTACTTAATTCGTGGGGAACATCTCTCAGATATATGGGTAACCCCCGAAATCTTGTTTGAAAGGTCCCTCTTTCTGAGATACTAGGTCTTTATGCTTAGTGATATCTGGGGTATTATCCCGGGACTTCTGATTTTGTGGAAGCAATAGCCTAGTCCCCGGAGAATACTTTATGCTTGCTTGAAATATAGCCCACCCTCAGCATAAAAATTTATGAAACATTGCAAAATGCTAATCATGTGCTGTTGAAGAAAAGATTCTCTAAAAGGAACCCACCAAAAGTCGAAGCCGTCGTCTCTCTGCTGAACGGAAGTTCTGACCTGAGCTCTCACGGCCCTCGCATTTAACCCTTTACAGATATCATCTAGGTATACTCACATGTAAGACTGAATATTGGGATCTGGATACGGGAGTATATTCTGAGGTGGGACACGCGAATAAGTTTAAGTGCTTAAAACATTAATCTCGTATCTCGAAACAGTTGAACTTTGTGTGAAGATTTAAGTGGATCAGTATACTGACAATCTAAGTGAATTGTTTAGAACTGAAAATGTTTAAAGCTTAACGGTGTTGGTGTTTTGTCTCAAAAACTGATATGATCCTCTTACACAAACTCACAAAAATATTGTCTGTAAATATTTCTTTACTGCATTTCGTTAAAATCAAAATTCCAAAAAGATTTTAAGTGTGTTTTAGAATAAACTTTTGAAAAATCCAAAAAGATTTTCGACAACTGGTGTTGAAGAGCTGATTTTCAAAATTCCAAGTGCTAAACATGATGAACAGGTTTGGGAGAGTGTAATTTGAAGAAATTATTTTTACAAGTGGTCATCAGAAGTTTTTAAATAATAAATCATTCTAGAAAACTTTCTGCAAATGATATAATTTTATCAAAATCTTATATTTGTGAAACTTATGTTTGAGGTAGAGATGGTGCAGGATTGAAGATTGGAGAAAGCCAGTTTTTTATTTGAGCCAGGTTTCAGATCCTGTGAATTAAAAAATTCCAGACTGCGATCCCAGCTTATAGATATGTGGAGTCTGAAGACAATCAAGAGATCTGATCAAGAGAAGTTAGAGCCAGATCGAGATCCTGAAGAAGTGATTGAGAAAGAGATTGATTAAGGATGCTTACAATGGAGAATCTTTGGAGAGTTCGAGAAGACTGATAAAGACTGAAGGTTTGACAACCGAAGACTCGACACTGAAGACTCGTCAACATCCGAGGGGGAGTCTGTTGGTGCATACGTCTGTCGACTTCGTCTTGTGTCGAGTCTTGTATTGTAATAGATAGATCAGGGCACGAAAAATGAGAAAAGTGTGTTTATAGGTAATTTCACTTGAAATGACACAAGGTCATTTCAAACGAAATTAAGATGCTAATTCCGCTTGAAAGAACATGCTGATTCTGTTTGTGTAATCTCGTGCGGAATTAGATTCCGCTTGAACCATTTCAAGCGAAATTAACCTGCCTATAAATACCTGATGAGTCTTGACATTTGTAACGATTCTGATTCCGGTAGCGAAGCTCTGCCGAAGTGTCTACAGCATTGTAATCGATCTAATATCAATCAAAAGACAGTTTAAAGTGATTTCTAGTGCATTACAGCTGAAATAATATCTATACATCTGTTTCCGCCTTTTGTATGGGTGAAGACCTCTTCTGATCGACTCGTTTGGGTCTCAAAACGATCCTACAAGTTCTTTGCTTCCTGCTGATCACTTTCGATCTTCACCACACCCCATGGAGTAGGGAGCTTCACACATTGATGATACGTTGAGGGGACTACCTTCATATCGTGTATCCATGGCCTGCCAAGGATAACATTACAGCAAGATAAGCAATCAATAACACAGAATTTTTTAACAGAATTCACTCCCTCTATATAGATATGAAGTTTGATGTCCCCCAATGTATTCTTTGTCTCTCCATTGAATCCCATAAGGACAGATGATCTCGGGACAATGTCGGATTCAGGAATATTCATTCTTTTGAGGACATCCAACTGGATTATGTTCACCGAGCTTCCCCCGTCAATGAGAATCCTGCGAACAAAATGGTTAGAGATAAATAATGTAATAACTAAACCTTCGTGATGAGGATCATGTATGTCTACACGGTCATCTTCATCAAAGGATATCACTTTCTGCTTCATATTAGGTGTTTGGAACCGTTTTGGTATCTCAGCATTACATATGGGTGGTGCAAAGCAATACACCTTGTGACTTCCATCCGGGATCTCAGGAATGGGTTTAACCATTCCTGGGACGCTGGATATCATATCCTTAAGCTTTTGTAACTCCTTAGCCATGGCTTGATTGATTCCTGGTTCCTGCATAGACCATGATGTGTTCAAACTATAACTAGCCCCCCTTAGAGGCTAGTGATGTCCACCAAGTGTTTGATAAAATGCCTAGGTGAAAATTATTGTTAATAATTCATGGAAACTTTGGTGAAAGTTTGAGAAATGATTACTAGTGATCCTTGGATGAAAAAGGTTCATATATGATTATGTGTTCTAACAAAATAATTGATGATGTTAGTGAGGGTGAACTGTAATTGTTACAAAAGTGAAAGTACATGGATTGTTTTAGCAATTTTTAAATTAATGGATTATAATGGTTATTTTCAACAAACCACGGGGACGAAAAATGTAGTTAACTCTATAATTTACCTTACGATGTTGATGCAACATTGAGATTAGGTTGGTCAATGCAATCAGAATTTTCATTCTTAAAGTGATGCCACTGTGGTGGTTCCAGTAAGACCGTCGGCGGAGATAACCTCTGGTTGCCAGAACAACAGTAGTTGACGGTTTGAGTGGATGCATCAGGGTATGATGCTGTTGTGTTGTTAGCCGAAAGAGGGGTATTAAAAAAGGTCGATGAAAATGATGAAACAAATATATATATATGTAAACTGACCAAAATACCCTTGACTTAACAACTTTTTTGGATGAAGTTAGTGGGTTGGATAAAATGGAAAAAAAATGTCAAACGTATGAGACATAGATGAGAAAAAATATTTTTGGACTGAAGTGGTAAAAGTGCCTAAACCTCAGGGACTAAAATGGCAATTTACTCAAATGAAAATTATAAGGGAAAATTACCAAATTGGCCAAGAATAAACTTTGACCACCAAATTAGCCATTTGATGCCTCCTTGGAGCAGGGCATCACGGATTCAAATGTGCGGGATGCCTCTTTCAATGTGGAAGTGACACGTGTCTCAATGATTAGGTAGACTCCTCCAATGCCCCTCAACAGACTCATCCAATGCCTCAGCAGACTCTTCCAATGCCCCTCAACAGACTCTTCCAATGCCTCAGGTAGACTCTTCCAATGCCCCTCAACAGACTCTTCCAATGATTAGGTAGACTCCTCCAATCCACCCACTTCATCTTCACCACCGCCACCACCACCACCACCGCCACCACCACCACCACCGCCGCCGCCGCCGCCACCACCACCGCCACCACCACTTCATCTTCAAGATCCTTCATGAGCTCCAACAGGGAAGATGCCTCTTTCAAAGGAAGACATGATGATCGATCTGTGTTCACCAAGTCAACAGGGGATAGAAAGAAATGAATCTGAAGGAAGGAAGATTAGTAGTATATTTTATGGTGGTGGTGGTGGCGGCGGTGGCGGTGGTGGCGGCGGTGGTGGTGGTGGTGGCGGTGGCGGTGGTGGTGGTGGTGGCGGTGGGGAAGATGAAGTGGGTGGATTGGAGGAGTCTACCTAATCATTGGAAGAGTCTGTTGAGGGGCATTGGAAGAGTCTGTTGAGGGGCATTGGAAGAGTCTACCTGAGGCATTGGAAGAGTCTGTTGAGGGGCATTGGAAGAGTCTGCTGAGGCATTGGATGAGTCTGTTGAGGGGCATTGGAGGAGTCTACCTAATCATTGAGACACGTGTCACTTCCACATTTAAAGAGGCATGAGGGGTCTTGAAAGAGGCATCCCGCACATTTGAATCCGTGATGCCCTGCTCCAAGGAGGCATCAAATGGCTAATTTGGTGGTCAAAGTTTATTCTTGGCTAATTTGGTAAATTTCCCATATTATAAAATGTGGTACCAATCATGTTGTACAATCAAATAAATCACCATAAATTAATGCTTTGTTAATTGCTACCGAAAATCTTCTCAAATGTATTGATTGAGATTTATTTTTTATTTTTATTTTATTTTTTATTTTTTATTTTTTTTTTGAATCTGGAATTTGAGGTGAATATTATAACAATCAGAATTACTCTTAGCTATCTTACAAAAATGATGCAAATGGTTCTTAACAAAGAAGATTCCCTAATCTTGATTTGATGAGTAAGAAATTATGTTTATAGATCAATCAGTTGTTGCCCATTTTATAGTAAATAAAATAAACAGAAATACTTAGACCTGTCATATAACTATTTATATTTTGGGTAAATATTATATTAATTTGTCAGTTTAGTTAGTCTTGTATACTGCAAGTGCTTATGATGATGTATTTCCATGTTTGCAGGGATAATTTGTTCTCCACTCATGGATGTGTGTTTATTCCTTAGGGATTTTCGATTCTCATTCGTAAGCTATACTCTTCATAGATTAATAATGTTCACTAGAAGTTGCAAAACGGGTGGGTGGGATAACGGGTCAAGACATGTTTGGTCGGACTGGCCACAAACACTTGTGTTTTCTTGAATTTTACAAATCGTATTGTTTTAAATTATTAGGAAACAAACTACTATAAGCACAATGGTTTTTTAATACAATAACGTGTCAAAACATGTTCAGTCTAAAGGTGACAATCAATGTGATAATTTTAATGGATTTGTGTTGGTTATAGTTTTGATATATTTGGCATTTACATTGTATGTGTATGCATTAGTTGTTAACTTTTTGCCTTCATCATAATGTTGCTATCGCTTCCGGTGTTGCAGCAAATCCCAGAGTCTAGAAAAGCACCCCCGGGCTTGCCAAAGGCTTCACAGAGTATTGCGACTTCAGTTTGTTAGTTCTGGCACCACAACTCCTTCTACTCCTAGTTAAAAGTGTACTGAGTTTGTTCTTTTCAAAATTATTATTATTATTATTATTATTGTTATTGTTATTGTTATTGTTATTGTTATTGTTATTGTTATTGTTATTGTTATTATTATTATTGTTATTATTATTATTATTATTATTATTATTTTACTATTTTATTATTTCATAACTATATATATGTACAGTAGTTTCCATTTATTGATCAATGCGGAAAGTGTGGTTGTATTTAATTTCTGTTTTATATAATAAAAAATCATTTATTTTCTGTTTTATATAATAACCGTGGCAAAAAATCATCATCATCATACTCAGTAAATTCCATCAATAGTAAGGGCTAAGTTAGAGTCTAAGAAGGGTAAGATGTGGACATCCATACCTCTACCTCGTAGGAATAGAGAGGTTGTTTCCAGTGAGACCCCTAGCTCGATAGTAGGGTTTGCATCAAGCCTTAAACATAAGGCACATAATACTCAGCAATTGGGACAAAGGCCGATTAGTGAATGTACCCCCTAGTCTTTCGGCTATCAACGCCACCACATAATGCATGATTAACCGCCCCCCGCTTTTTTCGTTATTTTCATGAAATTAGTAAAATAACGTTAAAAGTTGTGCACTTTCATTTTTGCCCCCGAGGGCTAACACATATATACATTATATGCGCACACCGTAAGCGGGGCGTAATCGTGGCAAGAATCAAGATGTGAAAAGTTTTTTTTTTCTTAAATTGAATATTATACTATAACAATTAACTTTGATTTCGTATGTATTTTTAGATACAATTGTGATTGTGACGTGTTTATTTTTAACTACGTTAAAAATTGAGTTGTAGTAACGTACATGTTATCGTATCATTTCAAAGCTAGGTTTTCAATGAAGGTGAAAATTGCATAATATGTTTGGCATATTGATCTTTACAGGTTAGGATCATATACAAAGTCTCTTAAAAATAAAATGTTATAAGAAGGGTACTAAACGGACTCCGATCGATCTAATTCAAATGTCATTAGAACCATCTTATCAAATTCTACGATATGATATTCCAGAATTTCGCTTTTGAATGTTTAGCTTATAGATTTTAGAATTTTGATTTAGGTTATTGTATCTTTTTATTTAGAGGCAATTTCATATATACCCCTATAAATTTGTAAAATAACATATATACCCTTGCAAAATTATAAATATAATATATACCCTTACAAAATAGTTGAAATATCATATATACCCAATTCATTAAAAACAATTTAACAAATGACAATTTTACCCTTATTTTTCTAAAACTTTGAGATTTCATATATGACCTTTAACTTCAAATATTATATTTACTCATTTCTAGCTTAATTTATTTAGCTTAAATATTATATATATAGATGCCGGTTATTGTACAAAATGCCTTAACATACGCTGCATACGAGATTCAGTATCAACATGCGAAATTTGGTTTATAACATGCGACTTTCATTTTTTTACATGTGATTTCACTTTTTTTATGTACATGCGATTTTGAGTTTTTTTTGAACATGCGATTTCCCTTTTTTTATGTACATGTGATTTTCAATTTTTTGAAACATGCGATTTTTATTTTTTTGTAACATAGCGTGCGATTTTGCCATCGTGCACGCAGCGTACGTTAAGGCATATATATATATATATAAAGAAAACTATTGGTTTATGAAAAAAATAAAAATGGGTATAAAGAATTTTTAACTTAAAATATGTTATATAAAAATATGAAGTTAAAAGATGAGCATATATAATTGTGATTGTGACGTGTTTATTTTTAACTACGTCAAAACTGAGTTGTAGTAACGTTTAAGTTATCAAACCATTTCAAAGCTAGGTTTTCATGTCAAAATGAAGGTGAAAATTGCATTATATGTTTGGCATATTGGTTTTTACATATCAAATACAAAGCCTCTTAAAAATTAAAAGTCATAAGAAGGGTATTAAATGGACTCCGATCGACCCCATTCAAGTAGCATTAGAACCATCTCATCGAACTTTATGATATGAGATTCCAGACTTTCGCTTTTGAATGTTTAGCTTAGAGATTTTATAATTTTCATTTAGATTATTGTGTCTTTTTATTTAGGGGCAATTTCATATATACCCCTACAACTTTGAGATCTTATTATGACCTTTAACTTCAAATATTATATTTACTCATT
Organism: Helianthus tuberosus; assembly: GCA_030545235.1. Classification (NCBI taxonomy): domain Eukaryota; kingdom Viridiplantae; phylum Streptophyta; class Magnoliopsida; order Asterales; family Asteraceae; genus Helianthus; species Helianthus tuberosus. The sequence continues at coordinate 141,166,020 of CM060450.1, read as the reverse complement.
TCTAGCTTAATTTATTTAGCCTAAATATTATATATATATAGGATTAGGTTCAAGAGTGAACACTAGTGTATTTGCGAACTGAGCGAACTAATCCTAGTCATACATGTGTGTAAATCAATGACCATGATTTGATAATGAAATACACCAGTGTATTTATGATTTGATGATTAAATTCTAGCCATACACGTGTGTAAATCAATGGCCAGGATTTGTTCACTCACTTCGCAAATACACTAGTGTTCACTTTAGAACCACACCCTATATATATATATATATATATATATATATATATATATATATATATATATATATATATATATAGGGTAAGGTTCATGCGAGAACCACCTTTATTGCGAGAACCGCGAGAACCAATGTGAACACAACCTAAAATAGCTAAAAAAACCTAAAAAAAACCTAACCCCCACCCCCCCCCCCCCCCAAGCTAAATGCTAAAAACTAAACCCCCCAAAAAACCTAAAAAAAACCTAACCCCCCCCCCCCACCCCCCCCCCACCACCCCCCCCCCCAACCCCCAAAAACCTAAACCCCCCCCCCCCCCAGCTAAAAAGCTAAAAACTAAACCCAAAAAAAACCTAAAAAAATCAAAAAAAAATCTAAAAAAAATCTAAAAAATTTTTTTTGATTTTTTTAATATTTTTTATGTTAAAATCGCTACTTTTAGAAGCCAAAAAAAAATTTTTTTTTTTTAAAAAAAAAAATTTAAAATTTTTTTTTTTTTTTTTTTTTTGCTACGAAAAGTAGCGATTTTGTTATAAAAAATATTTAAAAAAAAAAAAAAAAATTTGTGTGATTTTTAGCTATTTTTAGGCATTTTTTGTTGCGTTCACATTGGTTCTCGCGGTTCTCGCAATAAGAGGTGGTTCCTAACGGATCTTTGTCCTATATATATATATATATATATATAAACGGGTTCGGGAGAAAACGCTCAAAAGTGTGAGAACGGTGAGAACGCATCCTGACCCAACACGTGTCCAGCGCCATACAGAAGGGCGGAGGGGTTTTTTTGTCTTTTCATTCTCCTTTTATTTTCACAACGCGGTATAATATTTTCTGTCGTCTTTTTTTTTGGCGTTAATTGTATTTATTAAACTTTTTGGCGTTGAATTAATTGTTTTTGTGTCACATATATAATTTTTTGGCGTTATAGCGTTTTCTGGTTAATTTTTTTGGCGTTTTTGGAGTTTTGTATAATAATTCACTAGGAGTCATTAAAATTTGCATAAGATTACAATAAGACCAATTTTTTTTTGCGTTTATTGAATTTTTTTAGCCTTTAATACCCTTTTTACAAGGTGCTTTGCCAGCAATTGTTCTCCCTGTTTTCATACTACTAGCGTTTTGGTGTTTGTAGTTTTTGGCGTTTATATAATAATCTATTTTATTTATAGAGAATTAGATAACAAAACATTATATAACTTGATATCAAAACAATATAAAATGAAAACAAAAATAATACAAAATGGTAATCTAATTTTTCTTCTGAATCTTCAATGTCATCTTCCTCTTCCTTCTTGAATTTGTTTTTGGCGTTTTGAACCTTTTTTGAATACTTTAGCTAGATGTCAACTTTCCTACATAAATGCCGTCTTTTTTCAGACGAAGCTGCTTAGTGGCATCCTGTTTTTTGGTGTGATATTCTTGTTTGGTGGCATGTCATTGAAGATCAACTCTTGCTTGATGCTATTTGTAATAATGGAGTCCAAGATAGCATTTTACACTTGTGTTGATCCCTTTATTCCATCCATATAATCATCAAGAACAAAGCTCACATGATGGCATATCACTGTCATCAGTCTCTTTTTCTTGATTATTTGTCCATCTCATTCAGCAAAATATTATTGAGTTAACCCCCTCAGAAAAAGGATCCATTTCAGTGAAAGATTTGCCATCTGTGGCGTTTTAAAAGGGGTGGTTTCTAGAGGATATGGCGTTTTTTTGTGTTTTTCTGTGTGTGATTAATTTCATTGTGTATAGACGCCCCTCTTATAGGAGTTTTTTGGAGCGTAGTTTAGGCGGGACTTTTTTTGTAATAAATGATAGTAATAAAGTAACTGTCTTTTCAGTTACTGGTTTTGTTTTTACTGTGTTGATCAGCTTTTATCAGTTTTATAGGTTATAGACGTCCCATCTTCTAAGTTTGGCGTTTTTTTTAAATGGCCTTATGCAGACCAACATGACAAAATACAATAACGGAGTAAATAAAATATTAAGCAGGAAAAATATTTTTTTGTTATTTTTGGCGCTTTGTTAGGGTTAACCATTTTTAGTATTATTTTGGGGTTTTGCTAATAAAGATAGAAATATATCATTTAGTTATCATAAAAAAAAGGAAGATTACATAGAAGAAAAAAAAGGAAAAACAATTAAAATCCTTCATTGGAAGGTTCTTTATCTGAATCGTATCCATCACTTGTGTCATCTTCTTCCTCCTCAGAGTCTTCATCTTGATCTTCATCCATGTCATCACATTCACCTTCATCAGCTTCTTGTTCCTGAAGATTCTGAAGCCTCAACCTGAACATGTCTTGCATTAACTCCAATTTTGAGTCTATTTATGTGTTCGTACAAGTGGCGTTATACAATTCTTCCATGAAACCCAGTCGCTGCTTTGTCATGATGTTCTCTAGCCAGTAGACTTCCTGCTCTCCGCTGTCGTATATAACCGTCACCATGTCTGTTTCATCATCAAAACGCCATGATGTCATGACAGGGTCTGGCTTCACATCTCCTTTGATTGGTCCAAATTTGCTGGTTAATGCTTTCATAAGCATATGTGTTTCATGGCATTCGTTGTCTAGAGCGATGCCAATGGATAAGATTTGCCTCTGTATCTCTTCTTCCATTTTCAGAATTGCCCTGGCCGTCTTAACATACACCCTCCTTCTGTTGTCAAAATGGAGGACGTATCGCCTGATTCCCAGAGTGTATCTCCACGAAACGATTGTTGCCATTTTTGGCGTTTTGTTTAAGTTTGAGTTTTTGGTTAACGATTTTTTTTGCAGAAAATGGGTAGATTGAAGTGATTATGGAAGCTATGTTTTACGTTTGTTTATATAATGATGTTTTTGGCGCGTAATTTAGGAGGGAATTTCTTCTAATAAATGTTAATAACTGAAATTCAGTTATTTTGTGTTGTTTCATCTTCATGTAATATTCAACGCGTTTTATTTTTAATTTTTGGCGTTTGTTTTTAATGGCGTTTTATTTTTTTGTATGGCGTTTTATAATTTGATGGCGTTTTGAATATGAGCCGTAAAAGACTCTTTTACCTTTAATGAAGCGCGTCCCACATAATAATATTGATGTTATTTACGAACACGCCACCGCGCAATCTAGTCCATGGATTGTTTTGATCGGACGATCCATAAGCGTTCTCACCGTTCTCACACTTTTCACCGTTTTCTCTAAATCCTGACCCTATATATATATATATATATATATATATGTGAAGAATACTGTGGTTTATGAAAAAATAAAAATAAATAAAAATGGGTAAAAAAAACATACAACTTAAAATGTGTTATATAAAAATATGAAAACTTGAAGTTGAAGAAATAAGGGTAAAATGATTATTTATTAGAATGTTTTTAATAAATTTATATTTGATATTTTAACTATTTTGTAAGGGCATATGTGATATCTTTAGTTTTTGTTGGGTATATATGAAAATTTTCAAGTTTGTAATGGTATATATGAAATTAATCATTTTATTTATTATTGTATTTTTTTCTATATTTGCATTATTGTGTCTTTTTTTTGCGACTCATTGTGTCTTTTTTTCGACATTGTGTTATTTTTTTCGACATTATGTTATATTTTTCGGCATTATGCTATATTTTGCGATCAATTATGTCTTTATACACTTTTTATTTCTAGAAGAATTTACATGATAATTTTACACAGGTTGAAAATGGGTTCTATGCTTCTGCAGATGTCATGAATCTAATTGAGCTTGAATTTCTATGAATTCTTAACTTCTCCCACCATGTATATAGTATTCTTTAATTGAATTTTTAATTTGTTCAACAATTTATTAGTTTAGTGTTTCTATTAATTTATTCTTACATATTATTTGTTTGATTATGAGGAAGAATACATAATAATAAGATGTCATTCTTTTTGGAGTTTATATGAAGGTATATTTGATTTGAAATGCCATTTTTTGGAGTTTATATGAAGGTATATTTGATTTGAAACAATCAAGATTCATGTGTGTCATGCCTCCATGGGTACGAAATTCATGTAAGACTTTTCTTTTGTAAATCATAATAATGTTAGGGTGAAGGGAGTGGTTACCTATTTGGAATAGGTAAACTCCCCATTCAACCAATCAAATAGTGTCACGTTAATTCACCTAATTAGTTTACTTATTGCTCAAAAACGTTGGTTGTGGTTTACCTAATGGGGTTTAGGTAAACTATTTAAAAAAATGTGTGATTGGTTGAGAATGAATGGACCTCACTACACACCCATCTCTCTCCTCCCTTCCCTCCCTCTCACGTAATCGGTAAACTTTCACCGAAATCCCCCCCCCCCCATTTCGGTAACATTGATCGGTAAAGTTTGTTGGCGGTGGATGTGGGTGCGGTACCGAGTGGGTTTACCGCCCCACTCCGCTCACCCTTATAATTTTATAGATAACAATTTAAGGTTCTATTGATAGCCATTTTAACACTAAAAAGATTAACCTGACACGACAAAATCCCTTTCGATAGATATATGAAAACTGAAAGTGTCAGGGAACCTTCATAAATAACAAACATGAGGAACATTGATCTTAATCGAGACGTAAACAATAAACGAGATAATAGGAAAACTCTTTCATTATTTTCATCACAGATTATACCGAAAGAGTACACATTTCTATCACTAAGACAATTTGGTCATGTAGACCCGGACACCGAGTCCACATGGATACGAATTCCATAAACCCACACTTTCTCTCTCTAGCACTCTCTCTCTCTCTCTCTCTCTCTCTCTCTCTCTCGCTAAAACTCTCTTAAATACTGAACCATTTGTAAACTCTAAAATACATTAGAGTTTAACATACCGATGTTAAACTCTCATGTTAAATTCTGATAGACAAACTCTCATGACTTTGTTAGAGTTTAACTCACATGACTTTGTCAGAGTTTAAAGCATATAATGACTTTGTTAGAGTATAAACCCTCATGACTTTGTCAGAGTTAATATAAACTCTCATAGACTTTTGTTGACCAGAATTGCATAACACACAGTTACATTCAGGTACTGCATTTATAGACTCCCCATTAATTGTTGCTATCAATTCTGGTTAACACCGATAATCATTAGTCATCAGGTACTACATACTGCATTTACAAACTCCCCATTGACAGATGATATCATATCTTCTTTCCTTTTTGGAAAGACTAGATCTTCCGAGCGGAGCACAACGATTAATCCTCAACCCTTCTAATCAAAGACTTGCTGACGAACAATCTAAAATGGCCGCTCTTTGAAACCTAAAGAATCTAACATCAAACACTTTAGATCTTCCCCCTCAACCTACTCCCGAATCAATCTAACACGAACTAACCTACAACCTAATATTAGCAACATCGCTCGCTCTTTCATCTTCAAACCTAGCTGGCAAAAGATAGAAAAGGTCAAATATCCAATGCCCAACATCAAACACTTCGACTTTCATATAGACATGAAGTTCAGTTTGATAAATTAAAAACAAACTGAACTCTGAAAATGTACATCCACCAAAACTGATCAAAATCTTCAATCAAATATGTCTTATATCATTTCGTCTCATATCTTCATGAATCAATCTCGTTTCTTAATGAATCTACCAAATACCTGATGCCTTTCATCTTCGATCTCCCCCTCAATGTAAGAACCTCCAAATTATTTCAAGAATCTGAAAAGCAATCAATCTTGGAAGAGAGACCAAGAAACACTAATCTTTTCTACTATAACTGGCATATGATAAAGGCTCAATCTTCAACTAATCATCCACCAAACAATCCGCTTCATCACGAACAAACTCGACTAAACCACAAACATATAAAAGTGAAATAACGACATGCGGCAAAAGATCTTCGTTCTCATATAAAAGTTAAACATTAAAATCCTTGTTGAGAATGATAGACCGGAACATCTGTGACACATTTAAAGATACAATTATCATCAACAACCATTGGTACTTGATAGCTTCTACGTCATTCATAGATGGGTAAATTTGCTAATGGGTTTGGTTGAAATGGGTCAAAACATACCCACCTTATTTCTAAATAAATGATGTGTTACTTAAGATTGGAGAAACAATAGGTATCAATTTTTGTTCAAAATCTTTGAATAAAAAGATTTAGGAGGTTGAATGCATTAAAAGTTAACATTGGGTGACTTCAACCTGTTTGACTTGACCTTTTTTTTTTCTTTTAAGTTGACCCATATGAGATAAAACACAGCCTAAATTAAGTAAATAAATAGAAATTTCCAGAAGTACGGATGAAATTTACCTTGATGTTGAAGAAACACTAACCCTGGGGGGGTGGTTAACTTGGGGAATTAGTCTCGTTCACAAATGTTAATCTCCTTTCCTTCCTCGTCTAATAACTTCTCGATCAATCAGTTGGTCCTACAAAACAACACAACACCGTGAAGCTCGTTACAAGGGGGAGAATGTAAGATGGCAGAATTGATTGATTGTGTTCCATTCAATAGGGTTACAATATATAGAGATAAACCGGCCCGTGGGCTCGATACTAAAACCCTAAATATCCAATACTCCCCCGCAGTCAGAGCGTTAAAGAATTGGACGATCAGACTGGAAACCAATAATAAACATAAACAAGCAATTACAATAATGAAAAAACTAGCTTCGATCTCAGTCTTTGACTTGTAAGTCCAAACAACTGCCGATGACATTCCACAATAACGAAAAAACTAGCTTCAATCCATAATCTTCAATGACATTCCACAATTTTTAGTGATTCCGTAATCCTAACTAGCTTCAACCCATAATCTTCAATGACATTCCACAATTTTAAGTGATTCCGTAATCCTACAAGAGGCATCTAATGCAGCAGTGCGGCGGCAGCGGGTAGCGGCGTGGCGGCGGATCGTAATCCTACAGGCGGCGCGGCGGGGACCATAGTCCAATGAGCGGCGGCGGCATGGCGACAAGAAACGGCATGACGGAGACGCGAAATAAACAAGATGAAGTTGTAGCATCATATGTGTGGACTGTATGGTTGTTCACTTGCGAACAAAACTGAAGCGGAGCCTAAAATTCGTTGAAACGAAAAACCCATCAAACGGATGCCAAAAGCAACCACATATGAAACGAAAAAAAGTAGACCTTCTTGTTGTGTACTTGGTTGTTTTAATTTTTCTTTTCTTTTCTTTGACGAAACACCTACAAAGATTACAATATTATGGATCTCTTGATCCGAGATGATCGGCAGTTTGTGACTGGAAAGATCGTGATAAAACGAGACCAAATTTTTACTAGAATATGAAATAAGCAAACTAAAAAACGAACAGGAAAGGAAAACGAACAGTGGCTGGACAGGGCAGCGGCAGCAGTGGCGGCACGCTGCCCTGTCTAGTGTTTTTCACAAGTAGTGACGACTAGGGTTTGTACTTTTGTGATAGCACAATGGAGAAAAAATAGGTAACCAGAACCCTAAGGCTCTGATACCATGTAAGATGGCAGAATTGATTGATTGTATTCCATTCAATAGGGTTACAATATATAGAGATAAACCGGCCCGTGGGCCTGATACTAAAACCTTAAATGTTATACTCCAATAGAGAAGGGGGGGGGGGTTCTCCTTGTAGTTGTAACCATCCTCCGGCGTGAGAATAAGAACTCGTTTTGAGGATAATAAGTGTTTGTTAGTAGTAAGAGAAGCGATGCCTAAACCTGGAGGTGAAGTCCTCTATTTATAGCCGAAGAGTGTGTGGAAGGAGATGGACTGATGGGCCTTCAGTCAGACGTCTCTATCAAGGGATATCCTGTTTGTCTCCTCTAACACGAGCGTTAGTGCATGCAGAGGATCTTAGTGGTGGCGTGTGATGATTGGAGCCACGTGGCCTGAGAATTGTCCTTGATGTCAAGTCTGTCATTAGCTATGAGTGGAGATCATGGAGCAGAGAATGATGCGACCTGATTGGTTACACGTCATTGTCCTTTTGTACTAGTTGTCCCCTGCACAATTGCTCATCGTGGTGATTGTATGATCACAGTCTGGCGCGTCCTGATTGGTTGCATGCCCTGCCACCTGTACGGAGTGTACCCTCCTCGACTGGCATCCGCATGCTTGCGCCAGACGAATGGCAATAGCTATGTGTTGTCTTGATTTTAAGCTGGGTATGGTCTTCGGCCCTCCGGCTTACTCATGTTTGCGCATGCAGGCACAAGATGTAGGACCATACCCCTTCATGTGTGGAGGTGGTCCATCACTTGGTGATGGGCCTCCACGTAAGCGGCCATGTCACCGGGGAGGCCATCACCAAACCCAAGTGATGGGCCTGGGGTGTGGGTGATGATCCTCCCCTTTTAAATTGACCATTCACAAACTGCCATGCAACAAGATCCAACAGCTTTATTTGACAAGGGGCTCGTCACTATCGGCAATGGGACGACGAAACCGACAGGACGTGCATGGGGGGTGTGGACGACCCTCGACGAGCCGCGACGGGCCAAGGTCGTCCCCCACACCCAGCAGCCTTACAACTTATGGACCATCTAGATCCATCGTGAATCCGTACATAGAACCATCAACCATTCCAAGATTACGGTTCAATTTAATTCCATCACTCAGATTTGCAGCATATAGTGAAGCACCCAGAACTATAGCCTCATTGTTAAAACAACCAACTAGATCAAAAATTCTTATTGTTTCCTAAACAAGTGAGGATACCTCATGAAGGGTTCTGCAAAGAATATAACTAGAACAACAAGAATTTTAACTACATAATAGAAAGATCTTCAACCTTTAATTATTATGTGTATATTAGAACTAAATAGAAATAGCAAAATACCTCGAACTCCAAGGCATAGATATATCTCATCAACCGTCCTAAGTGCTCAAGTAACTCCATAGATATAACAGATCTTTCCCACAGATCCTCACACAAAATGATACATAAAAAAGCTATAATGTACATTGAATTAATTAGAACTTTCATAAAGAATTACATGGCACAATGGAACATCATAAAAAACTCGCCACACGTCAAAAAGGTGAAAGCATACAACTAGAAGAAGAAAAAAAAAATATATTTACTGGGGTTGGTTTTGGTACAAATCATATTTATCCTACAAACCACCATAAGAACAGATCCTAGCACTTAAAAAGGTTAAATTAGCACATACTAAAACAATACATACATAAAAGTAGCACTTTTGAATTATATTAGCACATGAAAATTAATCAAGATAATTGATTTTAGCACATATGTGAAATGATATCAGCACTTTTCTTTATCAGCACATTGAAAACAAAATGAAGATACAAATAAAGAATTAATTGCTTATTAGCATAACTATAAGGAATTCAGGATAATTGATATTATTTAGGTTATCATTTTACCATTTCTCTATAATTTGTTGAATGGCACATGACACTTTTTAAATGATTCTTATAGTTTGTATACGAAATGTGGTTTGTATTTCATCTCACTCCTGTATTTACTTGCATACAATGACCAACGTGAAAGAAAGTTAGAAATTAATTATGGTGTGACTATATTATGTTAAAATGATTGTTTTACATATAAAACAATATTTTAAATAATAAAACTCAACTTTGTAAAAACAGGTTTTTTTACATTGTAAAATGATTAGTTTAACAAGTAAGGGTAGATGTACGGTACCCCTGACCGCGGAGGGGATCCCCCCTCCCAGTTCACCACCCGACAAGGATCCCTGGCGGCAAATACCCTCCCAACACTTGGGGTTCGAGAGAGGTGGGGTTGCCACGTCTCGAACCCAAGACCCCAACGATCCAAGTGTTGGAATATGGGTGTCGGTGGCCAACTGAGCTACCCCAGTTGGTTAGGTAAAACTAGTTTAATTGTTTTAAAGTAATTCAGTTGTGTAATTTGTATGTAAAAACCACAATTACAAAGGAACTTCAATGAACACTTCACTAAAACAGAATTATATTATAGTTAAGTTAATTTAGAACACTGATTCAAAATGATATGTTCATAGTTCATTACCATCAAAACAAATTAGAATCTACATTTACTTGCACACATCACAAACACAGTTATCATTCTCATCTTCTTCTCCTTTTATATTAACCACCAACACTTCCCAACCACCGTCACTCTACTGTCTCTACCGTCTCGCTCAACCGTTAACATAAAATACGTTGTCACCGTTGGGAATAGTCGTTAACATCACTAATTTTGACACATATCGTGATTTGGAGGGTAGCGGCAGTAGCAATTAGGTTTTCGGTCGTTAGATTGGCGGTGTTCCGGTGACCGGTGCGGTGTACTCTCGCCGCCGACGGTGCGGTGACCGGTGCGGTGTTCCGGTGACTTATCTCCAAGACGGAGACAAGCACGCCCCAAACCAAAACAAACTTACATAATCTCAAATTTACATCACCCTTTCCAATCTACATACCTTAACTTTGATCTATTACTATACCACAAAAAACCAAAAGCTTTAATATCGGAGACAATCTCGACAGCACTCCTTCTCTTAGAAGAAAACAACAGCTCATTCCTTGCTTTACATAGCCTCCAACATGTAATTATGCCAATACCATACATAATCTTTTTCTTCACATTATTTGTCGCCCAATGATTATGCAACTCCAATACATCGTTAACTGAAAAAAGGTATGGATTTGGGATCCCACACCAAGCCACAACACCATGCCAAACACCACATGAAAAGCCATAAGCCGAAAAAATATGATCCTTCGTCTCTTCATAATCTCCACAAAAGAGACACAAAGTATTCCCCACATCAATATTCCTCCTACTTAGAGCCACTTTAGTTGGAATACGATCTAGCACTGCCCTCAACATGAAGATGTTACATTTATTTGGGACCCACTTACACCAAATAAATTTGTTACCTGTATTGGATGATTCACCACTTTTCAACCATTTTTTTATCAAAGCAACCAAAAAGGCGTCATTCGAACCATCATTCCATTTCCACGTATCGTCCTTTACCGATAAAGAACATCCGCGATCAATCTCTGACATTCAACTAGCACTCTTAACTGATCCTCGGACGTCGGATATGAAGTCCAATCCCACGAAACAACACCATCATGACTCCCAGTCCCCAACCGATCTGCCACTAAAAACCACTTGTTCGCCTCCAAACGAAACAGAGAAGGGAACAAACTTTTGAGAGGAACCGGTGATATCCACGGATCAATCCGCAACCTGATTTGCGAGCCATTACCAACTTCCCCCCTAATTCATACTATGAAAAACCACATCACCAACTTTTATTTTACTAGCAACATTCACCAACCTGCTCCAAGTACCCGTAATACCTTTATTACAAGCAACCGGATCCCACCTTCGCCTAGAACCGTGAATCGCATCAATAACCTTCCTCCATAACGCCTTTTCTTCAATACGGTACCGCCCTAACTATTTCAACAAAAGAGCATTATTACAAACTTATAACTTGCTAAGACCCAAACCACCTTCACTTTTGGAACGAGTAACCTTGTCTCATGACAGCCAATGCACTTTGTTAACATTTGTACCACTTCCCTATCCGGTATCTATGTCCCAAACATCAAGCTTAAATCTTACTAGAATATTATGTTTTTGAAAGTTTACTCCATGTTTGTAGTATAGATATCATCTATTTGATTTCGTCTTGTCATTTCGTAAATTTGATAGTCATCGAAGACAGTTAATGATTTTAAGATGCATAAATAAACACATGTTTTATGTGTTGGGGTACATACACATATTACATACAAGGCCTCTCTATACATGCTTTTTATATCAAATCACACAACTAAAAAACCAAAAGAAAATTTCCACTTTGAACAATTTGTCTGTTTATACCTCTGTGATCTTCTTCTTGATTGACTCTATGTTTGTGGCCAACTCTTTCCTGCTTGACTGAAATTCCAACAAGTGTCAAATTAGTTATTTTAAGAGTTAATCACCCCCAACTATTGGCTATTGGCTATTGGCCGCTGCCACCCTCAACTATCACTTTGACGCCCGTCACCCCCAACTTAACACTTAGTGTGTTCTGTCACCAAGTCGTTAACTAATCACTAACTTTTGATCTTGTTACTATACTTTTGGGGTGTCCTAAGATCCCTATGACACCCCCAAAAGTATATTAACAAGATCAAAAGTTAGTGATCAGTTAACGACGTGGTGACAGAACACACTAAGTGTTAAGTTGGGGGGTGACGGGCGTCAAAGTGATAGTTGGGGGTGGCAGCGGCAAATAGCCAATAGTTATGGGTGATAAAATCCAATAACCCTTATTTTAAAGTCCAATAATTTGACTCTGAATATACGAAAATAATATTAGGGTGTGGTTTTGGAAATTAAAGTATAACTAACTTAACAGTTTTGGTTGAATGGTTGGTTGATGAGCGGTGGTTAAAGTATAGTAATTAATATGGAGAACGAGAGAAGATGTTCGAATGAGAAAACTTTGGAGATTAAAATCATCGCGGTAAGGAAAACGAAAAAATGTGGTTTGTTAATATCAAACAGCATGACCTGATTGTAACCAAATTGACAATCATATTCTAGGCAGGGTGTGAATTTCTAACCTCATATAAAAAACACACACGAACCTAACACGAAATTCACAGGTTTGGGTTTAGTTTAAACGAGTGAGGGTTCACGTTGACCTGTTTTTGTTAATGTGTATTGTGCCACAATTTAAACTGATCGGGTATCTTATGTCAAAACGTAAAAGATAAATGAGAATCTTATTTTATACATATTTTTATTTTTTGTTGTAAATTTTAATTTTAGAAAAAATGTAAAAAAAATAATAAAATTTGCGTTATACAAGTTGTGTTCATGTTAATCCGCAAATACACATGTCATGTTGGGGTTCACCCTACGAACACGACCCATTTAGCATTTAGCACCACTAATTCTAACATTATGGAGTTTTTACTCAACATGATACACTAATTTTAGACAATTCACTTGACAATCCAACCATGTTAAAGATCCATTTTGTATTTTGACATATACGAAAATTAAAAACTAGCTCATCCATTAATCAGCAAAATCTTACCTCAAAGAGAAGATATCTGTAGACAAACCATCCCGAATATCCAACTCCTACCAACTCCATTAAATTGGGAAGCTGATATATTATCAACAAAATATCAAATTTATAAATCTCATGTATTATCCGAAACACCAAGTAAAATGGTCAAATCATATAAGAAAGTGGACAACTTACCAATGGAACTTTGTTAATGGCACCGATAACAACCGAAGATAGCCAGATTGCAACAGCTCCTCCTGCTCCGTAGATTATAACTGTTGGCTTGTTTTCAACTGCATCCCACTACATACAACAAGAGTGTAAAGAGAAAATAAGCTTCTGCAACACATAGATTATGACTGTTGGCGTGTGTACCTTTTCTTTTAGATCGTTGAACAACTCATCTGTATCGATGGAGGATGATGCATCTTCTGATGCTTTCACACGGAACAGAGCTGACCTCCTTGACCCTGCCACATCATCATGAAATCAAACCACAGTAAGATAGTTATGTAATATTTTTACATGAACCCAAAGCACAGAAATCTCATGGTCCTTAAGACAATGCAATGAAATCTAAAGAAACATAGAACTTGATTGGAGTCTGTTTGATAATCCAACAAGAGTTGAAGATCCCTGAAGGATTAAGGTTTCCTCGCTTACAATGTTTCAAACAATACAATAAGGTACAGAAAGGAATTGTCTTAACCTTTACAAAATCAAGCCAACCAAAATTTCTTCAACCTATTTTCAAGGGTGAAGCTTTTTAACCACTTCTTGTTTCAAACCGATCATCTTGTTTTTTTTTTTTTTTTTTCGAACCAAACACGATGTGAAATGAGCTGCCAATGGGTATTTTTTTACCTTATAAGACCATAAACGGGTATACCCCCGAAAGCAATGGACATGAAATGAGCACGCCAATGGGTATTTTTTTACCTTATAATACCATAAACGGGTATACCCCCGAAAGCAATGGACAATGTGTACTAGGTACTTGACGGTACGGGATCAAGCATGAGAAATGGTTTTAAAGTCACGTACGAGACTGCGATTACCAAAGAGGACGGTAAAGTACCCAAGAACGCCCGATTTTCGAATAAATCACAAGATAGTTAATTGCAAAAAAAACCATTGTACTTACGCTTCTCGTCAAAAATGCTAATTCTTTAAGTGTAATGTTTTCCTTTCGAAATTTTTATACGAACAATCTTATCTTTAGCACAAAAAAGCCAAGTACACTAGTAAAAAATTTAACCGAATTTGGTTTAAACCATTGCCAAGATAATATCAACTAATCACACACAATTCATACACCTTTCTTGTTCTAACAGGGCCAGCTTGCAAGTTCAGTTTCATACTTCAATTCAATATTAAATCAGTCCATAAATTAGATAATTTAAGTCACTTCTAATTGCCTAAAAGATATTTTCTTGTCTGAAACTTGTTCTTTAGAAAGACCAAACTTCCACTCAATAGATTATGCTTTCTAACAAAATCTAATACTTTAAACACACATAACAATAAATGTCTAGCACACAACATGAACCCACACTCAAATACCTCAAATCTATAATACCCAAAATTCCAAAATCTTTCTAAACACTTATAAACATCAAACTATACATTATCCACCAAGTGTTCGACGAAATGCCTCAGAGAAAAACAAAAACAAAAAGAAAAAGGAATACCTGAAACCCGGTTGAAGGAGGTTCGAAACGGCCGAATTGGAAGGTTAGGTAAGGCGGTAGAAGGGACGGTGACACTAGTGGTGGGAAATTGAGGTAACATGATTGAGGTAGCCGTCGCTGCCATTGTAATCGGTGAAAAGCTTTCCGATGATTCCGATAACGGTCTAGATGGAAAATATAATAAATATTCACATCCACACTTGCCTATGTTTATTCTACTCAACAAAAAATGCAAGTGTTTTTCAGGGTGACACGTACGTCAATACATTGAAACCTCTTGATCACAAAATATAATAAGAAAAAGAGTTAAATGAATGCCATTTTCAATACATTGAAACCTCTCGATCACAAAATATAATAAGAAAAAGAGTTAAATGTCAATTTATTATAGTTTAGGTCATTTTGTCAGTTTAATCTAAAGGTTTTATCTTTTATCTGTGGGTTTAAAAAGATTTTACCGTTGCCACTTTAGTTAATTGGGTTAATTTCATTTATTTTTTCTGTTAACGAGAAGGGCAATTCGGTCATTTTATATGGCCGAATTGCTCTTCTACTTAACAGAATTATATATAAAATGACCGAATTGACCTTCTCGTTAACAGAAAAAATGGATGAAGTTAACACAGTTGACTAAAATGGCAACGGTGAAACCTTTTTTGACCCACAGGCGAAAAATAAAATATTTAAACTAAACTGATAAAATGACTCAAAGCACACGTAACAAAATGGCATTTAACTCTAAGAAAAAGAGAGAAATTTTAAATACTATTTCTATTACTAGCGTCCTTTTCTGCACCAATATTATTTATTATGTTGTTTAGTGTTTAATGTTTAATGTTTAATGAGATGGTGAGATAGCATTACCGTTAAAACAAAACATACAACTTTAACTGTCTCTCTACATAAGACTACACGGTATGGGGATCGTCCCCCTTTCGTTTTGGTCCGGCACCAACATCAAGTCCGTCCGTCTCTTTTGAGACGTTGGGGACGCTCCACATGAGGACAAAAAAGCCCCCTTTTCCATTCCTTTTGACCGTTAGAAATTAAAAAGAAAAATTAATTGCATTTATTATATAAAAAACAACTATAATTCAAACCCCACTCCAAATTCTTCAAATTTTTATATAAATTCAATCTTTTTATCCCATTTTTTACCTACTACAACCCCATCTCTCTCTCAACTTTCATACTTTTTATAAAAAATTAATCATGTCTTCATCTTCTTCATCTTTTTCGTCAACGGTATTCGTCATCTTCGGGTGAGAATGAAGCATTTTTCCAAAACATCATTATGTACGCGTCTAACGGGAATTCTGTTCCAGTTCGTTTGGAACAACAAGATTTAAACATGTTCTTTCTACGTAACGAGTACACACATCATAACCTACAAGCGGACTTGGTGGAGTACATTTGGAACAACGCACAAAATGAACCTGACGACCACATGCCGGATGAAGGCTAGTAGTTTTTTTTAATATTTTTTAAGTTCTTAGGATTTTTTTTTAAGTTTATGTTTTTTTTTTTTAATATTAATGAATTTATTTTTCTATCTTATTTGATAAATGTTAAAAAAAGTAGATGAATTAAAAAAAAAGTAAACTTGTGGGGTAGGATCATCCTCCTATTTCCATTGTTTTTGTGAGATGGATCATCCTCAAAGAAACAATGACGTGGCGCCTAGGTGACGAATCATCCTCCAAGGAAGGATGATCACCATACCGAATAGCCTAAGAAACTACGAAGAATGTGGGAAAAGGGTCATCCCTCCCCGATATTAGCTTCGTGTATTCATGATTATCCATTTATTCCCAATGATGTCCACTAAAAAGCTTGCTGTTAAGTTGATAACTACTTCAATGGCATAATGTATCACCCATGCCAAAAGTCTCATACTAATAATGTGGCTTAACTAGAGTTATTGAAGAAACACGGGTTCACCGCCGGGATGACTGGACCGGTTTCTACATGAGGGTGAAGAATCACATCTTGTTCTTCCTCTTGAACCTAGATCTGCAATGGAGAAGAGAAGAAAGTGGAGCTGTAGAGATTGCCGGTAGGAGAAGATTCTCCTGTTTCCAGCTACAAAAAGTGTGGCGGCTCCATATGCCCTGCCCTAATAATGAGGTGAACACCTCTTTATATAGGGGGATATGGGCCTCCCCTAACCTCAATGGGTCAGGCCCAGTTAGGGGTTATCTCTACAAGCCCCGGCCCAAAGTAGTGTAAACTACATCGCGTTGGGCCTCGCGGTTGGGTTAGTAGCAACAATAATAAACAATTAATATAAAAGCAATACGTGACGGGATGTCTGACCGCTCGGGTCGGGTTTAATACCGTACCCCATCAAGTCCCCCAGTCTAGTGCTGCTCCGCATGCAAGCGTGGTAGGAGTACTAGACTTGTTAGGAGTGCTCGAAAGTAAAGATTGAGTTTTAGGCTTACCAGTCGCCCAGATGCGGGAAAGTTGTTGTCCATGCTTGTTGCGTCTGTCTTTCACTGTGAGTAGAGATAAATGGGATAATGAATATCCCCTGGTTGTTCATCGTGGAAATTGATTGGGCAAACCTGGCGCACACTGTTTGATTGCGGGTAGTTGCTATTGGCGCATTGTCATGAGCTTGTCAAGGTTGCGCGTACGTAACTAGTTTTAGGTTTATTAGTTGGGTTTATGTTTCGACCATAAGGGTTAATCTTCTTAATCCTTCCTGAGCTTAGCTACGGTCCTTCCTGTGTATGAAGGACCCTATCTTTAGTCGGAGTAGTTTAGAAGGAGATGGGCTGATGGGCCTTGGGCCTGAAGACGGCGACAAAGAATGTCCGCTCTGTCCCTTTGGTGCCAACCGTTTGTGTCTTCTAGAAGATCTTTGGTGCTGGCGCAAGGCTTAGGGATTGAGGGCCTTCATTCAGGATGCTAAGTGCTGAATCTGATCTTCAATCCTGTTTGAACCTCGCGCTCGGCTTTTGTTTTGTCCAAGCAGCCCGCGTGTGGTCTGTAGATTAGTTTGATTAACGTATAAGGAGTATGGTATGCGCGGCTTTTTGGGACCATACCCCTTTAAGTCCCCCCAGTCCAGTGCTGCTTCCATGCGCGAAGTGAATGGTTGGAGCTCTGGACTCAGGAAAAAGAGAAAGGAAAGGCGTGCTGGTCTTTAAAGAATTTGCTAGGTCTTGGTAGCTGACGTGCGTGTAAGTGTCTGTCAATTATTACGGCGCGGCTACCAGGCTTGTTAATTGACGCCTGTTGCTTTTGAGAGCTGGCGCGCGTGATCATTGGTTGATGAAACATGCGGCGCAACCCTTGCTAACTTCAACTTGCAGTTTCGTTGTGATTTTAGGCGAAAAATTTCTCGAAATTTAAATTCTGACAGGTTGCAAATGTCGTTGTTGGTGACCCTTGAGTTGGCTGCTGACACGGCGATCATTATGTTGTCACTGCCGGTTCGCCTTTGTTAGGTGAGTGTGGCCCAGCTTTATCGGTGCGCACACAGTCGTGTGGCTATTGTAAAATATTCACCCTATGGTGTGACTTCTGTTGGTTAGCGCAAGGTGCGCGCGTGTCTTAAGCCATGAAACGTATGTATTTATAGTGTTTGAATCTTTGTAAACTGCTGTCTACAATAGTTGCACGTGTTAATCCACTTTGAATAGGTTATCGCGAATGAGAATTGGCATAAAGTTGCGTCATGAATAATGAAGTGGAGACCCGAGCCTGCGCTAATCCTCTGGTGTGACCCACCAACAATGTGGCATGAAGTAAGGAGACGTGGCTTGTCTTGAAGATTGTAGGTGTAAGCGAAACTTTATTTCAGCCAATGTGTTTTTGCGTATACCCAAAGTGGTGCGTGCATTTGTAGCACAGTTTACGTTTTGTAAGCGTTTTCATATATGGCTAAGCATGCGCGCGCGGGCAACACACACGCTCGTATGTAAAGCAGCAGGGTCACGTGGAGATTAGCGTGCTTACATGTGTAGCAGCAAGGCTTGCATGGAGGCTGAGATGATCGTAAGTAAAACAACAGATTCGTATGGAGATCGACGTGTTGGTATGTAAAAAGCTTGCGTACATGACGACTTACGTGCTCGTAAGTAATGGAGTATGCGCGCGAGGCGACTAACGGGCTCGTATGTAGAGGAGCATGCGACTGCTAGCGCATGAGTTCTCACTCGTAAGTAAAGGAGCATGCGCGCGTGGCGACTTACGTGCTCGTATGTGAAAGAGCATGCGCCAGCCGACGACTTACGTGCTCATAAGTAAAGGAGCATGCGCGCTTGGCGACTTACGTGCTCGTATGTAAAAGAGCATGCGACTGCTAGCGCATGAGTGCTCACTCGTAAGTAAAGGAGCATGCGCGCGTGGCGACTTACGTGCTCGTATGTGAAAGAGCATGCGCCAGCCGGCGACTTACGTGCTCATAAGTAAAGGAGCATGCGCGCTTGGCGACTTACGTGCTCGTATGTAAAAGAGCATGCGCCAGCCGGCGACTTACGTGCTCATAAGTAAAGGAGCATGCGCGCTTGGCGACTTACGTGCTCGTATGTAAAAGAGCATGCGCCAGCCGGCGACTTACGTGCTCATAAGTAAAGGAGCATGCGCGCTTGGCGACTTACGTGCTCGTATGTAAAAGAGCATGCGCCAGCCGGCGACTTACGTGCTCGTATGTCTTGCCCCTTTCTAGCCTTCATCGGTGTGCGTGAGGATTGCTCGCCGCGTTTTCCCAATTGAATGTATGGTCAATCCTGCAAAGTGCATTCTCGAACGCGGGTGTGTTATGAAGCGTCCCGCCTTATGTTAGTATTTCTTGAACTCAGAGTAAGTTGACAAGATAAATTATAATAACGAGTTTGATGTATGGAAAGGATTTTACCGAAACATTGTCCTTAGGAGGAGCGTGTTCTATGTGTCCCTATTCCATAATATGTGAAACAATTTCGACCCTCATAAAGGTGTTACATTATGTTAGTCTCTTATTTTATTGTTACTAAATAAAATATTAGAAGTGTTGTTATGTTAAAATATTGGTTGTAGACAACCAATACGAGCACAATATACATACATAATGCACTTTATTACTTTGTTGTCAAAAAAGAACTCGACAAAGAGAATCTTTTGCAAATGGTATTTCATTTAACATAATTATTATTAAATCGGATTTATTAAATCGAATTTGAAGACAAATGTTCATAGGATGGCAGGTACTAGTGACCTCATGATGACACACACTTTGCTTAAGTCAAAAACAATGAACTGGATAATAGCAAGTATGTTGACTTGTGCTTTCACTTTATTAAATGATTTGCTCCAAACTTTGTAGAAAACGAAGGTTTTAGAAAACAGTCCCAAATTCATTTGGTAATGCGTTATGGGCCATAAGGAGAAACGTGCCCACGCGGCGGATTTCGTCCGGTGAAGAATGGAGCATGGTCACGCGGGGGGAGCGCCTGCTCATATAGAACTTGTCCGCGCGACGGGACCTTACCCGCGCATGAAGAAGTTGCTCACGCGGCGGGACCGTACCCGCGCATGAAGAACTTCCACGACAGCATTTAGAGGAGAAGATTTAGGACTTACAAATCTTGTTTGTGTACGTCGCGCAACCATACCTACGCATGAAGAAGTTACTAGCGCGGCGGGATCGTCCCGCGCATGAAGAACTTCCACGACAGCATTTAGAGGAGAAGATTTAAGACTTACAAATCTTGTTTGTGTACGTGCGCATGAAGAAGTTACTCGCGCGGCGGGATCGTCCCGCGCATGAAGAACTTCCACGACAGCATTTAGAGGAGAAGATTTAAGACTTACAAATCTTGTTTGTGTACGTGCGCATGAAGAAGTTACTCGCGCGGCGGGATCGTCCCGCGCATGAAGAACTTCCACGACAGCATTTAGAGGAGAAGATTTAAGACTTACAAATCTTGTTTGTGTACGTGCGCATGAAGAAGTTACTCGCGCGGCGGGATCGTCCCGCGCATGAAGAACTTCCATGACAACATTTAAAGGAGAAGTTTTTTGATTTTCAATCTATTTCGTTGTGACATACGAAACGGGATTGTAGTGTAGTATTCATAACCCATTCCAGTTGCCAATTGCAACTTTTTTTTTATATTTGGTAAATGTAAAGGGGGTGGCGGTTACAAATAGCCGTAGATGACGAGGCGGTGGTGATGTCTGACGACTTGCCCTACTCACGCGGCGGACCGTGCCCACGCATGGAGAGCTTGCTCGCGCGTGAAGGTTTGGGCATGCGGTGTACCCTCGCCCGCGCATGAGGAACTGTTTACGCGGCGGGACCGTACCCCGCGCTTGAAAATCCTGCTCACGCGGAGGACCGTACCCGCGCCTAAAGAACTCGCTCGCGCGAGATGGGGGTTATAACTGTTTGAGGCATAATAGATCGAGATAAAGGCAAAGTTTTACCTTGTTTGATGGAGCTCACTTGCATCTCGTGTCGGAGAAAAATAGTTCATCGTGCGCGGGGTGATACACACAGGATGAACCCCGGGTGCCGGTTACATGTAGTCGTGCGACCGGACATTGTTATCGTGCGGGTTGTTGACGAACATCGTAGATTGCGCAGTGAAGAAATATTGTTGTGCCACCATTTTCTGAATCGTGAGCTTGATAAAGGCCAACCATGGCTTCCCTTATAATAAGACAAAGCATTTTGTGTAAAGTAGTGCACTGTTGTCTACTTGTTGTCAGAAAATGTTTGTTCCCTAAAAGAAGAACATGCAATTCTGGATTGTACCGCGTGGAGCGTGTGTTGTACATTTGTTTTGCACATTATGCTTTTTACAAAGCTACCACACTTTTACAGGCTGTCACACCCACCTTTTTTTATATATATATAAAAAAACGAACTTTAATGCTTTTGAATATGTTATGATATGTATTATCATTTTCCCCCACTTTTGTTCAACGAAAACAGGTTTGAGAATAATGCAGTTGTTTTATTAGATCAGGTAATTGAAAAAAGCAAGGAGGTGGAAAATAGTTTCTGGTTTTTTGATTTTCATGCCGACAAAAGGGTGTAACTGAAAGAGAACCCATAGTTTCAGTTTTTTCCAGGATATTTTGTGTATGGATTTTAAGAAAAACACAGATCTAGAATGTTTGCTAGAGAAAAGCAAGAGAAAAATAACACAGATCTTCAGATCTGAGGATAGAAAGAGATGTGATCAACGAATGGAAAGCATATACTCGGTGGGCGCCAATGAAGAAACACGGGTTCACCGCCGGGATGACTGGACCGGTTTCTACATGAGGGTGAAGAATCACATCTTGTTCTTCCTCTTGAACCTAGATCTGCAATGGAGAAGAGAAGAAAGTGGAGCTGTAGAGATTGCCGGTAGGAGAAGATTCTCCTGTTTCCAGCTACAAAAAGTGTGGCGGCTTCATATGCCCTGCCCTAATAATGAGGTGAACACCTCTTTATATAGGGGGATATGGGCCTCCCCTAACCTCAATGGGCCAGGCCCAGTTAGGGGTTATCTCTACAAGCCCCGGCCCAAAGTAGTGTAAACTACATCGCGTTGGGCCTCGCGGTTGGGTTAGTAGCAACAATAATAAACAATTAATATAAAAGCAATACGTAACGGGATGTCTGACCGCTCGGGTCGGGTTTAATACCGTACCCCATCAGTTATAAATGAACCGAACATTCAGCGGATAATTCATAACCCGTTCAGTGGGTAGTTCGTTTATGTTCGTTCATTTAGTTAATGAACAAAGACGAACAAGATATTTTGTTCGGTTAACTAAATGAACGAACACGAACAAAGATCTCATTCGTTCGTGAACGTTCGGTGATATGTTCGTTTGTTTATGCTAATTTGATAAAAAAATTTAATATTTCATTTTCACTCTTAAGTTTTACTTCCCCTCTTAATTAAACATTAGTTAATAATTATATTAATAATAGTAAAATGTAAACAATTTTTAAATATGAAGAAGTCGGACACTAAAGACATTTTTTAGGATATGACAAAGTAACTTTAGATAATTATGTCTTAAGCTAGCTAAACTTGATTTATCTTATGGTACTTGTAGTAGACTTCTTGTATCTTGAATTCTTGATTTATAATTTAATGGTTGTATTTGACTACTTGTGTCGTACGTTTAAGGTTATTGGTGTTTTTTTTATTATTTCAAGTTTAATCTTCGTTTGTATTCGTTTATTGTTTGTGTTCATGACTAGTGTTCACGAACAAGTAAAATTCCTTAACAAACGAACATGAACATAAACTTAAGTTCGACCTGTGTTCGTGAACAGTTCACGAACATCTGCATTTCCTTAACGAAGGAACACGAACATGGTCTCGTTCGTGTTCGTTCGATTCATTTACAGCCCTAGGCTCAACGATTACTTAATAAATATCGAGAAGGTCAAGTCCCACTCGGAGTTGAGTATAAATATCCAACTCGACCAACAAATAAGTGTTAGATTATCCATTTTACTCACTCTCACTCTTAAAACAAATAAATATTTATTCTCATGTTGAAGCTTGGTTCATTGGTTGCATCATTTCTTGATGCGACGAAGCTAATGGTTTGCTAGACTTGCATATTACTTCTCATCGCTTTAGTTACACGCTACACATGATATCCACCGATCATCTATCCAAAGCACAGAGAGACTGACTTTAGCTTCAACAAGCACAATGGACCTTCTTGGATTTGTATGTATGTAACATACGGCTCAATAGAAAATGAGATACCATGTTCCAGAGCGTCAAGTCCTATCTACAAAAATGTTTCTTAACATAAAACCAATGATTAATTTTTCTGTATCCTGAAACTAAAGATCAATAAATCGACAAAAGGTTTACTGAACTTGGTCGAAGTATGTTTATTGAAAAGGTTTTAAACAAGTTCAAAATGGAAGGAATGTTAATTTTATATTGTACATTAGGTAAAACGCGATATGTGTGTTTAAACATTGTATAATAACATATTAATAACCTATTGTTTGTATTAATAATCGATTTGATCATGTATGTTGTGTTATATGCCAGAAGTGGTGTTGCTTATGCTTTATGAAAATCAACAATGTGCCATTCATATTCTATCAAAAAGTATTGTGTAAGGCCACCCGGAGAGCCCCGTTGTCAACAAAGTTCCACGCGTTATGGCCAGTGAAACATCGCCGCCACCACCATACATCATGCGTGGAGGAGATGATGCGTTGTCGTCTTCACGTGTTATGAAGTTACCGTTGTGGGATAAGCAGCCATGGATTTGAATAATTTGAAGGAAGAAAATAAAGGTGATGGGCATTTCCACTAGTGATGGGCATTTTCACTAAAATCCACCGCTAGTGATGGAATAAAGCTCGATGACATGGTAAAACTTTATTGGATGTTGTGAGTGATGGAATTCCATCACTAGTGGAGCGCCCCTGCCCCCCTTAAGGACTAAAGGATATTTTTTGGTCTAGACGACTTGGAAGAAGATCTTTGTATTAGGGGGTAGGGGTGCTCCACTTTTCATCACTCACCACATCCAATCATTGTCTGCCCTGTCATTAAGCTTGATTCCATTACTAGTGATGGATTTTACTAGGGGTGCTCATCACTAGTGATGTTTTTTATTTTATTTTTTAAATTATAAATTAATAATAACAATTTCATTTAAATAAAAATTATATTAAATAAATCCTAAATTACAAACTAAAAAATAGAGTAAACTGCCATTTTGGTCCCTGAGGTTTGGTCACTTTTGTCACTTTAGTCCAAAACTCAAACCCTTTGCATTTAGGTCCATGTGGTTTCATTTTTATTGCCATTTTGGTCCAAAAGTAAAGTCAGATCAGATTTCTCCAAAAAAATACAGATTTGTGTCCTTTTCATCAGGGGCAAAATGGTCATTATAACTTTTATTATAGCACATTATTAATTAAAATAATTAAATTAAATAATCCATTTAACTTCAGCAGAAGCAGAGATCACTAAAGTGGATAGAAATTTGTGTTAAAATCTCAACTCGGATCAACATAATCACAGTGGATACAGAAAACAAATTCCCGCCTTCTTACTTCTCTCCTAATAAAAAGCCACCCTCACTTCATTCATTCTCTCATAATTTCTGTTACAAATCAAACAATCATAACCGTTTCACGGTTATCGTCTCACCTGCAATAACACTCATTCCACCATTGTAAGGTATTCTCATAGCTCCTTCATTATGAAATTCATTATCTGTTTACAGTCTTCATGTTCTGATCGATTCCATTATCTAATTTCTTGTGTATCTGCATAGCGTAATACGTCTAATCCAATTGTATATGATCGATTGATGTTGTTTTACACTAGTGGTTCTTAATTGTTTATATCAGAGTTGTTTAATTTCACTTTTCCCCAATTATGTTATTGCTTTTACTTTTATTAGGGTTTTTAAGTTCAGTTGAAGTTTATTTGCTGTTTATTCATGTTTTTTAAGCATGCAATTCATTGATATTCTGAGATACCTTTTATTTTATTATGTGTGGGTTTTCACGAGATCCACCATCGCCGTTGACGGTGGTTTCGATGTTTGTAGATCTAATGGTTTGGGGTAGGGGATGAAAGAGGTGGCATCTAGCGACTGAGAAGGAAGAGGGGCTGCATCTAGCGGCTGAAGATCTAATGTTTAACTTATGGAAAGACTGCTTCAAAGACTTATGGACCAGTTGCTGGATCTTGTGACATAGATTGTTGATGTTGGTATAGTAAAACGAGTTCCTCTACACTTGGCTCAGTCGGCAGTTGGAAAGACTCCCAGAGTTTATCGTAATCGAACAGAAATCTTTGTCCGGGAAGTTGTGGTGGAACAGTATGCTTCTGACAATCAACATGCTGAACTTGAATTATCTTCCCCAGGCACGGTACGAACACCCTCTTCAGCGGACTCGCATAACCTACAAAGAAACCCTCATTACTTTTAGCACCAAACTTACCATCTGGATCAATGAAAGTACAAGGCGATCCAAACGGTTCTAAAAACTTCAAATTTGGTTTATAACGATGAAGTTCAAAACATGTTTTCTTGTATTTCTTCACTGTGAGAACGCAATTCAATGTATAGCACGCTGCTGCAACTGCTTCACTCCATAAAAATATCGGCAGCTTGGAATCGGCGAGCATCGTTCGAGCTGTTTCAATTAAGGTGTGATTCTTTCGCTCAGCTACACCATTTTGCTGTGGAGTGTATGGTGCACTGAATTCATGAAGAATTCCTTTCTTATTGCAAAACTCGAGCATCCGATTGTTCTTAAACTCCGTTCCATTGTCACTCCGAATTCTTCTGATCGGCACTTTGTACAGCGTTTCCATCTTCTTGAATAGAACCATCAATGACTCAAAAGTTTGATCTTTACTTTCCATACACACTACCCATGAAAACCTTGTGAAGTCGTCAGTGACCACAAGACAGTACAAGTCTCCGCTCATACTTTTTACATTGACTGGTCCGAAAAGGTCCATGTGTAGCCTTTCGAGCGGGGCTCTGATTGAATTCAACAGCTTCTGTGGGTGTGACTTCTTCGTTTGTTTTCCCTTCTTGCACTCTACACAATCATCATTTAAATGAAAATTTGTCAGATTTACACCCTCTACAAGATCATTATGCACAAGAAAATTCATTTTTCTGACATGAATGTGGCCCATCTTTCGATGCCACATTCTAGACTCTTTTTCAGTCGCTTTTGATTTTGTCACAAAACATTGTTTCTGATGATCTGTTGTTGTTGCGACACTCATATCGAGAACATACAAATCATTTTCTCGTGGAGCTCGCATCAACACCATGTCCTCAGGAATTTTAAAACCAGGTTTTATGATTAAACATTCATTTTTTGTAAAGTGTACTGTAAAAGACTTGTCACAAATCTGTGAGATGCTCAACAGATTGTTTTCAAGTTCGACTATGTAGTTCACTTTTTCAAACGATACAACTCCATTTGTTAGAATTCCTTCACCAACTATCCTGCCACCCTGATTTCCTGCAAATCCAACATAACCACCGTTGATTGATTTAACGTCATAGAGTAAAGCCAGCATTCCAATCATATGCCTTGAAGCTCCGCTGTCCATGATCCACTTCGAGATTATTGACCTCGGAAGCCCCTGCATACATCAAAGAAATTCATTCAAACAATGAAGCCCATGATTTCTTTACCTTTGGAACACTACCAAACACTAGATCACATGATACATCAACTTTCGGAATGTTAAAGATGACGTTTGGAACAACAGGTTCAGCTTTTGGTTTTAAATTTTTCTCTTTAATTGGAGGGCATTCCTCAAGCAACTTGTCTAGTTCAAATTCAAGTTTCTTAACATCATTTGCACACACTTTTGGTTCAGATTTTAGCTCATTTTTCATCTTCTTTTCTCCAACTGATTGTTTTGGTTTAACCACCCATGATTGGTTTTGCAAAATTTTTGTCTTTGGATAAATCTTTGAAGTCTTTTGAGTTTTCGAAGATTCACCAATCTTAAATGTTGATTTCGGTTTTTCTTCGGACTTCAAAGATTCACCTCTTTTCAAAATTCGAACAGGGAAATCATAGGTGTTTTGCCCTTTTCATCAGTTGAAATTTTTTGTTTCGGCTTTTGCAAAACTGGTTTCTCAAGCTTTTTCACACACTGCTTGGTCATGTGACCAATTTCATTGCAGCGGTAACAGATTCTTTTATCATATTCGACAAAAGTTGATCTGTAGGTCTCCTGTTTCAACTTCTTAGCTGCATTGAAATCGTCAATGGCTTTTTGACTGAAGATATAATCCTTTTCAGCATCAACACTAGGACCAGCAACAAAAACCTCACACAACTTTTCTTTTGGCTTGATATTCTTCTTAGCCATTTTCTTTTCAAAACCAACCCCTTTGTTTTTGAAATTGTTACGATTTCTTTTGTTATTACCACCATTGCCCATCCACTCTTTCTTTCCCGGGTTGTTTGATTGTGGTTTCACAAAAGACTTTTTAGGTTTTGAAAGAAACTCGTTGTTGTTAACCTCAGAAATGTCAATTTCAACAAGTTTAAACACCTTCTCAACATTTTGTATGTTCGCGTTCTGGATTGGATACTCAAAATCAGAATAAAGTTTGTCAGTTCTGGATTAGCTCCAGTTACAAACAACAAGAATACTCAAAATGCTAGAGCATTTGTTCTGACTGCAGATGAAGCTAAGATGATTCCAGATGTCATAGCTGGTACGTTTTTAGTTAATGATGTTTTTGCTAAAGTATTATTTGACTCTGGTGCAAACCAAAGTTTTATTAATACACCATTTTGCAAATTTCTAAATCAGTCATTAACTAAACTACCACAAGAATGTCTAGTAGAGACAGCTAATGGAGAAACTGTTAGGATTTCTGAAATCTTGCAAGGAGCAAGAATAGAAATTTTAAATCAGAAATTTATTGCAAACCTTTATCCCATGAATCTGGCAGGATTTGATGTTGTTTTAGGAATGGATTGGTTAATAGCCAATAAAGCCAGTATTTTATGTGATCAAAAGTCAATTCAAGTAAATTCACCAAAAGGTGAAAAGATCACAATTAAAGGAGATAAACCATCTAGATCCACAAAATTTATCTCTGTGATGAAAACTGCAAGTTATATAAGAAAAGGTTCTATAGTGTATTTGATTTCTATAATCACTAACACTGAAGGAAAGGATTTAAAAGATATTCCAATAGTATATCAGTTTTCAGATGTATTTCCAGAAGAATTGCCAGGGCAACCTCCAGATAGAGAAGTTGAATTCAGGATCCATTTAATACCTGGAACAGCACCGATTGCCAAAGCACCTTATCGTTTGGCACCCGCAGAAATGCAGGAACTGAAGAAACAATTAGACGAATTGTTAGAAAAAGGATTCATACAGCCAAGTTCATCGTTGTGGGGAGCACCAATCTTATTTGTTAAAAAGAAGGACGGATCAATGCGTATGTGCATTGACTACCGTGAATTAAACAAGGTCACAATTAAGAACCGGTACCCATTACCAAGAATCGATGATCTGTTCGATCAACTGCAAGGAGCTCGATTTTTCTCTAAAATCGATTTAAGGTCAGGATATCATCAATTAAAGGTACAGGAAGAGGACATTCCTAAGACCGCATTTAGAACAAGGTATGGACATTATGAATTTACTGTCATGCCATTTGGTTTAACCAATGCCCCAGCTGCATTTATGGACATGATGAACCGAATATGTAAGCCATATTTGGATAAATTCATAATTGTTTTCATAGATGATATTCTAATTTACTCTAAGAGTAAAGAGGATCAGGCAAAGCATTTGCACGCACTTTTAAGTTTATTAAGAAAGGAAAAGCTTTATGCTAAAATTTCTAAGTGCGAATTTTGGTTAGAACAGGTACAGTTTTTTGGACACCTAGTCAATCATGAAGGAATTCATGTGGATCCCACAAAGATCGAGGAAATTACTAAATGGAAAACCCCTGAGTCACCAACCGAGGTTAGAAGTTTCTTAGGATTGGCCGGTTATTATAGAAGATTTATTCGAGATTTTTCTAGAATAGCCATTCCCTTAACTAAGCTAACCTGTAAATCTGTTAAGTTTGAATGGGGATTAAAACAAGAAGAAGCATTTAGAATTCTTAAGCAAAGATTAACCCATACACCCATATTAGCATTACCAGAAGGAACTGAAGACTTTGTAGTCTATTGTGACGCTTCCAAATTAGGTTATGGATGTGTATTGATGCAACGACAAAAGGTTATAGCTTACGCATCTAGACAACTTAAGAATCATGAAGAGAATTATTCAACCCATGATCTAGAACTAGGAGCTATAATTTTCACTCTTAAGATTTGGAGAGATTACCTTTATGGTAGTAAGTTTATCATATTCACTGATCATAAGAGTTTAAGGTATATTTTCAAGCAAAAGGAGTTGAATATGAGACAAAGACGCTGGATGGAGATGCTCAGTGATTATGATTGTGATATCCAGTATCATGAAGGAAAAGCAAATGTAGTAGCAGATGCTTTAAGCCGAAAGTATCATGAAAAGCCAAAAAGGGTACGTTCTCTTAAATTAAATCTACAAGTAGATTTAAATGATCAGATAAGAGCAGCACAAGAATCAGTAATCAAGGATGATACTGAAAAATTAAAAGGTATGCTAAAAGAATTAGAACAAGGAACCGATGGAATTTGGAGATTCCATGAGAAGAGAATGTGGATACCTAAATTAGGAAACCTACGTTATCGTATTTTAGAAGAAGCCCATAAATCTAAGTATACGATACATCCAGGAAATGATAAAATGTACCAGGATTTAAGGAAAAATTTCTGGTGGATAGGAATGAAAAAGGACATAGCAGCCTATGTTTCTAAATGTTTAACTTGTTCACAAGTTAAAGCTGAACACCAGAAACCCTCAGGATTTCTACAACAGTTAGAAATGCCAGTGTGGAAATGGGAATTGATAACAATGGATTTTGTTACTAAATTACCCAAAACAAGGAAAGGTAATGATACAATCTGGGTGATTGTAGATAGACTAACCAAGTCAGCTCATTTCTTACCAATGAAGGAAACTTTCAGTATGGAACAGCTAGCCAAATTATATGTAAATGAAATTGTTTCTTTACATGGAATTCCTTTATCAATTGTTTCTTATAGGGATAGTCAATTTACCTCTCATTTTTGGTCAAGTTTCCAAAAGGCAATGGGAACCAAGTTAAATCTAAGCACAGCTTATCATCCTCAAACGGACGGACAAAGTGAAAGGACGATTCAGACAATGGAGGACATGCTTAGAGCTTGTGTAATTGATTTCGGAGGTAATTGGGACAATCACTTACCTTTAATAGAATTTTCTTATAATAATAGTTATCACACAAGTATCAATGCTGCACCATTCGAAGCACTTTATGGACGAAAGTGCCGAACCCCAGTCTGTTGTGCAGAAATTGGGGAAAAGCAACTATCTGGACCAGAGATAGTGCAAGAAACAACTGATAAGATTATTCAAGTCAAGGAACGACTGAAAGCAGCACGTGATCGACAGAAGAGCTATTCTGATAACCGACGCAAACCATTAGAATTTCAAGTAGGAGATAAAGTATTATTAAAGGTCTCTCCTTGGAAAGGAGTAGTAAGATTCATAAAAAGGGGAAAGCTAAGTCCCAGGTATATTGGACCTTTTAAGATTATTAGAAAAATAGGACATGTAGCCTATCAGCTACAACTGCCAGAGGAAATGGCAGGAATACATGATGTGTTTCATGTATCTAATCTTAAAAAGTGTTTAGCTGATGAATCACTAATAGTACCTCTTAAGGATATAGAGGTAAATGAACAACTCAAGTTTGTAGAAAGACCTCTACAGATTGAAGACAGGAAAGTCAAGAACCTCAAGCATAAGAGACTAGTTCTAGTTAAAGTAAAGTGGGACTCCAAAAGAGAACCTGAGTATACATGGGAGCTTGAATCAGAAATGCAAAAGAAATATCCGTACTTGTTCCAGTAGATCTCGAGGACGAGCTCTAAAACAAGGTGGGGAGGATGTAACAACCCTCAATAAAATCGACACTCTCGATTATTTTTCCGACACCCTTATATATTTTAAAATATCCCAATATGTCTTTAAATACACCCCGTATGTGAAAACCGAGCCCGAAATACAGTATAGCATTAAAAATAAAATATAAAATCTGATTTTTAAGCTGAGGCGGGCCGCGTAGACCCACCCCAAACCCTTACGCCGGCGGTATCAAGGTTGAAACCTGATACGTTGATTTCTTAAGTTCAAGCGGGCCGCGTAAGACCCCCCTTTAAGTTAACGCGGGCCGCGAGAGATCAGGATAGTGGCGCAGCCCGGTGATGACACGTGTCATCATCGTGTCAAGTCTAGTGGTGATTCGGACGAGCTACGCGTTGACCTAGCTTTGATGCGGGCCGCGTAAAGCCCCGCTTATCTTTTACGCGGGCCGCGTGAGACCCAGTTTCAGCAACTATATAAGCAGGCATCGGGTTTCTGTATTCCTCGTTCATTTCTTTTCTTTCTTAAGCGAATTCCTGAAGATATAGGCATAATATTCGAGTATAATACCCCCTAATTAGCGAGGTTCTGCTCCGTTGTAAGTATTATAACCCCAGTTTCATACTAGATACGCTGCCCGATTGATTTAGGGTTCCGTAACAACTGTCGTGGTTCTGCCCGACGTAGTTGTTGGAATGCCGTCTCGGGGAGGGTATCATTAATATTTTCAAAGGGTTATGATACTAACCTATGTACATTTGTGAAAATTATAGATTATATCCAGGAAACCCTTACGCGAAGTCTAAGATAGCAATGTGAGTTTATCCTCTTTTTGTTAACCTTTTTGTAATATTTTACAAAACCTTAATTGTTTTACAATGTGATTAAGCGGTGATTGAGTCTTTGTAGTTATTCAATTACTACCGGTATGTTGGGGTTTTGTATACAAAATTTACTACTGCGAGTAGTAAGTCGGGATGACAGTACGTTACCATTGGACAACGAGTTAGCCAATGTGTAATATGACCCGCAAGTCAGGATTGACAGTACTGAATGAGTAATTGTGTAGAAATAAACAATGTGATCGCTCTCAAAACTGTTTTAATTGATAAAATGTTTCTTGATTAAACTGGGATTCACTCACCAGTATTTCCCACTGACAAATGTTTTTAAAACGCGTTTCAGGTAACATAATGTGACAGCCAATTAGTAAAAAGCCAGCTGGAGAGCACTGAAGGCTTGGAAAAAATGTGGCTATAAAAGTTACCTAAAAAGACAATGTTTTAAATTCAATAAAATTGGTTTTATCCCAATAAACGTATTGTAATAAGAAACTTGGGTTTTGCCCATCTGATTATTAATATTAAATATGGTGGTTTTACTCTGATAAACATTTCCTAGCTACGGTCCTGATGTAATTTCCGCTGCCAAATTAAACAGCTGATACCACCGAAACTCTGAGTTCGCGTCCGCCCGTTCCTGGGACAGATAAGGGATCGGGGGTTGCGACACGTGGGTTGGGGGCATGGTGCTACACGTGGACTATGGGGCACCTAAGACCAAAAGCCAATTTCAAAGGGGTATGGCGGGGCGTGGCTAGCCCGGCGTGGCTTGGCCAGGTGTATTAAAATAAAAAAAAATCTAAAATTTAAACATGGCCCGCTATGCCCTAGCCAACAAGCCAATAAGAGCCGGCCACATAGGATCGCTAGCATGCCCCACGCCCGGCCTTAAACTCCCGCCCAAGGGGCCACACCCAAACCCAAACCCACCCGGGGTGGTGACTTGGAGGTTTCTCTCCAACCCACGCCCCAACCCACGCCCCATACCCCATAGTCTTATCAAATTCATTGAAAAAGCTTATATAATAAAGTATGGTCATCATGCAAGTGAGAGGAATGAGATTCCTTCGTGAATGACATCACTTTTAGAGACTAGTATTTTGATATGATTATAAACTAGGATGGTGCCAGATGCCGCGCGTTGCGGCGGCAATCTCTAGGTTGTTTAAAGTCGGCGGAATTATGGTTGTTTACTGTCTTAATGCATTTACGGTCTTAATGCATACACTATATACAGTTATATGATTTTAAGTGGGAGAATTATAAAACTACATACTAGGGTTATATTAAATTCATTAGGCGGCATTAAAGTTGTTACAAAAGGCCGTCTTTGTGTCATATTTTCCCCATAGGAGGTACTACCTAACAGCTACAAATTGGGGTTATACTACATACGTTAGTTGACATTGAAGTTTTTACAAATGGCAATCTTGTTGTCTTGTTTTCCCCATAGAAGGCAGGTCTTGTATTACTGTACTTTAAGACCTGTATTTTTGTACGTTAGCAAAAGCCATTTTTTAGTCTTCGGTTTTCCAAAACGTTGTTCCAAAAGTTTGTTGTTCTTTTACATGTCTTGGTTATGCTGGGTGTTTTGCCCTCCTGTCAGAGTCTATTAATAAAATGAAACCCTTTTGGTTAGTATTAGTTGAAACATAATAATTGAAAATCCAAAAAATAAAAAGTAAAATAAAAAAACAGAGCCCACATTGTAAATGCGGATTGAAACCCTTGAAAATCTTATTTGCAAACTTTGGGTCCAAAATCCAAATTAACATTGAAAGGGTCCAATAAAAAAACATACAAATGTAAATCATCAAATATAACATTCGATTTGAATTTTTATGTTCGACCGAACAGTATCATGTATAGCTTTTGTTGTTTATAGCCCAATCAGTGGGCTACCAGTTTTTTTAATTTAAATTTATTTTTAGGGCATTTACCAGACGTATAGTTCGACTGAACGATATTATGTACAATATTTGTTGACAGGGTGATGGCAATTTACCTGACAATTGTGGTAAAGCTCTTTTGGTCGCTGGCTTCTTGGGGTCTGGTGTTGCTGGTTGGATCGTTCTTGGATTTTCTGCTTTGTTCACGGCAATGCTATTATCATTTTTCACCGTGATGGGTAGTAGCTTTGGTTCCCCCTTTGTTGAAGTTATTTTGTCTGGCAACACCTTTGGGTTTCTGTTTCCCAGATTCATTACCATGTCACGACAACTTAGCTTGACAATGTCACTAAGGGCTTCGTTGTAGAAGACTGCCTCTGTGGAGTCTGTGTTGTCTGATATTTTTGCGTTGAGGCAATACCTGTAGACGTAGGACAACATGCGAGTATTAGCCTTTTCATTTGTATGACATACTACGTGTTATGTGTGAGACTTACTTGAAAATCGGTTCTACTTCTTCTATATCATCGTCCAGGCAAACGTATCGGTCTTTTTCCAGAAATGTTGTTTTGCCACGTTTGGGACATTTCACATAAAACCAGGTGCGTAACTCATCTATTTCTGTTATTCTTGCAGTGCATGTGTAGTGTCCTTGTTGCTGCATTATGATTAGGAGGTATTAAAAGCAAGGCTGGAGTAAAACAATTAGTTTAGCATAAAACTATTTCCTCGTTCTATATAAACTTAAAGGACATAATTCATAAATAAAGTACATGAGGAAAAAGTTAGTTTATCGCAGTCTTGTTGTAAATTTTCTTCTTCAGTTCAGCAATGGTGATGTGGTTTAATGATGCACGTTGTTCTGCAAGTGGCACTAATTTCTTGAAATCTATAACAACATATAAATGGAAAAGTTGTCAATTTATTATTTATAAATAACAATTCAGTCTTAAGAGTTGAATGTCTTATCAAAAGAGTTGAATGTCTTATCAACATAGCTCAATCTTTCATTGTATACCTGTTCACGTCTGTCTGAAGATCTGGGATCGGTGGATTGATAACAATTGTAGTTGATGTTGTGGACTCAAGTTGTAGTTTGTTGAAATAAGTTACCATGGTAGCAGTTATTGTAAATACTTTGCCAATGATGTCCTCTATTTCAATCATGTATGCCTTCTCATCCCAGAGTGTTACTTCGATTTCATTGCGCCTACAACAAATGTCTATATATTGGTAAAGTTGTGATACTACTTTCAGATTTAGGTTGACGTTTTACCTTTCATCTTGAATGATGATCTTTCGTAGCTTTTTTCCACTTCTGAACATGATGGGTGATACCTCCTCGACACGCCCTATGTAGTCTGGTTATTCATAATAAACTTGTTAGTAAGTAACATTGATTGCTTTATTAATTATTTCTTTTTTATATTTTTACCAGTAAGTAGCTTTGGTGGCTTCATTCTTGGCGCAAGATCATCATAGGTTGCAAAGTTATAATGGTAAGTGGGCATGTCTTTGTCAAGTAAAGGTGTAAAAGTAGCCTTTTCCCAATTTTCAGTGATGCGACGTGTGGTACCGATGGCATGTATTGGCGTTGTGGAGATGAGACATACTTGTCAACCGTGTAACAATGTTGTACATTGATAAGTGAGTCAAAGTATTCTGCTTTGGTAACATCTGCTACTGCTTCAATTGCGTCTCCCTGTAATAGATGATGTTAATTTCTGGTTAGTAAAAATGTAAGTTAATTGACATTATAGAAGGAACCTTAGTTTGATGTTTAGTAACTTACATGTATATCAACTAATAGGTAACATAGGTCGATCATTTTCTCCTTGTTTTTAAAGTACGGGATCCACTTTTTTAGAACTCTAACTTCAAGGGGTTCTGGTGGGTCTCCTGGCTTGACCTGAGACACTCTTTTTGGAGGCATAGCAACTATGTCTTGGATGCTAATTTACGGGAAGAAAAAAGAAAATAAGTAACTAATGCAATGTAAAAAAGGGAAAGTTATAGCATTTTTTATATTGGATTTTAGACAGTAGTTGACGTTAATAAAAGCTTGCGAGATTTGAAGATGAGTTACTACTACAAAATACAACTAAATATATCATAATAGTAATACGACAAT
This sequence comes from Helianthus tuberosus, assembly GCA_030545235.1. NCBI lineage: Eukaryota > Viridiplantae > Streptophyta > Magnoliopsida > Asterales > Asteraceae > Helianthus > Helianthus tuberosus. The sequence continues at coordinate 141,129,722 of CM060450.1, read as the reverse complement.
AGTATTAACCTTTAACATGTATGCATGACCAGAATAAAAAGTATCAACCGAAGAAGAGACTCTAGTATGCTTGACATCTTAAAATACAACTAAAATTATCATAACAGTAAACATGGTAACAGTATTAACCCCTAACATGTATGCATATCCAGACGAAAAGTTAGGAAAAATGCTAGTAAACCACAAAAGAAATAAACAAAACTTTAGTAAGGCATAAAACGTAACTTCCTTAACACCTACCTTAAAAGTAAAGTAATAAACGTTAGACAATCTTCAGCCAACCAGTCAACCACCTGGGAAAAAAGAAAAAAATTTAAAAAGTTATCCTTAAGTAATAGACTCTAACTAACAACATCAACCATAAAAAAAGTCACACTTAATTCACACAAACACAACCCACGTATACTTAAGGCTAGGTGTTTAACTACATCTAGCTGACACCCGTCAATTTACCCCATATTACACTGACATATAAACAAAATGTGTACATTAACACCAAAAGAATCGAAAAAGAGTATGACCCAAACGTTAGTTGAAACATTTCGTAAACACTTGATAAAGTATGTCCCATAACAATAAGTATACCCGTTAGGAAAGAAAGAAAAAACTCACACATACTTGTCACCTATTAATTATAGTAAAATTCATATGGCCCATACATAACACAAATAGAAGGCCCCAAACCACAGACCATATATGATTTAAACTCTCTAATGAGTTCATACAGTTGAAGGTGCTAAGTCACTTTGTCCACCATTATATTATATCACAACTAAACTTGACTCATACATTCATACGCTACTGAAAATACCGGTACAAAAAATTCGTCAAAATTGGGTACTGGTACTGAAATATTTGGTACATTATGGTATCGGTATTTGAAGGTAAATTCGATATTTTACCTATATCGTACCGAACCGAACCTAACCAGTACCAAACCAAACCTAACCAATACCGATAATGTAGAAATTCGGTAGCGGTACAGTACTACCGGTACCCAATACCAAATGCTCAATCATACTTTAGGCTGCGCTCATTCATACTACATTAGAAAGTAATATCATTACCCTTTTAAATCACCGTAATGTAACATTTTTTGTTAAAAATTAGAAAGTAATATAAAATGTATAATTGAAGTAAGAAAATTGGGGGAATTCCATTACGAATAATCGCCCAAACGTGAGTATAAAAAGCGAACACAACTGAAAAAGAGGATCGATCACAAACGCGTGAAAAGTAAGCTCAAACCTCATTTGAAGATTCTGTTTTACATGATCAAAAGGTATTTGAAGATTCTGTTTTACATCATCAAAAGGTAAATATTGATCTATAAAGTTCAAAATCACTGTTATAACTTCGAAGGTAAATATTGATCTATAAACTTCAAATTCATGTAGATCTTATAGTTTTTCACGCAAATTATGAAAGCAAAATCACTGTTATAAGTTCGTAATCTGATTAATCTCTATGAAGTTGAAGTATTTATGCGATTAAGCTCTGATTATTAATAGAATTATATTCAGTTGCTCTTTTACTATTGAAATTATCATACCTGTGAAAAATGGCAACAGATGGAGACAACAGAAACCAAACCTCGAATGCGATCTTGAGTCGCTTGTCAGCTGCGAAAGCAAATTTGAACATATGTCAAGGAAAATGGGAAAAAATATATCAAATCAAAGACGAAACCTAGGGTTTTCAGTAAAAAGAAAACACAAAAGAGAAGAAATTGATACAAACCTATGGCAGCAGCAATGGTCGCAAGAGAGTGAGAAGTTGAAAGATCTGGAAGAAAATGACTGTCAGAAAAGGATACAAAAGTATCAAGAGGAAAAGGGTAGGTGGACACACGTGTGTTAAGAGATTAAAAGAGAAAGGTAGATGGCAAACCCACCGACCTTTCTCTTTAATATTATATAAATATCAATTTCAATATTTTAGTATTACATTTTAATTTTAAATTAATATGCAATATATGGTACATAATTACATAAGATGGTATTCAACATTAACAAGTTCTATGTAATGAATAATGAGAAGTTTTCTAAAGGCTCATTCTATTCCCACCCCCCCTATTTACTAATTACACCCCCCTATAAAAAACATCACATCCATCAATCATTTACTTTTTGTTTTTAGTCTTTTTTGTCTTTTTGTTGTCTTTTTTTTATTCTTTTATTTAATTATTAGTTATTTAGTATTTGTTTATTATTTAATTAGTTAGTATTATTATTATTATTATATTTATTATTATTATTATTATTAGTAGTAGTAGTAATGATATATTATTTATTATTAGTTTTTATTGTTATAATTTATCAAATTATATTTATAGCTGTAACAAAAGCTATATAAAAATAAGTACTTTTTTACAAAATTATTATCATTTAATAATTTACATACCGATGTTTAATCTATACACCCCCCAAATGTAGCAGGTTGTGCTATCCAAGACTTATACATATTTTGACGTGATTCAAATATATTCTCCCAGCCAGCTGCATCATTTTCTCTCATTAATTTCCATAGGTTGTTTGTGCTGGCAATTGGATACTCTCCTTGCAATTCTACCATTATAAAATGGTTACCATTCACGTGTGCAATTGTAATTATTATTTTTTCTGGGAACTCGTGAGGGCCTCTCCAAAGCGAAAAACAAGTAGAACTGTTTCTTTTTTCTTGAGATAAAAAATGAACGATCACATTAAACTTGTTCACAATCAAGAATCCTGCCTCTGGCATAATCATCCAGTGTTTTTCAGGTGCAAACCCCGATCCTGACCAAGCCAAGGACGTGAACACATCTTTGAATGAGCCTAAGAAAGCCTTAGTGTACTTATTTCTAAACTCGAGTAGCTCTTCCATCAGTGATCTCCGGATAAATAACCATTCATCTTCACCGTACCCGAGAGCAGAAGCTGTTTAAAACTTTCCAACTCGACGTCACAAGTAATATCCTTACAATATACTGGTAACTCGAGTTTCCTCCAAAATTCATCGACCGAATCTAAAGGAATAGATTGACCTGCATTAAAACATAACTTGTCAGCTTTTAAATATTACCAAGCACATCGACCGAATCTTAGTTTAATACACTGACCTGCTTTCTTATACTTTGAGATTTCACAAGCACATGGTAATCCATAACACTTACGAACTTGACAACGACAATGTGAACGCTTTAAATGACGCTCTGCTATTATTATATCAAGTGCTTCATGAGAAACAGAGCCATGTAATAGCTTCAACATTGGTAGCTTGTGTTTATGCATTAGAACAGTTCTACTTTTTTCGAAGCTATGGAGATTGTCTTGTTGGTAGAAGTTACACCAACAATTTCAAGAAAAGGCAATTTATACTTGTTCGTATTGTATGTGACATCCATAAGCAACACATGTGGAAAATCAAGGAAGTACTTGTATGATATTTTAGGAACAAAGAATAAGTCTTCCAACTTGTTTGAAACTCTATTGGTAGAAATTTCAAAAGTATACCCTTTATCATTTAAAAGAGACATTAGCACCTCCATCAAAGATTTCCCTTTATGATCCGTTGCTCGAATTTTATCACGTGCGTTATATATGTTTTTAATTGTAGAGACATTATTTTCATCACGCTCCTTCATAACACCTAAAATATCTTTTGGGAACACACCCTTCCCCGTCAACTATGCCACGAATTGGTGTTCATTAGGTGTCAATCGTTTGAGGATTGGGTGTCCCTCCATATATTCTCCGGGTGGATGATTATGTTCACCAGGTTTTACTTTTAACGTCCAAGAACCATTCTTTTTTGAAAATTTCCCTACCATTTCAAACGGACAATTAATCTTTCTAGTGCCGGTCTCTCTACCTGAATCTTTAACTGAATTATACACACCACCACGATCACACATAAGTACAACTTTAGACACGTAGCCATTTTTCGCTTTTGATCTTTTAGTCACCATAGCGTAACCAAGAGTACGTCCGGTGTTTCTAACCCAGTCCATCAACTCTTCACGAGACTTGAACACCTAAAAGTGAACTAATATTAGTTACAAAATATTAGGTGAACAAGCTTGAGTAGTTACAAAATATATATTATCTAAAACAAGACCCTTAACCTAGCTAGATTATATAACTAAGTTGAAACTTGAAACATGGGAATTAAAAACTATACCTGATCCGTTGAAAATCCAGACATCTCTTTAACTTTTCTGAATACTATGATGAAGCATAAGTAGATCACTCTTTGAACAAGTAAATTTATGCAGCTCTTTGAATAGCTTTCTCGAGTATATCTTAAAGAAACTGAAGTGAATGCACCGATAATACGAGAATTATGAAACTGAAGTGAATGCACCGAAGAAAGTGATGGACGGAAAGAGGGAAAGATAGTTCATCAGAAATTTCCAGAGAAGACCAGTGGGCAGGGCAAGCTTGATTGTTTGTGCGTGGAAACTAGGGAAAGGATTTATTTTATTTGGTAGATAGTCTCGAATAAGCAGCTACTTTTCTTCATAGGCCATATGCCTAGTCTAAGTTGTAGTGTAAGTTGTCAACAAAAACAAACTGGTAAAAGAAAAGGAAATTTCAGGAAGGTATGGTTATGGCATGTGTAAACATTACCATATCTTCTTTTGACTTTCAAAGCTTGTGGCAATATTTTAAATAAGACTCCAAAACTGTCCAATTATCGTACTATATTTGTTATTATATAAATTATATATTGGCATTCGGTTCGTAAATCCGGTTCACCCGGTCCGACCAATAAACCAGTACAACGACCGGTTCGTTGTCTAGCATAAAAAAACTAAAAAAGTAAAAAAAATAAAAAGATGTCTAGCATAAAAAAACAAAAAAGGTAAAAAAAAAAGTTTAAGGCTTAAGTAATAAGCTTAATAATAATAATAATAATAATAATAATAATAATAATAACAAAAAGATAAAAAAGACAATAAAATATAACAAAAAAAGACAACAAAAAGACAAAAAAGACTAAAAACAAGAAGCAAATGATTGATGGATGTGATGTTTTTTATAGGGAGGGTGTAATTAGTAAATAGGGGGGTGAGAATAGTATCACAAAAAAAAACAATTTTACCTATATACCCTTTAACAATAAAATATTAAAAACATAATAAGACAAAAAGCTTTCAATAACCAATCATTATCACCCAAAACTCAATGAATGGTCATTATCAATAATATGTGAGATATTCACTAGAAGAATCTATGCATAAGATGTAATCATGTCATCAAGCTTACTTGTAGTTGTTCTCGTCAAATATTGAAATTTTAACACCTACTAAGGGTACTCGGGGCGCTCCCCTAAGAGGGGAGTCCCCTCTCTTACGCACGGTCAATCAGGTTATGCCACGTCAACTCCCCTCTTAAACTCCCCTAACACCCCAATTTGATGGCGCCACTCCCCTATTAGGTGAATTGGTTTTTTATTCAAAAAAAAAAAAAAAAAAAAGGAAATAAATGATTGGTTGAAAATGAGGGTGGCCCCACCACCTCCTCTCTCCTTCTTCGGTGAACAAGCACCAATTTCACCTCCTCTCTCCTCCCCGATTTGAGTCCCCTCTTTGATGGCAGCACCTTCCCGATCGGCTAATTCCCTCCCCGCATGGCATTTCGGTGGGCGCCCCGAGTAGGGCTGTCCAAACTGCTCGACGATCGAAGATCGCTCGACGATCGCTCGAAAAATGATCGAAAAATGCTCGTTCGATTCCCGCTCAGTTTGTAAATGAGCCGATCGGATCGGTTCGATTCAAATTCAATCCGAGCATGAGCAAGGCTCCGCTCGCTCGACGATCGCTCGGTTTCGCTCGAATTATTTTTATTAATAATTAATATATATATATATACACACATATATATATATATTATATTTTATAGATTAAAAACCCAAAAAATATAATAGCCCAAAATAATTAAAAGCCCAAATAATATTAGCCCATATTTAGTATAAAAATCTAACCCTAAATCTATTTCCTATAACAATTCACTCATTCAGTCGCCTCGTCGGACTTGTTTCAGGCCTCGTCGCCTCGAAGATCGATCGAAGATCGCTCGACGATCGCTCGAAAAATTCAATCCGAGCATGAGCATCACTTTTGCGATCGGTTTTACAAATTTGATCCGCTCGGATCGGATCGGTTGTAATTCAATCCGAGCATGAGCATACCCTCGATCGGATCGGATCGGATCGTGAACACCCCTAGCCCCGAGTAGCCTAAAATCACATCATGGGTTATCGATGCAAGTAAATTTTATTAAAGTTGTATTATTGCTCTTAAATAAATAAAATTAAATAAAAAAAAATCTATCATATTACTAAAAGTGTTATGGAACATATCATTGAAATTTTTATATCGTATTATTTTCTCATAACAAAATATGTTAATAAAGAAAGTATAGCTATTTATAATCGCCGTTCAGGAAAAAAAAAACTATTTATAATCATATTTTTATATTATTCAACGTATACAAAAATAAAGGACGGCAATAGTATTTTCAGTGTATTGGTTGAGTTGCGGCACATGCCACCCATAATTTTTTTTTTTTGCAAAATTACGATTTTGCCCCGTTTATATTTATAATCATGCATGACACTCCCCTATTGGCCCAATGAATTTACGATTTTATCCCGTTTTAAAATTACGATTATACCATCAGTTTAAAATTACGATTTTACCCTCACATAAAAATAAATTAACGCTTTTGCTCCCAGCTAAAAATTTTCAATTTTGCCCTCGGTTCAACATTACGATTTTGCCCCGTTTAAATTTACAGTTTTGTCATTAGGTTTTTTTCCTTATAATAACGATTTTGCAATCTGTTCAAAATTATGTTTTTACCCTCATTTAAAAAAAATTACGCTTTTGCTCCCAGCTAAAAATTTCAATTTTGCCCTCGGTTTAAAATTACGATTCTGCCCCGTTTAAATTTACATTTTTGCCATTAGTTTTTTTCTCACACAGCCAAGTTACGATTTTGCCCTCAACCCTATTGGTCCATTTAATTTACGATTTTATCCCTGAAACAAAATTATGATTTCCCCCTCAGTTCAAAGTTATGTTTTCCCTATCGTTTTAATTTTTCTAGCAAAACTATAAAAGTTTTTTCTTTTAATTGATTGACTCGATTTAATATTTTTTCGTCTAAAGGAGCTACCTAACACTCGCTCATTAGTACTGAAAAATTACAGTTTTGCCCTGAGCCCAAAATTACGATCTTATCATCGTTTTAATTTTTTTCCTAGCAAAATTATAGTAGTATTTTTTTAATTGATTGAGAACTATTCGGCCATCGCCTCGCAACGCGGGCGGGAAGTATCACCCTGCCATTGATTCAAATGGGCGGCGAGCAATAGCCATTGGACCAACTAGTTTATTATTTTATATCCATTTTAAAATTACGTTTTTGCCCCCAGTTAAAAAATACGGTTTTGCCTCAACTTCAAAATACGTTTACACTTTTGCCCCGAGCTAAAAAATACGTCGCCCTCAGTAAAAAAATTACGCTTTTACCCTCAACCAAAATTACATTTTCGCCCCAGTTAAAAATAAAATTTTGACTTTCCCCCGGCTCAAAATTACGAATTTGCACCAGTTTATTATTTTTTAGCTACTTTAAAATTACGGTTTTGCCCACAGTTTAAAATTACGTATTTGCCCCCAGTTCAAAAATAAATTTATGCTTGTGCCCCCAGCTAAAATTTATGAATTTCCCCTCGGTTCAAAATTACGATATCACCCTCAATTTAAAATTACGTTTTTGCCCCCAGTGCGAAATAAAAATATGGTTTTCCCTAGCTAAAAATTAGGATTTTACCCTCGGGAAAATTTGATTTTTCCCCAAAGTAAAAATAAAAATATGATTTTGCCTCCAGCTAAAAATCGTGTCAAAAAGCTGCCTAACACTCTTTTTGCTTTTTGTTTTAGCATAACTATACTACTATTTTTTTAATTTGTTGAGAATTATTCGGCCATCGCCCCGCAACGCGGGCGTGGCATCACCTAGTTATCTTATAAAATTAACGTCATGTCTAACATACGTTATGTTTGAAAAATATAACATTCAAATTCGCATCATGTCTATTGTCTAATGGGACTTTCTATTCTAACACCTCTAAATGTATACGGGCTGTATAACCTTATACGGCTCGTGTATAATGTTGTTGCAAATAAATAAATAAAGTGGAATGTTTTTTTTTGTTTTACATGTACACGGGTCGTATAAGATTATACGAGTCGTATACAATTGTATACGTGCAATATAATGTTATACGACCAAATGTGTTTATATTTGTGAGGTTTGATCAGATTTTTGGGTTTTTAAGATCTGTATACGGGCCGTATAATGTTATACGACCGTATATAATTTTTTTTAGTTAAAACCGGACAACCGTTTAATAAGTTTTAGTAATTCTTTAGATAGCGTTTGTCGTTTTATCTAGATATATCGGATTATATTACGAGTTTGTAAAACGTCAATGCTACAATAGTATTTGCCGTATTATATATATATATATATATATATATATATAGGGGATGGATCATGAGAAAACTAGTTTAAATGAGAAAACAAAAAAATTAACTAAAAAAAGCCTAAAAAACATACCAAATTTTTTTTTACAATTTTTTATAATAAAATCGCTATTTTTTATATATGGAAAAAAAATTTCAAAAAAAAAAATTTGTTGTACTGCACATGTGCACTAATACGGATATAATGCACATGTGCAGTACAAGTTTTTTTTAATTTTTTTATATATAAAAAATAACGATTTTTTTATAAAAAAATTGTAAAAAAAATTGGTATGTTTTTAGCTTTTTTTAAGCTTTTTTAGTTAGTTTTCTAGTTTTCTCGTTTAGATATAGTTTTCTCATGATCCTCTCCATATATATATCGGATAAGCAAAACATGTGCATATGATAAACAATACCATAACAATTATTAAACAAACAAGATAATAAATAATACGATAACAATTATTAAACAAACAAGATAAAATGTAAACATAAGATTAATATTTACAATGTTTTACATCTAAAACAACAAAAGATAAATATTTACAATGTTTCAAATGTAAAAAAAAAACAAAATACAATAAGTAGCTACGGCGATGGTGGTGGTGGTGGTGGTGCAGCACCAGCTCGTGGAGGTAGAGGCGTGTAACAACCCACGAAAAGACCATAAATGAATCTTAACCGAAAACCCAAACATGCACGACAAGAACCCAAACGAAAAACGAGGAATCCTGAATTTTGACCACATCGCGCCACGCGACGTAGGAAACATAATTCAGTCACACAACGCGACCACTCTTTGAACGTCAGAGGTAACCTGGCACTACGTGGCAGCCACGTGGCATCCCTACGTGGTGACTCAGTACACCTATGTCTAGGTCCTTCGCGTCACGCGAAGGGGTTGTACCTATTTGGTCGCGCGACGCGACGAGGTGAGGTTCTGGCTATAAAAGGGACGTGCATAGGACTTTCAGAACTCGCTCAAAACTTTTCATTCTCTCTGAATTATTGTTGTTATATCCAAAATACCCTAAGTGCTAAACCTCTGCCCGTAATCAGAGTGCTAACTCGAATCACTGGTACGGTACCCTGTCCGATCGATTGAAACCAATCCAACGGATGTTTAAGTGCTGCCTGAATATGGCTATACTTTGTCATTCGTTGTGGGTTTTGATCTCATGATTATCGTTAAAGTTGAATTGAGTTAATACACTAATACGTGTGCATTGTGTGCTTAATTAGGAAACTAAGCATTAAACCAGAAGGCTAGTACAGAAACCCTAAATCTGCAATGTGAGTCATTCTCTTTTTATCAAATGGTTTCAAAATCCTAAATGTTTTCTAGTTGTATTTACAGTGATTAAGTTTTTGTATTCTGAAATTACTGCCGGTATGTGGGGTTTTGTATACACTACTTGATAAGCTTTGATATTGGACAACTGAGGGCCAATAGTGATATGACCATAGTCACAAGAACTGCCACCGAGTGACAAATACTGATTGAGTAATTGAAAGATATAAACAAATGTAAAAACCCTTAATGTTGTAATTATAACAATGTGTGTTTTTGTACTACGGAATGAACTCACCAATATTTCCACTGATAAAATGTTTTTAAAACGCATTTCAGGTGATTTACTGTGAAGAGAAGAAAACGTGCTATGAAACACTCAAGCTTAAATAAGTGGCTATGTAACCTGAATAAAAACGTGTTTTGTAATTAAGAGTTTATCCCCATAAACATCCTTTATGTAAATACGGGTTTTATCCCACAACTTATGAAATTAAAATTCGGTGTTTCGAAAACTCTGATCTTTTTCCTGACACCCGGTCCTAATAAGTTTTCCACTGCGATAATTTTAATAAACACCGGTACCACTTGTATCTGCTCGCGGTTCTCGCCTAGGGTAGGGTTGGGGGTTGTGACAGAAGGTGGTATCAGAACCACTAGTTTAAGCTAATTAAGTATTGTGATAATGCTTAAAAATTAGTAGTAAGGGAATTAGATGAAATAACTTCTGTGAATACCGTGATACTAATTAAATATTACATATTCGAATTTCGGAGTTCGTTGTTTTTGTTGTTTTTGACTAATAGTATGAGCGCTAGAGAGCTATCAGATGCTTTCCAAAATATATCTGTTAACCATACAGATATGGATGTTGCTGAGAATCAAACTGGGTACGAAGCGGATACAGACAAACCGATGATATTCCAGGCACAAGCGTTACCTAAAGCACCTCCTAAAAAGACGAAGAGAATATTAGATTGGAAGGTAAGAAGGAAGAACAAAGTTCCAGCAGCAACAAAAACCAAAAGAACTGGAGAAACAAGTGGAAAGGCAATTGTAGGCGAAAGTTCCAACTAAACCACTATGCCATTATCGTGGAAGAAATTAGACCAAAGATTGGAAAACTGTGAGATGTTCAGGCCCATACCTGAAGAAATTAATCTGAACACACCCTCTTACCCCGCTATGCCAATAAACCCAGAAGCGATAAACCCTGAACCAGCAATACCACAACAACCGCTCCCAAATCCGGTGGAAGAATGGTGGACAAATGACTGGGAATTTCAAAAAGTTATGAGTAATACTTATCCATTCTATCTAAATTTCCAACCAACACCTCCTGCTTTTCCCCCGATGAACCCGGAAAACGTGGTAGAACTTCGCCATTATGGAGAGGAATTAATGGGCGCGGGAAGTTGAATCAGGAATGTGAGAGAAAATCTCGCCTGGAAATACGACGAGAGGGAGTAGTGTGTGTAAGGTGTAATATGTTTTTATTAATATTTTAAGCCCATTTTACACATTAGTCAAGTTTTAAATTTATAAAACACGATATTCTACTAACACTAAACACACACAAGGGCAAGTGTACCCATCGTGAGTGTAGTATAGCGTTGGTAAGATACCGAGGCCGTCCAAGGACACAAGAGCTTTTAATACCGGTTTATCCTCAACGTCTAATCAATCTAAAATTTTTGGAACAAGTTTTAAACATGAAAAATAAAAACTAGAAATGCTGAAAATAAAAATAAAATAGATAGACAAGATGAATCACTTGGATCCGACTCGCCTTTAAAGTATCATTTGATGATTTCCGTACTTTTGCACTTTTTAAGAGATTACCTTAGTTATAGTAGTAGGTCCCTCTTTTGAAGGTGACGTTACCATCAACCCAGTGGTTTGAGTCAACAGGGATACAATCCTAAAGGGTCAGAATATTGAAAGATAATTAATTAAGTTATTAATGCGAAAAGTGTTAGGCCCCTCTTTTGAAGGCGACGTTACCCTCGGCTAAGTGGTTTGAGTCAGCAGGGATACAATCCCAAATAGCCGATTTAATGTATTAATAGTAGTTTACATATGAGGGGATCAAGCCATTCGCACCTCCACCATCCAATACCAGTGGGTATTGAAGGAGGTCCTAGTAAGCTTGACCCAGGTCCTTGCAAGATCTATACACTGAATAAGGCAAGAACCCTACTAAACCATTCCCTTAACCCCCAACCAGGTAGCCAACATATCTCTATATAGACCGTAGAGATATGAATGGTGAAAATCTTTTACTTTATATAGACAGTAAAGTAATGCCAAGACACCACAGATAAATGATAAAGAAGTTTCACCTTCAACATAAGAAACTAGTTATTAAAGTCATTAATACAAAACCAAATAAAAAGTGCGAAAAGATTAAAAATCAAAAGTAATACATTAAAGACTTGTCTTCACCAAGTGATGTAAGAGACTTAGCCAAACATGGCCTTTAAATGACAAGAACTCTTACAATCAATCTTGGAACCCGAGACTACTACACACACTCTAAGGTGGATGATGGATGATGGTGGTGGATGTGGGTGTTGTAGTGGTGGTGGAGTGGTGGCAAAGTGGGAGAGAGGTGGTTTGCCAAGGGATGCATTTGAAGTGAGCCAAGCACCCTTATTTATAGCCTGAACAGTAGCCCGGCCACGGCCCCGTGTCCGCTGGACACGCCCCCATGGCCAACCATTTTCTCTTCCTTCATTAATTGCAATTGTCTGCATTAGGCTCCACACGGCCCCGTGTTCGCTGGGCACGGCCCCGTGTGCAGAAGGGTATCTGTACTTCCAAGATTTGCAAGATTCTGTGAATCTTAGCGTTGACCACGCCCCGTGCTGAGCTGGGCACATCCCCGTGGTGGGCAATGGAAGCTTTTACAGCTTTGTCCCTTTCTGCAGACACCTGACCCTGCCTCCGTGTCTAGTGGGCACGGGCCGTGGTCAGCCTTCTGTTTCTTGTTTTTGCTAGTGGAGATGCTGTCGAGGGGTCGGGCATGCCATGTTTATTCCTTTTCTTTGTATTTATGTTAGTTTTTGCTGCATATTTGTTCCTTTTGTTCATTTAAGCTCATTTGGTCCTGAAAATACAAAAGGAAGACAAAAGCACACTTTTTCCAACACTAGTACTAAAAAAGGGTTAGTTTTATGCCTCATTTGATGTAATCTATATGTTGCATTTTACACACATCAAATACCCCCACACTTGAATCTTTGTTTGTCCTCAAGCAAAACTCTTTATTTTGTGGCTTACACACCCAAATGGAATGGGTAGAAGAGAAGTTTTTGGGCTTGTATTGAGTGTCGGGAATCCAAGATCTTTATTGGGTTTTATTTTTATACTATTTACAATCCTATTCGTTATGATTTATTTAGAATGTTTCATAAGAGAAATTACTTATTTGGGCATAACATGCCTCTTTAAAATTCCATTTATATACAAGTTCACATACCTCACGAGAGATCACTCAACACTCAGCCGAAGATGTATTTTTGTGAAACACTCGAGACCGGTATGGAACTTACTTCTACCATAAGCTTGCCAAGCAATCAATCCTCCTCCTCCTTTTTAAGTATAAACCTTTGTAAATATCAAGAGGACTTGGGGAAAAGGTTTGGCTTGGGCTAAGGATAGGTGGTTTTGGTTAGTGATTAGTAAAAAGGGCTAAAAGCGTAAAAAGCGTCGGGCGTCGTAAAACTTTTTGTTTTTGTGACTTTTATTCAAACTAAGAATTTTCAAACAAAGTTTCTTTGAGGACTTTGTTTGTTTATTGCTAAACTTTCATTTTTTTAAAGAAACGTCACAAGAAAACCGAGCTTTTTACTAAAATAAAGGTTTGAAAAGAAAAAGGTTTTAGTGGATAAAAGATGTTTGTTTGTGGGTTTATAAATGAAAAGGTTTAGGCTCAAAGGGGTTAACTAGGGTGATTTTGGGTAGGTGATAAAGAAAATGAAAAACAATGGTGTTGAAAGGAAAATGGGTTAGTCCTAATGCCTCCATCATTTACTTACTTGGGTTTAAGTTGGTAAGGACCGAGAATGTATCGTTGTGGCAAGTTCTAGAGTCGTAAGAACCAAGCGGCTATTCACACAAGAAACGAAAAATGAGCATTTAGTTTTAAAGATGTATGCTTGTATGCTCAATAAAGGCTCAAAACTCACTTATTGTGGGAATGGGTTTGTAATGTGATCAAGTATATATAATCAAATTTTAACTAGATTTGTCATGCAGTTTCGTAATTTTCTTATGTTGGTTCTTTTTATCACGATGCTATCGGTTGTAAATTTGTAAAAATATAACATTTTTTAGAACTTGTTATTCCTAAAGTAAACCAAGACAAGTAAAAGAAATGAAAAGTTTTTGAAAAAAATTGGGGTGATTAGCGGTTCCAATAGAGTTTTGTGTAAGGCTTGTTATTAGGACTTGCAAAATTCAAGGTTTTAGCATCCCCCCCCCCCCACACACTTAAATTACACATTGTCCTCAATGTTTCCAAAAATAAGTTTTTAGTGTCACACCCCAACCGATGACGGAAAGACCATTTGATTAAAACAAACTTAAGTGTTTTGAAATCATTGGGAAAATAGTTTGTTGTGAGGGGGAGTTCTGATTGTTTATGTCAAGTGAATGGCGATTTGAAGTGATTCGATATCAGTTGTCATTTCATTGTATAGTTTATTTTCAAATTTCCTAAAATGTGTTTGAATTTTAGGGGGAGTAAGAAATTTTAGAAAATACAAAAACATTTGAAAATTTGAAAAAGACAAAAACATGATAAAATGAAAAATGAGTTTTGTTGTATAAAAGAGGAAATGATAGTACATCAGTGGACTATCACAACATGCTAAAGAATTGGAAAGTTAAAATGTGATAAATGGTCTCACTGATGATGTGCCAGTAGGTTTTTGCACATTTAGTAGATTGTGACGAGATATAAATCTAAATTCACACTTGCTTATATCGTGGGGAAACATCTCTCGGATATATGGGTAACCCCCGAAATCTTGTTTGAAAGGTCCCTCTTTCTGAGATACTAGGTCTTTATACTCAGTGATATCTGGGGTATTATTCTGGGACTTCTGCTGAATGGAAGTTCTGACCTAGTCCTTGAATAATACTTTCTGCTTGCTTGAAAAATAGCGCCACCCTCAGCAAAAATGATGAAACAATAAAATTGATAATCATTGCTGTTGTAAAAAAGATCCTCTAAAGGGGACCCACCCAAGTCGAACCGTCATCTATCTGCTGAACGGAAGTTCTGACCTGAGCTCTCACGGTTTCGTACTGATTCATAATTTATTTCCTTATAGATATCATCTGTGGTATACTCACCTGTAAGACTGAATATTGGGATCTGGATACGGGAGTATATTCTGAGGTGGGACACGCGATTGAGTTTAAGTACTTAAGACATTAATCTAATATCTCGAAACAGTTGAACTTTGTGTGAGATTTTAAGTGGACCAGTATACTGACAATCTAAGTGAATCGTTTAGAACTTAAAATGTATAAAGCTTAATGGTGTTGGTGATTTGTCTCAAAAACTGATATGATCCTCTTACGCAAACTCACAAAAATAGCGTCTGTAAATATTTTTTTACTGCATTTCATTTAAATCAAAAATCCAAAAAGATTTTCAGTGTGTTTTAGCATAAATTTTTGAAAATACAAAAAGATTTTCGACAACTGGTGTTGGAGAGCTAATTTTCAAAATTCCGAGTGCTAGACATGATGAACAAATGGTTTGGGAGAGTGTGTTGTCTTGATAAGAAAAACGATATTTCTTCAAGTGTTTTCATCAGAGATCTACATTGTAAAATCATTCTTTGATTGTATAATTCCTGCAAGTGGTTCAGTTGATGGTGAGATTGTTTTTACAAGTTATCATCAGAAAATTTATTTTTGGGTAGAGAATGTGCAGGATAAGAGCTAGGTGATCTTGGATAGATGATAGAGAGTCAGGTTCCGATACCAGAAGACTCTGTGATTTTAACAAGCCAGGCTGCGATCCCAGCATATCGAAAGAGGGGAGTCTGAAGACACCTAAAGAAAGGAATGTATTGGTGCTGATGAAAAAGAGAAGAGAGGAGATTTGAGGATACTTACAGCGTCAGATACTTCAAAGAGTTCGAGAGGACTGATAAAGACTGAAGATGCGAAGACTCGACACTGAAGACTCGTCAACATTCGAGGGGGAGTCTGTTGGTGCATGCGTCTGTCGACTTCGTCTTGTATCGAGTCTTGTTAGAAATGATTTATTCCCTATGAATTAGAAAGTGGCACTTTCAAAGGGAATTAGATAGTGACAGGTTCAAAGGGAATTAGATTTCGTTTGAAGGGTGTCATGCCACCTTCAAACGGAATAGCTTATCCTATAAATACCTCATGTGTCATTTCATTTGTAACTTTCCGGTTTGTGCAACGAAGTGCTGCCGAAGTGTTGTCAGGTTGTAAAGTGTTATCAAATCAATCATACAACAGTTTAAAGTGTAAATCTTGCTGAATTGACCTCTACACGTATGTTTCCGCCTTTCGTTTAGAGATAAACTCTTCTGATCGACTCGTTCGGGTCACAAAACGGTCCTACAAGTTTAGAAAGTTTTGCGATTGAACCGAGACAGTATGACAACGTGTTAAACAACGAAAACCTCAGCAAGCTCAGTCGTCCGTTCGGATGGGAACCACCCCGTTCGTTCGGTGACTGTTCTTGACGGGATTTCATGTTCAACCCGTTAAGTCGGTCATCTCTTCGGTAGTAATCCGTTCTCAGGCCGATACTTCACTAAAGAATGAGTAGAAGGCCTGAATGAGCTTGGATCCTATCGGTTTTATGTGAAAAGTTAAGTAGAAGGCCTGAATGAGCTTCGATGGTGAAAATGATGGAGAAGTGTGTGTAGATCAAAGAAGTACAAGATTTCAGTGGAAAACTTACAAGAATCGCGAGGAATCGAGAGAAAATAGCCCATGTGCGTGCTGGTCGGAGTATGATCTGTCACATCACTGTTCATGATGTGACAGGTGCTATTTATAGGCAAGAGAGGTGAAAAGGCGGTGCAAAGTGACGGATCGGAGGGCCTTCTGATCGGATGATCGGATGGTCATCCGGTCGAATGGTCCTTCGATCGGATGGCTCTTGTCAGTTGGTTTCCGACTTTTGTTTCTTGCCTTGAGCGTTGCGATGCGAGTAAGAGAATGCGATAGTATTACCCATTAATTACACGAATAACCTAACTACTAAATAACATAAAGTAATCCTTAAATCTTGAGTTCGCGATGAGATTGCATTGTGATAGAGTTGCGATTGCGTTTTCGAATAATCACCTCAACATAAATAAGCATGCACAAGTAACACACAATAGCACACACACGTAAAACAATATCCATAACCTGTAATTCGAGTTGCGATGCGATAGCGTTAAGTCAATTAGCGATAAATAGCAATTTATTGCATATACTCCACATAATACAACTAAAGTATCATAAAATCAAAGTATCGATTATCGAGTCGAGAAGTACAAATAATAATTAAGCAAGGAATGCCAGATCGAATTAGCAATCTTTTCTTCCTTTGACTTCAAAAAGTCGGGTTGTTACAGCCTCCCTTACTTTAGGAAATTTCGTCCCGAAATTTAAGGCGCAGGCGTAACAAACAGTTGTGGATACTTAGCCTTCATGTCGTTTTCGAGTTCCCAGGTGAACTCGGCGCCGCGTTTTCCTTCCCAACGAACCTTCACAATGGGAATGCGTGAGCATCGGAGTTTCTTGGTCTCTCGGTCCATGATCTCGACTGGTTTCTCCACGAAGTGTAATGTTTTGTCCATTTGTAGATCCTCAACAGGGACATGTAAATCCTGGTCGGCTAGACACTTTTTGAGGTTCGAAACATGGAAAGTTGGGTGGACGTTACTAAGTTCCTCCGGTAATTCGAGTCTGTAGGCCACTTTACCAATTCTTTCCAGAATTTTAAAGGGTCCAACATATCGAGGCGCGAGCTTTCCTTTCTTGCCGAATCTGATCACCCCCTTCCAAGGTGCAACGTTTAGGAGTACGTGATCGCCAACGTCAAATTCAAGGGGCTTGCGGCGTGTATCCGCGTAACTCTTTTGACGACTCCGAGCTTTTAGGAGATTGTCTCGAATTTGGAGGATTTTGTCAGTCGTTTCTTGCAATAACTCAGGACCGGTAATTTGCGCATCCCCGATCTCGTGCCATACAATAGGCGATCGACATTTCCTTCCGTATAATGCCTCAAATGGTGCCATTTGGATGCTAGAGTGATAACTGTTATTGTACGAGAATTCGACTAAAGGTAAATGCGAATCCCAATTACCACCGAAATCTATCACACACGATCGAATCATATCTTCAAGGGTACGTATCGTGCATTTAGTCTGACCGTCAGTCTGGGGGTGGAAAACGGTACTTAGATTGAGAGTAGTACCGAGAGTAGATTGAAACGTTTCCCAGAGACGTGAAGTGACTCGACCATCGTGGTCAGAAATGATGTCACGAGGTATCCCGTGTTGACAAATGACTTCGTCAGTATAGATTCGTGCTAATCGTTCTACCTTGTAGTCTTCCCGTATCGGTAGAAAGTGGGTGGATTTGGTGAGACGGTCAACAATAACCCAGATGCTGTCGTGACCTGATGGCGTGCGCGGAAGTTTCGTTATGAAATCCATAGCTATAATTTCCCACTTCCACATAGGGATCTCGGGTTGCACGAGTAAGCCAGAGGGACGTTGATGCTCAGCCTTGACTTTCGAACTAGTCAGGAATTTCGAAACGTAGATAGCGATATCCTTCTTCATGCCCGGCCACCAGTACTTGTAGCGAAGATCCTGGTACATCTTATAGGCACTGGGATGAATGGAATATCGAGACTTGTGGGCTTCGTCTAGCAGATTCTGTCGTGAATTGGTGCGCTTGGGAATCCAAATTCGGTCTAGATAATGGAATATACCATTCGAATTATTCACCAGTTGTTCGCCGTTATTGATGATCCTTTCTTTCTTTAAAGTACGTTCGGTAAAACAAGCATGTTGAGCATCACGGATAAAAGCTTCGAGGTTGTGCTGGGCTTGAGCATTACGAACGCTATGCAAATAGATTCATCGGCTTAAAGCATCGGCTACGACGTTTGCTTTGCCCGGATGGTAAGGAATCTCACAGTCGTAATCGTTGAGAAGTTCAACCCATCGGCGTTGGCGCATATTCAGGTCTTTCTGGTTAAAGGTGTGTTGTAGGCTCTTATGGTCGGTGAAGGCCGTACACTTGGTACCGTAAAGGTAGTGTCGCCAAATCTTTAACGCAAAAACAACCGCACCAAGCTCGAGATCATGGGTTGTACAGTTCTTCTCCTGGATCTTGAACTAGCGAGAGGCATACGCGATAACCTTGTCCCGTTGCATAAGAACACAACCGAGGCCGAGGTTGGAGGCATCGCAGTAGACTACGAAGTCGTCGTTTCCGTCGTGTAGTGAGAGCACGGGAGCGTTGCAAAGCATGAGTTTGAGCGTTTAAAAGGCTTCCTCTTGTTCGGTTCCCAAACAAAAGGTTTGTCCTTATGTGTAAGAGAGGTGAGAGGGACAACAATTTTCAAAAAATCAGCGATGAATTGACGGTAGTAACCCGCCAATCCGAGAAAAGATCGAACTTCGGACGGGTTCTTTGGTGTAACCCAACTCTTAACTGCTTCTATCTTTGCAGGATCGACATGAATACCTTGACTATTGACAATGTGACCGAGGAATTGAACCTCCTCAAGCCAGAATTCACACTTGGAGAACTTGGCATAGAGACGGTTTCCCTGGAGTAGTTCAAGAACCAAACGGAGATGTTGCACGTGTTCGGCTTTTGATTTGGAATAGATCAGGATATCATCGATGAACACGATGACGAAGCGGTCGAGAAAGGGTTTACACACGCAATTCATTAGATCCATAAAGACTGCGGGAGCGTTGGCCAAACCAAAAGGCATAACGATGAACTCGTAATGACCGTACCGGGTTCGAAAAGCGGTTTTAGGTATATCCTCTTCTTAAATACGTAACTGGTGATAGCCTGAGCGTAAATCAATCTTCGAGAAACACGTAGAACCATTTAACTGATCAAAAAAATCATTGATTCGAGGCAAGGGATAACGATTCTTGATGGTAAGCTTATTCAATTCCCTGTAGTCGATGCACATCCGGAACGATCCGTCCTTCTTTTTGACGAAAAGGACAGGTGCGCCCCATGGAGAGGTGCTAGGGCGAATGAAGCCTTTATCAAGCAATTCCTGGAGCTGACTCGATAGTTCGCGCATTTCAGATGGAGTGACATGATAAGGCACTCTAGCAACAGGGTTTGCTCCAGGAATGAGGTCGATGCGAAAATCGATATCACGAGATGGCGGTAAACCAGGTAAATCATCAGGAAAGACGTTAGGAAAATCACGAACCACAGGCACCTTATCCATTGCCTTCGCTTCCTTTTCCTCCGCTACTACGATGTGCGTCAAGAAAGCTTGGTATTCCTTGCGGAGATACTTGCTAGCTTGGACACACGACATGAGTTGTAACTTCTTCGAAGCGACTTCGCCATAAACACACAATTGGTCGCCGTTTGCGAGAGAGAAACGAATCATTTTATCGAAACAGACAGTTTCAGCATGATTCTCCCGAAGGAAATCCATGCCTACAATGACATCAAAGCTACCAAGCTGCATCGGGATAAGATTGATCGGGAAAACGTGACTGTTGAGCTCAAGAGTACAATCACGCAGAACGGATCTAACGGCGACGGTTCTTCCGGTGGCAACTTCTACGTCGAATGTTGATGGGAGATTAACGCATTTACGGTTTAGGAGCCTTTCAAATTTGAACAATACAAAACAGTTATCGGCTCCAGTATCAAACAAACACGAAGCATATATACCATTTACGAGAAACGTACCATTAATCACATTGTTGTCTGCTTGGGCCTGGCGGGCGTTGATGTTGAAGACTCGCCCGCGGGCTACTTGCTGAGCTGGTTGCTGCTGCTGCTGTTGTTTTTGTTGGTGTTGTTGCTGCTTTGGCTACTGCTGCTGCTGTGGCTCTTGCTTCACCACTCTGTTTGGGCAGACATTTACGAAGTGGTTTGGATCACCACACGCATAGCAGGCTCTTGCGTGAGCAGCGGGAGCAGGAGCTGCTTGTTGTCCCTAAGGAGCTGGTAGAGCAAGAGCTTGAACTTGAGCTGGAGCTTGGCGGGGACCAGTACAGCAATTAGCAGTGAAATAGCCGTACAGGTTGCATTGAACACAAATTCGACACACGATTCCAACCGGGTGATGATAGGTACAAGTAGGGCAGAGCGGGTGTGGACCAGTATATGCACGCTTGGCCAGCGGTGCATTGGTCACTGGCACCGCTACTTGGCGGTTCTGGGGTTGCGGTTGAGCAGGGACAGCTTGAAGTGGAGCGGCGGTGACAGCATAGTTCTTGTTGTTGTTGTTGTTGTTGTTCTTGCGCTTTCAGTTTTGAAGACTTGGAAGCTTATGGTGCGGCGGTTTCAACGGTGGGAGTAGCGGTGACTTGATGAAGACTCTTGGTGGTTTTATCGAAGTAACCAGCCACTACTCGCTTGTCATTGATCTCGACAGCGAGTAGATAAGTCTCTTCGATAGTTGTCGTCTTCGCGGCTTGAACGAAGTCAGCAACACAATCCGGTAAAGCACAGATGTATTTCTTGATCGTCATCTCAGGTGTTACCACCTGGCTTGGATAAATGATACTTAGCTGCTTAAAGCGAGCTGTCAGACCGGCGTTGTTGCCACCATCCTGCTTAATGTTCCAAAATTCGTTCTCCAGCTTTTGGAGCTCATGGGGTGGGCATAATTCCTTCATCATGAGTTCCTTCAACTCATCCGAAGTAAGCCCATAGGCTGCGTCGTTCACATGCTTGTTTCTTTCGGCTATCTACCAATCCAGAGCCCTAGAATGGAAGACGCCTGTTGCGTTGACAGTGCGTAGGTGATCGGGACATCCGCTCTGACGTATGTGACTTGAATTGAGTCGAACCATTGAAACATAGCGCTTGGTCCGTCTTCGCCCGTGAAGTCTTTTGGGCCGCAGGCCTTAAACTGCTTGAAGCTGAAAGTACCCTTTAGAGAGCCAGTCCTTAATTCCTCGGAGGACTTGCTAGCATTTTCATTAAGCTCGCTGACCTTAGCCATTTGCTTTGCGACTAGAGAAGCGATACGCTTATCAGCGTGATTGCGGCGTGCAGCGCGAGAAGTGTGTGATCCGAATGACGACACTGTCTGCAACAGACATCGTCACAGGACTCAAACACTATATAATCGAATTATCACCTCACAACATACTGCTACTAAATAAAGCTCAGGAACACATCGGCACGTAACACATAGTTACGTAATCACATAGGCACATAATCCACATAGGCACGCAAGCACATAAGCACGTAAGCACATAGCCCAACGAAACAACGTTTTTCCACTATATTTTGCACGTATTCACCTACATATATTGCACGTATTCACCTATCTTTCACAGCTGCGTAAAGCGATCGAGAGTTGCGAGTGCGAATAGCGAGTAGCGATTGCGAGTAACATGAGCGATTTGTTAGCGTATTGAGATAGATGTGTAGTGCGAGTTGTGTGTGTTTATCGAAGCGAACAGCGAAAAGCGAGTAAATCACCAAGATTAAAACACATAAACAAGAAAACAACATAAAAACACATAAAGTTTCCACATAAAATCGAGAAATCAGCGGTTGCGAGTCCAGAAATGAAATACATAAAAGCGATAGAATGAAAATCGGAATGTCTTGGGTGTGCTAGACCTTGACTACCCAAAGTGATTCGACTGTTCTCAAGGACTTTGAGTAAACGTGTTAGCTTAATGGACTGTGCTCTCGCCTCAATCCGGGCGATTGGCACACATCCTTTCGGCCATTACGTGACTTCAGTCGTTGGAACTCATCGAGACTTTGGTGGGAGTTTTGTAAATCCAAAGTATAGAGCGGAATGAGTCATTAAGATGCGGGTTTCACCCCTAACTTAACAACTCCATTCCTGTTTGTGTGATAATATCACGAGACAGATAGGGAGAATCGCGTTGCAGTATGGATTTCACTGCTGATTCAACGCAAATTCTCGTGTTTATAGTGAAAATGTGTGTCGAACGAGTGATTTGATCGAGAGTTTACGGTTTTCACACCTAGTCTCAACCAGACCACTCGTTTATGTGTGTTGCCAGCCTTAGGAAAGACTGATCTTGCGCGGAACGGTAGTATGCGATGTTTGCGCAAAGTTGTAGTGTAAAGCGAGTTCGAGCGAGAATATCAAGTAAGCTCGTACAAAATCCCTACCGGGTATGCACAAGTCGGTCTGTTGGTGCTTAGACTATAGACTAGATCAATTCTAAGACATCAACCCGGACTAGGTCGAGTCTTGCCTAATTCCCTATAGTTATGGCTCTGACACCAATCCGTCACACCCCAACCGATGACGGAAACATCAGGGCGCGGCACTGAGCGGAACAGATTGTCCAGGAGAAATCCATAACAACTAAATTACCAGATAATCATCATTACGTCCCATACCATAACTTATCAAATAAAGCAGTTATTACAGACAAAGTTATCTCAAAGACAAAGCATAGTTCCGACAACTCAAAATATTAATTGTTTATTTCTAGACTCTCCTAGCTCGATTCCAGCAAATAGAGGAAGCATCCTAAACACCTGTCACATACGTTAAAGTAAAAGTCAATACACATATTGTAAAGGTGAGCATACAAGTTTAGTAGTATAATAGTAGCGAAAGCGATTTACGCGTAACCAGCATGTAACACGTAGTAATGCGAAGAAAGTAGGTTATCGACAATGAAATATGCACAGACATGACTGCGAGTTGTAGAATGCACAACACATATCACCACCATGAAACGTGAAGAAATACCCTTAACAATCCCCGTCCACGACAGGTGCTGAGTCCAAACTATAGTACTATCGTTGCTAAGGTGTCAGTCAACAATCACTGTGTAAACATAACATACTAGCATTCATCGAATAACACGTATAACATGCAGAGCGGTTAGCGTATAAAAGTGTTTGCGTTGTCTGTCGATTGTGGTTTGATATAAGTAACGTATGTAACACCCAAAAGTGCTTAAAGCAAAAAGGGATCGAGTATACTCACAGATCGTGTTAAATGAATAACACCGTCTTGGATTGAAGGGAGCGCTGGAAAGTTAGCCTGATTACAAAATGATAGCATAAGCGATGAACAGTGCGTTAAGCGGTGCGAGTGAACTGAGTGACGGAGGGTCATCCGATCGGATGACAATCCAGACGGATGGTCATCCGGTCGGATGGCCATTCGGTCGGATCGTCATTCGTTTGGGATGGATGTGTTTGTGTATGATGTGACTTTGAAGTTTTCGTTGTAGCATTTTGAAAACTATGGAATGTCTCTACCCTTTAGGTCGTCCGTACGGATGACCGTCCGCTCGGATGGCAATCCGAGTGGAGACTTTTATTCTTGGAAACTTTTGAAATTGGTTAAGTGTTTGATCAACACAATTCACTGGGTTGAATAGCCATTCGATCGGATGGCTATCCGATCGGATGGCCGTTCGTCCGAACGACTTGTTCGAGTTGAAAATTTTGTAATTTCAGTTAAGTTTAGAAAGATTTGCGATTGAACCGAGACGGTATGACTACGTGTTAAACAATGGAAACCTCAGCAAGCCCAGTCACCCGTTCGGATGGGAACCACCCCGTTCGTTCGGTGACTGTTCTTGACGGGATTTCATGTTCAACTCATTAAGTCGATCATCTATTCGGTAGTAATCCGTTCTCAGACCGACACTTCACTGAAGAATGAGTAGAAGGCCTTAATGAGCTTGGATCCTATCGGTTTTATGTGAAAAGTTGAGAATGTTGAAGAAATGTAGAAATCAGTTGGAAAAATGTTTAGATTATGACGAAATCAGTGTTTAAACATGTTGAAATCTCTTAGATCTGAGTTGTTCTTGGTGGAATGAGGTCACACTTGAAGTTCATGAGAACCCATGATGACATCATCCTAGAACCGCCCAAATCAGCCGATTTCATGGTGAAAAGTTAAGATTCGATGGTGAAAATGATGGAGAAGTGTGTGTAGATCAAAGAAGTACAAGATTTGAGTAGAAAACTTACAAGAATCGCGAGGAATCGAGAGAAAATAGCCCAAGTGCGTGCTGGTCGGAGGAGGAGCTGTCACATCACTGTTCATGATGTGACAGGTACTATTTATAGGCAAGAGAGGAGAAAAGGCGGTGCAAAGTGACAGATCGAAGGGCCTTCCGATCGGATGATCCAGATGGTCATCCGGTCGAATGGTCCTTCGATCGGATGGCTCTTGTCAGTTGGTTTCCGATTTTTGTTTCATGCGTTGAGCGTCGCAATGCGATGCGAGTAAGCGAATGCGATAGTATTACCCATTAATTACACGAATAACCTAACTACGAAATAACATAAAGTAATCCTTAAATCTCGAGTTCGCGATGAGATTGCGTTGTGATAGAGTTGTGATTGCGTTTTCGAATAATCACCTCAACATAAATAAGCATGCACAAGTAACACACAATAGCACACACACGTAAAACAATATCCATAACCTGTAATTCGAGTTGCGATGCGATAGCGTTAAGTCGATTAGCGATAAATAGCGATTTATAGCATATACTCCACATAATACAACTAAAGTATCATAAAATCAAAGTGTTGATTATCGAGTCGAGAAGTACAAGTAATAATTAAGCAAGGAATGCCTGATCGAATTAGCAATCTTTTCTTCCTTTGACTTCAAAAAGTCGGGTTGTTTCATTTAGGTTGATTGAATGTGTAAAAATGTGTTTAAAAACAAAATTTTATGTTACTGGGCGTCTGGCCACGTGCCCGTGTTGGTCCGGGCACGACCCCGTGGTCAAATTGCCAGTATCATTTTAAACAGAAGGCTGGGCATGGGGGCGTGTTTAGTGAGCATGGCCCCGTGTCCAGTTACCTATACTGTGCGTTTTCTGCAGAATCTTTTGTACGGGGGTGTGTTGGGCTGAGCATGGCCCCATGCTGAACTTGCTGTAATGAAGGAAAATTTTCGGGAGGCTCTGTTTTTGTGCATGGGGTGTGGTTTTAAAGTTCCCTTGGTAACCTCTACCTTTTCAAGTGTGTTCAATCATCACAACATCATCCAAACACCATTAATTGATTAAAAACCATCATTCATTAAAGGCAACAATTACAAAGATCCTAAAAATTGAAAATAAAGATCCTAAAAATGAAAAACTACAAAGGTCCTAAGATAGATAGGTCATAAAATGTAGGAAATCACTAAGGAGTTCTACCCTTGTTATAGGGATGACAAAAACCGGGAAATGTCTTTCCGGTACTTAAGGATTTTGTAGAACTCGGAGCCGGGGGAATGTCTTTTAAATGTCGTTGAGCCATTCCTCTATCTCCCTAGGAAGAAAGAAGGCGGGCTCATTCTCCGCAATGTCTTGCGGAGGAGGTGCGACGACTACCGGGACCCCATGTAGTATGTTTAGAGGAGGTTTCGGACGCATGACATGCCACTCGACTGGAATAATGACTTCCGGCACCACATTCCACCCTCTTTGTGCAATGATTGGAACCATGGGAGGAGAAGCAAGAATATTCAACCTTTGGTGCAAAAGGTTGACTTCTTGAAGGCAACTCTCTAAACCCACCGACAAATGGTTAATACGGTCAATTAAGGCTTCTTCCACTCCCGTCATCTCATCAATGGCTTCTCGCAAGGCATACACACAATTAACAAAGGAGTCATCCACCGTTGTTCTTCTTCCCCTTCGATCGTTCCTTGAGTGAGCTAAGGATGTTCCGCTGTTCCGGCTCGACATTCTAAGAAAACAAATCGAAAAGTTCAAATAAATGAAACAGTAACTCCGGCCACGGCCCCGTGGCCACCAATCTGCAGAATTTTCAACTCAGGAATCTTATAGTTTTAAATTATTTTTCTGAAATTTGGAACATTTCTAAGCAGAAATAACTTAAAACAGTGTTATAAAACTTATTTTTGATAAGATTCCTTTGTTAAAAACTTAGCAAACATCACAATAAAGCTTAAAAACATGGAGATTTCAAGCTTTAATGGAGGTTTTGAGGAGTTTTTGAAGAAGAAGGCAAGAGACAAAAGTAGTAAAGACAAGATGGTTGTTGAGAACCTTCTTTAGAATATACCTTATGGGGTATATGTGAAGATCCCACCAGATCTTTGTCTTTGGAATGGGTCCAAATGTGCAGGAATCTTGCTGCATTTATAGAAAATGACAGCACGCTGACCATTTTTGTTCGTATTCTGACACTAGAGTCAGACACAATTTTTAGGTGGGCACGGGGGCGTGTTGTCACAACCAAACCAATGGCGGAAACATCGGAGTGAGACGAAGAAAGATTGCTCATCACACATAACGCTAAATTGTGACGATAGAATTAAAGGTAAATTGATTTCTTTCATAAATAAATGGTACAATACATGAAATTTGAAATACAACATGTTAAATACAAAAGGAACAATACGACAACAATTATGTTATTCATACAACATATTTAATCTAAATGTCTATATGTGTATCTAGGTATCAACGCTACTTCATTTCATGGCATCATCATCCTCAACCTGTAACATGTTTAAAATAAAGTTCAATGCAAAAGCAAAGGCGAGTATACAAGTTTGGTACGTACATAACAAAAGATAAGTTTCGAACAATTCCTCATAGCAAGTATGTGATTCAAGATAAACATTTAAATATGGCATGTGTCTAACATATCAAACCAAAAGAGACGCAAGATGCCCATGACATAACCACAAGTTACGGGCGGCGGGTCGTCAATCCTATAGCGCTACATATGTCACGGTTAGGCTCGTACGAAGTTAATGATAAGTTCAACACATAAAGTTTCACCCAAGTTTAAAGTATCAAGCAATCACGTATACAAGCATGTTATAGGAATGTTCATGTGTTTAAGCAAAAATGTTCATGTGTAAGTTGTTGATAAGTAAACATGTTACACCCCAAAAGTGGTAAAAGTAAAAAGGGGGAAATACGAGTATACTCACAAAGTCTGCATATGCTTTCCGATTATCCAATTATTGACGAGTTGAGGAGGTTAAAAGATTGAATGTGTAAGGGTTAAAGTTCAAGTATACTTAGAGTCGAGATTCGGTATTTAAAACAACATAAAAATAAGATATGAGAATAACATGTGAAAATAATCATCTTCAACACCTAACACTTGTATGACACTTGGTAACCACAAGGGTTATGATAATGTTTTCATGAGTTGAACACCCATAAGAATCACAACAAGTTTTAGGTCTTAGATGATGTTCTACTACTTTAACATATAAACACAAGTTCAACGTTAAAGGTTCGAATGAGTGTATATATATATATTTAGGTTAAGTATTACATATTATTTAGTCCAATAATTCAAGTAGGAGGTAGAAGATTAAATCTTCATTTAGGCACCTCTAGTATCATGGAAGTCATGTATGGGGTAGGAAGGATAAGCTTCCATTTAGGTACCCCTTGAATGTTCACCACTTCACTTGATGTAATAACAACCAAGGAGGGTCAAGAACAATGATTTGTACAAGTATGTAAACAATATAATCTAAGAGAAATCATCAAATCATGTGAGGATTTTATGTTGGAAGAACCCAAGTTGTTCCATAATCACTCATTCATCAAGATCTAAGCTTGACATGATTTGTGGGTTAAATACCCTAACAAAACAGAAAGTATTTGAGGTTTTATCCTCTGATTTATAGTGTCTCAACCTTGTTTTTAAGCTTAACCAACCATAAGAGAGGTTGTAAGCATTAGGACATAGGTGTGAGATGTGTTAGACACAAGTTGGATGAGTTTAAACAAGTTTTTGAAGAACATGAAACAAAACAGAAAGTTTATGGACAATTTCGGAGCAATTCCAGGTCTGATTTCTCCATGGAGAAACCAAGGAATCAAACCCCATGATTATCCAAGCAAATAGGAAGAGGAATCAAGTAATTTCGTTGAGAAATGAGCAAGTTATACTCATTTTAGTGCAAGTGTATGAATCTGTCCGAAAATGCAGATTTGCAACTGATTTGAGAGTGAATTTGTGAGTTGTAGAGAGTTGTGAAAGTGTAAAAATGCTTGGAGAGGGTGTCTATTTATAGTGGAAGAGTTTGAGTATGATTGGAGGTGTTTGGAGGTGGATTAAAGGTGATTGGGCAGTGTTAGAAGGTGGGATTTCGTGCCAATTCGCGTAGATTAGCAGCTGATTGAGTTTTCTGATCTGGGCACCCTCAGGCAGCCCGCTTGAGGTATCAAGGTAAGTTGAGGCGGGCCGCCCGGGCTTTCTTATCCGGGCATAAGTTTCAAAAATTACAATTTAGCCCCTGAAGTTATTATTTTAGTGTTTTTAGGTCTTTTAAGGACTATAAGTGCCACAAAAACATAGTTTAAGATAAATCCAAGTATGAGGAGTATAACCCAAGTATAATTAAGCGTATGAGTATCAAAATCAAGTGTCGTTCTCGTTCAAAACACGTTTTATGCATATGTTTAGATTAATTATAAGTTTAGCGCATAGTTTCCAAGAATAATGATTAAGTATCAATTGATTCACCGTTTCGAACATACGAGCATATATAAAGTACGTATATTATGTAATTAGCAAAATACGAGTTTTATTCATGATCCAAGTCTCGGATTTTACGTCGCTTTTAATGAAAGAACGATTACAAGACTACGAAGTTTCCAAAAATAGTTTTACAAACGATGGTTTCTAAATATAGAAAGTATGAAAACGCGGGGCGTTACACGTGTTGACCTGGACACGGCCCCGTGGCCAGAGAATTTTATGAAGTTTCGTCTATTTTTAAGGAATTTATCCAGATAGGGTGGTTCCTTACTGGACGGAACAACACCGAAGTACCTGAGGTACCTTAATTGCCCTTGATTTAGACAAGAACGCAAGAGGTTATCGGAAAGGGTAAATCCAAAGCTAAATACCGGTGGGCGAAACCAACCTTTATTCCCCTTGTCCGGGCTCTCGTTAAAGAAGGTATATGTCGAATCACTCAGGACTATGAATGCATCGGCGGAGACCGATGGAGAGTCCTTCACGGCACAATCGACACGGGGACGACTATCGCTCAAATCCTCATAAGAGTTGGAGGTGCTTTCGGGATCTACGATGTTGTTAGATTCCGAATGCGATCTCAATAACTCTCCCTGATCGTCGTCTTGAGATGAACAATTTATTTCCATCTCAAGCTCTTTTATCAATTGGAGAATTACTTCTTCGAGTTGAAATAATTCTTCGAGAATCATATCATCCAAAAGAATTGATTGAGAGCATTCGAGGGAGAGATAGGGATTATTTTTACTTTCGCCCATCTTAAGGTTACAGGAAAACGATGGGTCTATATAGTGGGGAGTGTAATTTAGAAAATAACACTTTAAATCTTCATGAGATCCACCACATATTTCACACCACGCACCATAAGAGGAGCGAAAGTAAAAATAATCAATATCACTTATGTTTGTGTCAGAAATTACCAACCGTCGGGATCTTACGGTTCTGTTTTCAGTAACTAAAACTTGGGCACGGGGGCGTGTTCACTGGGCACGAGCCCCGTGTTCAGCTACTGTCTGACTTAAAACAAGATTGCCAGTACCAAAGATTGGGCACAGGACGTGTTCAGCGGGCACGGCTTCGTGCTGAAGTCTGCAGAAGCTGAAAAATTAAGAAAAATCCTAAAAAAAATAGAAAAACAAGAAAAACGATTAGGTCGTTGATTCCTAACTTTCTTAAAATCCTTGTGTCCCCGGTAATGGCTCCAAAAACTTGGTGGGTGTAAGGTGTAATATGTTTTTATTAATATTTTAAGCCCATTTTACACATTAGTCTAGTTTTAAATTTATAAAACACGATATTCTACTAACACTAAAACACACATGGGCAAGTGCACCCATCGTGAGCGTAGTATAGCGTTGGTAAGATACCGAGGTCGTCCAAGGACACAAAAGCTTTTAATAGCTGTTTATCCTCAACGTCTAATCAATCTAATTTTTTTGGAAAATGTTTTAAACATGAAAAATAAAAACTAGAAATGCTGAAA
Organism: Helianthus tuberosus; assembly: GCA_030545235.1. Classification (NCBI taxonomy): domain Eukaryota; kingdom Viridiplantae; phylum Streptophyta; class Magnoliopsida; order Asterales; family Asteraceae; genus Helianthus; species Helianthus tuberosus. Next base: position 141,098,696 of record CM060450.1, on the reverse strand, counting down.
ATAAAAATAAAAATAAAACAGATAGACAAGATGAATCACTTGGATCCGACTCGCCTTTAATGTATCCTTTGATGATTTCCGCACTTTTGCACTTTTTAAGAGATTATCTTAGTTATAGTAGTAGGCCCCTCTTTTGAAGGTGACGTTACCCTCAACCCAGTGGTTTGAGTCAGCAATGATACAATCCCAAAGAGTCGGAATATTGAAAGATAATTAATTAAGTTATTAATGCAAAAAGAGGTAGGCCCTCTTTTGAAGGCGACGTTACCCACGGCTAAGTGGTTTGAGTGTAACATTCCCAAAAATTTTAAATAAAGTTATTACACGAATAGGTCATGGGTAAGTTGACAAATAGAAATATAAGGTATTTTGCAGAAAGTAGGAACCGTTCAATAATAATAGAAATACATTATATTTAAACTTACTCCGTTTTAATGAAACTTGGTTCAAAATGTAGATAAGATTATTCTCGTTCTAATGACATATTCATTATTTTATAAAACGTCATATTTTAGAAGTTATACGCGTCAAATAAGTGAAGCAGCTGAATTAATTATAATAATAAAATATTTAAAATCTAAACTTATATTTGAATTATGAACTTTCATGTTCATGCATACGTGTCTGCATGATTTCAAAAGTAATCATAATGTTCCATTTAATGTGAAAGGTTACGTGGAGTTGTAGCGTGAGATATAAGCTCAATTGTGAGTATAAATAGAAGCTACTGTTCATTTTTCATGTGCCCAAGATTTTTCTTTCTCTAGCTCTCTTTATATCGAATTCAACAATTCCATTTTTCTTTTAAGTATTTTAACCCCTGTTCACTGATACCCTGTCCGATTGATCTGGAGCCCCGTAACGCATGTCAAGGCTCTGCCTGACTAAATTCGTTGGGGTTCTGTCTCGTGACGTAGGGATAAAGTTGAATTGGGTTACTTAATGCGAGTGCATTATTAAACAATCCAGGAGTTATACCCAATATATAACAACACTCCTTAAAATATTTTAGACACCCCCAAATGTCCTAAATACACCCCGTATACGTAAATAGGCCCGAAATACCTTTACATAATTAAAAATAAAATAAAAACAATAAATTAAGTCTGGCGCGGGGAGCGACAGACTTCTTCTGGTTCTACGCGGGCCGCGAGCGAGGGGATAGGTGGCACGGCCCGGAGCCGCCACGTGGCATTACACGCGTCAACACCTGTGGTGACTCAGCAACACCTGCCGCCGCCTTTTTGGCCCTGGCGGGGCGCGACGGCCCATTGTGTTTCCGTCGCGGGGCGCGAGGGACTGCCGAAGCAGCCCTATAAATTGGAAGCTCAGGCAGTTCATTTTCGTCGTTCAATTCTCTCGATTCTCTCTCAATTTATAAAGTATAGAAATTATATCGGGTATAATACCCACTAAAATAGTGAAGCTCCGCCTCGTTGTAAGTATTTTAACCCCCGGTTACGTATTAGATACGCTGCCCGATCGATCTAGTGCTCCGTAACGGCTGTCGAGGCTCTGCCCGATGTAGTCGTTGGAGTTCTGTCTCGGGGAGGGTATAACTAATGTAAAATTGGGTTAATATACTAACGCGTGTGCATTATTTAAAATTTATAAATTATAGCCAGGAAGCCATAGGAAATTTCCTAAGATAACAATGTGAGTAATCCTTCTTTTTGTGTAAACCTTTTTGTGAGTAATCTCCTTTTTGCAAACTGGTTTAACAAAACCTCACATGATTAACATTATATTAAACAGTGATTGAGTATTTGTATTCTACAATTATCATCGGTATGTTGGGGTTTTGTATTCAAAATTTGTTACTACATTGTGAGTAGTAACATGACCACATGTCGGGTTGACAGTACCGTGGGTGGTAATTAAAGTAGATGGAAACAAATGTAATTGCGCGACCGCCCTCAATGCTGTAGACTAATAAAACCTGTTTTGATTAAACTGGGATTCACTCACCGGTATTTTGTTGATGCATTTTTAGTGTCTGTAACTAGTCTTGTACTTAATGATGTATTTTGTACGATCTTTAATGTTTATCAAGTATGTATTTGATGTCGACCAAGTCGGATATCCTCCTATCCACTTGTGTCTGACTTGTTTGTCTCCGTTTAATATGTAATGCTATTCGAACAATGCATGTTGCATACAAAGGGTAGAATGGTCATTATAAGTTGTTTATATGTTGCTGTTGTTGCTGTCTGTTTGCAGAAACAACCACAACAGTTGCAGACCTCGACGAAACAGGTCTGTTTCGTCGAAATAGACCAATGTCCATTATGTCTGTTTCGCCGACATTCATGACGAATCACACTTGATTCGTCGTGTATTGGGCTGCTTCAAGCCCAAATGTTTGGCCCATATTCTGTTTCGCCGAGACACTTTGTGTTTCGTCGACTGTTGGGCCCAGGGACTATATAAACACATCTGCTTTCACAGTTGAAAGTAGATGAGAGCTTACACATAAAGAAACTCTGTCAAAATTCTGTTAAACTGTGTTTGTATCAGTTTGTAATCGGTTCTCATCCCGTTTAATCAATCGAGTGTGTATCATTGATTATACCGTGTCGTTATTGTTTTACATGTTTGATTTGGCATAGTTACGTGGATTCCGCACACGTAACCGTGTTTGCTATAAACAAGTGATTTGGTTCGTTATCGATCCTCAGATTACGGGACCTACAATTGGTATCAGAGCGTTTGGCTCTAATCCTTGTTTAAAATCAAACATTGTTCGGTTTTTATCAAGTTTTTGTGGTTGTTTTTCTGAAAATTTGTTCATGAAAAATTCATGTTTTTCTGAAAAATATTCATAAAATCTGTTAGTTTGTTGTTATTTGCTAAGAGTTTTATCAAAAACCTTGTTATATAGATTGCTTATGCTTTAAACCGGGTTTTGAGTGAAAGTCTTGTGCATTTTCGTGTTTCAAAAATTATCGGTGACCAGAAAACTCATTGTTCTTGAGTGTGTTCTTCATATCATCATATTGTTCTTATCATAGTTGTGCTTTTGATCTTTAAATTGTAAGAACCAAAGTGTTTATCTAGTATAATACATTAAGTGGACTTTGGTGACAAAGTGCTTTGGAACTCTAACTAAGTTGGTAACTTAAAACGTGGTTTGAGTTGAAAAACTGTCACTTTGAGTCAGTAAGATATTTTAAATATCTAAACCAGCTGTCTGACACTCAGTTTCGACGAAACAAGTAGTCGACGAATCACAAGTGTTTCGTCAAAAATATCTTCGACGAAACAAGTCTATTTCGTCAAAATATCTTCGACGAAACAAGTCTATTTCGTCAAAATATCTTCAAACGAAACAAGTCTGTTTCGTCATCATTCATTTAGACGAATCAAACCTATTTCATGAAATCTGTTTCGTCGAGAACAGATCTGTTTTATACAGAGGACTTGTAAAAGCTTGCTAACTGTGTGTTTTCAAGAATTTGTGCAGGTACTATCATACATATACCAAATATGAGTTGTACTAGTCCATGGGATTGGAGTATGGACTCGAGACCACGTGAAGATCCGACCTCCGCAGCAGCATGGGTGAAGAATGTTTTTGGCCAACCCTCTATAAGTTCCGGACAATGGGCTTTGGCATCCAATCAGAATCAAAACATTCAAAATCTTTTGCTTAGCGAGAGCGAAACGGGCAGCAACAATCGCCCGCCAAAGTTGAATCATATGAACGAGTTTCCATCATGGAAAGGTCGTTTCCATACATATGTTCAAGGTCAAAGCACTGATCTTTGGAGGTGTTTCATTACTCCACGCAATAATGCTCTCGAAGTAGCAGCCTCAACGGCCGAAGGTTTTTCTAACATGCAGGAAAATGACAAGAAAGCCTATGAATTTGAGAAAAAGTCGTTTGCTGTTCTTACCCAAGCGCTTCACAAAGATATCTATCATCAATTTTCTTATTGTTCGGACACGAAAACATTATGGGATTCTTTGGTAACAAGAGGAGAAGGAAATGCAGCTTCTAGAAAGACACGCCATGATCTATTGAAGAAAGAGTTTGAATCGTTTCAGTTCTTGGAAAATGAAACTCTAAATGATATGACTACACGTTTTTATCATTTGATTAGTGAAATGTTTGCTTATGCTGTTACTGCAACTGAAAAGGAAGTCGTTGCACGGTTTGCTGATTCTCTACCACCAAAGTGGAGCCCATACATTGAGCTTTTAAAGCATACCGGTGTTCTAGATGCTGACACTGTAAGTATCTATGAATTCGTACAGAAGCTGGAACACAAGAATGATGAAGAAATTCGGAAAGCAAAACGCATTGCTGCTCCTCAAAATGTCGAAATGTATTATGGAGGAGGTTTTAACCCGTCAGCTAGTTCAAGTTCAGCTCAGCAACCAAAGTTACAAACGGCGTTTGTATCAAATACAAACTCTTCTCCGTTTCCTCAATCAGCTCCACCTCCTGTCTTTGATCCGGGTGCCTATCTTCCGCCGGCGCATTTGATTGCTCAATCTCAAGCTTATTCTGGAGGAGGTTTTATTCCTTATACACCTCCAGTTGCCACTACTCAACCTCAGTTTAATCCGAGTGCTTATATTCAAGCCCAACCACAACCACAAGTCCAACCACAACAACAGCAAGCTCATTATACCAACAATCCTACAACCCCAAACACTAACACAGTCAAAGTTGATACATCAAACCTCTCAAATGTTAGCATTGAAGTAGCAAAGGAACATATGGAACTCATTAATACAATGGTCAGTGCTTACTGCGGTTTGGTCGCAGGACAAATTGGAAACATTAGTTTGACCAACGAAGATTATCTTCAGATCAACCGTGATGAAATGGAGTTGATGGATATAAAGTGGGCGTTCGCAAGTGCTGTTAGAAGGGCGAAGGACTTTATGGTTCGAACAGGGAGAAGTTCTTTGGACAGCAAACAGGATACAAAGTACGGATTTGATAAAGAAGCAGTTACATGCTTCAATTGTGGCGAAAAGGGTCACTTCAAACGTGAGTGCACCCGACCAAGCAAACAAGGCAATCAGAACCCATTCCGTAATCAGACGAGTACTTCAAATACCAATCAAGACAATCGTGGAAAAGGGATAGTGGCTGTAAACAACACCACCAACCAGAATCAGTCTGGATCATCAAACGATAATCGTGCTTTAACCGTACAAGCTGATGAAGGGTTTAATTGGTCTTTACAACTTGGGGAAGGTGATCAAGATAAAGGAGGAACAGTGTGTTATGCAAAGATCATCAATCACATCAAGCACGTTCATAAGGAAGAATTTTCTGAAAGTGAAGACAGTTCGGGTTATACCGGGACTTCTGATGAAGAAAGTTCTACTTCGGGTTCTGAATCTGATGTGAGCAAAGAAGCAAGTTCTAATCTTGATGACTTATTGAATGAAGCAGAAGAGTTGAAATGTCAGAAATCAGTTCTGATCAAGAAGGCTGAGGTAGCATCTAAAGAAATGGAGAAGTTCTTTTCTGAAGACGGATCTTTTTCTTATCAGACTGCCTTTATGGCAAATGTCTCAGCTTCTACAAGTCAGGTAAAATCTGAAATTCTTATCAACTGTAGAGATTGTGAGTATATGAAAAATGAATTTGAAAGAATAAAACTTGAATGTGATACGATTCATATTCACAATCAGAGTTTAGTTGTTGAAATGGCTAAGTGCAAAGAAGCAAATATGGCTCTAGTTAGACATGAAAAAGAATTTAAATCTATGATTGAAACTCTAAAGAAAAATGTTTCCGAAGTAACAAAAACTGTTTATCATAAACAAGTTAGTATAAACGATTACATTAACATTGTTGAGGAAACTAAAAAGGAATTAACCATTGTAAAATGCGAGCATGATGCAATCAAGCAAAAGTTGGAGAGTTATTCTAACTCCCGATTTGTGCTCGATCACATTATTGATGTTCAACAACTAAAGGGAAATAAGAAAGGTGTTGGGTATGAGAAGTGTCCGCCCCCTTTGAGACATAATTATGCTTATATGCCTGATGAAGAAGAAATGCCACGGTTTGAACCCAGTGTGCCTCTTGATTATGAGGAAGTTACTACCGGCCTAGGGTTCAAATCGGACAATTCTCCAAGTACAACTTCTGAGCAAAAAGATTCAACATCTACGAAACAAGGTCCTCCAACCATTGAGGACTATGAGTCGTCGGATGATGAACCAGAATCAGATGTGAGTAATCAGGATAAATCACTTGACAAACTTAAAGGAGTAGAAGTTCCAATTGAGAATCATATTCTGTGTGATCCTCCTACCCCTGCTGTTCAACCCGTTGTTCAACAAGTGATAGATCCTGTGTCTACCGTTAAAAGTAATATTGTGTTGTACACTTTGGTTGGTGATTCTAAAATCTATTCAGATAATGATTTTCCAATTAAAAATGTCAATCCATCAGCGATTGATAATGTTTTTGAAAATAACACAAGTAAGTTTTTGGGAAAGTCGATTCCGGGAGTTATTGTGACTCAATGTAATCCAATTCCTAAGGCTGAAATCAAAAAGAAATTTGGAAATCAGAAATCACCTTCAAAGCAACAACCTGTTGCTTCTAAGGGTAAACAATCATATCAACAAGCTCAAAGGCCAAATGTTTCTAAATCAAAATTTGAAACAAAAGGGGCTCGTTATCAGAAGAAAAACAGTAGTGTCAAATTTGTGGAATCGAGGGGTACAGATAAAATTGAGACTTTTGAAAACAAGTCAAACACTGATTTTGTACAAGTCAAAATTTTAAAACGTGATAGTCAAAACAATTACACTCAACATTCAAACGGGTGTGATGAAAAAGCAAGTACCTCGGGTTATACAAGTTCGACATCTGATCGTCGATCCAGTTCTCCTAAGTTTGTTGAAAGGAGAACGTGTTTTAAATGTGGAGAGTTTGGGCACATCATCAAAGATTGTGCAAACACTCCGAAAGAGAAATTTGTTGAGAGAGCATCACCTGAAACGATTCACCCTAAATGTCGTCCTGTTTCACCTAAACATGATAAAAGAACTGTTAAAGAACAGGAAACGAAACAACGACATCAAAATGTGAAGAAAATAGAAAAGGCTTTAAAAACTAAGGTCAAATATGTTCCAAGGGAACCAAGTTCACCTGTAAAACCAGAAGTTTCAAAATTTGTTTACAAAACTCAATCTGGTAAACAAAAATAAACTTGGAAACCTAGGAAGGGTGAAAGTTCAGGGGGAGTTGTTCGTTTGGAAAATCATCAACAAATAGAGATCACTATTTGTGATGCTCAAGGACGACCCAAGACCACTATGGCTTGGGTCCCCATCCTTAACTAATCATTGGATGATATGTGCAGGATGTTCCAGGAGGAACTATCAATAGTCATTGGATTGTTGATAGTGGGGCATCCAGGCACATGACGGGCGACTTACGGCTTCTATATGATGTAAGAAACATTAAAGGAGGCTATGTCGCTTTCGCTGGAGACAAAGGCGGTTACATCACTGGAGAGGGAATGATCTCCAGTGGTGTTGTATGTTTCGATAAGATCAATTATGTTCGTCAAATTGATCATAATCTTCTCAGTGTGTCGCAAATCTGCGATAAAAAGTTCACCGTGCATTTCGATGATGCCGGTTGTTATGTGCTTAAACCTGGTTTCAAAATTCCTGATGAATGGATTCTCTTATCGGCTCCAAGAATCAATGATCTTTATGTTCTTGATATGAGTCAAGCGATTACGACTTCTGCACAAGTCACATGTTTTGTTTCGAAAGCCACGGAGAAGGAGTCTATATCTTGGCACAGAAGAATGGGACACATTCACTTAAGAAAAATGAACCATTTGGTGAAAAACAATCTTGTGAATGGCGTGCCCGTGAGAAGTTTTCATCTACAAGATATCTGTGTTTCGTGCCAGAAAGGGAAACAAACGAAGAAGTCTCACCCTTTGAAGAAAATCAACACTGTTAGCATGCCTCTCGAACGTCTTCATATGGACCTTTTTGGACCTATGAGACACAAGACAACATTCGGAGATGTTTATTGTTTAGTAGTTACTGATGACTACTCAAGATTTTCTTGGGTAGCTTTTATGGCACACAAGAGTGATACTCCTGGCATCCTCAAGGATCTTCTTACAATGTTGGAAAATCTCTACTCGTTGAAAGTTAAGAGGATCAGAAGCGACAATGGAACTGAATTCAAAAACCGTGTTATGGATGAGTTCTGTACTTCTAAAGGCATTCTTCATGAATACAGTTCTCCTTACACTCCACAACAAAATGGTGTCGCGGAGAGGAAGAATCGGACAATAATTGAAACTGCAAGAACAATGTTGGTAGAGTCGGCGCTTCCTGTTCAGTTCTGGGTGGAGGCTGTGTCGACTGCTTGCTACACATTAAACCGAGTTCTTACGGTTAAGAGACATGGCAAGACTTGTTTCGAACTTCTACAGAAAAGGAAACCAGATCTTTCAATTCTAGAACCTTTTGGTGGTCCATGCACTATGATTGATCCGGATGGAAAGTTTGGCGCGAAAGCTATCGAGGGTTTCTTCCTTGGATATGCTACACCAAATTTTCGTGTTTGGAATCTGACTTCCAAAAAGATTGAGCTATGGAGTGAAGTAAGGGTTCAGAGATATACAAGTCCTGTTAAAGCTCCAGGTGATCCTTGGATGTTCGATTACGATGGGCTATTCAACTCCTTTGATCTGCCAACCTTTGATGAAGATTCCGCAGCTGCTAGAATGATATTTGATAGTGACAATGCTGCTGAATCGTCATTAGTTAGACCTGTTGTTGTTAACTCACAATGTTCTAATTCGTCTAACAACACAGTTCAAAATGAGGAAGTTGAAAATGCTACTGAATACAATGAGTCATCAGAAGAAGATGAAGAAAATCTGGATGCAACTGAAGGCACTTCATCTCCAGTTGTTCCAGTTCAGGGCACTTCTATTGATACTCCTCATGTGCAAGTCGATGATACTGCTGAAGGAAATGCATCCACTTCTACGCATATTCCAGGCGTGGAGTTGATTGTTGATCTTAATATTAACAATTTGGGTGTTAATGCTCGTGTTCCTGAAAATTCTGAAATGAGGATACACGATACCCATCCACAGCAGAATATCATAGGAGATGTTCAACAAGGTGTGCAGACGCGTAATCAGCTGAGAAACAACCAGAGTGCTGGTTTGTATTCAGCTATTAGAGAATCTGGTCTCCAAAATGATTGGTCCTTCGCGTGTTACGTTTCACAAGAAGAACCGAAATCTTGGAAGGAAGCTTTAAAAGAAAATTCTTGGGTTGAAGCCATGCAGGATGAACTGCAGCAATTTCAAAAGCTTGACGTTTGGAAGCTTGTTGAAAAACTGGAGAATTACAAGAAAATTGGCACACGATGGGTTTATAAATGCAAGAAAGACGACCGTGGAGTTGTTATTCGCAACAAGGCGAGACTGGTTGTTCAGGGTTTTCGCCAGATTGAAGGCATTGACTACAATGAAGTTTATGCACCTGTTGCACGTCTGGAAGCTATTCGGATCTTCTTAGCTTATGCTTCTTTCAAAGGATTCAAAGTTTACCAGATGGACGTTAAAAGTGCTTTTCTTCATGGTATTGTTCAAGAAGAGGTGCACGTCGAACAACCTCCAGGTTTTGAAGATCCTATTCACCCCGATCGGGTTTGGTTGCTCAACAAAGCTCTTTATGGTCAACATCAAGCACCTAGGGCTTGGTACGCAACCTTATCAAACTATCTTCTGGAGAATGGATTTCGACGAGGTCTTATTGATTGCACACTCTTTATCAAAGAACAAGATGAAGATCTTCTACTGGTGCAGGTATACGTTGATGATATAATATTTGGGTCTACTAATGACTATTTGTGCAGGCAATTCGAAAGTGTTATGCAGGAAAAGTTCGAAATGAGCGCTATGGGGGAGATGAATTTCTTTTTGGGCCTTCAAGTTCAACAAACAGAGTCTGGGATTTTCATCCATCAGACTAAATATGTTGGTGACATTTTGAGCCGATTCCAAATGTCAGATGCAACGCCCATTGGTACCCCACTTCCGCAGAATCACGAGATTACTCCGGATTTGAAGGGTGAAAGCATCAACTCCTCGTACTATCGTGCCATAATCGGATCTCTCATGTATCTCACCGCTTCGAGGCCTGATATCATGTATCCAACGTGCCTGCTAGCAAGATATCAAGCAAACCCGAAGGCCTCTCATCTGTCAGCTGTCAAAAGGATTTTACGCTATTTGAAGGGATGCCCAGACCTCGGTCTTTGGTACCCTAGGGATGATAGTTTTGAATTAATTTCCTACAGTGATTCTGATTTCGGTGGTTGCAAAATCGATGGCAAATCGACAACAGCAGGATGTCAGTTCCTAGGAAATCGCCTGGTCACGTGGCAGTGCAAGAAGCAAACGTGTGTTGCTACATCAACATGTGAAGCAGAATATATTGCTGCCTCGAGTTGTTGCTCCCAAGTTCTTTGGATACAACAACAAATGCGCGACTACGGTTTAGAATTCCTATCTACCCATATTTTTGTTGATAATAATGCTGCCTTACAGATCACTAGAAATCCTGTGCAACATTCTAAGACTAAACACATCGACATTAAATATCACTTCATACGTGATTGTTTTGACAAGAGGTTAATCGATGTCGTTCATGTCCCCACTGATCACCAACGTGCCGACCTGTTTACAAAAGCTTTTGATAAATCACGTTTTGATTATCTACTTTTGGTCAATGGCATTAAGGTGATACCCGAGTAAACTTCTTTGGCTGATCGTTTTTGTAAATATTTTCTTTATAAACTCTGAAAATTCAAAAATATTTTAGTTTTCGTAAACTTTGCGAATTTTAGGGGGAGATATTTCAAGAAAATACAAAAACATTGCAAAAGTTCAAAATCCAAAAAGATGTCTTTACTTTCTGTCGTTTCGTTTGAAAAATTTTTAAAAAAAATTCAAAAACAATAGAAAAACCAAAAATGAGTTTCTTGGATAAAGGAAAATGATGAAGTTCACTGGTGTGGTCGGTCAATGTGCTCAAAATGAAAAACAAAAAGAAAAATGATAAGTATCTCTACTAACGATGTATCGGTAGGCTCACAATCAGACTAAAATGTGCAGGATGATACAAACCTAACAGACTTCAAGTCAGGTGGGAACCATTCATTGGCATATGGTCTTAGTACCGAAATCTCATTTGAGAGATTGCCGAGATCTGAAATATTCGGTCTTTATGCTGCTTATCATCTGGGTATCATGGTTGTATCTCAAACTGTAAAAAATAACGGAGACGAAGTCTAAGATCTTCCATGATACTATACATACGTGTACATACTGCATTCGACCTCAATAAGTGATCAACAATCACATGTCCAAACAAAATAAGTGATAATATATCACAGATTCTTTGCGGGAGTCAAGTTCGTCTCTCTGCTGTACGAAAGTACTGACCTGTTCACGGACTTGCTCCTGTGCCCTCATGCATCTGAAAATCAAGTTCCTCATCAATAAGTGATTCTATCACATAGGGCTTGTTTTCAATCAAAATAAGTGAGTTTCTCACATTTTTATACGGTCAAACAGATGATAATCGGTATACTCACCGGTAAGATGAATTCTCGTGCATACCTTGATACGGGAATGTGTCGTGAGTGGATTTACATCGACTTGTAAGTATAATCCTTACCGTTAATCGTATCTCTTAAATTATGATTACGTCTGATTAGTTTGAGCTTATATGGACCACAATACTGATAATCGAGGTAGTATATTTATCCAGAGCTTTAAACAGAAATCAAAATCATGTTGACTAAGACCGTAAGCTGGTATGATTCCTTGTCCTTGAAATTCGCAAAAAGATTGCACTTGTACAGTTGTTTAGTGTTTTTCACAGTTTTCCGCATTTTCGTTTAGTTTACCGTGCTTTAAATTTGTTTTTAGTATATTTGTGTAAAGTTCGTTTTTGTTTAAGCCGAAGTTGTTGCTTGGTGTTTTCTACCGGAAGCCTGAAACCTTCTTCATAAAAACGTTCTTGCATTTGAAAACTCAAACAGAATGGAAATGTGTTCATAATCTGTTCTGACTGCAAAATCTTACCAGCCTCTGTGTTTTTGAAAAACATGTTGGCGAAACAAAAGAATGGTCGACGAATCAGACCAATGGTCGACGAATCAGACCATCATCGGCGAATCAAATCTGATTCGTCAAAACATCGACGGAACACAATAAGCCCAAATCAGTTTCGTCATAGGCTTATTTGTTTGGCCCAAGTCCAAGCCCAAGTCTCTGTTTCGCCGGGCCCAAAATTCCTGTTTCGTCGAGATCTCTGATTCGTCGAGACAAGGCGGTGATATAAGGGTCCCAGTTGTTCACTTTTTCAAAACATCAAACTATTCATCTTCTTCAAACACTCAAAACCCCATACCTACGGTTATCCTCTCAAATCACTCAAATCATCCGTTTTTCATCAAAATCTTACAAAAATCAAAGGTAGTAAAACGTTCCGGTTCACATTCTGAACATTTTGAACCGTCGGTTTTTCATCCGAAACCCTCAGAGACCCCTTTGAGACCTTGTTTTTCTTTGAAAATATATGTGATGTTGAAATTATTGTGTTTTTCCTTCTGATATCTGATAGATTTAGGTTTATGGTGTGTATTTTTGTTTGATTTGGATGTGGGTTTATGTAACAAAAACAGGGGTTTTTGTCTGATAAAGTTCTTAACTGTTTTAAATGGGTTTTTGGATCGGAAATCATATATGGGTTGTCATAAGTTGGTTTGGGTATAAATAATGATGTTGAATGTGTTTGTGTTTGTTTTTGTTCTTTGTTTAAACCACAAAACGGCGAAACTGCAAAACCCCCAAATTGACGAATCACATTAACCCTAATTCCGGCGAATCAAACATACGATGAAACAGACGACGAATCAGAGACGACAAATCAGAAATGGAATGAAACAGACTTGACGAATCAAAACGTCGACGAATCAAACTGGTCAATGGTTAACCCTCTGTTTCGTCGCACACTCTTCTGTTTCGTCGTTAATCTTCTGTTTCGTCGTCCATGCCTTGGCAGTTTTCTGTTTTTGCTGTTTGTTCACAGTAGACTTGGTTTGATAGGTTATCTGTTAAGTGGATACATGAACTTGTATCCATACATGTCTAAATGCATAAGTAATGTAATTGTTGCTTATTTTGGACATTTACATGTACAGATGGCTCCGAAAGCACCGCAAGAAAAAGGAAAACGCAAGAAGGCGACAAAGAAAGAAAACAACACTGAGATGGAAGATTAGAAGACCGAAGACGAGTAACAGACAAGGGGGAGTTTGTTGATGCATTTTTAGTGTCTGTAACTAGTCTTGTACTTAATGATGTATTTTGTACGGTCTTTAATGTTTATCAAGTATGTATTTGATGTCGACCAAGTCGGATATCCTCCTATCCACTTGTGTCTGACTTGTTTGTCTCCGTTTAATATGTAATGCTATTCGAACAATGCATGTTGCATACAAAGGGTAGAATGGTCATTATAAGTTGTTTATATGTTGCTGTTGTTGCTGTATGTTTGCAGAAACAACCACAACAGTTGCAGACCTCGACGAAACAGGTCTGTTTCGTCGAAACAGACCAATGTCCATTATGTCTGTTTCGCCGACATTCATGACGAATCACACTTGATTCGTCGTGTATTGGGCTGCTTCAAGCCCAAATGTTTGGCCCATATTCTGTTTCGCCGAGACACTTTGTGTTTCGTCGACTGTTGGGCCCAGGGACTATATAAACACATCTGCTTTCACAGTTGAAAGTAGATGAGAGCTTACACATAAAGAAACTCTGTCAAAATTCTGTTAAACTGTGTTTGTATCAGTTTGTAATCGGTTCTCATCCCGTTTAATCAATCGAGTGTGTATCATTGATTATACCGTGTCGTTATTGTTTTACATGTTTGATTTGGCATAGTTACGTGGATTCCGCACACGTAACCGTGTTTGCTATAAACAAGTGATTTGGTTCGTTATCGATCCTCAGATTACGGGACCTACATATTTCTTGCTGATAAAATGTTTTAAACACGTGTTTCAGGTAACTTAGTGTGAAGCCAATAAAAGCCAGCTGGAGAGCACTGAAGGCTTAGAAAAGGGGCCATAAAAAGTTGCCTAATTAAAAAGGAGAATTGTTTTCAATAATTAGGGTTATTCCCTATCAATGTATTACAAACGGAAACCGGGTTTTATCCCATTTAATTATCTTAAACATTTTGGTGTTTAACTCTGATAAAAATATTTCCTAACTACGGTCCTGATGTAATTTCCGCTGCCAAAATTGATAAACACCGATACCACTGAAACTGGCCGCGGCTAGGGCTGTGCAACGGTTCAGAACCGGACCGAACCGAACTGGAACCGCACCAGAACCGTTAGATGCTAAATTTAAGAACCGGAACCGAACCGTATTGTAACGGTTCCGGTTCGGTTCCGAACCGGTTAAACGGTTCTCGTGTAAACGGTTCTTGCGAGAACCGGTTGACAATTAAATCGTAAAATTAACAATTCAATAAAAACGAATCAAACCATTTAAAACATTAACTAAGAGTTGCAACATTCAAAGTTCAAACCAACCAAAATAAAAGTAGCAAAGCAACAATAAAAAATTTCAAACCATAAAACAAACTCTAAATAAAACTATTACAACCATCGTGTTAACAATTAAAACAAACATCTTCAAACTTCATTCGATCTTCATCCTCTCAATCTTCTCATAAACATCTAAATGAAACCAAGTGTTAGCAATTAAAAAAAATAAACGAATAATGCATCTACTGTATTTTGTTCACGTGAATAGATTGATCAGTAATGCATCTACTGTATTTACCAAGCGATACACTATTTATATACACATTTATAATTTGATCAACATTGATTTGATTATTTTTGTTCAGTTTTTATTTTCATATACAGGAAACTATATGTATCAGAAAGCAAACATCTAGAAAGAAAATATATGCAATCATAAAAAAAAGGTCATGTAGAATAACATACCTATATTTGCAGGGTGTTGATGGAGATGAACTTGTATGATAGCAATTAGGGTTAGGGTTGAGAGATGGAGAAGAATTAGAAGATAAAAGATGAGATCGTGGAATGAATATAAGAGGAGGGAATAAGAATTAGGATGATCGTATGATGTTGAAAAGCACATTAATAAAATAGGGTTTTAAATATTTATAATCCTAATTGGTTCTAGCGGTTCTTTAACCGGAACCGTGGTTTTAACCGGAACCGAACCGAGAACCGTTTTTACCCAAATTTAAGAACCAGAACCGGACCCTATATACAAAAATATGGTTTGGATCTAGCGGTTCTGGTTCGGTTCCCCGGTTCTGGCGGTTCTGAACCGTATACTGCTCAGCCCTAGCCGCGGCCGCCCGCTCACGGGGTAGGGGACGGGGGCAGTGATAGAAGGTGGTATCAGAGCTATGCCACTGGTTTAAGCCATCTAGGTGTTCTTCCAATACCTAAACCTTAAATATTTGTGTTAGGAAATTAATATCTTATGTATTATCCTGTGAACATAAAATCTTAATGTGTTTATTATGATTTTTATGCCATCTAACGAATTTTGAATTCCCAAAATGTGTTGCCCATATCTGTATCTTACAGCTATGCTATATTATATATATGTATTGATAATATCATGTCTTAGTAAATTTTGTGATACCATATATATCTACCATATCCATATGTATACGTGGGAACATGATGCAATATAAATTTTATAACAATAATACACTGTTAATATTAATATTTTAATATTAATAAAAGATAAATGCAATTCAGATATGATACTTTGTAAAAATCATAATATAAATATTTAGATAATATGTTATACCTAAATGATTTTATATCATTTAAATTCTCAGAATGTGTAACCCTATTTGTATCCTAAAGGATGTTAAGCTATAAAAATATAAAGGGAATATATCCATAATTTAATATTCAACTTTGTATCCACATATTTATGTAAATACAATTCAAAATAAATTATAATAATATATTAATATCTTGACCAAAGATATAAAATAACTCCCTTAGGTATGATGTCACTAAAATATCATAATATAAAATATTATTCAATGAAATCATTATATTTTATGATTTATGATATACTCCAAAGGTTTTACTCGATTTAAAAATATGTATTTGTCAAAGTTTTGATAAAACGTATAATTATATTAATTTTGTTAAAAATATAATGTTTTAGCATTGTTTAGATACAATAATTAAAATACCTTGTAAATCACTGTATAATTTTTTATTACTTCTTTTCATATTATTAAATATTAAATATGTAGATTATTCATCAAAATTTGATAAGTTATTATATGTATAGTCAATATTGATAATAATTAACATGCTAAAGGAATTCTTAATACACAAACACTCTCTAAGAAAAAGTCTTTAATATATGTTGTATTTATTTATTATCATTATCATTAAAATAATACACTAGATTAAACATTATTAAATTTTGTTTTGAATGTAAACTAATAATAATAATATTTGGCTCTTGAATAAAGTTATATTAAAAGGGTTTTATAAAACGTAATCCTTAATTTAATAATGAACAAGAATTATTACAGTTCGACAATTCTAAAAATTTAAACACATATACGTATATTATGGAAGATATAAAATATTTTACAAAATTGTATTTATGAAACCAAAATGTGTACAACAACTTAGTATTGTGTAATTAAATAATTTTAATACATAATATCTATATATCAACAGGAAAGAGCTCACATATTTCTTAAATTATATGTAAGTCAGATGTATATATATTTTATATCAATATTACAAATGATATCTTATCCATAAAGTAAAAATATGTACAAAAACATTTAGTACGGTGTAACGATATGGTTTAAATTATATGTACGTATGTCTCAAGAATAAACAATTTTATTATTTGATAAGTTTAATTCTTAAACTATATTTAAGTCATATGTATATGTATTCTGAGATGAGAATGATACTTAAAAACGCTAAACTTTGTATTCTCTGATAAATAAATATGATAAATTAGGATTTAAGCTCTAAATATGTTATAACCAAAATTAAGTCAACCTGTCAAGATTAAATTATTCTAAAAGAATACAGAAGATTTATCTTTATTAAATTTATTCCTTTTGATGAATTTTCTTTTTATTCCAAAATATTATGTTCAATAAACCTGATAGAAATTTATTTTGTTAATAAAAGGAAATAAACAAAAGTTATAAGAATAAACGGAATAATTAAAATAATTAGTTATATAATTGGATTCTCATGAATTAATATTATATATCTATACGTATGTATATACAAGACGAAATTTTCTTGATAATATATATATAATGTAATGATCAAATGTCTTCGGTAGAATGACAAATTTTTATGTAACAAAAGAAACCAACCTACATGTTTACTCACCAACTTTAATTCAAAAGATACATTATGGATATCTGTATTAGCACCACCTCCCAAATAATAGGTCAATAACGGGGAATCCCAGAATTTCCTATAAAACCCTTACCTTTATTTTTGAATACCTATTCAGTCATAAGCTCTGGAGATATAGTAAAATTATTATACTAAAGGAAGAAACAACACATATAATATAAACATTTTCCTTAAATTTTGATAAGATATATATACTAAAAGAAAATGTCAAAATATAACATGTATATATATATATATATATATATATATCCACGCATAATACTGAGAGCTATGACTATAATTGTGTTAAACAAAATGTGCATGTATAATTACCTAGTTCTGTGATACAGATGTCAAATGAAATGGCATGTGATCAAGAAATTGAGACTAGTAATGGAAACTCATTGTATAGAAACACTATAGAAAATATAGTAGCTCAAGGAATATCGAATGTCATACCTTGTATCATTGAAGCTATTAAGATTTATGTGCCTATAAACGAAGATCGTACTATACACTGTAGGCATACTCACTACTTCAAACCTAACCCTAGTAATAATGGAAATCATGATATTCGTATCAAAACTTCATCTTCCAAACGAAAGAAAATCACAACCTATAGCTACTCTTATAAGGAATTCCGCTCCGACAAATCATGTAAGGACAAAGAAATGGAACCAGCAATCACGCGACCTATTTGCAACAATAACAAGAAGCACGCAAGGAAACGTCATTTTAAGAAGACACTTCGCTGTAATTTCTGCAAGAAGGCTGGACATGCAGAGGAAGAATGTAGAAGGAAAACTAATGTATGTTACAAATGCGGAGACCCAGGTCACATCCGTCCATACTAGGGATGGGATTGGTACAGTACCTGTACCCATACCCGTACCGGTACCGAAAATACCGGTACGGAATTTGAACAAAACTGGGTACCAAATACCGTACCAAATATATAGGTACGGTACGGGTACGAGTACGGGTACTGGTACGGGTATTTTCGGTACAGTACCCGCTTTGTACCATTTTGTTTTTATTTAGTTTTTGAGCACTTGTACGAGTATTAAATAGGTAAAATTGACATGAGTGCCAATATAGTATGAGTACCAAATAGGTAAAATTGGTACGAGTACCAATACGATACGGGTACCATATAGGTAAAATCAATTCGAGTACTATAAATACCATAATACGAAATAAAACATAATACAAAAAAAACTTTTAGAGATCTACATAAAATTCGGTACCAGTACCCGTTTTTACCCGTACCCGTACCCGTACCAATACCGAAAGTACCGAATACCAAAATCAATAAAACTGGGTACCGATACATGTACCAAATACCTAAAATCGGTACGGGTACATGTATGGGTACAGGTACGGTACGGGTACAAGTACGGGTATTTGGGAAAAAAAAAAGATCATCCCTAGTCCATACTACCCGAAACTATCTAAGGCACCCGACAACGAGGATCGAAACCCCGATGAAACTAAGGAGAACACATAAAAATTTATAACACCCGAGCCAACAGCAACCTTTAAAATAAAGCACCCTTATGTTTTGTCTGCGCTTAATTATTAGTTGACTTTTGATTCCAATCAAAACTTCATCAATAAAAGGTCTTTATTTTTCTTCTATAAGAGCCAACTCTCAATTGTCTCATCTCTTGACAAATTCCTATGTTGTACGTGCATTGTTTGCCATGCATGTGAATTTACTTCAAAAGATCATTTATTCATGAGTTTAATAAATATTTCATTATACTCATTCTGATAATCTATTTGATTACATAATGTTGACTTTTGATGATCAAGCCAACAAATTTCTTGGACAACTCCTTTTCTTTTCAAAGTTACTTACCAAATTTTTCACTATAGCCATTTCTTGCCAAAAACGTATATCCATTGTTGGAATATGTCCAAACCAAGCTCAATTGTTTGAACTTGTTCACAATATACATTCAATTCAAAATCCCATATGATGAATTGAAATCATCATATTCGACGTAATCTCATTGTTTGAATCATAGTAAACTTATTTAAAGTCTTCAATCTCGATGAATCATTTGTTAAAATACGACACCTTACGGTGGCAATTTCTTTGAAACTTGGACTCATTTCATTTTCACACCTGGGGTACGAATTTATCTATTTATTGATTCATCAGTCTCAATACAATTTTATGTTAAGATAAAAGTACCTAAATTCTTATCCCAATATACCTACAACATTTCTTTCATCGTTGAATTAATTTTACAAATATTCATTTCTTCTTTCACTGGGGCATCCTATCTTTTGAATATCCAGATTCATTTCATTTTAATTTCGAAAACGGTGAATTCATTCGGTCACCGTAATCATTGAAATTTTTCAGTCATTACAACACCTTGCGGTGTCTGTATAAATTTGTAGCCTACACTAATAATAAACCCTGATCATATCAATCCATGCGTCATTCGTTTGACTCATCATTCAAATAGGCTTGATACAATTATGTATTAAGACAATAATATGCTAAATCCTATTGTATTATCCGGTGTATCCCTGCCATTTAAATAAATGTCACTGATTTCTGGTTTGATCATTGACAAATCATTTTTCATACTTCCATTCTCAAATTGAGATTATTGATTCAGAATCTCCCTCAATCGATGATCAAAGTAGGTTCTTTTCTGGTATTAAATCCTA
This sequence comes from Helianthus tuberosus, assembly GCA_030545235.1. Taxonomy (NCBI): domain Eukaryota; kingdom Viridiplantae; phylum Streptophyta; class Magnoliopsida; order Asterales; family Asteraceae; genus Helianthus; species Helianthus tuberosus. The sequence continues at coordinate 141,078,496 of CM060450.1, read as the reverse complement.
CTATTTCTACAAGTCATTGCATTTCGAATTCTATGCCTATCAAATCTCTTTTTTGATTTATAAAACTTAGTCACCTTGATAATGGTATCATTTCATCTCATTCAGTTAACATCTGAGACCATTGAATTCGTATTATCCTATGATATCTTTATATTCATCTTTTGATTCTATCCCAGACACCTTGATAACCAACTAAAAGATGTGACGTAACCCCAAGAAGATATCGTAGCCCAAATCTCGAGGACGAGATTTAAAACAAGGTGGGGAGGATGTAACATTCCCAAAAATTTTAAATAAAGTTATTACACGAATAGGTCATGGGTAAGTTGACCAATAGAAATATAAGGTATTTTGACGAACGTAGGAACAATTCAATAATAATAGAAATACATTATATTTAAACTTACTCCGTTTTAATGAAACTTGGTTCAAAATGTAGATAATATTATTCTCGTTCTAATAACATATTCATTATTTTATAAAACGTCATATTTTAGAAGTTATACGCGTCAAATAAGTGAAGCAGCTGAATTAATTATAATAATAAAATATTTAAAATCTAAACTTATATTTGAATTATGAACTTTCATGTTCATGCATACATGTCTGCATGATTTCAAAAGTAATCATAATGTTCCATTTAATGTGAAAGGTTACGTGGAGTTGTAGCGTGAGATATAAGCTCAATTGTGAGTATAAATAGAAGCTACCTGTTCACTTTTCATGTGCCCAAGATTTTTCTTTCTCTAGCTCTCTTTCTCTCGAATTCAACAATTCCATTTTTCTTTTAAGTATTTTAACCCCTGTTCACTGATACCCTGTCCGATTGATCTAGAGCCCCGTAACGCATGTCAAGGCTCTGCCTGACTAAATTCGTTGGGGTGCTGTCTCGTGACGTAGGGATAAAGTTGAATTGGGTTACTTAATGCGAGTGCATTATTAAACAATCCAGGAGTTATACCCAAGATATAACAACACTCCTTAAAATATTTTAGACACCCCCAAATGTCCTAAATACACCCTGTATACGTAAAATAGGCCCGAAATACCTTTACATAATTAAAAATTAAATAAAAACAATAAATTAAGTCTGTCGCGGGGCGCGACAGACTGCTTCTGGTTCTTAGCGGGCCGCGAGCGAGGGGATAGGTGGCACGGCCCGGAGCCGCCACGTGGCATGACATGCGTCAACACCTGTGGTGACTCAGCAACACCTGCCACCGCCTTTTTGGCCCTAGCTGGGCGCGACGGCCCATTGTGTCTCCGTCGTGGGGCGCGAGGGACTGCCGAAGCAGCCCTATAAATTGGAAGCTCAGGCAGTTCATTTTCGTCGTTCAATTCTCTCGATTCTCTCTCAATTTCTAAAGTGTAGAAATTATATCAGGTATAATACCCACTAAAATAGCGAAGCTCCGCCTCGTTGTAAGTATTTTAACCCCCGGTTACGTATTAGATACGCTGCCCGATCGATCTAGTGCTCAGTAACGGCTGTCGAGGCTCTGCCCGACGTAGTCGTTGGAGTTCTGTCTTGGGGAGGGTATAACTAATGTAAAATTGGGTTAATATACTAACGCGTGTGCATTATTTAAAATTTATAGACTATAGCTAGGAAGCCACAAGAAATTTCCTAAGATAACAATGTGAGTAATCCTTCTTTTTGTGTAAACCTTTTTGTGAGTAATCTCCTTTTTGCAAACTGTTTTTACAAAACCTCACATGATTAACATTATATTAAACAGTGATTGAGTATTTGTATTCTACAATTATCATCGGTATGTTGGGGTTTTGTATACAAAATTTGTTACTACATTGTGAGTAGTAACATGACCACAAGTCGGGTTGACAGTACCGTGGATGGTAATTAAAGTAGACGGAAACAAATGTAATTGCGCGACCGCCCTCAATTCTGTAGACTAATAAAACCTGTTTTGATTAAACTGGGATTCACTCACCAGTATGTCTTGTTGATAAAATGTTTTAAACACGTGTTTCAGGTAACTTAGTGTGAAGCCAATAAAAGCCAGCTTGAGAGCACTGAAGGCTTAGAAAAGTGGCCATAAAAGTTACCTAATTAAAAAGGAGAATTGTTTTCAATAATTAGGGTTATTCCCTATAAATGTACTACAAACGGAAACCGGGTTTTATCCAATTTAATTATCTTAAATATTTTGGTGTTTAACTCTGATAAAAATATTTCCTAACTACGGTCCTGATGTAATTTCCGCTGCCAAAATTGATAAACACCGATACCACTGAAACTGGCCGCGGCCGCCCGCTCACGGGGTAGGGGACGGGGGCTGTGACATTGAGTCAGTAGGGATACAATCCCAAATAGCCGGTTTAATGAATTAATAGTAGTTTACATATGAGGGGATCAAGCCATTCGCACCCCCGCCATCCAATACCAGTGGGTATTGAAGGAGGTCCTAGTAAGCTTGACACAGGTCCTTGCAGGATCTATACACTGAACAAGGCAAGAACCTTACTAAACCATTCCCTTAACCTCCGACCAGGTAGCCAACATATCTCTATATAGACCGTAGAGATATGAATGGTGAAAATCTTTTACTTTATATAGACAGTAAAGTAATGCCAAGACACCACGGACAAATGATCAAGAAGTTTCACCTTCAACATAAGAAACTAGTTATTAAAGTCATTAATACAAAACCAAATAAAAAGTGCGAAAAGATTAAAAATCAAAAGTAATACATTAAAGACTTGTTTTCACCAAGTGATGTACGAGACTTAGCCAAACATGGCCTTTGATTGACAAGAACTCTTATGATCAATCTTAGATCCCGAGACTACTACACACACTCTAAGGTGGATGATGGATGATGGTGGTGGATGTGGGTGTTGTAGTGGTGGTGGAGTGGTGGCAAAGTGGGAGAGAGGTGGTTTTCCAAGGGATGCCTTTGAAGTGAGCCAAGCACCCCCTATTTATAGCCTGAACAGTAGCCTGGCCACGGCCTGTGTCCACTGGACACGCCCCCATGGCCAACTATTTTCTCTTCCTTCATTTATTGCAATTGTCTGCATTAGGCTCCACACGGACCCGTGTTCGCTGGGCACGACCCCGTATGCAGAAGCGTATCTGTACTTCCAAGATTTGCAAGATTCTGCGAATCTTAGCATTGACCACGCCCGGTGCTGAGCTGGGCACGCCCCCGTTGTGGGCAATGGAAGCTTCTACAGCTTTGTCCCTTTCTGTAGACACCTGACCACGCCCCCGTGTCCTGTGGGCACGGGCCGTGGTCAGCCTTCTGTTTCTTGTTTTTGCTTGTGAAGATGCTGCCGAGGGGTCGGGCATGCCACGTTTATTCCTTTTCTTTGTATTTATGTTAGTTTTTGCTGCATATTTGTTCCTTTTGTTCATTTAAGCTCATTTGGTCCTGAAAATACAAAAGGAAGAGAAAAGCACACTTTTTCCAACATTAGTACTAAAAAAGGGCTAGTTTTATGCCTCATTTGATGTAATTTATATGTTGCATTTTACACACATCAGGGAGCGTCATTTTTAGGAAACTAACCCCATAATATATGCATGTATAATATATTTTCTGTATTTTGTAAAAAAAATTGTATATATATATGTGATAGTGTATGTAAAATATAAGAAGCATATTATATATAAGAAAAATTTAAGTCGCAATGATCGACGTTTTTGACAATATGCTCTGATTTATTTGTGTTTACAACATTTTGATTATTTTGTTAATTATTCTGTGATATTAGTATTTGGAATATGTCTGCAATTCAGATGTCAAACGAAGTTAATCAATCGATCCAAAACAATCAGGAAAACTCCCTGGATAAAAGTGCCATAGAAAATATAATTGCTCAGGGAATAGCTGACGCTATACCTTTAATTATTGAAGCCATTAGAAACCCCGTAGAAAACATTAAAGCTGTGAGTAGCAAGCGTACTCATAGTAATGATTTTAGCCACAATGTCAATAGAGGCAATGATGATATTATCAAAGCCCCATTTCCTAGGAAGGTGAAGGCAGTGAATTTTGGGTGTACTTACAAGGATACTTTAGCTTGTAAGCCAACTCAGTTCGCAGGCAGTGAAGGAGCTATGGCTGCTCTGCGATGGTTGGAAAAGACAGAAGTTGTTCTTAAGATCGGTAAATGTGCCAAAGAAGATAAAGTGATGTATGCTTCTAATCTCTTTAGAGATGAGGCATTAGAATAGTGGAACATGATTCTTCAGGCAAAAGGTAGTGACAAGGCCTATGCCATGAACTGGGGAGAATTTAAGGAAATGACAGAAAGGAAATTTTGTCCCCCTCATGAAAAGGAACAAATGGCTAATAAGTTCCTAAATCACAAAATGGTTGACGTGAATTGTCGTGAGTATACGACAAAATTTTTTGAATATGCAACAATGGTATCAACTCTGGCTTTGCCAGAATCTATACTCATTTCTCGTTATATTTAGGGATTAATTAGTGAAATCCGTGATATAGTCAAGGCTGCTAGACCTCAGACTATTGAGAAACAGTCGAACTGGCCAGTACTTTGACTGACGGATTGATGCGCACAAGAGAAGAAAACAAAAAGAAAGAATTAGCCCAGAAAATTACCCAAGAATTTCACTCAGGTAATAGCTACAGGAGAGGAGTTGGGCAGACATCTTCACAGCCTTTCTGTAAATTCTGTAAAAGGAAGCATTCGGGAAGGTGTGCTAAGTACTGCAATTTCTATCAAATGGCTGGACATACAGAGAAAGAATATAAAAGAAAAACTAAAATCTATTTCAATTGCGGAGAAATGGGTCACGTTCGCCCATATTGCCCAAAATTGATAAAGGCACCTGACAACAAAGCAAAAGCAGCAGACGGAGCTAACGAGAAGAACGCACGAGCCTTACACTACGACGCAAGAGGCAGCAATGATCCAGATGTAATAGCCGTACGTTTCTTATTCATGACGTCTACGCTAAAGTATTATTTGACTCTGTTGCAAACCAAAGTTTTATAATTACTAAAATCCTTTTGCATGCTAATTACATGTATAAAGAAAATATATTTTTTTAATCTGCTCGTTTCTATAGTGTACTTTAAAAAAATATTAATGTATGAAATTATATATATATATATATGTGTGTGTGTGTGTGTTTGTGTGTGTATGCACACACACGTATTATTGACCACTTATCTTGTCGACTTCTTCTTTTATTCAAAAGGGTATAATAAGAAGATAAAAAATACTCTTTTCTTAATTATCGGTTACTTTTAAATCAATTGACCATACATTTTTAAACGACCATAAAACTTTCATATGTTGATATTCCTTTTAAAATACACCATAGAAACAACGAGATTATTAAAAATTGTTGGTCTCAGTTTGGACTTAAAAACTTATTCTCACGTAATATGGCAAGTGATTTCAATAGATGTGAAAATAGTGTGCGGAAATAAAAATCAGACTTTCAAGAAACAAGACCTACAGAATTATCAAGTTTATATCACTTTGAAACAAAATGGTTTACAAGGTGATTGTAAGATTATTATCTATTACAAATGAATACTTGAATTCTGAGGGTGAAAGGACAATGGAGTTTGTAGTATGTATTGAATGCTAAGCTTAACTCATTGTCCTCTGCTTGATGAGCCTTCTATTTATAGACGGCTGAATACATGAATAAACATTTGTTTATTCATGTATATTCCTGCAAAAAGTAGCGCCTTGACATATTCATTGAATCCAACAATCAATTTGCCTTTGTCATCATGAGATCCAATAATGTCAATTTGCTTCGGTTAGTGTGGCAGGATAGAGCTTTTTTTTAGACAAGTGGGGTCTTTATCAGAATTTCTGATAAACCACTTCATCAGAAATTCTAGTGAACAAATCATCAGAAAGTCTGATGATCAGAATCGTCAGAAACTGATGATATTTCATCAGAAATATCATCAGGTCCATCAGAAGGACCTTCTCTGATAATCTTCTTCAACTCTTGATCAACTTATGATACTTAGAAGTAGATGTTGCTGCTTTCAGTTGTCTTATCCGATCTTCTTCTTCTTGTTGTGATCTTCAGGACTGTCATCTTCTTCATAGATCAAGTTGAATCTGATTTTCTTCAATACTCACAAATAAAGTTTTCTAAGAGTTTCCCCCTAATTATTGTAAGAAAATGAACTATCTCATGAACAGAAAATTTCCAAACAGTGGAAACTCAACATTTGCAAATCAAACCAGTTACTGATGTTCTGAAAAACAAATTACATAATGAAATGAAAATTTAAAACCAAACATGTTCTTCAAGTCAGCTTCAATTTCTTCAGCACATCTCCTTTCTTTAATTGCTTCTTGTAAGAGATATACTTGTTTCAGATGTCATACATGTCTTTGTACCAGGTTCTTGCTTGAATCCATTCTTCAATCATTTGTTCAATTTCTTGTCTTTGATCCTCCATGTTCATTCATGTCTTCTGAAGTTGTTCTTATCTTCTGTTCATACTTTTCATAATAAACTTCAGAGCCTAATCTGAGTATTTGCAGATATCAACACTTCTGAATAGAGCTTTGTTCTTCTCAATATCTCTGAAGATTACACCACAATTATGTCTGTCATTTTTACTCGGCAGTTCAATGATGTCTTCAGATCTTGCATTTTCCAACATCTCTGAGGGAATTCTTGTCTTCGGTACACTGATATAGACCTTTTTGTTGTGCACATAATCATAGTTGATGCATAAGTCAAATTCTGAAAACGCCATTCTTTCAAACAGCTGTATTCCACCCTTTGATATGCCCTTTAATGCTCTTCTGACTTCTTTGTTGTGTTTCCTTTCCTTTTCATATTGATCTTTCATGAACAGAATGTCTAAAGGATGTAATTTATCAGCAATTTCTTCATCAGTCACTTTTTCTTCTTCCCCATTTTCTCTTAGAAGTGTGTATCTGTTCTGCACATAAGTTCCTCCAACACCATCAGTTCCAACTTTTACTTCATCCACTATTAAGATTCTTTTTACTGGATTCTCATTGGCGTAGTGAATGCTTCATGTACCTCTTTTTAACTTCTCTTCCCTTATAGCCATTCTGACAGGAGTTGGTGGCCATGCTGGTACATCTTCTTTTGTCCAATAATATTTCACCAGATTGTATTCAGGGAATATCATTATATCCCTGTCAATCTCTCTAACCAAGATAGATTGGGTTTCAGAGATTTTTCTTTTAACAATCTGTGGTTTTCTTGAATCAGCTTCTTGTTCCCATTCATTCATTGTTTGCAGATTCATTAGTTTACTCATGGAAATGTCATTAGAAGAGGTTGGTTTTGAACCAGTTTGAGAAGTTATAAGTTTCAAATTTATGACAACTTGAGGTATTGAAGTTGCTAACCTTTTTAGCATTTCATCTTTTGAGACATTTGGAGGTGGGCCCATCATAGTGGTTCCAGCTTCGGTGATTGGTGTAGCAGATGATTGTTGTGGGGTTGACTTTGGAATTTCTTGGTGTGAACCTTTAACAGGAATTTCTTTCATGATTTCTTTGGGATCCACTTTGGCTAATCTGGCAATGTTGAATTGCATTTTCTTCATTAGTTGTTGCACCTCTCCTACCAGATTTGAGTTGCTGGCTATGCTCTTCTGAACTTTTGTAAATTCAGTTTGAGCTCTCATCTGTATGGCAGCCCATTCCTTTGACAGCTTCTCAAGGGCATCTGTGATACTGTTGTTGCTTGCCCTTAGGATGGTGACTTCCTCCAGAACCTTGTTTGTACTGCTTGATTATCTTGACTCCACAGCATTTGCAACTTGTGTCTTGATCTTTTCTATTTCTGTGAGAATCTTCTGAATTTCTGATGCAGAGATGTTGGTTTCTGGTGCTTTTTCTTTCAACTTTTGAAGAGACTTTACTACTTCAGTGTTTCTTTCAATTTGTGCCTTTATCACCTCCACTGATTCTGAAAAAGTCTTCATTTCTGCCCTTTGACCTTGTATTTCTGACAGCAATAGATCAAGCTTTTCTTCCACTGGACTTCTTTTGCAGGCTTTGACAACTTTCTCTAGGACAGTTTCCAAATTTTCTTGGTTCATGGGTGTTTCAAGGATATTTGGAACAACAGATATTCCCTCTAACATTCCAGCTGCAAACACATATGCTGCTGTTTTGGAAATAACAGGGTCACTTTTGGCTTTACCAGATTTAGGTGTAACCTTAAGTGTACCAGAATCATCTCCACCAGAGGTGAAAAACACATTTTCATCCTGGATTTCCTTATGTCCTTGAATCATATCAATATATGATTCTCCATAAGTTTTTGAGGTAAACAGATTACCATTTACCAAATTTCCTTGATCAGTTCCCTGATCTCTATCTATTGAGATCTCAACTTCTTCCTCATTTTCTGATTCAGAGTTGAGATGAATGGAACTAGTGACCTCCTCGTCAACATCAGTTTTTCTATATTCTAACTTGTAAGAAACATTAATTGAACCTTCTGAGTTTGTTCTTTTTGAAGAAGTATCAATTAAAACTGTGTTTAAAAGAGATGTACCAGCAACCCGAGACTCATCATGATGTATGACTTCAGTGGCTTCATTTGTTGCTCCACCAAAGTGAGTTTCTTCATACTGTTGATCTTTAGCATCTTCATGAGTTCCTCCAGCAATATGAGATTCTTCATAATGTTGATGTTCTTTTTCCTGATGAGTATCAAACTCAAGATGAATTCCAGCTTCATGAATCTGTTGGCTCCCAGCATGTTCTGTCTTGTTTTCTAGTGAGTTTGTTATCTTCAGAACTCCTTCTCCTCCTGCAGCCTCTGTTTCTGATGACCAGGACTTCTCAACTTCTTCTTCTTCTGGTGATGAAGAACAATTAAAAACTTCTTTGCTAGGTTCTTCTGTTGGAGTATCTGATTTGGCAAGAAGTTCTTCATGTTGCAGTATGTATTGTGAGTCTGGTGCAATGAGGCACAACATGCTTTCTGGTAACTCAGGGATATCTTTGTCTGATTCCCATCCATGATTAGCACTCCAGGCTTTCATGATAATTGAACTCCGGATATCTTCCAAAATTGGAATTTCTATGTTCCTTTCAGCAAAAGTTTCTGAAATAAAGATTGAAATAAACCTTTGATATGGCAGGTGTGAGGTTATTCTTCCATTTCTGGTGAGGATTGATCTTTTGAGTAGGTTGAAGATTACTGTCCCATAATCAAGTTTGAACCCAGTTATGAGTCCATACATGATTGACAGAATAGCTTGACTGACTTGATCAGCTCCTCCTATCTTTGATGTGAGGTATTTGTTTAACACTTCCATCATCACTTGCCAGATGGCTGGCATTACATTTCTTCTTACTGCTCCAATTTTGTTAATTTTCTTGTTCTTGTAACCAAGCTCAATGATAAAGTTTGTCAAGTCTTCTCTGCTTGGTGCTTCAATGTAATTTTCAAGAACTGGAAGTTCAAGCCATTCTCTTAACCTTGCAGGAGTTAATGTTACTGAAACATTTCCCCATACATGAGCAGAGACCTGATTTTCTTCATCTTCAATGAAGGTGTTGACAAATTGCGGTAGTAACTTTTCTGGTACTTCTCTTCCTTTTGTTAGTGCACCTGAGATTGGACATTTCATAAGATATTCTATTAAAAGTTGGCATCTCACATCATATTCCGAATGCTCTGTATTCATCAGCAGATTATTTTCTTTCATTGGTAGGAATTATGTGTCTTCAACAAAAGGTACATCATGTTGAACAATTGGGATGTTGAGGTTTACTTCTGCCATTGTTGAATTTTGTGAGTTGGGGTTCGAAATTTAGGGATTTTTGGATTTTGAGTGAAGAACAGGGGATATCACGGTTTGAAGTTCTTGTGAAGAAGGTGAGTGATTTTTGAATTTCTGCTAAGTGTGAGTTATATAGTGGGGGTTTTGGCAGAGATTTATGGGTTTTGTGGAGTTGAGGGGATATGGAACGTGCCATGTAATGGCGGTTAAAAGATCATTAATTGTCTTTATTACCGTTATAGAATGTGATGTGAAATTTGGTTCAGAATATAACTGTTGGATCGTGGGTATCAAGACATTTAATGACGGCTGATCGTGTAATCGTGGTTATGCCCTTTCAACTTGTAGTTTCTTCAATCATTCCTTCACAAATCTTTTTAAACTGAATTTTGATTGGAGAATACTATCGGTCATATGACACCTTTTCATCTTTGTGGACCCTACTGTGTTAATGGTCCAATTAGTTTTCTTCTTAATATTTCACCTTTTTCAAAGTAAAAAATCCATTCTGATGATGTCATCAGGAATTGACCAAAAATTATGTTAAGAATTTATATGTTCTTCTGTTTTGAATTTTGTTAACCTTTCACATGTGGTCAACATAAGTCAATAATTTTCAACAGAATTTCTTAATTGAAATCCCCCTAGCCTTGTGAACATCTTCAACAGATTTTGAAGTTTCTCTTTTGATTGTACAAGAGGTTTTTTTTTAAGATGAGAGGGAATGAGATGAGGTCAGAAGACTTACTTGTGATATTCTGGTGGCATCCAAGTCTCTTAACTTTTTCTGATATTTTCTAAAACTTTTTATCATTTTGAAGTTTTAACAGAAAAAAAATTGAGAGAGATTGTAAGTTATGTTACCAGAATTCAGTCTCATGTCATCAGAAACTCAAGAATTTTGTGATGAATGATTTGTTTTCTGATGATCATGTTTCTCATTTTTCTTTACCCATTTTTCTTTTCCCAAACCATGTGCTAGACAACAAAGCAGTATAAGGAACATACTATATTAACAAGATAACAAGAAGACTATCTACACATACTAAGTTTAAACAAAGATAACCTAATCAAGGTCCATTCCTTCACCATGATCCATCTCAAGGAGCAACCATAGATCAGTCACCAAACCAGTATTCTGATTAGTGGGTATGAGCATGTTGAGATTCATATTTTGTTGAAGTCTCATCTCTGCTCTAGGATAACCTGCAGGAACACCTCCAAAGCCTAGCTGACTCGTGATTATCTTCATCAGAAAAAGAGGATAAATCAAGAATGGCCTGCCAGACCACATATTACTTGCAAAGTCTTTTATTAAGTAATAAGAGAAGTTGTAAGGTGTGTCTAGTACGAGTGCTCGTACAGGCTCCATCAATCTTTGGGATGCTTCATGATGATTGATGATCTTCTTTGAGAAGCATGCTCCCATTTGTGTGATCAGATACTGCCATGGCTTGATGAAGCCATTCTTGGTGATTGCTCGCAGTGGGTTTACAGGTTTGTAACCCATCTGCTCCAAGGTTTCATCTATCTGAGCCTTTGTGAACATCAAAACTTCATTATCATCATTGAGTTGCAGAACCGTCCTGATGATAGCTTCAGTTACCAGAACTCTTTGGTTAAGCACCACACTTTCGATGACCATCTGTCCTCTACCCTCATATTCTGATAATGTTGCATTTTTCCAGAACATTTGAAGAATGTCTGGGTGAACTATTATATTGGCAGTGAGGGCATATTTCAAACGGCTTCCCATGATAAGATCTAATACGGTTTGGCATCCTTCCCATTGAGGACCCTCAAGGTTGGTCCTCAGTCTGAGGTTGTGATAAGGATGATAAGGAAGTGGGAAACGATCAGCTTTGATAGTAAGCATTTTTGTGAGTGTGAGAAAGTGTGAGATGAAGAAGAAGATGAAGTTGTATTTTCTAGGGTTTCCTTATGTGATGGTGACAGTCTTATCTCAAGGTGGTGATCATTTATAGTAAACTTGAAGTTTGCCATAAATGACATCTACTTACTTATAGATTTTGTTCATCACAATCTTTGTTATTTAATTTTCTATCAGATGGCATAAGGAATAAGCTCTCCTACATTTAATGATTTAGGCAGCTATTTTCTGATAATTTATCATGATTACCTGCCTATATGTCACTTCTAACTCCTTAATATTGATGAGGTGAATTGAATGAAGAGGAGAAAAAGCTTAACAACCATTAATGAGTTCCTAGAAAATTTTCTGACTGTGACGTTATCAGCCCAAATTGGTGTTTTAAAAAAAACTAATAAAGAAAAATTAAACGAAAAAAAGTTATGAATATGTAAATATGAGATATGAATAAAGATGGTGACATGCATGAATCTGTTCTAATAAACAACTGTAATTCTGATTTTTTTTCAACATGTTTTCTGATGGATCATCAGAATTTCTGATGATTCATCAGATGTTCTGATAATATATCAGATTTTCTGATGATACATCAGATTTTCTGATAGTACATCAGATTTTCTGGTGTTTTGACAGATTTATGTTCATCAAAACAAATTTTCAAGCATTTTTTTGGCAATAAAGTTCTCTGAAAAACCTTTATCACAGGATTGACCACAACTTAGCAGATTGTACTTTAAGCCTTCTACATAGGCTACTTTTTCTATGGTCAAACATCCATACCTTATGCATCCATATCCCATAATCCTCCCTTTTACTCCATTTCCAAAATTTATCATTTTACCCAGTTTTGAAACAAAGTTACTGAGTAAGCTCCTGTCCCCAATCATGTGCTTGGAGCTTCCTGAATCGTAGTACCAGATCTGCTGCACTTGATGGTCCTGAAATGGAAAAATTAGAGGGTTTTTGGTACCCAGACTTGCTTTGGTACTCTTTCTGATGAGATTTTAATCAGATTATTTTCTCTTGATGGCCTTTCATCAGAATATCTGTTGTATGCTGAGCCATAAACAGATTTTTCACTTTTCTTTTGGAGATGGTGTTGAACAAGCTTCAGTATGTCAACACACATACAAGATTCTTTATCGGAATTTTCTGATAATTTTTCTTGTGATGGAATGAGTGGATAATTTTGAATCAATGAGTGAACTGCTTCTGGAAATTTTAAAGATGTTTGTTTGCATTCACTCATTTTTGCTTTAAAGTTGGGTTTTTCAAAAGAGTATTCAAAATAGGTTGATTTGCATGATTCAGAATCAGATTCTGATGAGAATTTATCAGAAATCTGATGTGTTGCTTTTACAAAGACAGTGGGTTTACTTTCTCTTGTTTTCACATATCCTAAACCCTTTCCTTTGTTCTTTGGTGTGGACTCAATAAAATTTATGAATTCTTTAGCTTGTTGAAAACCTTTTACATTAATTTCCTTATCATTAATCTTTTTGTAAAGATCTTTTCTTTCATTTTCATATAATTCAATTTTAGCTCTGTGATCTAAACTTTCTTCTATTAGTAATTGGTTTTCAATTATGATTTTATTCATGGTCCTTTGCAACTCATCAGATTTTTTACTATTTGATTGTTGTTTATCTTGCAGATTTAGAAAATCTGACATGAGCTTGTTTAGCTTGTGTTCAAGATCAAGATTGTCTAAATTTACCTTATGTCCTGAAGTTTCTGGTAGTTCATCAGAAAGTGCCATAAGGCATAAATTAGCCATCTCTTCTTCTTCTTTATCAGAAGAATCATCAGATAGCCATGTATCTGTCCCTGCAATCTGTGACAACTGGCCCAAACCGGTAATTTCCGTACACTTTAATCATTATTTAATGATTGCAATTATGTGCTTAATTGTCAGCGATGTCTGAACACATGATTAAACGAGTGAATTCATGCACGTTGTATACTACAAAATATTGCTTTATGCATAAACGAGAGGGTTGCGTCAAAAATAATAGTAAACTCACCGGTAAGACACAATGTGTCAACAGAACTGCAGAAAGCAGTCAGACAATAAAATTGGAACCTAGGTGTAGGTCCGACAACAAGAATGCATTAAAAACCCAAGAGTACATACAAGGGTTAATGTATATGCAATTCGAAAGCAAAAATAAGCACTAAAAAGCACCCGAAACGCACTTTAAGTGCAGAATTTATACAAATCAGCAATAATTCAGCATTTAGACATATAAATATTATGCAGAAATGTCGTTTTATTATCCAGAATATTTCCCTAAGTGTTGGGAATTGAAAGAGTACAAGTAAGGTACTTAAACGACACTAAAAAGTGTAATTTAGCACTTTAACGAATCGGTATGTAACCGAACAACCGGACAATACCCGGAACACCAAAATAATGCTAGAAGCATTGTTTTTATTTTCTAAGCTAGTTAGGGTCCCCGAAAACCCTAACACACTGTATATTACTTAACACACTTAACACTAGAAATAATACTTGAAATGAAACTAGTTTATGTAACTAGATGGTGTAACTTGGAGTTGAGTTGTAACCAAGACCCCCCCCCCCCTTCTTGACCGAGTTCCCCATATGGGGACACACTTTCATCCTTTTTGAATTGTTTAATCTAGTTGCCTAATATCTAGGTGACACAAGGACCATCGGTTATTAGCACATGAGATTATATATAAAACCTAACCTAAACACATGGGATCATAACTTACACACAACACCAACTCAAACTCTCTCTTTCTCTCTACCTAGCTCACGGCCACACACACACACCCATCCATCAATTTTTCAAGTTTGATTCTTGCCATTCCAAGATCATTCAAGCAACAAGAATCACGTATTAGGAAGCTTGGAGCAAACGGAACGCGAAGGACCTCTCTACCTTGCTTTTATCCACTCGATTTGTGCTTAGAACCTTCCCTAGCCTTGAGCTAGAGGTATAACACTTAGAACTCGTATTTAAACTATTCTAAAGTGGTTAAAAGGATTTGTGTTGGTTAAATCTCGTTAAAATGCGAAAAGACGCACAAAAGTCTACTAAAAGCATGAAAAATGATGGTTAATAGCACATAAGTTGTGTAAAAGTTGTAGTATTTGAAATATATGGTTATCTAGACCCGATCTATGATGTGGTAGCTCGGATCATCGTTTAACCCGGTTTGGTAAGATCATGGATCTTAACATAAAGCTATTTTAGAAGTAACAAGGGTTAAAAGGTGAAACCCTACCACACACTAATCATGAACTTGTGTAAAAACGATTTTTCTTATGAAATATTGTTCAAAATTAGTAGATCTACGGATCTACAAGTGGTATCCTTGAATAACCAAGTGTATGACGAAACCATGTTTTAAAACCGGATCTTTTATGAACTAAAGGTGTTTTTGTGAACAAACAAGTGTATGGACACTTGTGTAACATGAGTTTTAACAAAGAAATAATTTGCGTAAAACCGACTAGAAGTTGTGAAACTTCATATTCTTTAAAAATAAAGTTTTTAAGAAACTAAATTTATTTTTAAAGATAACAAGACTTACTAAATGTGCTAGTAAGTTACTACACATTTTTGTAAATATTCAAGTTCATGAAATGGAGAAATTAGTGATTATTGTTGATGATGATTGTTGGTAATTGTTGTTGATGATTGATAATGATTTAAAAGAAAATAAACACACGTTTTGAAAACGTGGGAAACCTCCATTTTTAGGGGAAACTCTGTCAAAATTTTTATAAATTTTGACACTTAGAAAAATATGAGTTTTGAGAAACTTATCCCCTAAAAATATACCTCAAAACATTAACAAGGTTTCCCTAATTTTTGATGATAAGAAATGGTGATTTCTTGAAGAATAAAAATGGATATTATGTATATATATTTTTGAGAGAAAAATATATATTATTTTATCACCAATTTTTGTGCTAAGTGTATATAGTATGTGTTATACGTGCTAGTGTATTAAGACTTAAAAATACACTAAATACTCATGAGGAGTATAAACATAAAAATGCACATACAAAATACAAGATACATAATTCGGGTGCAAAGTGCAAAACACAAAAGACTTATATTTATTTTTGGAGAAAATAATATAAGTAAAACACGTAGTTAAAAATGTAGAACATTTTTAACACAAGAATATATACAAAAGAGAGTGACTGTACTTGTGCGACGCAAGTCTAGTGACTAACGTTAAGAAAACGCGTATAGGTTACGACGTTAATTAAGCAAATCCGGTGGAGTTTACGACGCTAGGAACGCAAAGTTGTGAGTTCATGCTCCCCCTTTTCTCTTTAACTGTTTTCAGTTTTTATAACTTCGGGGGTGAAATACATGTACAAAAGTACAATATTTATAAATGGTATGATATAAATACAAGAAGTCCACTTGGTGAGAACGAGAACCAAGTGTGACAAAATATAAGATAATAAGAAACGCACTTGGTGAGGACGAGAACCAAGTTGGATGCGTTATGAGAAATGATAAAAAGAAACGCGCTTGGTGAGGACGAGAACCAAGTTGGATGCGTTATGAGAAATGATAAAAAGAAACGCGCTTGGTGAGGACGAGAACCAAGTAGGATGCGTTATGAGAAATAGTGTCACGAATAGGGTACAGAAGCACCATTAATCGTGTACATACTTAGACCGCAGAACAAAAGGTTAGATCTAACGGGTGCCTGGCAGCCACACTACCGATCGGGGCGAGAATCGAGTAGTGCTTTTGTGTCTCAGAATATACCAATTAAATGCCTTAGGTTTGGTGACTTCCTATGTCGTGCCACATGTTAATGGCTTTGCAACCCATTAACAATCTGATAATTACAGAAATACTGTATTTACATAAAATTCATACCATACTAAAATTGATATATAACTTGAAGTACGTGGGGTACTCAAGAGGATTGATATATAACTTGAAGTACGTGGAGTACTCGAGAAAAACTTGATTTACTCACAAACTATGTTTTCATACAAAGTATACAAACATGAAATACAAAACTGCATGAATTCACACCAACATTATGTTGACGTTTTTCCAAAAACTCACATGTATTTCAGGTAACTAGGATGGATGTGCGCGTGGTCTTGCTTATGCTCGTGGATGTCGCTTGTGTTTAACTTTAAATAAAGTTGTAAACTCTTAAGACAATGTTTTAAGCTGTCTAGCGATGTAAACGCTAAACTTATGTTTTCAAATCATGGTATTTGATGTTATTTTACGAGCATGTAGCATGTTTACTCTTCGTATGCAATGAGAACCTTTCATGATCACACCTCGTGCTTCCGCAGCAGAAAGGGGTGTGACAGATTGGTATCAGAGCAGCGATTGTAGTGAACCAGGATTCCTTCTCGAGTCTAGTCTACAATCACTAGGATCCTTTCACGAAAACAATTTTCAAAGAGTTTTCATTGCATAAAACGTCCCGCGACATCCACTACCTGAGACTGTCTACATGAGTCTAGAAAAGACACTACGAGACTTAGAGTGCACTTGAGTAGCACTTGTCATTGACTAGAGATTACTTGCAATTATGTGTGATAATTAGCATGTGCTAGAAGTAGAATGTCACAAGTATATGTGACTTTATCTGAAAGCGATGGCCCATCTGAAGGAAGAAATACGAGGATGAAACGAACTGTGCGGACTGTGCAAGGAGTTACGTAATTATGGATGCATACATAATTATGGAATTCAGTGCACAAAAATCACAGCAAGTCTTGTCACGTATAGATCCCCTCAGGGCAAGCCTACTAAGTACTCTGCTAGAGTAATAATTGTTTGATGTCACTTATGTGGTATATATACCTGTGAATAAATATGATACTACTGTCTAGTGTGACGATATCAAACAAATGCCTAACCCTGTTGTGTTATGTTCTGTCAGAACATGGCACCCAGGAAAGCTGTGAATGCTCGCAATGATGATCAACCTCCTCCTCCCCCACTGCCGAGAACTGCTGAAGAGCTGAACTCTCTACTGGAGGAAAGGATCTCCGCTGCTATCGCCCAGTACGAGGCGAACCGTACTCAAGGCAGTGGTGGCCCAAGCAACGCTAGACGTAATGGGAACGGAGATTCATCTGGAGGCAATGCAGCTCAAGGTAACCGCAGACGTTTTGCTAAGCATGAAGAAATTTATAAACGGTCCTTGTTTCATTAATTCTTCGATTGCTCACATATGAATTGGTTGAATCAATTCCAGGCTGCACTTTCAAGCAGTTCCTCGACTGCAAGCCGATGAACTATGATGGCACAGGAGGTGCAGTAGCATTTGTGCGCTGGACGGAGAAGACTGAAGCTACTATACGCATGAGCAAGTGTACCGCGGATCAACAAGTCACCTTTGCTACTGGGTTGTTTGTCGATGAAGCTCTGACTTGGTGGAACCTGCAAGTCCAAACCTTGGGCGATGATGCCGCTTATGGCTTAACTTGGGAAGAACTGAAGGAAAGGATGAGAGAGAAGTACTGCTCTCGTGCGGAACTCCAAAGGCTGGAAACAGAGTTCTGGCACTTGACTATGGAAGGTGCTGACATCAATGGTTACACTCGAAGGTTCCACGACCTGTCGAGAGTGCTTCCCTACATGGTGACTCCTGAATTTAAGCGTGTGGAACGCTACATTTGGGGACTGGCCTCAGAGTTTCGTGGCATGCTGACGTCAGCCAAACCACAAACAATCACCGAGGCTGTAACTCTGGCTGTCAGCCTTACTGAAGATTGTGTTAGAATGAAGAAGCTATCACTAAACCCAACAGAAAAGACCGAGACACATGCTGAGTCGTCCGGTGACAAAAAGAGAAAGCATACAAGTTTGAACCAAGCTACTCGCAACAACAAGAGTTTTAACAAGAAGCGCGACACTAATCCGCCTCAGGATACGAAAACCCATGCAACCAAAGCATACCAAGGCTCCATGCCTAGATGCCAAAAATGTAAGTATCATCATGATGGAGCTTGTCGCATTCCAAGGTGCGACAAATGTGGTAAATTGGGTCATCAAACAGAAGACTGTTGGGGAAAAGGAAAGAACCGAAATGGGAACGGTGCTGGTAACAAGAATGGTAACGGGAAAGGGCAAGGATGCTTCAAGTGTGGAAGCAATGATCATTTCATGAAGAACTGCCCAGAGAGAAACAACGCTCCGGCTCGAGCATTTGTGATTGGAGCAAGAGACGCACGCGAGGACCCTAACGTGGTCACCGGTACGTTTCTCATTAACAATCACTTTGCATCCATATTATTCGACACTGGCGCCGATTATAGCTTCATGTCGGTGGAATTTAAACGCATACTCGGAATAGAATCTAGTAGATTAGAAATTCCTTATTCCATAGAACTAGCCAATGGTAAACTTGTTGAATCGGGCGAAGTTGTTAGAGGCTGCACACTAGAACTTGGGGAACGAAGATTTAGCATCGACCTCCTACCTATTCAATTGGGTAGCTTCGATGTAGTAGTCGGGATGGACTGGTTGTCCAAGAACAAAGCTGAAGTTATTTGCCATGAGAAAATCATTCGCATCCCTTTAGCGAATGGTGAAACTCTCATCGTGCATGGAGAAAGACGAAACGCGCCTCTTCGAATCATCAGTTGCATGAAGGCACAGAAGTGCTTGAGGAAAGGATGTGTCGCTTTCCTAGCACACGTTATAGACAAGAAGGCTGTGGAGCGGAAACTCGAAGACATTCCTGTGGTGAAGGAATTTCCTGATGTGTTTCCTGAAGATCTGCCAGGACTACCTCCGCAACGACAAGTTGAATTCCGTATAGACTTGGTTCCAGGAGCTGCTCCTGTAGCCAAGGCACCCTATCGACTTGCACCATCCGAAATGCAAGAATTATCTACACAACTTCAGGAGTTGTTGGATAAAGGATTCATAAGGCCAAGCTTCTCACCCTGGGGAGCTCCAGTATTGTTCGTAAAGAAGAAGGATGGAACACTGCGGATGTGTATCGATTACAGGGAACTAAACAAGCTCACAATCAAGAATCGGTATCCACTACCGAGGATTGATGACTTATTTGATCAATTGCAAGGATCAAGCTACTATTCCAAGATCGACCTTCGATCTGGATACCATCAACTGAGTATACAAGAGGAAAGTGTACCAAAGACTGCATTCAGAACGCGCTATGGGCACTACGAATTTCTTGTGATGCCATTTGGGCTGACGAATGCACCAGCGGTCTTTATGGATCTAATGAACCGCGTATGCAAACCATATCTCGATAAATTCGTGATTGTATTTATCGATGATATCCTGATTTACTCGCGAACGAAAGAAGAGCATGAGCAACATCTCAGAACTATTCTGGAACTACTGAAGAAAGAGAAACTTTATGCAAAATTCTCGAAGTGCGAATTCTGGATTCGCGAAGTACAATTTCTTGGCCACGTGGTGAATGAGAAGGGCATTCATGTAGACCCGTCCAAGATAGAAGCAATAAAGAATTGGGAAGCTCCCAAGACCCCGACCGAAGTCCGTCAATTTTTGGGCTTAGCGGGCTACTATCGGCGATTCATTGAGAATTTCTCGAGGATAGCTCAACCGCTAACGACCCTTACTCAGAAAGACAAGAAATACGACTGGGGTCACAAACAAGAAGAAGCCTTCCAGTTACTTAAGAGCAAGCTATGCGATGCACCGATACTATCATTACCCGAAGGCACTGAAGACTTCGTGGTATACTGCGACGCCTCACGACAAGGCTTGGGTTGCGTGCTCATGCAACGCCAAAAAGTCATCGCTTACGCTTCAAGACAACTGAAGGTTCACGAGATAAATTATACCACTCACGACCTGGAGCTAGGTGCAGTGGTATTCGCCTTGAAGATTTGGCGACATTATTTATATGGTACTCGATGTACAATCTTCACAGATCACAAAAGCTTACAACACATATTTGATCAGAAGGAATTGAATATGCGCCAGCGACGTTGGGTCGAGCTGCTGAACGATTATGACTGTGAGATTAAATACCATCCTGGAAAGGCAAACGTTGTAGCAGACGCGTTGAGCCGAAAAGAAAGGGTTAAGACCCTAAGGGTTCGAGCATTGGAAATGACGATTCGAACGAACCTCACAGCACGCATTCGAGATGCACAACAAGAAGCTCTTAAAGAAGAGAACCGTAAAGCTGAATACCTACGGGGTATGCTGAAATACTTGGTGCCAAACGAAGAGGGAGCCTTATACTTTAAGAAGCGTATTTGGGTTCCACTCTATGGTGGCATACGTGAGGTCATCCTTAATGAAGCGCATAAATCGAGATACTCGATCCATCCAGGATCAGATAAAATGTATCAAGATTTGAAAGAATACTATTGGTGGCCGAGACTCAAGAGCGACGTTGCTGTCTATGTTGGAAAATGCCTAACCTGTGCTAAGGTTAAGGCAGAATATCAGAAACCGTCCGGCCTACTACAACAACCAGAGATTCCCGTGTGGAAGTGGGAACAAATCTCGATGGACTTCATAACGAAATTACCCAGGACCCCGAGAGGGCACGATATGATATGGGTAATAGTTGATCGATTGACGAAGTCTGCGCATTTCCTACCAATCCGAGAGAAGGATAGCACTGGAAAACTTGCAGAGATATACTTAAGAGAAATTGTGGCACGACATGGAGTGCCAATCTCAATCATTTCAGACAGAGATGGACGCTTTGTCTCAAGAATCTGGCAATCATTTCAGGAAGCCTTTGGATCCCAGTTAGATCTGAGCACGGCATTCCATCCGCAAACAGACGGCCAGAGCGAACGGACTATACAAACGTTAGAAGATATGCTTTGCGCATGTGTCATGGACCTAGGCGGCAGCTGGGATACTCATCTACCTCTAGTTGAGTTTTCCTACAATAACAGTTATCATACGAGCATAAAAGCCGCGCCGTTCGAAGCTCTGTATGGCCGCAAATGCCGATCGCCCTTATGTTGGGCAGACGCTGGAGATAAGCGTATGGTTGGTCCTGAGCTTGTACAAGAGACCACCGACAAGATTGCGCAGATCCGAGAGCGCATTAAGGCGGCTCGAGAGCGACAAAAGAGCTACGCTGATCCAAATAGAAAATCGGTAGATTTCAAGGTGGGAGACAAAGTGTTGTTAAAAGTCTCACCATGGAAGGGCGTAGTCAGGTTTGGAAAGCGTGGAAAGCTGAATCCACGATACATCGGACCATTCAGAATTTTGAAAAGAATTGGTACCGTGGCATACAAGTTGGAGTTACCGGAAGAACTTAATGGAGTACATGATACGTTTCATGTATCCAACCTGAAGAAGAGTCCAACGCAAGAAAACGTGATCATCCCGATGGATGAAATACATATTGATGAAGCCCTCCGATTTACAGAACAACCCGTTGAGGTTACCGACTGGAAAGTCAACAAGACCAGGAGGAGCAGTGTGAAGCTTGTCAAAGTACGTTGGAGCTCTAAGCACGGACCCGAGTACACATGGGAACGTGAAGACCAGTTCAAGAAAAAGTATCCCCACCTATTCAAGAAGACTCCAGCGAGAGTGAGTTCAGTGTGAATTTCGGGACGAAATTCTTTTAACGGGGGGAGACTGTGACAACTGGCCCAAACCGGTAATTTCCGTACACTTTAATCATTATTTAATGATTGCAATTATGTGCTTAATTGTCAGCGATGTCTGAACACATGATTAAACGAGTGAATTCATGCACGTTGTATACTACAAAATATTGCTTTATGCATAAACGAGAGGGTTGCGTCAAAAATAATAGTAAACTCACCGGTAAGACACAATGTGTCAACAGAACTGCAGAAAGCAGTCAGACAATAAAATTGGAACCTAGGTGTAGGTCCGACAACAAGAATGCATTAAAAACCCAAGAGTACATACAAGGGTTAATGTATATGCAATTCGAAAGCAAAAATAAGCACTAAAAAGCACCCGAAACGCACTTTAAGTGCAGAATTTATACAAATCAGCAATAATTCAGCATTTAGACATATAAATATTATGCAGAAATGTCGTTTTATTATCCAGAATATTTCCCTAAGTGTTGGGAATTGAAAGAGTACAAGTAAGGTACTTAAACGACACTAAAAAGTGTAATTTAGCACTTTAACGAATCGGTATGTAACCGAACAACCGGACAATACCCGGAACACCAAAATAATGCTAGAAGCATTGTTTTTATTTTCTAAGCTAGTTAGGGTCCCCGAAAACCCTAACACACTGTATATTACTTAACACACTTAACACTAGAAATAATACTTGAAATGAAACTAGTTTATGTAACTAGATGGTGTAACTTGGAGTTGAGTTGTAACCAAGACCCCCCCCCCCTTCTTGACCGAGTTCCCCATATGGGGACACACTTTCATCCTTTTTGAATTGTTTAATCTAGTTGCCTAATATCTAGGTGACACAAGGACCATCGGTTATTAGCACATGAGATTATATATAAAACCTAACCTAAACACATGGGATCATAACTTACACACAACACCAACTCAAACTCTCTCTTTCTCTCTACCTAGCTCACGGCCACACACACACACCCATCCATCAATTTTTCAAGTTTGATTCTTGCCATTCCAAGATCATTCAAGCAACAAGAATCACGTATTAGGAAGCTTGGAGCAAACGGAACGTGAAGGACCTCTCTACCTTGCTTTTATCCACTCGATTTGTGCTTAGAACCTTCCCTAGCCTTGAGCTAGAGGTATAACACTTAGAACTCGTATTTAAACTATTCTAAAGTGGTTAAAAGGGTTTGTGTTGGTTAAATCTCGTTAAAATGCGAAAAGACGCACAAAAGTCTACTAAAAGCATGAAAAATGATGGTTAATAGCACATAAGTTGTGTAAAAGTTGTAGTATTTGAAATATATGGTTATCTAGACCCGATCTATGATGTGGTAGCTCGGATCATCGTTTAACCCGGTTTGGTAAGATCATGGATCTTAACATAAAGCTATTTTAGAAGTAACAAGGGTTAAAAGGTGAAACCCTACCACACACTAATCATGAACTTGTGTAAAAACAATTTTTCTTATGAAATATTGTTCAAAATTAGTAGATCTACGGATCTACAAGTGGTATCCTTGAATAACCAAGTGTATGACGAAACCATGTTTTAAAACCGGATCTTTTATGAACTAAAGGTGTTTTTGTGAACAAACAAGTGTATGGACACTTGTGTAACATGAGTTTTAACAAAGAAATAATTTGCGTAAAACCGACTAGAAGTTGTGAAACTTCATATTCTTTAAAAATAAAGTTTTTAAGAAACTAAATTTATTTTTAAAGATAACAAGACTTACTAAATGTGCTAGTAAGTTACTACACATTTTTGTAAATATTCAAGTTCATGAAATGGAGAAATTAGTGATTATTGTTGATGATGATTGTTGGTAATTGTTGTTGATGATTGATAATGATTTAAAAGAAAATAAACATACGTTTTGAAAACGTGGGAAACCTCCATTTTTAGGGGAAACTCTGTCAAAATTTTTATAAATTTTGACACTTAGAAAAATATGAGTTTTGAGAAACTTATCCCCTAAAAATATACCTCAAAACATTAACAAGGTTTCCCTAATTTTTGATGATAAGAAATGGTGATTTCTTGAAGAATAAAAATGGATATTATGTATATATATTTTTGAGAGAAAAATATATATTATTTTATCACCAATTTTTGTGCTAAGTGTATATAGTATGTGTTATACGTGCTAGTGTATTAAGACTTAAAAATACACTAAATACTCATGAGGAGTATAAACATAAAAATGCACATACAAAATACAAGATACATAATTCGGGTGCAAAGTGCAAAACACAAAAGACTTATATTTATTTTTGGAGAAAATAATATAAGTAAAACACGTAGTTAAAAATGTAGAACATTTTTAACACAAGAATATATACAAAAGAGAGTGACTGTACTTGTGCGACGCAAGTCTAGTGACTAACGTTAAGAAAACGCGTATAGGTTACGACGTTAATTAAGCAAATCCGGTGGAGTTTACGACGCTAGGAACGCAAAGTTGTGAGTTCATGCTCCCCCTTTTCTCTTTAACTGTTTTCAGTTTTTATAACTTCGGGGGTGAAATACATGTACAAAAGTACAATATTTATAAATGGTATGATATAAATACAAGAAGTCCACTTGGTGAGAACGAGAACCAAGTGTGACAAAATATAAGATAATAAGAAACGCACTTGGTGAGGACGAGAACCAAGTTGGATGCGTTATGAGAAATGATAAAAAGAAACGCGCTTGGTGAGGACGAGAACCAAGTTGGATGCGTTATGAGAAATGATAAAAAGAAACGCGCTTGGTGAGGACGAGAACCAAGTAGGATGCGTTATGAGAAATAGTGTCACGAATAGGGTACAGAAGCACCATTAATCGTGTACATACTTAGACCGCAGAACAAAAGGTTAGATCTAACGGGTGCCTGGCAGCCACACTACCGATCGGGGAGAGAATCGAGTAGTGCTTTTGTGTCTCAGAATATACCAATTAAATGCCTTAGGTTTGGTGACTTCCTATGTCGTGCCACATGTTAATGGCTTTGCAACCCATTAACAATCTGATAATTACAGAAATACTGTATTTACATAAAATTCATACCATACTAAAATTGATATATAACTTGAAGTACGTGGGGTACTCAAGAGGATTGATATATAACTTGAAGTACGTGGAGTACTCGAGAAAAACTTGATTTACTCACAAACTATGTTTTCATACAAAGTATACAAACATGAAATACAAAACTGCATGAATTCACACCAACATTATGTTGACGTTTTTCCAAAAACTCACATGTATTTCAGGTAACTAGGATGGATGTGCGCGTGGTCTTGCTTATGCTCGTGGATGTCGCTTGTGTTTAACTTTAAATAAAGTTGTAAACTCTTAAGACAATGTTTTAAGCTGTCTAGCGATGTAAACGCTAAACTTATGTTTTCAAATCATGGTATTTGATGTTATTTTACGAGCATGTAGCATGTTTACTCTTCGTATGCAATGAGAACCTTTCATGATCACACCTCGTGCTTCCGCCGCAGAAAGGGGTGTGACACAATCAAGCTGACTTGTTGTTGCTTCTTTGCTTCTTCTCATAATAAGCAACATCTTTCAGTTTCTTGGTTTTGCATTCTGATGCATAGTGACCTCTAACACACAACTTCAGCCTTTCCCTTATCCTTAGATCTACCTTCTTCCCTAGATCTTCCATCCATCCTTCCTCTGTCACTTTTCTGGTATCTTTGACCTCCTCCCCTCAACCTCTGCTCAAAGGTTTTAGTGAGCAGTGCAATTGCTTCAGCAAAAGCTGAAAAATCTGATGATGTATCAGAAATTTCAAGATTTTGACTGTTTGAAGGTTGTGGATCATTGGTAGGTGTTCTTTGTGAGTTTGAGATTAGAACTAAAGATCCCCCTCTTTAAATGGATTCTTCAAATATTTCTTCTTCTATGGGGACCCGAATGTTGTATAAGTCATGAAGACTCATATTACCTAGTTCTAAGGTTGAGGACAAAGTCATGGTTAGACTTCTCCATTCTCTAGGTAAGGCATCCAGAAATTTTATGTTTCTTTCATCATTTGATTTTGTTATTCCAAATTTCTTTAGCTCATTCAAAAGTTTTGTAAATCTTTGATATGTTTTATTTAATCTTTCATTTGGTAAACTTTTGAATCTCTCATATGAGGAAACATTGTTTGTTCTTTTGTTTCTTTTCATCCTTTCTCCTCCTTCACAAAGATTTTCCAACTGATCCCATATTTCCTTAGCTGATGCACATGCATCAACTTGTGAAAATATGTCATTAGGGATAGCCATTATTAAAAGTGACTTTGCCCTTTCATCTGCAACCACCTTTTCCTTGTCTTCTGGGCTCCAAAGTATTTCACTTTTGGGAGCCCGGGAGGCAGGGATTGCTGGTGATTGATCAGTTGCTGGAATAGCTGGTATTTCAGTCGTTGGTATATGTGGACCCCTTTCAATGGATTGAAACAGAGTTCGGTCATGACCATTAAGGAAATTGACCATCCTGATTCTCCATTGGGGGTATTCCTCTCTAACCAGAGTCGGAGGTTTAGACATAGAACCAATGTTAAAATCATTATTCCATGTTTGAAAGCTGGCCATATTTAAAGAAAAGAAGATGAGCGATTGATCGTTTGAAAATGATTTATTCAATCTGCTCTGATACCAATTGTTGGTCCCAGTTTGGACTTAAAAACTTCTTCTCACGTAATATGGCAAATGATTTCAATAAATGTGAAAATACTGTGCGGAAATAGAAATCAGACTTTCAAGAAACAAGACCTACAGAATTATCAAGTTTATATCACTTTGAAACAAAATTGTTTACAAGGTGATTGTAAGATTATTATCTATTACAAATGAATACTTGAATTCGAGGGTGAAAGGACAATGGAGTTTGTAGTATGTATTGAATGCTAAGCTTAACTCATTGTCCTCTGCTTGATGAGCCTTCTATTTATAGACGGCTGAATACATGAATAAACATTTGTTTATTCATGTATATTCCTGCAAAAAGTAGCGCCTTGACATATTCATTGAATCCAACAATCAATTTGCCTTTGTCATCATGAGATCCAATAATGTCAACTTTCTTTGGTTAGTGTGGCAGGATAGAGCTGATTTTTACACAAGTGGGGTCTTTATCAGAATTTCTGATAAACCACTTCATCATAAATTCTGGTGAACAAATCATCAGAAAGTATGATGATCAGAATCGTCAGAAACTGATGATATTTCATCATAAATATCATCAGATCCATCAAAAGGACCTTCTCTGATAATCTTCTTCAACTTATGATACTTAGAAGTAGTTGTTGCTGCTTTCAGTTGTCTTATCCGATCTTCTTCTTCTTGTTGTGATCTTCAGGACTGTCATCTTCTTCATAGATCAAGTTGAATCTGATTTTGTTCAATACTTACAAATAAAGTTTCCTAACAAAAATAATAATTTCTATATACATGTTATTAATTTTTAATAATGTGTATACATACACCAAACGAGCATATAAAAAAATATTTTCTTTATACAACAAAATAATATTTTATATATACAACAATGTGTATAAAGAAAAACGATTTACATTAATATTTAACAAGAGAATATATATATATATGGTAAGGTTCATTTGAGAACCACCCTTATTGCGAGAACCACGAGAATCAATGTGAACACAAAATAAAATCTAAAAAAAAATCAAAAAGCACTCAAAAAAATTTTTTATTTTTTTTTTAAATCGCTATATTTAGTTAACAAAAAAAAACTTTTTTTTTCTCGAGTAACAGTTTTCCATGCACATGTGCATATGTATCATTACTTCGACAAATTCCGTAATACGTTATCAGTAATAGACAATTGCACTTTAATTTACAATACCATCCATAATACACTACGTTTTACATTACCAATATTCAAAATGCACATGTGCATCATTATGTATAACCATGATATAACGTGTTTTGGTACAAAAAGTTTGTGATTTTGAATGGAGAAGTAGGCCCATATACATGTTTTTTGGTTAGTTATATCTAGTGGTTGATGGTTTGGTTATAGTTGTCAATTTATGATGTAATATGTTGATTGGATGGTATAAATGGTGTTGATATACATGTAATAAAGTGAAAATATTGGTAATTGTATTGTATTATGGATGGTAGGAGGTAATGGTTTTGTATTATGGATGGTAGAAGGTAATGGTAGTGTATTATGGATGATATGATAGATGAAAGGGAAAGTGTATTCAAAGTAGTGTACCAAAACACCTTATTTTATGTTGATACATATAGATGCACATGTGCATTTCTAATATTTGTAATGTAAAAAGTGGTGTATTACATATGGTAATGTAAATGAAAGTGCAATTGTCTAATATTTGTAATGAATTACGAAATTTGTCAAAGAAATGACAAAAATGCACATGTGCATGTTTGTGTATTATGGATGGAATGATAGATGAAAGAGAAATTAGTGTACCTACACACCTTATTTCATGTTGATACATATAGATGCACATGTGCATTTTTAATATTGTAAACGTAAAAAGTAGTGTATTACACGTGGTAGTGTAAATGAAAGTGCAGTTGTATAATATTTGTAATGAAATACGGAATTTGTCAAAGAAATTATACAAATGCACATGTGCATGGATAACTATTACTCGGAATTTTTTTTTTTAATTTTTTTTTTATAAACAAATTATAGCGATTTTTCCAAAAAAAAATGGTAAAAAGAATAAAAAAAAATTTTGGGTGTTTTTTAGATTTTTTTAGGTATTAATGTTTGTGTTCACACTGGTTCTCTCGGTTCTCGCAATAAAGGGTGGTTCCTAACGGATCCTTCTCCTATATATATATGGGATTAGGAGAAAACGGTTGGAAGTGTGAAAACGATGAGAACGATCCTGGTTGAACACATGACGCGCGATATAATCAAGGCATCTCTCACACACCGTTGTCATTTGTGGCGTGTAGATTTTTTTTGGCGTGTAGTTAAAATAAAAACCCCTGGCGTTTTATTGTTTTTTTTATCTGCCGAGATGAATTAATCGTTTTTGTCTTATAAAGTAATTATCTTAGCGTTTCTGGCATTCCCAAATTCATTATAATCGATTAATAATTCAAACATTGCAATTCTTTTGGCGTTTATTGTTTTTTAGATCTACCAAGATGTACTAATCGTTTTTATCTTATAAAGTAAATATCTTGGCGTTTATGGCGTTCCCAAATTCATTATAATCGATTAATAATTCAAACATTGCAATTTTTTGGCGTTTCTTGTTTTTTTGTAGATCTGTCCAACTGAATTAATCTCTTTTGTCTTATAAAAGTAAATATATTGGCGTTGATGGCGTTCCCAAATTCTTTATAATTCATTAATAATTCAAAACATTACAAATAAGACGAAATCAAACCAAACTAATATTCTTCTGTACATGGTATTACATCAGAGATGTACCCATCGCTTTGCTCATCACTTTCTTCAGACTCACCATCATCATCATCTAGGTCATTGGCGTATAACTCCATAATCTAGTTTAGAGTGTCTCGCATCCTTTCTTTAAATGTAACCACAATCCTGGATGTTGCATCGTTCGAATGTGCTAAATCACAGAGTTGTTCAATAAGGTATAGTCTATCTGTGTTTAGCACATCGTTCATCGTCAATGAATAATCCTCCCCGTTTTGATAAGTCACTTTCACCATTCTTGATTCTTCATCCAAATTCCAACCGGTAACTGTTGGTACATCCAAAACGTCATCATCATCATTGCCTGCTGGAAATCTTCTCTTCAATCTACTTATTACTGTTTGAGTCCTTTCAAAATCGTTGGCCGTTGGATCCCCAAGGGCCAGAATATCCCTCTGAACGGCCTCATCCATACTAAGTATGGCCTTGATGGTCTTGACCTTCACCCTTCTCATGTCAGAGAACTTTAGGATGAAACGTCTCTCCGACCTATCAAACCTCCATGCAATAACCTGAGCCATTTTTTTAAGTTGTATGGCATTTTAGACAATTTGTGGCGTATGTAGAAAATTTGTGGCGTGTTAAGTTTGTTTACTTGTTCTACTTATATAATGACCTTTTTTGGTGGGAAGTAGATTAGGTCTATATGTTTTTGGCGCTAAAAACAATAGAAATTATCTTTTTTTCATGTGTATTTTTTATCTTTATCGTGTGATGTAGGATGCAGACCTATAATGTGACAAGTAATTATGGCATTTTGAAAATATAACGTGTCCCATCATTAAGTTTCTGTCGTTTCAGTTACTGTTTATAGTTACTGTTTGTTCAGCTTTATCTGTTAAGGTTGTAACGTGTCCCATCATTAAGTTTGGCATTTTGTATCAATGGCGTTTTAGATAAAGATGGCAAAATACAACTTTTGTAAGACACCCTTTGTTTTATTTTCTCTTGCGCCTTGTTTTATACAATTCAGTAATTTTGGACTTTTTTAATAATACGTGATTAAAGGAAATTATTATAGTTTTGGTGTTTGGCGTTTGTGGCATTTTGGCCTTTTATAAGTAATTAGAGAAATCATGTATTTTATTAGCGGAAAATTAGATAACAAACCACAGAAGATGACATAAAAAATAGAAAAGAAAAAAAATCCTAATCTAATTTCTCATCCAAATCTTCATAGTCATCAGTCTCTTCTTCTTGAAGTTTTTGTCCCCAGAACCTTTGAATCCATTAGATAGATGCCGATTTCCTACACAGCTGAAACGCCCGGCTCTAGACGAAGTTGATCATTCAGTAAAATATGGCGTTTTGTTTTTTGGTGTGATCTATTGTTGTTGATTGTTGAAGTGGTTTTGTGGATGGTTGGAGACATAGATCGATGTCGTATATGTGGATGCTTTTTTTCTGGGTGTGATTTTGAGTGGGTTTTTCGCTTGGTTGATCTTTGGTCGTCATCTTCATATTCATCCCACTCTTCATGATTAATATTGGAGTCCAAAATAGCATTTGCACTGTCATCTATCTCTTCTTCTCATCCAAACCTTCTTCAAGAACAAAGCACACAAAATGACATATCACTATCATCAATCTATTTTTCTTGAAGATTTGTTCATCTCATTCAACAAAATCTTATTGAGTTAACCCCTCAAATAAGAATTCATTCAGTGAAACTTTATGGAGAACAAAACTGAATCTCCAAGAAACGACGTTTATCATATGTGGTGTTTTTTTTTATCTTTTTCTGGAGTTTTAAATTGAATGGTATTTAGTAAAAACATGGCGTTTGGTTTTGGTGTGATCAATTGAAGGTTTTAAGACGTTGTTTATATAAGATGTTTTTGGCTCGTAGTTTATGCAAGAATTTATTATAATAAATGTTAGTAATAAAGTATCCGTCGTTTCAGTTACTGTTTGTAGTTACTGTTTGTTCAGCTTTATCTGTTAAGGCTGTAACACGTCCCATCTTTAAGTTTGGCGTTTTGTATTTAATGGCGTTTTTAGATAAAAATGATAAAATACAACTAATTAACTTTTGGAGTCTGGCGTTTGTGGCACTTTGGCGTTTTATAACTAATTAGAGAAATAAAGTATTCTATTATTGGAAAAGTACATAACAAGCACAAAAAATATTACACAAAAGAAAAAAAAAGAAAAGAAAAAAATTAAAACTCCTCGTCAGAAGGGATTTTGTCTGAGAAGTATCCATCGCTCCCCTCGTCTTCTTCTTTGGATTCTTCTTCCAGTTTCTCATCCAAGTCATCACTTTCACTTTCATCGGCCTCTTGTTCTTGAAGATTTTGAACCCTCCATTTGAACTTGTCATGCAACAACTCCAATTTTCCTGTCATGTCTATGTTCAAACATGTTGCATTGTATAACTCCTCTAGGAACCCAAGAGTCTGCTTAGTCATGA
Organism: Helianthus tuberosus; assembly: GCA_030545235.1. Lineage (NCBI taxonomy): Eukaryota > Viridiplantae > Streptophyta > Magnoliopsida > Asterales > Asteraceae > Helianthus > Helianthus tuberosus. Next base: position 141,046,402 of record CM060450.1, on the reverse strand, counting down.
TGTTTTCAAGCATGAAGTCTTCCTGCTGCCCGTTGTCACATATAACAGTGACCATGTCAGTGTCTTCATCAAAACGCCATGATCGGATGACTGGATCCATTTTTCCATTTGCCTTGTTCGGTCCAAATTTTCTGGTTAATATTCTTATAACCGTATATGTTTTATCACAGTGGTTATCAATAGAGACGCCAAGTGCTAGGATCCTCGTCTGTACTTCTTCTTTCAAGTTCAATATGGCTTTGATTGTTTTAACAAACACTCTTCTTCTGTTGTCAAAACGGATTACGAATCTCCTGATTCCGAGGGTGTATCTCCATGAAACGATGTTTGCCATTTTTCTTCCTTTCAGAGGGCCTTTTTTTTTTAAATTTGGCATTTTGGTTAAAGATGACGTTTTTAGTATGATCAATGGAAGTGATGGTAACGTCGTTTATATAATGATGTTTTTGGCGCGTAGTTTAGGAGAAATTTTTTATTAAAAATGTTAATAATTAACTTTCAGTTACTGTTTATTCACATCTATCTGTTAAATCTGCAACGCGTTTCATCATTAAGTTTTCGCTTTTTGTATTAATGGTGTTTTAGATAAATATGACGTTTCATCTGGAAGTGACTGATGTGTATGGCTTGTAGGTTAAGGCGAGAATTTTGAATGGCGTTTTGCTCGTTAGTTTGGTGTTTTGTATTAGAGCAATAAAAAGACTCTTTTACCCTTAATGAAGCACGTCAAAGTAATAAAGACTCTTTTAGCTGTTTTTCCTAGATCCTGCCCCTATATATATAATATGTATAGTAAAATTATTAAATTATTATTTAAAAGTGTGAAGACACCAGAGAGTAATATTGTCTAAAAAGATTTTTCATTTACTAGTATAGAAAGATATAATATTAGTTTAAAAGGGGCTTATGTGTATTTTGGTCATTTTATTAGAAATTAATAAAAAAAATGGATGAAATTAGTAGACTAAATATAAATTATTTATATAATATTAAAGATAAAGGTCGGTGGCTTTTGCCACCTACCCTTTCTCTCTTAATATTCGTGTGGTACTTTTCTTCTTTTTCTCCTAGAAGATCTTTCTTCCTCTGCTCTCACTAAACCTATCATTTCTCACACTTTTCTTCATTTTCTTCTAGATATTTCTTCCTCTGCTCTCACTATCTTACAACCATTGCTGCTGTCATTAGGTTAGTATTACATTCTTCTCTTTTGTCTTCTATATTCATCTTTTCGTCTAGGCTTCTTTGGTCTGCTGTTGCAAAATGCCTATGGTTTGCTTTTTTGTTGGAAATTTTTGTTGCTATTGTTTGTATGTTTGTTGTACAGTTAATACGCCCAGCAATATGGCTCAATTTTGGCTCCTAAAATGGTTTTCTTCCTGTGTAATTGTTGTGCACGCCAGGTGTTTGTATAATTGTTTTCATTTGCTGGATTTTTTTTTATAATATTTGCATTATTCTGTGCAAGTCTGTTTAGGAATTTTGACTTTTGTTGTTTGATTAAAACCATATTTATGATCTGATCTTTCAATGTATTATCCATGGTAAAGTAGGGATGATCATTTGGTACCGAGTACCGATACCGAACCGTATCGGGTATATTCGGTACCGGTACCCACTTTCTCCGTTTTTTGGTACCGGTACTTTCGGTAACGCTACTTTCGGTACGGTACCGGTTCGGTACTGAACGGGTACTGTGCTTATCCCGTATGAAGCACGGGGATGCCGGTAAGTATGGAGTACCCGTCCCGGGGACGTTTTGGGGACGGAAACGTCGTGGGGACGTTCCCTAAACGCTTCCGGATATTAGGGACGGCTGCTAAACTGTCACGGCCCCTAGCCCGGTTTGACCCGGTGCAGGAGTCGCGGGACAGAAATCCCGTGGTATTTATTTAATAGAGTTGACAGCGGAAGATTTTAACAGGATCTATTTTAAAATTTATTATTTTATTTCATAATTCGGGATAAAACCCCGGTAGTTTACAATAAAGTGATTTCCCTGAAAATCCATATTTTTACAAAACATGTTTCTTTATTTATATTGAGTCACTTCCTTAAGCTTGTAGTGCTTTCACGGCACTTTTCCTGGATCACAACAGATCACCTGAAACATGTTTGAAAAAGGTTTTGTCAGCGGGGAAATACTGGTGAATCATTCTTTTTACTAAAAACGACGCGTTGTTATAATTTACAGTATTAAGAGCTATTACAATGTTTATACATATCAACCATCTACCCATGGTATTTGTCACTCGACCACCTATTGGCTATCTCGTTGTCCAATGGTGTCTGTGACTATGGTCATATCACCCATTGGCTAACCCGTTGTCCAATGGTGACGGTTATCAAGTAATGTATACAAAACCCCACATACCGGCTGTAATTTGGAGATTACAAAGACTTAATCCCTGTAATTATAACTTTGAAAACAATCATGATTTTAAAAGTAATTTGGTAAAAAGAGAATGACTCACATTGCAGATTTACACGGGCAGAGTTTAGCCTACTGATTAGCCTTGTAACCTAATTTAAATAATAATACACACGAACTAGGTTAGTAACTAATACATCATTTACGATAACTCACGAGATTAAAACCCTCACAACGAATGACAAAGTGCGATACTTAAACATCCATCGAATTCACGACGAATGACAAAGTATAAACCCAATTTGAGCAGCACTTAAACATTCATCGGATAGTTTCAATCGATCGGACATTGAATCGTAGCAGCGATCGAGTTATTACCCTGTTATCGCGGCAGAATTCGAGCTTATGTGTGTATTTTGTAGTAATCAGACGATATCTCGATGTGTAAAGCGAATTTTAACGTCGTTCCAACGCATAAATCTAAGTCCCACACCCCTCTATTTATACTGAAAATTTGGCACCCTCGCGTGACGCGAGGGGTCACGTAGGTGCGTCGCGTGACGCGAGGGGTCTCACTCTCCCATAGGGTAGCCACGTCCCTAACTAGCTTAGCTGAGTTGACGGAATGTCAAAATTCGATTTTGACAGCAAATTATGTGGATAATCGTCAATAGGGAATACCCTCCCCCCCTGAGTTTTAGGGGCTCTGATCCTGATTCTGATTGTTATGAAAATTTTAGGGTTTATGCATGATCACTTGGGGTCTCAATTAGGGTTTCCTATTGGTCAAAATAAAATAAGAAATAATAGTTTTGGTGAGAGTTGTTACATCCTCCCCACCTTAATAAAAATCTCGTCCTCGAGATTCACTGGAACAAGTAGGGATACTTTCGATTCATCTCCGATTCCAGCTCCCAAGTGTATTCAGATCCTCTCCTTGAATCCCACTTGACTTTGACCAATACTAGTCGTTTGTGTTTGAGAAACTTGATCTTTCTGTCTTCTATTTGCAGTGGCTTCTCAACAAATTTTAACTTTTCATTTACCTCTACATCTTGAAGAGGTACTACCAGTGATTCGTCAGATAAACATTTCTTGAGATTAGATACATGAAATACATCATGTACCCCAGCTAGCTCCTCTGGTAGTTGTGAGCGATAAGCAACTGGTCCTATACGTTGGACTACTAAGAATGGTCCTACATACCTTGGACTTAACTTTCCTTTCTTTCCAAATCGAACTACTCCTTTCCAAGGAGAAACTTTCAAGAGTACCTTGTCTCCCACTTGGAATTCTAGTGGTTTGCGTCAATTATCGGCATAACTTTTCTGGCGATTTCGAGCCGTTTTTAGTCTTTCCTTGATTTGAGTAATCTTGTCGGTAGTTTCTTGCACAATTTCAGGACCTGATAATTGACTTTCTCCTATTTCTGCCCAACAAACTGGAGTTCTACACTTGCGTCCATATAGTGCTTCGAATGGGGCAGCTTCAATGCTTGAATGATAACTATTATTATAGGAGAATTTAATTAAAGGTAAGTGGTCATCCCAGTTTCCACCAAAATCTATCACACATGCCCTAAGCATGTCTTCTAGGGTTTGGATCGTCCTTTCACTTTGTCCGTCTGTCTGAGGATGATATGCAGTGCTTAGATTTAGTCGGGTTCCCATTGCTTCTTGGAAACTTGTCCAGAAATGCGAAGTGAAACGACTATCTCTATCCGATACAATGGAGAGTGGAACTCCATGTAAGGATACTACTTCATCTACATACAATTTGGCTAACCTTTCCATGCTAAAGGTTTCTTTCATGGGTAGGAAATGAGCTGATTTGGTTAATCGATCCACAATTACCCAAATCGCATCATTACCTTTTCTGGTTTTGGGCAACTTAGTAACAAAATCCATTGTTATGAGTTCCCATTTCCATACAGGCATTTCTAATTGTTGTAGTAGACCTGAAGGTTTCTGGTGTTCTGCTTTAACTTATGAGCAAGTAAGACACTTAGAAACATATTTAGCTATGTCCTTTTTCATTCCTATCCACCAGAAATTATTTCTTAAATCTTGGTACATCTTATTGTTTCCGGGATGCATGGTATACCTAGAATTATAGGCTTCCTCTAATATCTTATTTCTTAATTCTTCTTGCATAGGTACCCAAATTCTTTTCTTATGGAATCTCCAAATTCCATCAGCTCCTTGCTCTAATTCTTTTATTCTTCCCTTCATTCCTTCAGCATCGTCCTTGATTGTTGTTTCCTGAACATTCTTCAGTTGTTCCATTAAATCTAACTGTAGATTTAATCTAAGAGCACGAACTCGTCGTTGTTTTTCGTGATACTTACTACTTAAGGCATCTGCAACTACGTTTACCTTTCCTTCGTGATACTGAATATCACAGTCGTAGTCGCTTAGTATTTCCATCCATCTCCTTTGTCTCATGTTTAACTCTTTTTGCCCAAATATGTACCTTAAACTTTTATGATCCGTATAAACAGTAAACTTACTTCCATACAGATAATGTCTCCAAATCTTAAGGGCAAAAATTATGGCTCCTAACTCTAGGTCATGAGTCGTATAGTTTTCCCCGTGCTTTTTCAATTGCCTTGAGGCATACGCAATTACCTTTTTGCGTTGCATTAACACACATCCTAATCCTAGCTTAGAAGCATCGCATTAAACTTCAAAATCTTCTGTTCCTTCTGGTAAGGCTAGAATTGGAGCATTGGTTAACTTCTGCTTTAAAATCTTAAAGGCTTCTTCTTGTCTGGGTCCCCATTCAAACTTAACTGCTTTACAGGTTAGCTTAGTTAATGGTACCGCTATTTTAGAAAAATCCTTAATAAATCGTCTATAGTAATCGGCTAATCCTATGAAACTTCTAACTTCCATAACTGACTGTGGGACTTTCCATTTGGTAATTGCTTCTATTTTAGAGGGATCTACGTGAATACCTTCGTGATTCACCATGTGTCCTAAAAATTGCACCTCCTGTAGCCAAAATTCACACTTCGAGAATTTGGCGTAAAGTTTCTCTTTTCTTAACAAAGTTAAGAGTGCATGCAGGTGCTCACAATGCTCCTCCTGGATTTTGGAATAAATAAGTATATCGTCGATGAAGACAATTACAAATTTATCCAAATACGGTTTACAGATTCTATTCATCATGTCCATAAATGCTGCAGGAGCATTTGTTAATCCGAAGGGCATGACTGTAAACTCGTAATGACCATACCTGGTTCTAAAAGCAGTTTTAGGTATGTCTTCTTCTTGTACCTTCAATTGATGGTATCCGGAGCGTAAGTCGATCTTAGAAAAGTATCTAGCTCCTTGAAGTTGATCAAAAAGATCATCAATCCTAGGTAATGGGTATCGATTCTTAATTGTAACCTTATTCAATTCTCTATAATCAATACACATTCTCATTGACCCATCTTTCTTTTTCACAAACAACACTGGTGCTCCCCATGGGGATGAACTAGGTTGTATAAAACCTTTACTTAGTAATTCATCTAATTGCTTTTTCAATTCTAGCATTTCTATGGGTGCTAACCGATAAGGTGCCTTGGCTATCGGTGTAGTTCCGGGAATTAGATGAATCCTAAATTCTACTTCCATGTCGGGTGGTAATCCTGGGAGTTCTTCTGGGAATACATCTGAGTATTCTGATACTACAGGAATTTCCTTAAGTTCATTACCCTTAGTGCTAATGATTACCGATATCATATACACTACTCCTTGCTTTCTTTCATAACTAGCAATTTTCATTACTGAAATGAATTTCATGGGTTTACGCGGCTTATCTCCTGTAATTGAGATTACCTCTCCTGTGGGGGTACGAATTTCTACGGAATTTTTGTCACAAAGGATTCGAGCATGGTTGGCTACTAACCAATCCATTCCTAACACGACATCGAATCCGGCTAAATTCATAGGTAACAGGTTTGCAGAAAATTTATGACCTAAGAGTTCTATTTTTCCTTCTCGCAAAATCTTATCTATGTGTACAGAATTCCCATCTGCTGTTTCGACTGTAAAAATATGCCTAAGGGTGGTTAAGGGTAAATTAAGAGCTTGGCAGAATGAAGTATTGATAAAACTATGGTTTGCACCAGAGTCAAATAATAATTTTGCATACACGTTGTGAACTAGGAACGTACCAGCTATCACATCTGGAATGAGTTCTGCTTCTTGAGTGGTCAGCTGAAATGCTCTGGCATTCTTCTTAGTAGTTCCTTCTGCAGGTTTGGCTTTATTGTCTGCTGGTTTAACCAATTTAGGGCATTCTGGTTTAAAATGTCCCGCTTCTCCACAGTTATAACAGACCCTTGTTTTCTTTCTGCAGTCTTCTTCACGATGTCCTACAACTTTGCAAAAGTTGCAGGTTACATTGCATTTTCCATAATGTTTCTTTCTGCAATTCCTGCGGAACGGCGGAGTTGAGGATTGTCCCGTTCCTCTTTTCTTGAAGTTGCTATTATTACCCACACGAAATCCTTGGGTAATTTTCTGAGCCAATTCCTTCTTCCGGTTTTCTTCTCTTATACGTACCAATTTATCAGTTAGGGTGTTAGCTAATTCTACCGCATCGTCAATAGTGCGAGGTCTCGCAGCTTTAACGATATTACGGATTTCGCCAATCAATCCCCAAATATAGCGGGAAATAAGCACCGGCTCTGGCGAAGCCAGGGTTGGTACTACTCTCGCATACTCGAAGAATGTCGAAGTATATTCTCGACAATCTACACCCACCATCCGATGGTTCAGGAATTTATTTGCCATTTGTTCTTTTTCATATTCGGGACAGAATTTTCTTTCCATTAGTTGCTTAAATTCTTCCCAACTCCTGGCATAGGCCATATTTCTTCCTTTGGCTTGAAGTACTGTATTCCACCATTCTAGCGCCCCTTCTTTAAAAAGATGCGACGCATACATAACCTTGTCTTCTTCAGCACATTTACTAATCATAATTACTGCTTCGGTTTTCTCCAACCAACGCAGTGCCGCAGTCGCCCCTTCATTGCCTGCATATTCAGCTGGTTTACAAGCAAGAAATTCTTTGTAAGTGCAACCAGGCGTTGCAGCTTTTATTTTCTTAGGAAGTGGGGCCTGCCGTGGGTCATTATCGTGATTAGTATGGTTGCCACCTCCGTTTACACTATTACTGAAGTTATCTTCTTGAGTACGTTTACTAGGAATAATTTGTTGAGATTCAACAGGTTTCTGGGCAGCAGCCAGGATTGCTGGAATAGCATTGGCTATTCCTTGAGCAACGATATTCTCAATATCTTGCCTAGTCATAAATTGATCTTCCTGGTTTTGTTCAGATTGGTTCACTTCATTAACTGGTTCATTATTAGTAGGTTCCATCTGGTAATTAATATATATAAATTATTAGCATAAAATAAATAATAGCGGTATACAAACAATCACAAAATTTTACAACACATGTATAACCAAAATTGTCGATTCCTTGACTTCCATTTTTATATATTATAATATGCATCAGTACACACCATTATCTTACAAAAGTTTTATTTGTAGGTTATTTTACAGACTTATTTTATTATTACTATTACTTATTATACAATCACAGCTTCACCACCATCCTATCCCTGGGCACTTTAGAAGCGACGTTCCCTCTCGTCGTACTTCCAGGAGATCTGTTCTCCTACCTCCCGAATCCTATTTCCTGCACCTATCAGCTCCTCGCCAAAATGGCAGAGTTCAGCTAAGTTTTCATTACTCATTGGTGGGTTGGGTATAGGTTCTGGGTCGAACTGAGGGAAAAAGGTATAAGGATTATTAAGAAGGTTTTGAAACTGCCAGTCGTTAGTCCACCACTCGTCCATTTCTCCTAGAGGTTGGGTGTGGATCAGAGGGTCTGGAATGGCTGGTTCTAAGTTTATTGGAAGTTGGGTTTCAGCAGGATAAGGGTAGAGGTTGGTGTTGATAGGTCTAATGATATCACAGCTTGCCAGTAGGCGATCTAATTCCTTCTGTAATGGCAACTCCTCGATTTGCCTAGAACTTTCCCCAATTTCCATTTCTACTTGCCTAGCATTTTCCTCAATCTCGATTCCTTTTCCTTTATCAATGGGATTTTATATTTTGGGAATTTTCCTCGTTGCTGGTTTCCTCCTGCGTACACGCCTCCAACCTACAAATCTTCTCCTTTTCTTAGGCTTTGGTTTCTCCGGAGGTGGAGCGTGGAATTCCATAGGTTCTTCCACATCGGGTATGTAACCAGTAAAGTCTTTGGAAACTTCTACTTTCACCGGATAGAGATTGAGATTCTGAAGGGCTTCAGATAACTCATTCATGCTGTTTAGCATATATGCAAAAAATGTACACAAGATACTAAGTTAAAATTTTATAATAAAATTTCACAGATAAACATTCAAGTATTATTGCATACCGTGTGACTAATTTAATACAAAGGACAACTGACAATTAAAACATACTAGGGTTTATTGTAACTTATTTATTTACTGGGTAAAGTTTTCTTTTAGAGTTTCTGGATTGTAGATGATATGGGTGCTAGAACTGGGTCAGGGTATTTAAACGTTAGCATTTACTGCTACAGTGGCTAACATATAGAGATCTGCCCATTTTTCATCTAATTCGTCTTCCCATGGTGGGTTATTGCCTATTTTCTGTGTCTCCTTAGGTATCATTACTTCTTTTGGTTGTGGTTTCTTTCTTTTCTCCTGACTTTTTCTAATAATCTGACTTCTTTTCTTAGGAGAAAGTGGTTTCTCAAACTGTGCCTTACGGACAAATATTCCTTCCTCAGTATCTGTTGGGTATTTTGAGGATGAAGTTCCTTTTTCTTTGAAGTATCTAATTTATGATAGATGTCCTAAAGTATTTGTTTACCCATACTGTAAACAAATATTCAAATAATAAAACACGTAACCATAAAATGGCAATTAGTAAAATTAAGTATTCTCTAAATACTTAATTCGCTTAAATCAGTGGCTCTGATACCACCTTTTTCTGTCACGGCCCCTGGCCCGGTTTGACCCGGTGCAGGAGTCGCGGGACAGAAATCCCGTGGTATTTATTTAATAGAGTTGACAGCGGAAGATTTTAACAGGATCTATTTTAAAATTTATTATTTTATTTCATAATTCGGGATAAAACCCCGGTAGTTTACAATAAAGTGATTTCCCTGAAAATCCTTATTTTTACAAAACATGTTTCTTTATTTATATTGAGCCACTTCCTTAAGCTTGTAGTGCTTTCACGGCACTTTTCCTGGATCACAACAGATCACCTGAAACATGTTTGAAAAAGGTTTTGTCAGCGGGGAAATACTGGTGAATCATTCTTTTTACTAAAAACGACGCGTTGTTATAATTTACAGTATTAAGAGCGATTACAATGTTTATACATATCAACCATCTACCCACGGTATTTGTCACTCGACCACCTATTGGCTATCTCGTTGTCCAATGGTGTCTGTGACTATGGTCATATCACCCATTGGCTAACCCGTTGTCCAATGGTGACGGTTATCAAGTAATGTATACAAAACCCCACATACCGGCTGTAATTTGGAGATTACAAAGACTTAATCCCTGTAATTATAACTTTAAAAACAATCATGATTTTAAAAGTAATTTGGTAAAAAGAGAATGACTCACATTGCAGATTTACACGGGCAGAGTTTAGCCTACTGATTAGCCTTGTAACCTAATTTAAATAATAATGCACACGAACTAGGTTAGTAACTAATACATCATTTACGATAACTCACGAGATTAAAACCCTCACAACGAATGACAAAGTGCGATACTTAAACATCCATCGAATTCACGACGAATGACAAAGTATAAACCCAATTTGAGCAACACTTAAACATTCATCGGATAGTTTCAATCGATCGGACATTGAATCGTAGCAGCGATCGAGTTATTACCCTGTTATCGCGGCAGAATTCGAGCTTATGTGTGTGTTTTGTAGTAATCAGACGATATCTCGATGTGTAAAGCGAATTTTAACGTCGTTCCAACGCAGAAATCTAAGTCCCACACCCCTCTATTTATACTGAAAATTTGGCACCCTCGCGTGACGCGAGGGGTCATGTAGGTGCGTCGCGTGACGCGAGGGGTCTCACTCTACCATAGGGTAGCCACGTCCCTAACTAGCTTAGCTGAGTTGACGGAATGTCAAAATTCGATTTTGACAGCAAATTATGTGGATAGTCGTCAATAGGGAATACCCCCCCCCCCCCTGAGTTTTAGGGGCCCTGATCCTGATTCTGATTGTTCTGAAATTTTTAGGGTTTATGCAGGATCACTTGGGGGTCTCAATTAGGGTTTCCTATTGGCCAAAATAAAATAAGAAATAATAGTTTTGGTGAGAGTTGTTACATAAACGTTTCCGTAGAACGGGGACGGGGGCGGAACTACAGGAGGGTGTACATTTGAGTCTTTGACCCTCTATCTATCGTTGTAGTTGAAAGAAACACAGAGAAATATAGAAGAATGATGACCGGAATTTTAATCTCCGGCAGGCGAAAGTTGCAGCGGTGGCTCTGCCGTTTGCTAACTTTAGGTTATTGAAGAGACGATAAAGAAGGGACTGTCAGATACAACACTTTACCTTTTCATAAATGGGCCTTTGTTTTAAGTTGAGGCTGGTGGCCCAAACTGAAACCTAACAAACTATTATTTATTTAATATTTGTTTTGTAATTTTACTTGAAAAGTAAACAACCTGCAATTTTATTTGACACATAACGATACAAAGATATCTATATAAGTTTAACATTAAAATTTATTCTTTAGGTATTGTTTCCTCTAATTTGATTACTCTATTATCGTCATGTTGATTACTATATTAATTTATATTTAATATATATTTATTTTTATATGTTTTTATTCCCGTATCCGTCCCATCCCCGCTTCTTGAATTTTTTAGTTTTGCCGTTTCCCGTTCCCGTACCCGTCCCCGTACCCCGTTCCCGTACCCGTACCCGTCCCAGTGCATCATAGCTTATCCCTATTATATCGTAAAGTAAAGTGTGTATCTAAATGCATGAATGATAATATATTGTTTGAAAAGTAATCCATTGTTAAAAATCTCTAATTCGCTTTCTAAAATAGGGATAGGCAAATCCCATGTGGTCGGCATTGAGCTGAAAGCTTGATTTTTACTGATAACAGTTAGCTCCATTGACCTTAAACAACTCAAACTCCACTGTAAACTACTTACACTTATCTTTTTTTCATCTGATGTGCTTAGATGCACATGATAATTACAAACTACGTCAACAATGATGAACTCTTTTAAAAGAAAATAAGTAAATTGCTGAGTTTTACAAACATAAACTTTTGACAAGTCATATCCTAATTAGTTATTCCATAAACTTTTGACAAACCATAACATGTCAAAGTTGATATTTAAACCTTCTTCATTTGACGTGCTTAGACCCATTAAATTCTAATTTTTCAAATTTATCCCCGTATTTTCATTCTTTAGCTTATAAGAAAAAAAAGGCTACTTTTTCATGTGGTTATTTTTACGTACATGTCGGTATAAATTCATGTTAGCAAAGTTTGGTAAATGGAGATGTCTTTAGTTATTTGTTTGGGTAAAATATTAGGAAACATTCATCGAGATCTAGAATTAATGATCAACAGCCTTTTTTTAATAAAAAAGACCAACAACATGATTTTTTGTTTTTTTTAATGTAGTTGATAGTCAAATATACTTGCAAAAGGAACTATGGCTTTTACATAGGATTTTAATACGATTCTTCAGATACAATTTAGCTTTTAGCAACTGAACTTATATATCAAAATGAGTGTGTCACTGAATAAGTTATGTATAGGGCTGTAAATGAACCGAACGTTCAGCGAACAGTTCGTGAACCGTTCGGCGGGAAGTTCGTTTATGTTCGTTCGTTTAATAAACGAACGAACATGAACAAGAAATTCCGTTCGATTAGTTAAATGAACGAACATGAACAAAGGTCTCGTTCGTTCAATTGTGTTCGTGAACGTTCGGTAAGGTGTTCGTGAACATTCGTTCATTTGCGTTCGTTTATGTTCGTATGTTCGTGTTTTAATTAAAGATTTTTATACTTTCATATATTTTATCTATAATTTTTATACTATTAAACTTTTATTTATATCATTACCCTAACAATTAAACTAGGAAACCCTCTTTCACCTTGTTTATGCACCATTTCCCTTTCTTTTCTCATTATTTACATCGACGAATATGATCTACTCCATTCCACAATAAGGGATTCAAGTTCTAGTGCTACTCTCTGGGCCATCCACCTTTATCCTTCATCGCGTTCGCCAAATTTATTTGTGTTCGCTTGTGTTCGTGAGCCGTTCGTGAACACGCTCATTTCCTTAATGAACGAACACGAACATAAAATCTCGTTCGGTAAGTGTTCGTGAACCGTTCGTGAACACATTTATTTCCTTAACGAACGAACACGAACAAGGCCTCGTTCGTGTTCATTCGGTTCGTTTACAGCCCTAGTTATGTAATTGGTTAAAGAGTGAATTTCAAATTTTGTCATTTTTTGTAGTGAATTTCAGGCGGTGTCCTTTATCTTTCAAATTGACGAGTTTTGTACTTAATGTTTTAAAATCTTGCACGTTATGTCCTTTGTCTCTAACCCAATTAGATTTTTCTGTTAAATCTGGTCATGTGACTTGCACATAAGGGTATTATTGTCATTTCACTTTTCAAGGACTAGTACATATTCTTAAAGCCAAAAGTCGGTGAATAATTCATGAGTGGCCTTTCCCTTTTCCGAAGTTTACTTCTGAGTATTTTTCACCACCAAATTGCATTTTTCACTTAAAACCCATCTAAAGCACATCCAATTGCATCGTATACAATCTTAAATAAAATCTATAGCCCCTCCAATTTGCATATTGGTTGGCTTTGCTACCCTTTCACTTTGCAAATTGTCATTTATAACCCCTATTTCATTTTACAAGTTTTACAAATTAACCCATTCAATTTTTAATATTTCAATTTAGCCCTGTACCATAAATAATATACGTTTTTAACCTATTAATTTTTTTTTCCAATAACTTTCGTTCGATAATTTATTTTTCCAAAAACTAATTTATTGTTGTGTTTAAAAACTTTGTGAAATATCATTTTAACCCCCTCAAGTTTCTAATGTTTTGAATTTACCCATTTCATTCCTTTACTTTAAAAAATACTCTTTTTATGTGCGTATTTTTATGTACGTGTGGATATAAATTCAAATTGTTAACTTTTTTTAGAAATGAGTCAGATCAAGTATAATACGTTTACATACTTATTTTATCTACGTTTTCAGTTGTTCCACATTGTCACGTAAATTTTGCTCCAAACCAAGTGGTGTCAAATATAATACGTTTCATTCGACGGTATAAGTTAAATTTACTTTACGTTTCGACCACGTAGCAATGCGTGACAGGTAAAAGTAATATTATATCATATATTACACTAGGGATGAGCATTTGGTACTGGATACCGGTACCGTACTGGATTTTTCGGTACCGGTACCCACTTTTTGGCATTTTCAGTATCGGCACCGGTTCGGTATGGTACCGGTATAATAACGAATTTTACCTTCAAATACCGGTACTGTACCGGTACCGATAACATACCGTACCAAATATTTCGGTACCGGTACCGTTAACCAGTTTTGACGAATTTCGGTACCGGTACCACGTTCATCCCTATATTACACCCCATGACTTTGATCCTTTCACTTTGTAAAACACTCATGTATATACAATGTGTTTTATTTTGTCATTTTGTTGTTTTTTTTTTCCTTTTTATAAGCTTTATTTAATCTCTTTTGACTACACACATGTTAGTTTTTCCTTTATACTTTAAGATTTGATCCAACCATAAATTAAATACGTTGAAACACACAGTTTCATATGGTTAACATATCACATAACGATTGAACTAATTCATTCGATGTTTGCAACGGTCCCGCGACGCATCGCCCACGGATCATATTACTAGTTAATATCATAATTTTTTTTTTTATATTCCAATTTCAAAAGCAATTGCACTTTACATCAATATCGCAGGTAAGCGAGCAACAAGCTGCGCCGCTACCCCTTTCTGGATAGCAAACCCTAGCCTATTAAAGACAAACCCATGCTCACCTGTTAATATGAAAATCAAACTATCAAATTAGAAAAATCCAATTATTTTTTACTGAAAAGACCTTAAGGACTAAAATAATATTTAACTTTTAACATAAATTACAACGACTATTTTTTTGGCCTGGTCTATTCGCACACGCCCTTAGTCTATTTAAACACTTCAAAGCGCCCCGCTATGGCCAAAGCGGGGCGCTTTTGTGTAAAGTCAACAGACAAGGTCTGAACCGGTCAGACCTTGTCTGTTGCTTTACATCAAAGCGCCCCGCTTTGGCCTAAGCTCGGCGCTTTGGTTTTTTTTTTCCAAAGCGCCCCGCTTTGGCCTAAGCTCAGCGCTTTGGTTTTTTTTTTTTTACATTTTGGGCGTATTTTTGACTGGTGACTGGTCTACGTTTAAGTTCAAATTTTACATTTTTGGTCCAAATTTTACAATATTTAATTTGTTTGTGCACATATATCTAAAGGTAAAGTCCCATCTCAATATTTAATTTGTTGAGGCATCTCACTGTCGCGTACAACCCTTTCCAACTCTTTGACTAGTCCCATCCGTGCTATAGTATACATTTAGCAGTT
The DNA here is from genome assembly GCA_030545235.1 of Helianthus tuberosus. Lineage (NCBI taxonomy): Eukaryota > Viridiplantae > Streptophyta > Magnoliopsida > Asterales > Asteraceae > Helianthus > Helianthus tuberosus. The sequence continues at coordinate 141,031,311 of CM060450.1, read as the reverse complement.
CTTGTGGGCTCCACAATGCCACTTCAAAATTAACCAATGAGAGTGTGCCACGTCATTCAGTCATAAGTGTTTAAACTATGTTGAAAAGCGTTGACAATGGTTAGACACTTGGTGAAAGTGGTAAACTTAAAAAAAAAGGTGTGATTGGTTCAAGAATTAATAAAATTAGTAATGTCTAATTAAAATAATCAACACTCGTGATAAAATTAGAACACTGAAACGTCTCAGAAAAAAAAAACAAACACGTTTCTCTCTCTAATAAACACTCTCTCTCTAAATGCTCTCTCTCTCCACCAATGTTATCTGCCTGAGTTCTTTCTCTCTCTAATAAACACTCTCTCTCTAATAAATAACTTTGGTAACTGAGAAGGTAGCATGCGTATGACTTTGGAAGATGGTGTTTTAATAGCTTTGGAAAATAGTGTTTTTGAATTTGTCAGTAATGGTCATGCTTTTGTACAGACCTACACCTGAGGTCTAAAAATAAAATAGTTTTTATTGTTGCAATAGCCGGTCTATGTCTAGTCTACTACCATATCAAATCACATTTGATTGATTAAAGCTGGGCGAGGGCTAGGCCTAATGTAAGCTGGCAAACAAAAAGAATTAAAAATTAGATAAAATGTGTTAACTAAATTAGATAAAATAAAGAGTAAACTGTGATTGTCATTTTATATATACATTATACAGGGATCCGATCAATGCGTACGAAATGCTTACGTATCGTCCCCCTGACCTTAATGTAACCCCATATGTTCAAGATGTATGTTAAATGTGTTTAATAATAATCACGTTAATTCTTTTACAATCCAAGAGTACGTTTGTGTTTGTTCAATATATGCGTTACATCACGTTAAAAACCGAATGTCACCGACACGACCCAATCAGATTCAATACGCACTTGTACGACCCAAAATGACAATATACATCATAATACTACAATTAATGAAAAAATACGTCATGTACATGTACGGTAGGCGGCTGATACACATAAAACTACTCATAGGAGTACTTGTGCTTTCAAAACAAAATGATACGATATAATGGAATACGACATCACACGTAACCGATTTGATCCGGAACTTGCAGTATAGTCCATATATATTAAAAAATGATGTATAATGGAAAAAGCGTAAAAATTAGACTATTATCGACGCGTTTGTGAATTAAAAACAATTTTAAAAAATTTTAAAAAGGCACATAGCGCTGCGCTTTGACCTAAGAGGGGCGCTTTGCCCCAAAATGTAAAAAAAAAAAAAAAAAAAAACCAAAGCGCCGAGCTATGGCCAAAGCGGGGCGCTTTGATGTAAAGCAACAGACAAGGTCTTACCGGTTCAGACCTTGTCTGTTGACTTTACACCAAAGCGCCCCGCTTTGGCCATAGCGGGGCGCTTTGGGGTGTGAAAATAATTTTAGCCGTGTGTGAATAGCATGACCCATTTTTTTACATAAATAATAAATATAAAATTAAAAAGAAATATTGCCAGAGGGAAGCCACATGAGAATGGACTGACTGGCCAGATTTGATGACTAGTAGATTGATCCTCAAACGTACACGTGTCAACAAACGGAGAATTCTTGTAGTGCTCCAACTATTTTTCCAAAACCACCCTCACAGTTTTTTAATGTTTACACTTTTCCCACCAGCTCTTTTTTTTAACCGAAAACTTCATAAAACCAACCGACCCTGAAAACCGGGACGGAAAACCCAAAGAATTACATAATCACGAAATTACACCAATCCGACCACCGGATCGACTTGAATTTAGACCTATTTTTGACCCACAAAAGCCTCATCGATCTCACGTCACTAAAAATATCTTAGATCTTAACTTGTTGACCGTTGAACCTAACTTTTCCCACCAACTCTAAAACCAGCATAATTAGTTCCCTTTTTTTTAATATATCGTCAAACTTTTTAGGAAAATAAATCAAATTGAGGCCGAGAGCTTGACTAAATTAATCTTGCTTACTTAGCTTAAAAAGGTTTATTTTTAGTTTGAGTTTTATTTCTAAATCCCTGACCCAGATTTTTAGGAATATTATAAGTTTGAATGTTTATCATCAAACTATCTATACATACATAACAATAAATACTTCAATCAAAAGAATATAGAACAAAATAAAGCATTGATATCTTCAATTTAAAAACTTCATAATAAAAATAAGAGAACGATAGAAATGCCAAGTTTAATTTGTTAGTAATATTATAAGCTTGAACTGAATAACGTTTATTATCAAACTATCTATTTTTTTGAAGGGTGACTTTCTATGTACGTGACTCAGTGTCACCGGGTTCTTGTCAAAGACAATCCCCCGTCAGCTCCGCCCTCCGGACGCGATCATAACAATAAATATTGCAAAAGAATATATAACAAAATAAATCATTCATAACTTCAATTTAAAAACTTCATAATAAATATAAGAAAACGATAGAAATGCCACGTGTCTTCTGAAATCTATTATATATAATAAATGAAAGTTATTTGGGCCACGTGTCAACACCAGAGAGCCCCTAAATGCCCTTTTTCCCGCCCAACAGTGCCACTGCCCTCTTCTATTTATATCCTCCTTCATTTACTCATTTAGGGCTTCTTGCTTTCTTTCTCTCTCTGCTCTGCTCTATTTCCGATCGATGTTTATCCTCTCTCATGTTTATCCTTCTTCTTCTTCTTCTTCTCATATTCATCTCCTCAACAACGTACGGCAGAGGTTACTTCTATTTGATACATCTTCGTTTGAAACCCTAAATCATGTACCGTCCAGTGGTTGAAGAAGAGAATAATCATGTAAGATCTACTTTTTTATCTAGAAATTTTATTTCATTTTATCTATTTTGTCATACTGAACATGATGAACCCTTTTCTACCCTCAGAAGAAGAAACAGATCTCCTTATCGTACTCGATGAACGCTTTTGTACAACCTCCTCTTAATCGGTGACTCTGGTATGTTTGGTTTGTTGTATCATGTGATTACGAGCAGATTTATTTTGATATGTTTTGTACTTTGTCTTTCCAAACCTTTTTTGTTGGATTATAGAGTTTGTTGATTAGAAGCAACCTCTGCCGGACGGTTGTTGAGGAGATGGAAATGGGAAAGGTTATACCAGGTGTGTTGATATGTGATACCAGTGCAAAAGTTTAGGACATCACCAAGGTAACTTAAATTGGTGTGATTTATTTTTTTGGTATTTCTAACGTTTTGATTTACTGTTTATTGGACAGTTGTTTCATCTTTATTTTAATAAAATAAAATTCCTATACACTTGGATGTTAAGAGTGTTTAAGTGTTTATATTTAACAGTGTTTTTCGCATCAGTGTTTATAGTCTGTTAGGTTGTTAGATGTGATCACCTCAGTGTTTTATATGTAATCGGTTTTATGGCATCATTGTTTATATGTAACAGTGTTTATCACCACAGTGGTTTATATGTAAGCGTATTTATCACATCACTTCAGTGGTTTGATCTGTACTATTAATTGAACAGTTTCATCTTTATACTAATAAATAAGGTAACACAAAATACACTTGGATGATTATTAAGTTCCTCATCTTGATTGTTTGGGTATTGTATTATTGAAAGTGGTTCAAACATTTGATTGTTAATGACTATTTGTTGCAAATCAAATTAGTAATTAATGCTAATTTCTTGAGCTTTGGACATTTGAGTTAAGCAAAATGTGAATTTCAAATTGACGGTTATTGTTTCTTAATTAAATTTAAAATAAAATATAGAAAAGTCATTATGAAAATTGCTTTGAAATCAAGTCAGTAATTTTGAAATATTGAAATTCTTAATATACAAAATGGTAATTTAAAATTGACGTTCTTTCTCTTTTTTTGCCTACTTTGCATATCATTTCTAATATTTTATTACGTTAATAAAGCAGCATATAAAGATATACACTCCCTGCATTTGAAATTACATTTGCCACTGCATTCAGTTAAAATTTTTATTGGATAATCGGTAAGCTTGAATTTCAACCTTGATATTTTTTTTAAGAACATCCATGCTTATTGTATTATCATATTACGTTTAGCAATACTTATATTTTGCTTATTCTTTTTTTTTTTTATGTACAGTCTTCAAATGGAGGTTGCAAAGGTTAGCATGCTTAACGATCTTAATACATTCTCAAACAACTATTCGATTAGAGTGAAGATTGTTAGCATTTCGAAGAAGATGATGAATGATAACAAAAATGAAATATATCGTCTTGATATGATCTTCATGGATGAGATGGTACCGTATATAATTGTGTTATAATTTTTTGGGACATATGAATATCCAAATGAATATAACACCTTTTTTATTTAATCGGATGTTTCATATTCTTAGGGAACTATGATACAAGCCAGCTGTTTGCATAAGATGCTAGGAAAATTCAAACACTTTCTTCAGTTGGATGAATGTCTTCTTATCACCAAACGTTCTCTTGCTACTAATAAGTCCTCTGCTAAGTATACCAAGAGAAACGACAAAATATCACTTTATTTCTATACTTCTGTTGAGAAATGCTTTGACTGGTCTGGACCGAAATACCGTTTTAATTTCGTTAACCTCAAGGATGTTGTTAAAAATAAATTTGAAGTTAATACAGTTATTGGTATGTAAATCACTACATGATATATATCTATTGTTTTGTCTTATTGTTTTTTTTATTCTTATCACTTCTTAATCCTGATTTCTTTTCACAATATATTTTTGTTTATAGATTGGATTGGTTATGTGGATGTATGTTTCAATCTAGAGGATACGTCAAAGAATGATGGGAGCAAGGGCAAGAGACTTAATCTTAGACTTGAAGACCTTGAGTGCGTTCTTTTTATTAAGTTGTTGCATTTTGACGTTTAAACCATTATAAGGTTGCTTGATGTTATTATGTTTTATGTTAATATTTTAGAGGCCAAAAGTGTCCGGTTACTTTGTGGGATGGTTTTGCTATTGACATGTTTGCTTACATGAATGATAAGAAACGAGAGAAATATGTTGTTATCCTTTGTCATTTTGGTATGGTCAACCTTTACAAAGGTACAATTTTAACTTAATTAGTTTAATTTTTTTATTGTTATAGATTTATCTTTAGATTTACTTATATGTTTTAAATTTGACACTATTTATATTGATCTACATTTGGTTTTAATTTTAAATTCAGGCAAGCGTGGCGTTGCAAACGGCTTTGAGCTAAGCAGACTTTTTATTGACACTGACATTGAAGAGATATCCTCTTTTAGAAAGAGGTATAGTTAGTATGCATATAAACATTGAACAGTATTATTTTGTACCTACATTTATTTTTTACGTTTTAATTTGATCACATGAATCTGTTTAGATATGTAGAGAAAATTTCTGCTTCATCTTCATCAAATGATCATGTTGGTTCAAACGTCATCTCAAGTGTTGAAGATGAGTTTCTTAATAACCCTGATTTCATGCTTATTGGTTTCCTGGGAACCATATCAACGGTGTCTATTTTCTTATAAGTACTCTACATGCTGAGTTTTTTAAAAGTCTTTTCTAAGTGTTATTATTTTTGTTTGATGTTGATAGACAAAGAAGGTTTTGGTTGTTGGCACAATCACAGCTATATGCACTGATAAACTTTGGTATTACAATGGTTGTAACCACTGTAAGTCAGGTGTGGAGGAAAGATTTGTAACGAAAGAAAATCCGGATGGTTTATCTGGTGTTGATCATGAAAAATCGTTGGTGTGTACAAATGATAAATGTGAAGGAGTCGACATCTATTATATTCCGCGGTTTGAGATTACAGTTTTATTTCCTTATACTAAATACTAATATGAACGACACTTTTGTTTTTAGTAATACTAATGTTTTCATTTGTTTTTAACTTTGATAGGTTCAAGATACCTATTAGGGTGCAAGACTCTTCCGGTACTATGTCTTTGACACTGTTTGATTTTGAAGCTTACAAGATTCTTAAGAAAACTGCCAAAGACTTAGTTTCAATTCAAGATCAGGTAACAAATACATGCATTCAGTTATTTGGCCATGTACTATATATAATTTAAAATTAATTTTTATAAAATTGTATGTTGAAATTATGGAATCATTCTGCTCATTGTAATTATATTAATTTTTATAAAATTATAGGTTGTTAATTCTGGAGAGATACCGAACCCATATCCTGAGATCTTTGACACATTGATTGGAAAGAGGTATGCTTTCATCATAAGTGTTAAAGACTATAACATTGAGCATCAGGTTGAAAACTATGGTATTTCAATGGCCACTAACGATGATGAGATCCTTGCCGCGCTCTGCGCCAAATTCAATCTTAACCAGGTCTAAATCTTCATTATGTCATTCTTTTAATTTGATATACATATCCTTTTAAAATATATTTATACCATTGTGTGTATTTTATGTTATTATGTATTATGTACTTAAAGCATGAGCAGTCCGAATCGTTGGATGTTCCAGAATCCTGCAGTTTGTCTACTCCTGTTGACCTTATGAAGGTTATATGAGAATTTCCTTATTTGTAGTAAATTTTTTTAAACGTTAGTACTTATTGTCTTTTTATATCAGGATGAGTTGTCATACTGCGGTGAGAATGTTACACCTGCATCCCAAGCACTTGTAGGCACTAAGAATCCGTCTTCTGATGAAACAAAACGTAATATTCGTGAAGTGTTCGATGTGGATGATGCATTAGGTTGCTCCTCGACAAAGCGCCACATCAGTGATGAACTCTCTCAGGATGAAGATGCTGGTGTTTCGACGCTTTTGATTCCAAAGATTGAGAAATAGTGTCTTCTGTATTTTCAAATACATTTATGTGTTGATTTCATATGCTGTTGCCATGTTGAACTTATGGTTTTCGTTTTGTTGCTTTTGGGTGTTTGGTGGGTTATGTTTTGGACTGATTATGTGGTTTTGAATTCCTAAAAAGTTATCTGCTTATTATAATGTATATTGTTAAATAAATATTGAGATGTTCAATAGTCAATATTTATGTTTAAAACTTATGTGTATGAATAGTAGCAACAATTTATAATATATATTGTATATACCCAATTAACAACTTTTTTATCTACAAACATTTCTAATCTTTAAGCAATTTTAATGTTATTATTTTATCTCATAATTTATATAGGATTATCCGTGGATGTGGTTGTTCTTTATTGGTTTTTACCGTTATCCCTGCCCACTAAGATTTAGGGGCTGTTTGGTAGCCTCTGAATGGTCATTAAGAGGCTACCTCTTAATGGAACCATTAAGAATTTTACCAATGAGAAGGTAGAAGAATGTGACATGTGATGATTTACCATTCAGAGGTTACCTCTTAACCATTCAGACTTGAGGTTACCTCTTATTCATTCAGAGGTTTTATACCATTAAGAGGTAGCATCTGAATGATCATTAAGAGGCTACCAAATAGCCCCTTAGTAAGTATCCGTCATATGTTACAGTAGATCTTAACAAGTTAAACATCTGTTAAGGCTTAAACAGATGTTTGCCCTTTAACAGATGTTTGGCCATTTATATCAAATGTCTGGACTTAAACAGTTGTTTGACCTTAAACACATGTTTGAACCTTAAACAGATGTTTTGCCTTAAACAGATGTTTTGCCTTAAACAGATGTTCTTCTTCTATATCAGATATTTGGACTTAAACAGATGTTTGACCTTAAACAGATGTTTCGCCATAAACAGATGTTTGGTCTTAAACCAAACATTTGTTTAAGCTCAACATCTGTTTGACTATTTGTCAATATCTTATTGACTTTTGGTTAACATCTGTTTCAAATTTGGTCAACATCTTATTTTGTAAAAGAGGTACAAAAACAAAGATTTTTTCAAAATCTCAAATCACCCTATCATGTAAGTGCATTGATGTAAAAGTGGAAATGATGTTATTCATATGGTCCTGTTGTGCTTTAGTTTGTCCTCTAATATGAGTTCATGATATAATGCGGTGATTTCAAGACATTTTTGTTGAATCGAATGAGATGGTTGATGTAATGCGGTCGTATTAATAACAAATAATAATTAATTAATCTAAATAACTTTCTCGAGCCCGGGAAGCAATCCCGGGTAAAAACCTAGTTTAATATATGTGTATGTAAGTCATCTTTAGGTTTATACATATGTGTAGTTTTATGATTTTTTTATGTATATAAAGATACTCATTTGTATGTAAGAAAGTACAAAATTTTTAAAATATTAACTACTGATTATTTTTTTTTTACCAATTTAGGTTTATTATTTTTGTTTTCACAATAACTTAGTGTTCTATAATGAAGTTTAATGTGTGTGTATATGTTATTTATATAAATACATGTTATAATGTATATAATATTCATTAGTTTCTACCATATTTTAAGAAAAATGATCATCCAATTATGTAATTTATTTTGTTATATATTTATATAAATACTTTCATAGTGTGAGATTGATTGAGGAACACTAAAAAAGTGGGGAACAGTGGGGAACCGACTCAAACGAACTCCGGTTGGACTCATTCCAGCGGCGTTGGAACCGGCTCGTTGAGCCCAGCTAGGATCTCTTAACCCTAAGCCCTAAATCATAACCCCTAAACCCTAAATATATTAGGGTTTGGATTTTAGGGTTTAGCTTTAGGGTTTAGGGTTTAGCTTTAGGTTTAGCCTTTAGGGTTTAGCATTTAGGGTTTATAGTTTAGATTTTACGGTTTAGCTCAGGTTTTAGCCTTATTTTTTAGCTTTAGGGTTTAGAGTTTAGGAGTTAGGATTTAGGGTTTAGGGTTAAGAGATCTTAGCTAGGGTTCGATGAGCCGGTTCCAACGCCGCTGGAATGAGTCCAATCGGAGTTCATTTAAGTCGGTTCCCCGCTGTTCCCCACTTTTTTAGTGTTCCCCAATAAACCTTCCTCTGCTTTCATATTTATATTAATATTTGTAATAGCATCATGTAGGTTTTTAGCAGTCTGATGACGGTAGTATATGAAGTCTAGACTTTGTTCATCATATGATTTAGTTTGAACTTGGTTTGAGATTGTTTTATCTAAATTTAACTAACGGGTTGTACATTGCCAAATGTGTTTTAACATTTGACAAAAGTGTGTTCAAAATAAAATAGAATGAAAATAAGTGAAGGGGGCAAAGTGTAAATCATGATAAGTTAATGGAATACACAATGGCCAGCACGGTATCGAATGGGCCAGCTCACTTAGCACCTTGTACACGGCACTTCCACGTGTCGGTATAATACCAAGTATTTCGATTTTTCTTATACCACAATTAAATAGTTAATTTATACTACCTTTCAAAAAAAAAGAAAAAGTTAATTTATACTAAAATTATTTTACATCTATATCTTAAATATAAGTTACCAGTAGATAATTGTTAATGACACAAACTTACAATTACTAACTACGATCTAATGCTGTTACTATGATTTCATTAACCAAATACAGTTTGTTTTCTCTATAAAATTCATGATTTTGTTTTTTGTCGTCCATGTGTCGACTTCTTCTAATTGTTTGTTTTATCCATTATAAACTCATGATATCATTTTTGGTTATTCGGCTGAAAACTTCTGATAGCGTTTACATATGAACTAATACGACTCCAATCAGCCATCGATTACGCATAAGGGTTTGTTTTGTGCATCAAAAACTCATGATGTTAATACAATGAGTCAAAAGGCGACTTTCTAGGAGCTTACATATCTTGGTACAACTTCCTCCTTTTGTGCATAATTATCTATTTTGTCCATAAAACTCTATGATTTTATATTTAGTAATGCGGCGCACACTTAATTGTGGAGTTTGTTCTTCCATCTATATCGATATTATAGAGTTATAAAACGCATCGGTAATATTATTATTATTATTATTAGTAGTAGTATATATACAATTAGTATAGTTTGTGAATAGTGTTTGTGTTTTGAGTTTTTTTTTTTTTTTTGTCTTTTTGACTTATTTTTTTTCTTTCTGTTCTTTTGGTCCTTTTTTGTTTTTTTATACTTTAACCTCTCAAATTTCAACACTGACTAAATTTTCCAGGAAATAAGTTGGGTCAAATTTAATATGTTTTCGTGCTTATTTTTATGTACGTTGTTAGTTGATCTACGTCTTAACGCAAAATTTTTACAGAACACCGTGGCAACACGTAGGCCAATCTACTAGTTGTATTTAGGCCGGAGGGTGTGGAGGTGCCACCCATGCCACCTCACCGTCTATAGCGCCTGACGGCGCCACCACCCCACACCGCCTGATTTACGAAGGGGCGCCATTGTTGATGCTTCAGCATGGTAACGAGCCAAATTTGGCAGGATCGAGGGAGTTAAATGCATGTTACCGTTGAACGGTAACAAATTTAAAAAAAAAATTAATTGCCAATTTTATAAATGTAACCTATAAATACCTCACATTCTCTACACTTTTTTATATAATTCTATCTCAATCTTTATACACATTCTCTATATTTTTTTTATACACTTCTACCACAATGTTTCCCAACAACCAAAACTCGTGGGATCCGACCAATCCGTTTTGGCAAAGTGTGCCAAACAACGAGCAAGAGGACTGTTATCGAATAGACCCGCGTACGGGTGAGCTTGGATATTATCCGATACCACCTAGCACCCCAACTTCTCCTCATCCGACCACTCGTAAGGCACACATTCGGACGAAATATATGTAGTTTTTTTTATTTTCTAGTACTTTATGTTTTTTTAATGACTTTGTAATGTTTTTCTTTTTTTTAATGAAATTATGTTTTTTGTTTAATTTCTAGTTATTAAAATTGGCATTTAATTTAAAAAAAATATATATATATAAATAAAAAAATAATTAGGTAATGATGGCGTGGGTTTTATCCTACACTCTGCAAGTTAAGGGAGAACGTAATAAAGCCCCCTGACTAATGTGGATCTAATGTAGCGCTGACGTGTCCTGATAAAGCCCGCCCCTAGAAGCTTTATCTCACATCCTATAGCCTTAGGCTGGAGGGTGTAAGGCTCCATGGGGCGCCACCCCCTGCCACACAAGCATGTATAGCGCCCAACCACCACACCCTCGGCGCCATTGATGGGGCGCCATTGAACCTCCGCCATGGTGGTAACGAGCTGAAACGCCATTCAGGTGGGCTCCACTAGTTTTTTAACCAATCAAATGTTTTTTTTTTTTTTAATTTTGTTTAATAGGGGCTCCATCCACACCCTCCAAATTAAAGGGGGGCTCCATGGCACACGTGGATCCTATGTGGCACCTATAAAGCCCCATGAGGCTCCATCCACACCCCATAGCCTTATTGTCAATCGTATATACACTTATTACACGTGGCGGATGACGTGGAATGTAGCCATATTGAGCAAAAAGCCCCCACTTCTTCCCTCCTTGGTTGACGACACATGATCAAACATACAAACTGCATCCTAATTCTTCTTCTTCTTCATCCCAATCAGTCAGTCAGGTATCTCTTCATTCTCACCCTTATTTATCCCCAATTCATCTTTCACTTTTTTTACTCAATTCACTTCTAATTTCCATCATTACCACTTTAATTTAATTCATATTTTTCATGTTTAATTTTTAAGATTCAGTCATCCACTTGTCAATTTCTGCTGCTAATTCTTCGTTAATTTAACCCTAATTTGAACTCTTCATTGCATATGTATACGAATTGTTGATCAATATCTGCATAGAGAGAGAGATCAGAACTCAAAATTGGGGAAAATAAGCTCAAAGAAATTAAATCGATTTAAACCCTAATATTAGAGCCAGTATTTGAAAACAACTGAAAGCATTAGTTTTTCAATATTTTATTTTATTGTTTTTTAATTTTTAGTAGTTTTTTTTTTTTTTTTTTTTTTGAAGATTGCTGCATTTTTTTTTATTTGTATTAATCATTTTTTTTAAGTTAGTAGTTATATTGGATTGTGAAAAATCTGGAGTGATTGTTTTAGTTTATGCTGTTAGATGCGGATCAGGAAGGACAACAAGGGCCTGTACCTTTTTTTTTTTTTTTACTTTCTTACTTTTTTGCTTTATGTCAAGATTTTTGTATTTTTATGGTAATTATGGTAATAATTTGCTGGTTTTTTGGGAAGTAATTCAAGTTGGAATCAATATGTACCTGCAAAATTTGCTCAGATTCTATTATAGAAGTCAAATTATATAAGTCAAACGTGCGAGTATTCAGATCACGAATTTGATGGAGTGGTCACTAGGTTCTAAGTTCGAACTCTGGGGCATTTTTCTTTTGATGGGAAAGCAAATATTGTATATAAAAACCATGGTTTTAAAAAACGGTTGAGGCGTCCACCTCAAGGCGCGCCTCAAGACGAAACGCCCAAAAAACGATTTTGAGGCGCGTCTCAGGGGTTTCTATTGTACGTGCGCCTCATAGGGGCTGAGGCGCTAAAAAGGCTGCGCCTCAGGGGTTTTTGATATTTGTTTTTGACTAATAGTGTCAATTTCAAGCAATTTATGTCTTTTTATGTGTGTTTTTGATGAATTTAGTTAGTATTATTATTTTTATAAGATGTATAATTCTTATATTTATTTTTTAGTTCCGCCTCGGTTTGCCTCGAGGCTTAGGCCTCATGAGGCGAAGGGAACGCGTGTCGAAACTCGTTTCCGTTTTTTTAAACCTTGATAAAAACACAGTTAATAAATTGCCTTGATATACTTGATATGTGTGTTGACTTTGGTATGGGTGGGTGGGTCACCGGTCAGAGTGGGGGGGGGGGGGGGTGATTTACTCACAATTTTAGCCGGAGTGACTCTCATATATATGATGATCAATGACATGCTATATATATACGTATACATAGACATAGATACTTATACATATAATTGCGCCTAGTCGGGAGGGAAGGAGGTTTTTTTCTGCCAAACATAGATGTGTATCTATTAACAACTAATGTAAATGTCAACTTGTATTTGTTTTATCGTGTTTTAATCAAGTTATGTGTAGGTAGAGCGTTGCATTTTTATTTTCCTCATGTTTCCAATTTGTGCTTTAGTTACTTAAAATGTACACACGTTGAGGCTTCTCATATATTATCTGGTATCATTCTTTTTCTTTTTTTTTTAATCCTTTACTTGCATTGATTCTCTAATGGCAAATGTAAAGATAGAGGTTGTATTGTGTGTTTACATTAAAAATGATTAAGAGTATACCAACTAGAAGATATTTGGTGGTTTTTGATGTTTATAATCGGGTGCCTCTTAATTGTTAGGAAATTTTTATTCAGTATTTCTTTAGTCTTGTTTTTTATGCATTTTCTTCATCTCGTAAGCTCTCTCGCCTGTCATTCTGACATCTGTCTTCTGCATCATATATTGTAAGGAAGTATTTAGCAAGACAAATTTAATAGCTGAATGTGAAAGGCCCGCATCATATTTAAACCGGTTTAAGGTGTTTACCCATGGGAAACTGTGAAGAAGCAAAGGATTGTAAACCCGAAGAAACATCTTCACCTCCTGCGGTATAATCCAAAGCCCAACCACTTATTTTCTTTCTCCTTTTCATTTTTTATATAAAAGAAATTACATGAATGTGAATATATGTAGCAGCAACAGACCGGTCATGTATATACTGATTGGGCGTCCATGCAGGTCTGTTGATTTTAACCACCACTTACGTTAATGATTGTAAATTAAGGTCTTGAACCAGATTAAACAGCTAACATTGATTTTGCAGGCTTATTACGGCCCGAGAATGGCTGTGCCACCATACTTCAATTCACCTGTTGCATCTGGTCATGCACCTCCACCTTATATGTGGGGTCCAATGCCGGTATTGATGCCATACAAATCTGAAATTATACAAATGTGTTGAAACTTGACCATCCATTGATCCTTTCCTTGTACTTTCGGTTCAGCATATGATGCCCCCTTACGCTGCAATTTATCCACATGGAGGTGTTTATGCACATCCCGGAGTTACTGTGGTAATTTTCATAACATTTCTACCTAATTTTTTTATATTTTATCCATATGTGTCTTGTCGTGAACTCATGTTCGTATGATGCAGGCGGGTAATCCTAATCCTACACTCATATCAATCGATTCTTCTGCCAAGTCACCAGGGAATCCAGATAGAGGCTTGATAAAGAAGTTGAAAGGAATTGATGAGCTAACAATGTCGATAGGGAACAACAATGGAATCTCTAATAGGTATTTTAAACTGCATATCCATTGATATATATATATATTTTAAACTGCATATCCTAATTTTTTTATATTTTATCCATATATGTATATAATATACATATACACACACACATATCTGTAAAAAAAATTGTCGTGCCGGTTTTTAATCTTCATTTACATTGATGTAAATTTGTTCTACAAAACGATGACGTCACCCGTAATTTTTTTTAAGGTGAAGTAAATTTTCAGAGGCGACATTTATTTATTTATTTATTTTTTCTGAAATAGTTTTTTTTTTTGGGAATTTTTTTTATTGAAAAAACCTTTTGTAAGGCCTAGTTTTCACGGTTCTCACAACTCAAGGTGGTTCTCAATTTACCCTTTCCCTTATAGATACAGGGGAGGGTAATCTTGAGAACGCTAAATATTGCGATAACCGTGAGAACGAATGGGAAAACCAATCATAACCAATTTTTTTGAGTACAAACCTCATTATAACTAAAATACAACACTAAAAATAGATCTTACTTTTTAAATAATTGATCCCTCCTCTCAAAATCACTCTTAATAAATTTTTTCACATGTGTAAATACAACAAATTTACACGTGTAAATGGCAAACTTACACATATGTAAATTTTCTTTGTTTATGAATACATGTAAATTTAATTTCTAATATTGTATTGGAATAATAATGCTAAGTGTAAAAAAAATTGAATATGAATTGTTTTAGACCAAGTTCTCGCGGTTTTTTCATTCGTTCTCACGGTTCTCGCAATATTTAGCGTTCTCAAGATAACCCTCCCATATATAGGTGTGTGTATATATATGTATGTATGTCAGTAAATTTTTTAAATCTTTTAATGTTCGTCATAGTCGAGATACGGAAGGTTCCAGTGAAGGCAGTGATGGTAATACAAGTTGTAAAAATGGTCACAAAAGGATCCGTGGAGGATCATCTACAAGTTGTAAGTTTCACATTACATGGTTTTAAAAATATAAAAAAATTAGGTTACGTATAATCTATACTAAAACTTCGTATCACCAGCTGAAGGTGGCAAGACTGAGCGAAGTGATGCGAACGGGGTCTCTAAGAAATTGAAAGGTGTCAAGATTTTGGGTAAAGAAGTTGGAGCGGTTATTTCTGGTGACTCGGGAACCGAGCTAGAGCTTAAGAAGTCTCCAGCATCTCCCAACATGGCCATGGTGCCCAACAGTCTTGTGCTTCAGGTGCATTGTGTGTATGTTTCATTTTTTAATTTTATTTCGGGTTATTGGAGTAAAATGCCATTTTCGTCCCTGAGTTTTGTCTACTTCTGCGACTTTCATCCAAATATTTGAAATCTTACCATTTTCATCCGGCTCGTTAACTCCATCCATTTTTCTCTGTGAATGTAAGGGGTATTTCCGTCTTTTTATTAACTTAAAGGGCAATGCAGCCTTTTTCACTTTATGTACAAGCTTTTAGCATAATGTACAAGTATTCAAAATACCCTTCTAAATAAAAACGAAAATAATATCCCTAACTTAATGGAGACATATGGATGTTGTTAACGAGTCGGATGAAAATGGCAAAATTTCAAACCTTTTGGATCCAGATGCGGAAAAACAAACCTTTGTAATAGCTGGCGTATATTTTGTATAGTGATTTGTTAAATATAGGAATGATTTATTTAGATTGATAGGCAATTAATATTGATTGAGAGGAGATCTCATTGTAACAGTATTTATACACTCGATTGTAGTCAATAGAAATCATCTTGAATACCAATTCTTACATGGTATCAGCCTTCCCTCGATCCTCCTCAACCTAACCCTAATTTTAGCCGACTGTCTCTTTTGTTTTCCTCTATCAACAAGGCCCTGCTCCCTTGTTAACAAGGTCCTGTTCCCTTATCAACAAGGTCCTGCTCCCTTGTTACTTTCTGCGGCTGTTTCTTCTCTGTTGCCACCTTCCGCCCCATCTCCTCTCTCCAATATTCCTTCTACTTTTCCCGATATCATCCTGTCTCTCATAATGGACAACAAACTTCATCCTGCTATGACGGTGTCCAACATCAAAAACCTCGTACCCATAACCCTAGAAGCCGACGCTGCTCATTACACCACTTGGGCAGAACTCTTTCAGAACTCCTGCAAAGCATACCAGGTTTATGATCACTTGCAACCCAGAAAGAAAATACCAGCCTCTGCCTCCTCTTCTGATGCTGACAAGGCTAAAGACGCTACTCCTCCAGAACCTTCTCCTAATGATGAAGCCCTCTGGTCTCGTCTCGAAGCCATTGTCAAACAGTGGATCTATGGCACCATATCCACTGACCTCCTACACACCATCCTCACTCCAGGTCAAACAGCCTACGATGCCTGGACCACCCTGGCTAACCTCTTTCAAGACAACAAAAACACCAGGTCTGTCTTCCTTCAGCAGGAGTTTTCCAATGTCCGCCTAGAGAACTTTCCAAACATGTCGGCATATTGTCAACAGGTTAAACTCCTGTCCGATCAACATACTAGTGTGGGGGCCCCGGTTGACAATCAGAGACTTGTTCTTCAACTTTTAACCGGTCTTACCGAACAGTACGACGGGATTTCAACGATCCCACAGAATAGGGATCCTCTGCATGATTTTAATGAAGCACGTTCACGTCTCACGATGGAGGAAAGTAAGAAGAAACATCAGGTTGTTCAGGCTGCCCATTCCTCCGCCACTGCACTTGCGGCTGTCACAACCAACCCTTCACCATCTGACAACAACGCCAATCCTCCTTCTGATCGTAATCGTGGACGGGGTCGTAGCCGTGGACGTGGCAGGGGGTGTGGCCCCAATGGTCGTGGGGGCCGGGGGTACAATGCTCAGCACCCGTACATTGTGTTTCCGCAGGGCTGGGCATCGAATCAGTGGGCTGGCCTTATGAATAATCAGGCCCAGCAATGGGTAGCAGCAAACGCGAGTCCACCATGCCCTTACCCATCTACACCTCGGCCCAATACGGGTGCAAGATTGCTTGGCCCAGCGCCGTCTCAGGCCTACACTGCAGGACCAGTTCCAACCGACATCGCTCAGGCCCTTTACACCTATGTAGTTAATATCCCGATATATCAACCGATATATCAGTGATATATCGGTTATCGGTCCTCTGCCGAGATAGCGGTACAAAATATTGGTCAGAATATCGGTACCGATAATATCGACGATATTGTCCGATATTTGACCGATATAGGACCGATATTTGATCGATAAATCACCGATTTTCCCGATATCAGTACCATTCTTCTTATTTCTACCGTTCATTTTTCTTCTTATTGCTGCTATTAGTGTTTTAAGTCTTAATTGTTAGTTGATAATGTTAAATGTTAGTGTTTTAAGTCTTAGTTCTTACTTGTTACAATTGTCAGTGTTAAATTGCTATATATATAAATTTAGTATGATATTAAAATTATCGATATTCCACCAATATCCCACCGCGATAACCGATATCTCAAATATCGGTCCTTGACCGATATCCGATATTTTACCGCATTAACTACTTAGCTTTACACTTTATCTCTCAATCAACCAGACTTGGTCGGCATCATGGACACTGGAGCCACAGGTCACATGGCAAACCAGCAAGATAACATTTCCCCGTCTGTTTTTAATAATGTCACTCCTAAACATATTATTGTCGGAAATGGCATGACCATTCCCATTCTTGGACAGGGCAACCACACCTTACCACCCCCATTCCTACCACTTAGGGGCTGTTTGGTAGCCTCTGAATGGTCATTAAGAGACTACCTCTTAATGGAACCATTAAGAATTTTACCAATGAGAAGGTAGAAGAATGTGACATGTGATGATTTACCATTCAGAGGTTACCTCTTAACCATTCAGACTTGAGGTTACCTCTTATTCATTCAGAGGTTTTAAACCATTAAGAGGTAGCATCTGAATGGTCATTAAGAGGCTACCAAACAGCCCCTTAAACTTAATAACGTTCTCTATGCCCCTCAATTAATAAAAACCTTATTTATGTGCGTCGTCTTACCACTGATAATCTAATATCTATTGAATTTGACCCATTCGGTTTTCTTGTGAAGGACCTCAAGACCAAGGCCCCTATCCTACGATGCAATAGCTCGGGTGATCTCTATCCTCTCACCACACCTCTTCAGAATCTCGCCTCCTCACCTTCCACATTTGCTGCTATCACCCAGGAACGTTGGCATCAACGACTTGGGCACCCTGGACAAAATTTATTGCATTCGTTAAAATCTTCTAGTATTGATTATGGAAAACCTAGTTCCACTATTTGTCAACCATGTGTTTTTGGCAAAAGTGTTAAATTACCCTTTCATGATTCCTTGAATAAAACTTCTTTACCATTTGACATTATTCATAGTGATTTATGGACATCACTGGTTCTTAGCACCAGTGGGCATCGTTATTATATATTGTTTCTTGATGACTTTACTAACTTTCTATGGACATACCCCATCAGTCACAAGTTTTCGAGATATTCACACGTTTTAACAATTACATAAATACCCAATTTGAGCGAAAAATAAAACAGTTTCAGTGCGACAACGGGAAAGAATATGCAAATAATAATTTCCAAAATTTGTCACAACAATGGCATGTACTTCCGTTTTTCCCGCCCTCACACCTCCTCCCAAAACGGAAAAGCAGAACGCAAAATCCGCACTATCAACAACATGCTACGTACTCTTCTCGCTCAATCTTCTCTCCCAACAAACTTCTGGCATCACGCTTGAAGTTGCCACCTACCTTCTTAATATTCTTCCAAGTAAAAACCACAAATTTCTCTCACCCACTACCCTTCTTTACAATTGCCAACCCACCTACAAACACTTACGCATTTCTGGCTGCTTGTGTTATCCCATCCTCCCCTCCAACACGATTAATAAATTCGCTAACCGATCCCAACCTTGTGTGTTTCTCGGTTACCCTACTAACCACCGAGGCTATAAGTGCCACAACCTTCAAACGCACAAAATCTTCATTAACCGCCATGTCCACTTCGAGGAATCCATTTTTCCATATCACATCCGTTCCCTCACCCCTTCCCATTCGTATGACTTTCTTTCTTCTCCCTTACACCCACTTCTGTGGTCTCATGTCTCCCAACCAAACTCTCAATCCTCTGTCTCGGCCCAGCCTGGTTCTAACCAGCTCTCGGCCCATCACCAGTCCTCTACACAAACCGCCGCCCTTGGTTTAAAAAAGCGCGAAGCGCTCCGAAGCGTTTTGGTTCCAAAAGCTTTAAGTGAAGCTTCAAGCGCGAAGCGAGAGCTTCACGTATACGAAGCGCTCCATATTATATATAATTATATATAATGTTAATTTTATATATATGTATAAAAAATAGCTATCCATATTATATATATGTATTTTATAATGTTAATTTTGTACTTTTATGCATAAATTAAAAAGTTTAAGGACCAAATGTAAACTACTGAAGATAGAGGGGGTTAAATGTTTAAATAGACAAACTATCTTTACACTTTTTAAGTAAAAAGTTAGAAGTTTCAGGGACTGAATGTAAACTAATGAAAGATAGAGGGGTTAAATGTTTAAAAACCTTAACTTATAAAAACCCTAAAAGCCTAAAAGACATATACGCAGCCGCTCTCTTCTTCAGCATCTCTCTTCTTCTTCCCCCTTCTTCCTGGTTTCCGGCTGAAAGCAACTCCGTCGCCGGATTTCACATAGGAAGTCGCTATATCGTCGATATAAGGTCGATATGTACCTTGTAAAGACTGTTGGGCTTAAAAAATGGCCCAAATGGTGATCTGATTGGCTGGAGCGTCGCTTCACAACTTCATCGCTTCGCCGCTTAAAGCTCGCTTCAGATCGCTTCATGTAATGTAGCGCTTCAGACCCAAAAAAGCGTTTTTCCCATCGCTTCATCGCCTCAAGCGCGCTTTTTTAAACACAGCCGCTGCCCAGCCTACTCCCCCTTCCAACCCCGCCCTAACCCCAGTAGCCCAACCCCCATCAGACCTCATGCCCCCAACCCAACCCAATGCCACCGAGCCTGTTTCCCAAACAACCCCCCCTTCTCCTTCACAACCTAACTCTCCTCCCCTCATTCACACATACACCCGCAGATAGCCTGGTACCACTCAACCTAGGTCTGTCTTCTTCTCGGGTCATTCCCCAACTGTCCCTCCTCATCCACCCCCACCGTCGCAACCCCCCACCCGTACCATGCACACACGCGCTATGGATGGCATCTCTAAACAAATTATGCCGAATCTTAACCTTCACACTTCCACCATTGCTCCTATTCCCAAAAACCCACAGCTTGCTCTGTCCTCACCAGAATGGTACAATGCTATGAATGGCGAATTTAGTGCCCTTATTAAAAATTGGACCTTGGAACTTGTTCCTAGAACCTCAGATATGAATATTATTCGCAGCATGTGGCTTTTTAAGCATAAGTTCAAATCTGATGGAAGTCTTGAACGTTATAAGGCTCGCTTGGTATGTGACGGTAGAAAACAGCAGGTTGGCATTGATTGTGGGGAAACGTTTAGTCCGGTGGTCAAACCCGCCACCATTCGCTTGGTGTTATCTTTAGCTCTTTCTCAGTCATGGAAGATTCACCAACTTAACGTCACTAACGCTTTTCTTCATGGGAATTTGGCTGAAACAGTATACATGTATCAGCCCATTGGGTTCCGACATCGAGATTATCCAGATCATGTGTGTCGTCTCAAGAAATCTTTGTATGGCCTGAAACAGGCCCCGCGTGCGTGGTATCAACGCTTCACGGATTTTGTTCTAACGCTAGGCTTCGTTCAGAGCAAGTCTGACAACTCACTATTTATATATCATCAGGGATCCCACACAGCTTATTTATTGATCTATGTGGATGACATAATCCTCACCACCTCGTCGGATGATCTTCGTAAGCAACTAATGTCTTCTCTTGCCGGTGAATTTGCGATGAAAGATTTGGGACCCTTGACATATTTTCTAGGTATTTCAGTTACTCGCAGCGGGGATCAAATGTTCTTATCCCAGAATGCTTATGCTAAAGATATTCTGCATCGGGCTGCCATGGATTCTTGCAAACCTGTTCCCACTCCCGTCGATACTCAATCTAAACTGAGTAGCTCCTCCGGTCCTATGTTTGATGACCCGTCTACCTACAGGAGCCTCGCGGGAGCGCTACAATATCTTACTTTCACACGTCCAGACATTACATACGCGGTTCAGCAGATTTGTATGCATACATGGTTTAAAAAAACGGCCGAGGCGGTCGTACTGACAGTTCGAAACGGAGGAAAAACGCATATGAGGCGGCGCCTCAGGTTCAGAAATTATACGGACGCCTCAGTTGAGTGAGGCGTAAGTTTCAGATCTGAGGCGGTACGAAAATGGCGAGGCGTAAGTATATTTTTTTAGGCGGGATTTTAATGATGGATTAGGGTTTTTAGGCGCCATTATTTTTTTTTTTGTTTCTTTAAATAGCCTTAGGGTTTTTTATTATAGACATCCAAAAAACACACGCATCTGGCATCATTTCTTCAATCGTGATTCTTCACTACTACAGCTGCTATTTCTTTGAATCTTCAATACAATTATTTCTTTCAATCTTCAATACAGGTAAGTTCTCTTCACTGCTTTCTTGATTTTTATTGATTGTATTAATTGATCTTGTTATGACTTATGGCTGCTTTTTATTGATTCTTGCTATGGCTGCATCTTTCAATTCGTTTTTATTGTTCAAGATACTTGCTTTCAATTGATCTTGTTATGACTTATGGCTGTAGCTTGATAATAATATTGCTGCTGACCTGCTGTTTGCTTGTAAACATTTGTGTTTTTTTATGTTAAGTATTTGATGAAATTTGAATCTTTTTTTTTATGTTTTTTAACTGCTGATTTGATGAGAAAAGTCATTTTTTGATGTTAAGTATTTATTATTTTATGATATATATAATTTTAATATTTATTTATTAATACCGCCTCAGCCTTACGCCTCGTTCCGCCTCAATACTTACGCCTCGTGAGGCGAAGGGAAAACGCCTCGATACTCGTTTCCGTTTTTTTAAACCTTGTATGCATATGCATTCCCCCGGGTTGATCATTGGAATGCCCTCAAACGGATTCTGCGATACATTCAAGGCACTTCTGACTTTGGTGTCCTTCTAGGACCCACGACTCAGCTATCCTTGTGTGCTTACACCGATGCTGATTGGGCTGGATGTCCCGACACTCGCCGCTCAACCTCTGGCTACTGTGTTTATCTTGGAGACAATCTTATCTCCTGGTCCTCTAAACGGCAATCTACCGTCTCTCGCTCCAGTGCAGAAGCTGAATATCGAGGTGTCGCCAATGTTGTTGCCGAAATTTGTTGGCTTCGAAACCTGCTACTTGAGCTGCACCGTCCCCTCTCACATGCAACGTTAATCTACTGCGACAATGTCAGTGCCATTTACTTATCTGGCAATCCAGTTCATCATCAGCGTACCAAACACATTGAACTGGATATTCACTTTGTTCGGGAACATGTTCAGCGTGGCAATGTTCGTATCCTCCATATGCCATCTCGTTACCAGATTGCCGATATCTTCACCAAAGGTCTCCCACAGATTCTATTTGAAGACTTTCGATCCAGTCTCAGCATCCGCTCTCCTCCCGCTTCGACTACGGGGGTGTAATAGCTGGCGTATATTTTGTATAGTGATTTGTTAAATATAGGAATGATTTATTTAGATTGATAGGCAATTAATATTGATTGAGAGGAGATCTCATTGTAACAGTATTTATACACTCGATTGTAGTCAATAGAAATCATCTTGAATACCAATTCTTACACTTTGGACGAAAGTCACAAAACTGGCCAAACCTTAGGGGCGAAAATGACATTTTACTCTTGGTTATTGTATTATTAAACTTTAAACATCAATACCGTGCAATATTATTTTTTTAATTCTAGTTCTGAATTTGGACCGTGTGATTTATATCTAGAACGAACGAGAACTGAAAAGGGAAAAAAGAAAGCAGTCTAACCGAGAATCAGCTAGGAGGTCAAGATTAAGGAAACAGGTAAAAGAAACTCTTCTTATATTACGATCTTAGTTATACTTGAAAATATATATACAATAAAAACAATTAATTCTATCTTAATTTTTGGTTGAATATTTTAATATCCAGGCCGAAGCCGAAGAACTTGGTACAAGAGTTGAAGCACTCACTAGTGAAAATTTGAAACTCAAGTCTGAGATTAACCAGTTAACTGTTAATGCAACAAACTTGAAGCTTCAAAACGCTAAACTACTGGTACTTGTGGAAATTCCACAATCTCAAACCTTTATATTTGGGGTTGATGGGTTGTAATCAATTTGTAAATGTTTAGTAACGGGTTGATGGGTTATAATAAATGGGCTAACGGGTCAACCCAAACACATTTTATTAAACAGGTCAACCCGAGCACAACACATTTATTTAGACATGAGATACACAACCAAACATTTTAATGTTAGTTTGAATCTGGGTACAGGAAAAACTTGAGAAAGCTACAGAAGGCCCAAGGGCCGACAAAAAGGGTTCATCTCTGAGCACTGCTAACCTCCTCTCTAGGGTCGACAACCGTTCTGGTTCAGTAGTTGGAGATGCCACCAGTTCTGGTTCTGGTGCACCGCTGCACCAACTTCTGGATGCTAGTCCCCGGGCCGATGCTGTCGCGGCTGGTGCTGGCTAACCCACAACAAGCATGATCTTGACCCCTTGCTATTGTGTCTTAATTTATAAAGTTAATTGTGTAAATTTGGTCTGTTTATGTGATCCAAATTACTTCTAACAATAAGTAGAGGATATCAATCTGTCTCAAATAGGTACCCTGAGTTTCAGAGTCCGGGTCTGGGTCAAAGTTGGCCACCGATAGTTTGCTGTAATTAACCGATCTGATGAAACCTATATACATGTTTGGTGTGATATATAAGATGTGTTGGTTGGATATGTTTAGTTTGGTTTTAAAAACCAGTTGTGGTTATGTAGTGTTTCAAAAGTTGGTTCTCGGATTGGTTTAGTTCATATCTTAAGCTTGAACCCTCCCTAGTTTTTCATACTATGATCGGTAGGGGTGAGCAAATTAACCGCAATAACTGATAACCGAACCATAACCGACATAACTAGCTGCTAGTGAAAAGTACATACTCAAGCATAGAATAAAAACTGTAATGTAATTGTAATTATGTGGGCAGTAGATCATGATCTAACAACTCGTCATGAAAAGTACATATTGCAGATTCGTATCCACGACTTGATTTATATCATTTATTATTTATTTCTACAAATTGATACGAGTAACCCCCCCCCCCCCCCCCCCCACATACTTTAATACCATAACAACACCGCCAATGAGTGGCAAACGATACATGTGACATTGAATGCCGAACGAATATTCATCATGTGTCCTAGGTGATTGATTACAAACGTTGATGAGCCTCGCACTCTTCACTCGCTAACAATCTTTTTATTGTCCGTACTTTAATAATACCATAACAACACCGCTAGCCCACTAATGAGTGGCTAATGATACATGTGACATTGTATGCTGAATGGATATTCATCGATGAGAAATGTTGATGAGCCAGTCTCGCAGTTTTTACTCGCTAACAATCTTTTTATCATATTTATGTAAAATTTACAGATAATTGTATGAATAAATGGTTGTACACGTTTCTTCATATAGAAAACTAATATTTAAAATGGGAGCATCATTACAAAGAGAGAGAAGGTAGAAGCCTAGACAAAATTTTGTTTGGATACTTGGATATATACAAAAGGATAATAAGAGGAATATATGAAGAAGATGAGATCATGAGTCAGAAATGAAACCAAACAGCACCGTTGATGTTGTGTGCGCATACCCATGACCCAAACGGCAGTTTAGAATTTTAGATAAGTGTGTGTGTGCCCATTTCTCACACTTGCTTTGTTTTTTTTTTCAAAACTGATTCTTTTATTATACATAACTTGGAGGGTGTACGCGCGATACGGCAGGGCGAAACTTTGCATTGCGGCACTCGTTTCTAGTAGTATTCTTAATCGTATAATATTTATGGTAGCATTATTATGGTGGATATATGTCATAACTCATAAGTGTTACACATGTCTAGTAGTTATTAAATTTAAAATTTAGATTTATTTCAAGAAACCATTAATGCAATAAAGTAACACACGAATAAGAAAACAAAAGTCTTAAACATAAATAAAAGTTATATAAAGTAGCACACGAATAAGGAAATACAAGTCTTAAACATAAAAATTGAAAACTAAAAGCTCAAGTATCAAGTACTTTGCATCATGATGAAATCAATTTAGTAATCATACGGCTTAAACATCTCAAGGATGTCATCTATATTGTCACACCACCATTTGTCATCATCGAGATCAGCGTTCTTCGGAATTTCTTGTATCTCTTCCTGTTTGATTGTTACATCCTTTGGAGGATGAGTTTCTTCTGTGTTCTCCTCTTTAACTGATACATAGTAGTAGCTGGAGGACTTTGGGGAACTGAAAAAAAAATGTTAAATATTTTACTTACATATTTTTATCATGTTATCGTTATATATAATACAGGATGAAAAACGACATTCACAGTTAGACATAATATAAAAACAAAAAAACAAACAATATATCATATTTTAGAAACATACGTACCTGTGTAATGATCTGAAAGGATAAATATTGAAGCTCCAAAACCACTGAATAATAAATACAATGAATGTTAAGTGTGAGCATAGAAGAATAAATCAAAGTTATTCACAACACAAAATTGAAATACATGTAAACATGGTTGTAAAAATCCCGACTAGTCACCAATTAGTTGCCGATTAATCACTAATCGGAGGTTCACCGATTAATAGCTAGGCAGTCAATGGCGATCCTATTCTGACCAAATTTTGGCTAGATGCTGGCCAAATTATGACCAACCCGTATAAATTCCTTCCAATTACTTACAAAAATGGGTTAGTAAGGGGTTAAAACATGTCTACAATAAAAAACTACATATAAAAATGCGTGTGTATATATGTAAATAAAAATTACATATAAAAGTCTCAATCCGATTAATTCCGATTAATCCCTATTAATCCCGATTAATCGCTAGTCGGTACCCCACCGCCCGACTAGCGCCCAGCGATTCTTACAACACTGCCTGTAAACCAAGAATTCTAAAGAACAAGAAATTTATTGAAGTGAAAAAAAAACTAATGAATAACTATACAGTGTATAAAACCTATAAACCAACAAATTGAATAACATGTAGCCTTTTTCAACTACCTACTATTATCTATAAAAATATTTTTGAACTTATAATCCCTAGAAAAATGCAACACAATCTAGTATGTATCTAGTTAAGTAAAAGCTTTTTTGCAACTAACTATTCTGATTAATAAGAGTAAAATTTCAACTTAATATCCCTTACTTATCTACAAGGGTGAAGGGGGTGCACTCCTCATGAGATGGGGAGAAATTTTCACCCACCCAATCATGATGTGTCATGTCAATTCTGTCACACCCGCTCATAGCGGAAGCGCGAGGTGTGATCTGTATGGTTTTCATTGCATAAATATCGATGTACATGAACATACTATATGAATAAAACATAGTCCATTGCCATTACATAATTGTTTCAAAAGATTACACCACAAGTTTAGTATTTCGGTTACAAACCATTAACAGAAAAGTAAAGTGTTAATGTTTCATACATCAAAATGAAAGTTAACTACTAAGGTTTTGACCACTAATTGCCGCAAAAAGGCGGTATATAATATACAAATCCTCCAAAAGATGTCATGGAATTCTGTTACTTGTTATCTTGACTGTGATTCCCAACATGGTTCATTAATTCCCTGAAATACATGTTAAGTTTGGAAAACTTCAACAAAAGTTGGCGAATTCATGCAGTTTAGTTGTAAAAGATGTATTTAAAATGTAAGTTATAGTATGTAAAGCGTCAATGAAATCGTTGATCATTAATGTTTTGCAAGGACATTAATATGTGTGACGAAAAAGGAAGCAATCCAAACCTAGATGATTTTGTGTCGACTACTATCGATTGGGACACAAAAGCACTCTTCTGTATGGGTCCACGACCAAGAGTGGGGCTCGCCAAAACCCATTAGATCTAAACCTTTGTACCCAGGTCCAAACTGGATTAATGGTGCTTAGATGTATAACCCTAATCGCACATGATCTAAGGTATTTCATTCCATGACTTTAACATACGATTGACATGTATTTTCCCCGATAGTTTTAAAGTTGTAAAACATTTAAATGAATAGGGGACATGAACTCACATAATTGCGTCCGTGAATAGTAGATAACTGTGATCTCACGTGCGGTCATCCTGAATAGTGTCACGACCTACAGACGTTCTATATTTGTTAGACACTTCGGTCTTGTAATGACTTGAGTACAGGTCTTTTATCTTGAATATGTGTTAAGACTTGTATGTCTTGGTTATTCGTTGAAATGTGTTTTAGATGTATTAACTGATAACTGTTTAGTGTCTATATATTTCGCTAAATATATATATTCTTGTATCGTGAGTTGTATCGTAGTTGTATAAATGTGTTTTCACCAAGTGTTCGGTGATGTGAATGTGCATATTGTTGCACGTATAGGAATACGTATCTCCGCGTGTTTGTTATATGTGATCTTGTATTCTTAGAGTATATATACTTATATATTGTAAGATATATTTCATAAAAATATATGTGTTATACTTGGGAAAAGGTATAGAAAATATCTTAAAAATATTCTATTTTTAAGATTAGTTCTAAAAATATAATTTTAGTGTTTTACTAAAACAATATATTTTAGATGGTAAGAAATATATATGTATGTTTATAAATTTCAAAAACAATACCTTTTTATTATAAACCATAAGCAATATATTTTGTATAGTGTAGAAAATATATAGCTACTTATTCGGTTTAGAAAACGTAGTTTACCAAGTCGTCGAAATATTGTGTATTATAGTCTGTATTACATATATAGTCTGTATATTGTCCGTAAGTCTGATTTGCCCATAAGTTGTGTCTGAAGGCTCGGAACGTCCGTAAGTTGTTTTTAAGGTGTATTTTTGTGTAGTCTTGTAAGACTTTAGTTGTAATGTGTCTTGTGTTTATTTGTACCAGTGTATTCAAGTTCCTAGTTATTATACATATAACTAATACAAACAAATAACACATAGCACATAAGTTGTTAAGATAACTAAATATATATTTTCTCAAAAATATATATTTATAACTAGTTTTGCTTTTATAAAAACTATTCTTTAAAATCTTTTTATTCTAATAAAGATTTTGTCAAAAATGATATAACACATGATTTTTAAGAAAAATGGTCATAATTCCTTTGAAATATATACTTAGCCATGTTTAATAAAACATATCTTTTTCTTATAAAAATCACCAACAATCTTCTCATATTATTCTTAATAAAAACATATGAGATTTATATCAAAATCTTAACAAGATGAAATCAATAACATGTATGGTTTTGGTATGATCATAACATATGTTAACTAGTTCAAAATCCATGCTTTACTTCTAGTTTTATCAAACTTTGTATAAAAACCCATCTTGTATGTTTATTTTTATAACTTTGTAAAAGTATTGTTTTTAGTGAAAAATCTTATATACTTTAACAAAACCAAATATTATGATCATCCATCTAAACATTTATGTTTAACAAAACCCTTAAACATTTTCATGTACACTTGTTAGATTATGTCTTTAAACATCATCTAACAAGTTGTTCATATGCTAATCGTCAAAACAAGATCAAATATGCAAGTAGTAATCCTTAAATCTCAACATCAACAAACGTTTATGTCACACCCCAACCGATGGCGGAAACATCGGGGCATGGCACTGAGCGAAATAGATTGTCAAGAAGTTTCCATAACAATTTCATTACCAATCAATTTAAAATAACATGTCCCATACCATGTCTCAAAAGATAATACAATTATTACAGACAAAATCTAGGCAAATAGTTCTGTTCCGACAACTCAGATTTCATTTGTACAGACAACTATTTGTTGGCCTCTAAGACCTTATTCTAGCCTCGATTTCCTAGCAGATAAGCATCCTAAGCACCTGTCACATACGTTAAAATAAAAGTCAATACACATAGTGTAAAGGTGAGCATACAAGTTTGATAATAGCATATAGAGTTCGAAAGCGTTACGCATAACCAGCACGTACACAGAGTGAAATGAGGCATGTTAGTTATCGACATGAACCTATCGATACCAATGCCTGCGGGTTGATTGCCCAAGGCAGTTCGTAATACATGATCACCACTGTAATCCATGCAAATAATTGTCCTTAACAACCCCCGAGTGAACGGGTGCTGAGTCCAAACTAATAGTACTATCGTTGCTAAGGCAGATAGACAGCATTCCATGTGTAAACATAATAAACAAGCATTCATTAAGCCACGTATAGCATGCGGTAACGGTTAGCGTTTAAATAGTATTGAGTAGTGTGTTCGATGTGATTTTAGAATAAGTAACGTATGTAACACCCAAAAGTGCATAAAGCAAAAAGGGATCGAGTATACTCACAGCGATTGATGGATTGAAGGGAGCGCTAGAGAGTAGGGTTAGCCTGATCAGAACGATAACATAACTATAAGCGATACGTAAAACGATGCAAGGTGTAAGTGGCTCGGACAGCAGTTCGGTCGGATGGTAATCCGATCGGACGGTCAGTCGTGCGGACGACAATCCGCTCGGATGGTTATCCGGTCGGACGGTAGTCCGGTCGGATGACTATTCGAGTGGATTGTTTCTTCCTTTGAGAAGGATGTGTTTGTGTATGATGGCTTGACTTTTGAAGTTTTCGTTGTAGCATTTTGAAAACATTGAAGTATCTCTACCTTTCAAGTCTGTCGATCAGACGGTCAATCGTGTGGATGACAATCCGCTCGGATGGTTATCCGGTCGGACGGCGACTCGAGTGGCGAGGTTACTCCATGAGAACAAATCCACAGCAGGGCGGTCACTCGGTCGGATGTCCATCCGAGCGGGTGGCAACCCTGTTGTTGAACATGTTGAAAATTGTTTAAGTGTTAAAGTCCAAGTATCTCATGATTCGAAGGGTAAACCGGTTGGATGGTAGTCCGGTCGGATAGTAACTCGTTCAACACTCAGACTTCAGGTAAAATTGGTTAAGTGTGGGACCCAAGATGTAGGTCGTTCGGACAGCCGGCCGCTCGGATGGCTATTCATTCAGACAGTAGTCCGGTTGGATAGCATTCCGTCCCGGTTGTCCCGTTCGTCTTTCACTTGGCCGTTTTGATTGTTTGTCGTTTTATCGAGACGTTTTGACAACGTGTTAAGCAACAGAACCCCATCTTGGCCCAAGTGACCCGATCAAACAGGAATCACCCTAGTTCGACCAGTTAACCGGTTTAAGACGGTTGTTCTTGGTTAACCCGAAATCGGTGGTCTCGCGAGTAGAATCCGGATCTTGAGCTAGCACAACACTGAGAATGAGTAGAAGACTAGATCAAGGTCCGATCCTATCGGTTTTGAGTGCATTGAGTGTAAAAGAGTTGAAAGAAAGTTAGAAACCATCTTTCAATCCTTTTTCACCATGAATGTGTTTAGATCTATGCAAGATCTTTGTTTACTTGTGTGGAAATCGGTTAGATCTAAGTTGTTCTGGGTGAGTTGAGGCCAAAACATGAAGTTCATAAGAACACCAGGATGACGTCATCCTAGAACACCTCAAATCTAGTGATTTCACGTTTAAAAGTTAAGATTCAAAAGATAGAAAGGTGTAGGAGTGCGTGTAGATTAAGGAAGTACAATATTTAGGACGAGATCTTACCGAAATTGAGAGAAATCGAAGAAAAGGTGAGAAGCATGAGCTGGTCGGACAGAGAGTTGCCAAAAGTAGAAAGAATGAAAGTGACAGGAGGTATTTATAGAGTTCCAAAAGAGGAAAGAGCTGGCCGGTCGGATGGCATCTCACTCGGGTGACAGTCCAGTCGGGTAGCACCTCGACCGGATGGCAACCCGGTCGGATGGCAATCCGGTCGGCTGGCATCTGGTTCGAGTGTTCGGTGCGACGATTTTTGATATTTCGATTTCGATTGCGAGCGATGCGAATGCGATAGAGTTTCCTATTCAAATTACTTTTAATCCCAACTATTCATATCTCGCGCTATCTCTTCTCCACTAATTATCATAGTTCGATTCCGATTGCGTTTGAGTTCGATTGCGTTTGAGTTTCGATTGCGATTCGATTGATTACCACGACATAACATAAATAAACATGCACAAGTAACACATCAGGCACACACACACATGTATAACAATAATCAAGATGCGTAATTCCAAGTTGCGATTGCGATAGCGATTAGGCGATTAAACTTGATAAATAGCGATTAATATGCGATTATTAATAGATACTCCACATAATACAACTAAAGCGAAAATAAAATAGACTAATTACAAGTCAAAGAGGTCAAAACAGGTATTGAGCAAGGAGAGACAGATCGCATTTAGCAATCTTGTCTTCCTTTGACTTCAATCTTGACTTTGACTTTGACTTTCGAAAACACGGGGTATTACAGTTATATCATGATTTTTATTTTGCTTCTTTGTATTTTCATATTAATTTGTATGATTGTTTATTTTATTACATGTTCTTTAAATAAATAATACATAAATAAGTATGAAAAAGGGATTTTTAGAAGCTTACTTCTAGCACTAGTGGCTAGGGTTGATCTTGATGATGATTAAAGAAGAGAAATGTTGATCTTGGGGTTTTGAAAGCTTTTGAATGGATGGAAAGGTTTTCTTTTCCTTGTAGTGTCTTTAGATCATCCTAAGTATCATCAAGCTCCATCTTGATCATCAAAGAAGTGTTAAAATGTGAAAGAGTTAATGGTGTTCTTGGCTAAAGTATGAAGATTGAGAGGATTTCTTAAGTGCGTGTTTTCAAAGGTGAAAAGTAATGAAATGTGTTTAGATGATTATGATAATTAGGTGTTATAACCTTTCACCACACTTTACCACTTGATCCACTTGCAAAACCATAGTAAATATCTAAGATATTTGTTGTAACAAGTTGAAAGGGGGGTCCCACGTGGGGGTAGCGGCCGAGAATAGTAGGGGGGTCTCATGCCTTGTGAACTTGTTTCATGGTTTAAAGTGTTAGGATTTTTAGATGAAATGTTAGAAAACTTATATGTGCAAGTGTTTAAGTGTTTTAAAGGTGTTAAGTGACTATTACTAGACCAAAATGATCCAAATAACATTAGTTGGTCACTAAAAAAAGATTTGATATTGTTCGGATAATCGTTTCGCTTTGTTTCCGTTAGTCGTTATTTGAACGCTAAGCTTGTGTAAGTTGTGTGAATTGATGTAGTTATTGGTGCGGATGATACCTGAAGGTATCTTCATATGAATTCCATTTTAAACATCACTTTTATATGTTGCGAAAAGATTAAAAGGCTGATTTCCGCAGTATTTCTGCGAAAAAAGTGTTGAAATTGTCGCTTTTAGTGCTTTTCGGGTAGTTTTTAGTGTTATCGGACTTCGGGAAGGTTTTAAACCAAACCCTTGCATTCCTAGTTAGGGTTTAATATATATTAGATGTTGGACTTTCGTTTGAGTCCTAAAGATGTCATTTAGATGGTTTCTGCGGATCCTGCGTTTTCGTCAGAACACTAGTTTACTATGTACTATTCTAGTTGTTTCGATGCATTGTTTAAACTGTTTCAAATGTATTCAATAAAAATGAATCATGTACATAAAAAATAAGTATCCCATGAGTATTCTAAGTGTATGTCATGAAATATGCAGTTCGGGTGTTTAAAACTCATAAAAGTGTAGCTAAAAATGAGTACTTTAAGTGTAAGAAAGTTACCGAAAAGTGGCAGTTGTCACAAATTCCCCTCTTAATACACCACTCTTGCCCAAAAACACAAGGGGTAGTTTCACCCAAACCATTTAAAAATAAATAAATAAAAATAAAAGGCATGATTGGTTTAATACTAATGGGCCCCACCTTTATCCCCTCTCTCAAAACTTCACCGCATGCGGCAACAACTCATCGCAAAAATCTTCACCGCGCGGCAAACTTTTGATGGTGACTAGATCCTGGTACGTCACACGCCTCGCAGGGGTTCCCGCATGTGGTATTTTGGGGGTGTGACAATACAGCTTAAACATCTCAAGGATCTCATCCATATTATCACACCACCTGTCACACCCCAACCGATGGCGGAATCATCGGGGCGCGGCACTAGGCAAATCAGATTGCTCAAGAGAATCCATATCAACTATATTGTGACAGTATTTAATGTGTTCATTATCCCATACTAATAAACAATACATTCACATAAATTATCACAGATTTCTTGTCCTCTCGAACAATACAATCCGAAAACATAGATTTTTGGGTGAGTTTTGATGCGTTGTCGAGTGTTATATATTTTAGGTGTATATTTTAAGCCCCTTTAACACTTTTTAGTCAAGTTTTAAATTTATAAAACACGATATTTACTAACACTAGACACACATATGGGCAAGTGCACCCATCGTGAGCGTAGTATAGTGTTGGTAAGATACCGAGGTCGTCCAAGGACACAAGAGCTTTTAGTACCGGTTTATCCTCAACGTCTAATCAAATCAAAAAGTTTAGAAAAATGTTTTAAACTAAGAAAAATAAAAACTAACTAAAAAGCTGAAAATAAAAATAAAAAGAAAAACAGATAGACAAGATGAATCACTTGGTTCCGACTCGTATCTAGTGTAACCTTTGATTATTTCCGCACTTTTGCACTATTTTAAGAGATTATCTTAGTTATTGTAGTAGGCCCCTCTTTTGAAGGTGACGTTACCCTCACCCCAGTAGTTTGAGTCAGCAAGGATACAATCCTAAAAGGGTGGATTATTGGAAGATAATTAATTAAGTTATTAATGCAAATTATGGTAGGCCCCTCTTTTGGAGGTGACGTTACCCTCGACTAAGTAGTCTGAGTCAACAGGGATACAGTCCTAAATAGCCGGGTTATAGTATTAATAGTAGTTAACTTATGAGGGGATCAAAGAGTTTGGACCCCCGCCATCCAATATCGCTAAGTATTGAAGGAGATCCTACTAAATTTGACCCAGGTCCATTGCAGGACCTCTAAACGCTGAACAATGGCAAGACCTTTACCAAACTGTTCCCTTAACCCCCGACCAGGTAGCCAACATACCTCCATATAGACCGTGGAGATATGAATGGTGAAAATCTTTTATTTTATATAGACAGTAAAATAATTTCAAGACACCACGGACAAACGATAAAGAAAGATCACCTTCAACATAAGCAACTAGTTATTAAAGTCATTAATACGAAACCAAATAAAAAGTGCGAAAAGATTAGAAATAAAAAGTATTACACTAGACACTTTGTCTTCACCAAGTGATGTAAGAGACTTAGGCAAACATGGCCTTGATTGTCAAGAACTCTTACGATCAATCTTGGATCCCGAGATGACTCACACACTCTACGATGGACAATGGATGATGGTGGTGGATGATGGTGTTATGGTGGTGGTGGGTGGTGGGTGAAGTGTGAGAGAGGTGGTGTGCCAAGGGATGGTTTGAGCTTGAGCCAAGCACTTCTATTTATAGGCTGAACAGAAGCTCGGGCACGGCCCCGTGTCCACATCCTTCTCTTTCTTCATTTAATGCAGCTTTGTCTTATTAGTTGACCACGCCCCCGTGTCCACTAAGCACGACCCCGTGTGCAGAAGAATCTTTGTACTATGAAGATTTGCCTAGATTGTGCGAATCTTATAGTTGACCACGGCCCCGTGTCCGCTGAGCACGGCCCCGTGGTGGGCAATAGAAGCTTCTACCACTTTGTCTTTTCTGCTGACACTTGGGCACGCCCCCGTGCTGGCTGGGCACGGGGCGTGTTCAGGCTTCTGATTTCTTGTTTTGCTTGGGAATATGCTGTCGTGGGGTCGGGCATGTCACGTCTTGTTCCTTTTCTTGTATTTATGTTAGATTTTGATGTCTTTTTGCTTCTTTTGTTAATTTGAGCTCATTTAATCCTGAAAATACAAAAGGAAGACAAAAGCACACTTTTTCCAACATTAGTACTAAAAAAAGGTTAGTTTTATGCCTCATTTGATGAAATTTATATGTTACATTTTGAACACATCAAATACCCCCACACTTGAATCTTTGCTTGTCCTCAAGCAAAACTCTTTAATATGTGGCTATTACACTCCCAAATGGAATTGGTAGAGAAGAAGGTTTTTGGGCTTGTCGTAGAGTGTCGGGATTTCCAAGATTCTTTATTTAATTTTATTTTTATTTATTTACAATCCTATTCGTCATGATTTATTTAAAACTTTTCATAAGATAAATTACTTATTAGGGCATAACATGCCTTTGTAAAATTCTATTTATATACAAGTTCACATACCTCACGGGGATCACTCAACACTCGGCCGAAAATGTATTTTTGTGGATCACTCGAGAGCGGCATGGAACTTACTCCTACCATAGGCTTGCCAAGCAATCAATCCTCCTCCTTTTTAACTTATATACCTTTGTAAATATCAAGAGGACTTTGTGGGTGAAGGGTTAGGCTTGGGTTAAAGGTAGGTGGTTGGGTTGGTGGTTAGTGGTTAGTAGAAAAAGGGCGAAAAGCGTAACAAGTGTCGGTTTTCGTAAGACTTTCTATATTTGTAACTTTTATTTTTGATGAAGCCATTATTCAAACCAAGTTATTTTTGATGAACTTGTTTGTTTATTTTCTTTTGCTTCATCCTTCAAAAAATTTTTTTTTTTTTTTTGAAAAGTCATACGAAAAATCGAACTTGTTACTAAAACAAAGGGTTAAAAATAAAAAGGTTTTGGTGGGTAAAAGGGTGTTTGGTTTGGGTTATGAAGTGAAAAGGTTTAGGCTCAAAGGGGCTAACTATGGGGATTTTGGGTAGGTGGTAAAAAAAAAGGAAAAATAATGGTGTAGAAATAAAAAGGGTTAGTCCTAATGCCTCCATCATTTACTTACTCGGGTTTAAGTTGGTAAGGACCAGGAATGTATCGTCATGGCAAGTTCTAGAGTCGTAAGAACCAAGCGGCTATTCACACAAGAAACGAAAAATGAGCATTTAGTCTAATGATATGTAATTGTATGCCCAATAAAGGCTCAAAAGTCACTTTTGTGGGAATGGGTTTTTATGTGATCAAGTATATAATCAATTTTTAACTAAGCTTGTCATGCCTTTTCATAATTTTCTTATGTTGGTTCTTTTTATCACGACGCTATCGGTTGTAAATTCGTAAAAATATAACCTTTTTGAGAACTTGAATTTCCCGAGTTAAACCTAGACAAGTAAAAAAATGAAAATTTTTTCCAATAGAGTTTTGTGTAAGGCTTGTATTTAGGACTTGTAAGATTCAAGGTTTTAGCATCCCCCCACACTTAAATTACACATTGTCCTCAATGTGTCCCAAAAATAAGTTTTTAGGTTGATTGAATGTGTAAAAAGGTGTAAAAAGCAAAAATTTTGTGTTACTGGGCGCTGAACACGGCCCCGTGTTGTCCGGGCACGGCCCCGTGTTCAAGTGCCAGTAACAAAATTAAAACAAGAGAAACAGAAGTCTGGACACGGGGGCGTGTTGGGTGAACACGGCCCGTGTCCAGTTACCTGAACTGGGTCTTTTTCTGCAGACTGTGCAGCACGGGGCCGTGTTGGGTGGACACGGCCCGTGCCGAACTTTCTGTAAACGAAGAAATTTTTCGGACGGTTCTGTTTTCCTGTATGGGGTGCTGGTTCAAGTTTCCCTTGCATCCTTTGCCATCTTAAGTGTGTTTTATTCATTTCAACACCATCCAAAACACCAAATTAACTAAAACCATCATTCATTAATCATAGAGAGAATTACATAATAGTCCTAAAAATGAAAAATAAAGCAGAAAATAAAAGTTAAAAGTCCTAATATTAAATAGGTCAAGTGATCCGTAAAATCTTCCTAAGGAGTTCTACTTCTACAATAAGAACCAAAATTCCGGAAATAGATTTCCGGTTTAAAAGCCTTGTAGAACTCCAAGCCGAACGGTGTTCCTTAGATGTTGCTAGAGCCATTCTTCGATCTCCCTCAGGAGAAGGGAGGCGGCTTCATGTTCCTCGACATCTTGAGGAGGAGGAGCGACGCCAACCGGAACCCCTTGGAGTATGTCTCGAGGAGGTTCCGGATGTAGGGCGTACCATTCGGCCGGAATGATGACTTCCGGCACTACGTTCCATGCCCTTTGGGTGATAATTGGTACCAAAGGAGGAGAGGCGAGAATGTTCAACCTTTGGTGCAAAAGGTTAACCTCCCAGAGACATCCTTCTAGTCCCACCGTCAAATGATTAATGCGGTCTACCAATGCCTCTTCCACACTTGTTACTTCATCAAGGGCCTCTCTTAAGGCGTAAACATAGTTTACAAGAGAATCTCCAACCGTTGATGATCTTCTCCCCTGCCGGCTGTTTCTGGAATGCGACGAAGAGTTTCTGCTTGTTCTGCTTGCCATTCTGAGAAAATATACCAAAAAGAGTTCAACTTTATGGATCCAGTACTTCGGACACGGCCCCGTGTTCATTGAACACGGCCCCGTGTTCAGATATTTGCAGGGTTTATGAACAAGGAATCTTGGGGTTTCAAATTGTATTTGTGATTTTTGAAGCATTTCTGAACTTAACAACTTAAAACATTGTTATAAAACTTATTTTTATCAAGATTCCATGAACAAAAATCTAACAAACATCTCAATAAGGCTTGAAACTATAGAAGGTTCAAGCTTTAATGGAAGTATGAGGAAAATTGAAGAAGATGAAAGTGGATAAAAGAGGAAAGGACAAGAAGATAGTTGAGAAACTTCTTTTAGAAAATACCTAGGATGGTATGTGAGAATATTCCTCAAATCTCTGTCCCTGGAATGGTTCAAATGTGCAGGATTCTTGGCTGCATTTATAGAAAATGACAGTACGTTGCGCACGGCCCCGTGTCGGCTGGACACGGCCCCGTGTGCAGATGGAATCCTGACACATTTTTGTCCGCATTCTGACAAAATCAGAGGGAAATCTTTTGGGTGGACACGGGGGCGTGCTGACCTGGACACGGCCCCGTGTCTAGAAGCTGTCTTAAGGAATTCTTCAAATTTTAAGGAACTTTCCCGGATCGGGTGGTTCCTTACTAGATGGAACAACCCCAAAGTGCCTAAGATACCTTAATTGATCTAGCCTAAGACGAGAACGCAAGAGGTTATCAGTGAGGGTGATTCCTAAGCTATATGTAGGTGGACAAGTCCAACCCTTTCCCGGGCTCTCGTTAAAGAAGGTGTATGTCGAATCGCTCAGGTCTATGTATGCATCGAACGAAGTCGATGGGGAGTCCTTCACGGCACAATCGACACAGGGACGACTATCGCTCAAGTCCTCACTAGAGTTAGAAGTATCATTGAAAACAATGAAGTTGTTTGAATGTGTTTCCAACCTTTCTTCTTGGTTATTGTATTGGAAAAGATTATTGAAATCTTCCCTAAGTTCTTTTAACCAATTAAAAATTAGATCTTCTAGTTGAAATAATTCATCGAGAAGCATTTCTCCTAAAATATCCGGTTGGGCGCATTCGAGGGAGCGATAGGGATTATTTTTACTTTCGCCCCTCTTAAGGATACTAGGAAATGATGGGTCTATATAGTGGGGTTTATAATTTAGAAAAAAACATTCTAATTCTTTATGGTTACCACCACATAATTGACACCACATAGTACCATAAGAGTGCCGAAAGTAAAAATTATCAGTATCACTCATGTTTGTGTCAGAAATTACCAACCGTCGGGATCTTACGGTTCTGTTTTCAGTAACTGAAACTTGGGCACGAGGGCGTGTTGAGTGGGCACGGCCCCGTGTTCAGCCTACTGTCTGACTTAAAACAGGATTGCCAGTTCCAATGATTGGGCACGGGGCGTGTTCAGCGGGCACGGCCCGTGCTGAGTTCTGCAGAAGCTGAAAAATTAAGAAAAATCCTAAAAAAAATGAAAAATAAGAAAAACGATTAGGCCGTTGATTCCTAACTTTCTTAAAATCCTTGTGTCCCCGGCAGCGGCGCCAAAAACTTGATGCGTTGTCGAGTGTTATATATTTTAGGTGTATATTTTAAGCCCCTTTAACACTTTTTAGTCAAGTTTTAAATTTATAAAACACGATATTTACTAACACAAGACACACATATGGGCAAGTGCACCCATCCTGAGCGTAGTATAGTGTTGGTAAGATACCGAGGTCGTCCAAGAACACAAGAGCTTTTAGTACCGGTTTATCCTCAATGTCTAATCAAATCAAAAAGTTTAGAAAAATGTTTTAAACTAAGAAAAATAAAAACTAACTAAAATGCTGAAAATAAAAATAAAAAGAAAAACAGATAGACAAGATGAATCACTTGGTTCCGACTCGTATCTAGTGTAACCTTTGATTATTTCCGCACTTTTGCACTATTTTAAGAGATTATCTTAGTTATTGTAGTAGGCCCCTCTTTTGAAGGTGACGTTACCCTCACCCCAGTAGTTTGAGTCAGCAAGGATACAATCCTAAAAGGGTGGAATGTTGGAAGATAATTAATTAAGTTATTAATGCAAATTATGGTAGGCCCCTCTTTTGGAGGTGACGTTACCCTCGACTAAGTAGTCTGAGTCAGCAGGGATACGGTCCTAAATAGTCGGGTTATAGTATTAATAGTAGTTAACTTATGAGGGGATCAAAGAGTTTGGACCCCCGCCATCCAATACCGCTAAGTATTGAAGGAGATCCTACTAAATTTGACCCAGGTCCATTGCAGGACCTCTAAACGCTGAACAATGGCAAGACCTTTACCAAACCGTTCCCTTAACCCCCGACCACGTAGCCAACATACCTCCATATAGACCATGGAGATATGAATGGTGAAAATCTTTTATTTTATATAGACAGTAAAATAATTTCAAGACACCACGGACAAACGATTAAGAAAGATCACCTCCAACATAAGCAACTAGTTATTAAAGTCATTAATACGAAACCAAATAAAAAGTGCGAAAAGATTAGAAATAAAAAGTATTACACTAGACACTTTGTCTTCACCAAGTGATGTAAGAGACTTAGGCAAACATGGCCTTGATTGTCAAGAACTCTTACGATCTATCTTGGATCCCGAGACGACTCACACACTCTACGATGGACAATGGATGATGGTGGTGGATGATGGTGTTATGGTGGTGGTGGGTGGTGGGTGAAGTGTGAGAGAGGTGGTGTGCCAAGGGATGGTTTGAGCTTGAGCCAAGCACTTCTATTTATAAGCTGAACAGAAGCTCGGGCACGGCCCCGTGTCCACATCCTTCTCTTTCTTCATTTAATGCAGCTTTGTCTTATTAGTTGACCACGCCCCCGTGTCCGCTGAGCACGACCCCGTGTGTAGAAGAAT
The DNA here is from genome assembly GCA_030545235.1 of Helianthus tuberosus. Taxonomy (NCBI): domain Eukaryota; kingdom Viridiplantae; phylum Streptophyta; class Magnoliopsida; order Asterales; family Asteraceae; genus Helianthus; species Helianthus tuberosus. The sequence goes on along the minus strand of CM060450.1, from coordinate 140,990,697 downwards.
CTTTGTACTATGAAGATTTGCCTAGATTGTGCGAATCTTATAGTTGACCACGGCCCCGTGTCCGTTGAGCACGGCCCCGTGGTGGGCAATAGAAGCTTCTACCACTTTGTCTTTTCTGCTGACACTTGGGCACGCCCCCGTGCTGGCTGAGCACGGGGCGTGTTCAGGCTTCTGATTTCTTGTTTTGCTTGGGAATATGCTGTCGTGGGGTCGGGCATGTCACGTCTTGTTCCTTTTCTTGTATTTATGTTAGATTTTGATGTCTTTTTGCTTCTTTTGTTAATTTGAGCTCATTTAATCCTGAAAACACAAAAGGAAGACAAAAACACACTTTTTCCAACATTAGTACTAAAAAAGGGTTAGTTTTATGTTTCATTTGATGAAATTTATATGTTACATTTTGAACACATCAGTTTCTAGACTTCCTAGCTTGATTTGATGTTGACTGCAACTAGACCTGCAACATACGTTAAAACAACGTCAATACAAAAGTATTGGCGAGTATACATGTTTTGATAGAGTAGCGTAAATAGTTAAAAGTGCTGCGAAGTACCAAATACATAACGGGATACCTCAGCATACATGCATACAAGACTGATACTACCAGCTAAGTCACTCGAGCTGCGATTGCGATTGCTATTCATCCTAATTAGACCCCGTCGGGTGCTATAGTATTATACTAGTTAAGGCGGGACCTTGCGAGTATAAGTCCTAACGCATATGTAACTAGCATCACGTATAAATATGCATAACAGTTATTCGCAAGTGATAAACAGTTTATTTAATAATTCGTTTGATAAGTTGATTTGATAGAAACGTATGTTACACCCAAAATGCGATAAAATGGGTTCGAGTATACTCACAGTCGGTGTTCGGCAAGCAAACACAACTTGGTTGGATTGAAGGGAGCGCGTCTGAGATTATCCTTATTACAGATCGATAGCGTGAGCGTTGAATAGTGCGTTAAACGGAGCAAGGTGTCAATGGATCGGACAGTACTCCGATTGGATGGCAATCCGATCGAGTGGTCAGTCGATTGGATGAAAGATGTGTTTGTATATGATGGTTTGCTTTTTTAAGTTTTCGTTGTAGTATTTTAAAAACAGAGAAGTATCTCTACCTTTCAGTTCGGTCGATCGAACGGCTGTTCGATCGGGCGATAACCAGATTGGTGGACACTTTAGTAAGAATAATTTCCCAGCAGTTTGTCACTTGATCGTAGTGTAGTCCGATCGGGTGACAATCCGTTTGTATTGAATACGTTGAAAATTGTTTAAGTGTTGAAGTCTAAACACCACATGGTCGGGTGGTAGTCCGAACAATGTTCAAACTCCAAATTGTTGAAATCAAAGTCAAGTGTGGGACCCAAGGGTGTCACGGCCCCCGACCCGGTTTGACCCGTTTCAGGAGCCGCGGGACAGAAATCCTGTGGTATTTAATTAACAGCGGACGTTTTCTTCAGGATCTTTTAAAACGGAAATATTTCCCGATTATTTTATTTCACAATTCGGGATAAAACCCGATAATTTACAATCTTCAGATTTCACGAAGAAATCTTTATTTTACAAAACATGTTTCTTTATTTTATATTGAGCCACTTCCTTAAGCTTATAGTGCTTCTCTGCACTTTTCCTGGATCACAACAGATCACCTGAAACATGTTTGAAAAAGGTTTTGTCAGCGGGAAATACTGAGTGAATCATTCTTTTTAATAAAATGACTCATTGTTATTAATTACAGCATAAGAGCGATTACGATGGTTTCTATCTTATTGTTATATGGCACCGTGTCACTTACTGGTGACGATGGTCATACCACTATTGAGTCCTGTCACTCAACTAGTGATGATATATCACTGTTAGGGCTTATTTGCCTAACCTGTGTTAGGGCTTATTAGCCTAACCCCGTGAGAAATTAGTAATGTGCACAATACCCCACTAGCCATTGATTAAGATTACCATGACTTAATCCCTGTAATTATAACCTTGAAAATAAATATGCTTTTGAAAGTAATTTGAGAAAAAGAGAATGACTCACATTGCAGATTTAATTGAGCAGAGCCTAGCCTACTGATTAGCCTTTTAACCTAAATTAATAATAGGCACACAATTCGGTTAGTAACTTAATACAGCATTTACGATAACTCACGAGATTAAACCCTCACATCGAATGACAAAGTGCGATACTTAAACATCCATTGATTTAATCAACGAATGATAAAGCATAAACCCTAATGTGTGCAGCACTTAAACATCCATTGGATAGTTTAATCGATCGGACATTGAATCGTATCAGCGATCGAGTTATTACCCTGTATTGCGGCGGCGATTAGTGATCTGTGTGTGTTTTTATAGTGAACAGAACGTAACTCAACGTACGTAATGAAATTTTACGTCGTTTCAATTGCAGAATTCAAGTCCCAACTCCTGCTATTTTTACACAAAAATTGACAGGCTTACGGACCGTAAGCCTTATCCCTTACGGTCCGTAAGGGACACCTATTCACCCTAGGGTGGCCACGTCCTTGACTAGCCTAGCTGACTTGACTGTTTCGTAAATTTCATTTTTGACAGCAATTTATTGAGATAATCGTGACTAGGGTTTTACCCCCCCTGAGTTTTAGGGGCCCTGATCCTGATTCTGATTGTTCTGAAAATTTTAGGGTTTGTGCAGAATCACTTGGGTGTCTCAATTAGGGTTTCCTATTAGATAAAATAATAAAATAAATAGGACTTTTGATGAGAGTTGTTACATTCTCCCCACCTTAATAAAATCTCGTCCTCGAGATTTACTAGAATAATTGAGGATACTTTCGCTTCATTTCTGATTCCAGTTCCCAAGTGTATTCAGCTCCTCTCTTTGAATCCCACTTGACTTTAACTAACACTAGTCATTTATGCTTGAGAAACTTTACTTTTCTGTCTTCTATCTAAAGAGGTTTCTCAACAAATTTTAACTTTTCGTTTACCTCTATATCGTGGAGAGGTACTACCAAAGATTCATCTGATAAGCATTTCTTGAGGTTGGATACATGAAATATATCATGTACTCCAGCTAACTCTTCTGGTAGTTGTAAACGATAAGCAACTGGTCCTATACGTTGGATCACTGGAAATGGTCCTACGTATCTTGGACTTAGCTTTCCTTTCTTACCGAATCGAACAACTCCTTTCCAAGGAGAAACTTTTAACAGTACTCTGTCTTCAACTTGGAATTCTAACGGCTTGCATCTATTGTCTGCATAACTCTTCTGACGATCTCGAGCCGTCTTCAGCCTTTCCTTGATTTGAGTAATCTTATCAGTAGTTTCTTGCACTATCTCGGGACCTGACAATTGACTTTCTCCTATTTCTGCCCAACAAACTGGAGTTCTGCACTTTCTTCCATACAGTGCCTCGAATGGGGCAGTTTCAATACTTGAATGATAACTATTGTTATAGGAGAATTCAATTAATGGTAAGTGATCGTCCCAATTCCCACCAAAATTTATCACACATGCTCTGAGCATATCTTCTAGAGTTTGGATTGTCCTTTCACTTTGTCCGTCTGTTTGAGGCTGATATGCAGTACTTAGGTTTAGTCGAGTTCCCATTGCTTCTTGGAAACTTTTCCAAAAATGAGAAGTAAAACGACTATCCCTATCTGAAACAATGGAGAGTGGAACTCCGTGTAAGGATACTATTTCATCTACATACAACTTGGCCAACCTTTTCATGCTAAAGGTTTCTTTCATAGGTAGAAAGTGAGCTGATTTGGTTAATCGATCCACAATTACCCAAATCGCATCATTACCTTTTCTGGTCTTGGGTAACTTAGTAACAAAATCCATTGTTATAAGCTCCCATTTCCATACCGGCATCTCTAATTGTTGTAGTAGACCTGAAGGTTTCTGATGTTCTGCCTTAACTTGTGAACAAGTAAGACACTTAGAAACATATCTAGCTATATCCTTCTTCATGCCTATCCACCAGAAATTATTTCTTAAATCTTGGTACATCTTATTGTTTCCTGGGTGCATGGTATACCTAGATTTATGAGCTTCTTCTAAAATCTTATTTCTTAATTCTCCCTGCTTAGGTACCCAAATTCTTCTTTTATGGAATCTCCAAATTCCATCAACTCCTTGTTCTAATTCTTTTATTCGTCCCTTCATTCCTTCAGCATCATCCTTGATTGCTGTTTCTTGAACATTCTTCAATTGTTCCGTTAAATCTAACTGTAGATTTAATCTAAGAGCACGAACTCGCTTTTGCTTTTCATGATATTTACGACTTAAGGCATCTGCAACTACATTTGCCTTTCCTTCATTATATTAAATATCACAGTCGTAGTCACTTAGGATTTCCATCCATCTCCTTTGCCTCATATTTAACTCTTTTTGCCCAAATATATATCTTAAACTTTTATGATCTGTATAGACAGCAAACTTACTTCCGTACAGATAATGTCTCCAGATTTTCAGGGCAAAAATTACGGCTCCTAATTCTAAATCATGAGTCGTATAATTTTCTTCGTGCTTTTTCAATTGTCTTAAAGCATACGCAATTACCTTCTTGCGTTGCATTAGCACACATCCAAATCCTAATTTTGAAGCATCACAATATACTTCAAAATCTTCAGTTCCTTCTGGTAAGGCTAAGATTGGAGCATTGGTTAATTTCTGCTTTAAGATTCTAAAGGCTTCTTCTTGTTTAGGTTCCCATTCAAACTTAACTGCCTTACAGGTTAGCTTAGTTAGTGGTACAGCTATTTTGGAAAAATCCTTAATAAACCGTCTATAATATCCAGCTAAACCTATAAAACTTCTAATTTCCATTGCAGTTTGCGGAACCCACCATTTGGTAATAGCCTCTATCTTAGCAGGATCTACATGAATGCCTTCGTGATTTACCATGTGTCCTAGGAATTGCACTTCTTGCAACCAAAATTCACACTTCGAGAATTTGGCATAAAGTTTTTCTTTTCTTAACAAAGTTAAGAGTGCATGCAAGTGCTCACAATGTTCTGTCTGACTTTTGGAATAAATAAGTATATCGTCTATAAAAACAATTACAAATTTATCCAAATACGGTTTACAGATTCTATTCATCATGTCCATGAATGTGGCAGGTGCATTCGTTAACCCAAAGGGCATGACTGTAAACTCGTAATGACCATACCTAGTCCTGAGAGAAGTTTTAGGTATGTCTTCCTCTTGTACTTTTAATTGATGATATCCGGAACGTAAATCGATCTTAGAAAAATATCTAGCTCCTTGGAGTTGATCGAATAAATCATCAATCCTAGGTAATGGGTATCGATTCTTAATTGTAACCTTATTCAATTCTCTATAATCAATACACATTCTCATTGAACCATCCTTTTTCTTCACAAACAACACTGGTGCTCCCCATGGGGATGAACTAGGTTGTATGAACCCTTTGCTTAGTAATTCATCTAATTGCTTTTTCAGTTCTAACATTTCGGTAGGAGCTAACCGATAAGGTGCCTTAGCTATCGGTGTAGTTCCAGGAATTAGATGAATCATAAATTCTACTTCCCTATCTGGTGGTAATCCTGGTAACTCTTCTGGGAATATATCTGAGTATTCTGAGATTACAGGAATCTCCTTAAGTTCTTTACCCTTAGTACTAATGATTACTGAAATCATATATACTATTCCTTGCTTTCGTTCGTTCATAACTAGCAACTTTCATTACTGATATGAACTTCATGGGCTTACGTGGTTTATCTCCTGTAATTATAATGACTTCTCCGGTGGGTGTTTGAATTTCTATGGAATTTTGATCACAAAGAATTCGAGCATGGTTGGCTACTAACCAATCCATTCCTAACACAACATCAAATTCGGCTAATTTCATAGGTAATAGGTTTGCAAAGAATTTATGACCTGAGAGTTCTATATTTTCTTTTTGCAAAACTTTATCTATGCTAACAGAATTTCCGTCTGCCATTTCGACTGTAAAAATTTGCCTAAGGTTGGTTAATGGTAAATTAAGAGCTTGAAAGAATGAAATATTGATAAAACTTTGGTTTGCACCAGAGTCAAATAATACTTTTGCATATACGTTGTGAACTAAGAACGTACCAGCTATCACATCTGGAATGAGTTCTGCCTCCTGAGTAGTTAATTGGAAAGCACGAACATTCTTCTTTGTAGCTCCATCTGCAGTTTTGGCTTTGTTGTCAGCTGGTTTAACTAATTTCGGGCAGTCCGATCTGAAATGTCCAGCTTCTCCACAATTAAAACAAACTGTGGATTTCTTCTTTCGGCAATTTTCTTCTTGATGCCCTGGAATTCGGCAGAAATTGCAATATAATTTGCATTTTCCAAAATGCTTCCTTTTGCAGGAATTGCAAAATGGACCAGTGGAAGATTGTCCGGTTCCCCTTCGCTTGACATTATTACGGTTACCCATACGAAATCCTTGGGTAATCTTTTGAACTACTTCCTTTTTCCGATCTTCTTCTCTTGTGCGCACCAGTTCGTCAGTTAGGGTGTTAGCTAATTCCACCGCATCGTCAATTGTGTGAGGTCTTGCAACCTTAACGATGTTACGGATTTCACCAATTAATCCCCAATTATAGCGAGAAATGAGTACCGGTTCTGGAGAAGCCAACGTTGGTACCACTCTAGCATATTCAAAGAATGTCGAAGTATAACCGCGACAATCTACACCCATCATTCTATGATTTAAGAATTTGTTTGCCATTTGATCTTTTTCATACTCGGGACAGAATTTTCTTTCTACAAGACTCTTAAATTCTTCCCAGTTCATGGCATACACCATCCTTCTTCCTTTTGCTTGTAACACTGTGTTCCACCATTCTAGCGCCACTTCTTTAAAAAGATTTGACGCATACATGACCTTGTCATCCTTGTCACATTTACTTATGGCAATTACTGCCTCGGTTTTCTCTAACCAACGCAGTGACGCAGTCGCTCCTTCATTGCCTGCAAACTCAGTGGGTTTACAAGCAAGAAATTCTTTGTAAGTGCAACCAGGTGTTGCAGCTTTCATTTTCTTAGGGAGCGGAGCCTGCCGTGGTTCATTATCATGATTAATATGATCATTGCCTCCGTTTACGCTATTACTGAAGTTATCTTCAGAAATACGTTTGCTAGGAATGATTTGTTGCGGTTCAATTGGATTTTTAACAGCAGCAACTATTGCTGGAATAGCATTAGCTATCCCTTGAGCAACGATATTTTCTATATCTTGCCTAGTCATATATTGATCCCCCGGTTGTTGCTCGGATTGATTAACCTCATTTACTGGTTCATTATTATCGTTTTCCATCTGATAATTTAATTTTATTAGTATCAAATAAATAACAATTATTCACAAAATAATCATACTAATTTCACAATACACATATAGCCAAAACTATCGATTTCTCGATTTCCATTTATATTTAATAGTATGCATCAATACACACCATTATCTTACAAAGTTTTATTTTAGGTTATTTCACATGATTATATTATTATTGCTAATTTACAATCACAGTCTCATAAACCACTACCCTTCGTCAGTTGGTATTTTAATAACGGCGCTCCCTCTCATCGTACTTCCAGGAGATCTGTTCTCCTACTTTCCGGATCCTATTTCCCGCATCCATTAACTCCTCACCAAAGTGGCGAAGTTCAGCTAAATTCTCATTGCTCATAGGTGGATTAGGTATAGGTTCTGGGTCGAATTGAGGAAGAAAGGAATAAGGACTGTTGAGCAGGTTTTGGAACTGCCAATCATTCGTCCACCATTCGTCCATTCCCAAAGGTTGGGTGTGGATTATAGGTTCTGGGATTGCTGGTTCTAAGTTTATAGGGAGTTGAGATTCAATAGAACGAATAAAAACATTTTCATTAACAGGCTTAATAGTATCATAGCTTGCCAATATAAAATCTAGCTCTTTCCTGATATGGTAACCCCTTAGTTTGCCTAGAGTTTTCCCCAATTTCCATTTTCTTAGGCTTGGGTTTCTCGAGAGGTGAAGCGTTGAATTCTATAGGTTCTTCTATGTCTGGTATATACCTATTGAAATCTCTGGAAACTTCTATTCTTACTAGATAGAGATTTAAATTCTGAAGGGCATCAGACAAGTCACTCTTGCTGTTTAATACACATGCAAAATACACACAAATACTAAATTAAAAATTTTATCAAATTTCATAGAAAACCTTTAAATATTATTTCATACTGGGTAACTACAAAACAACTAAAATTTTAAAACACACTAGGGTTTTATTTGTAAATTTATTTATTTACTGGATTAGGTTTCTGGCTTATATTTAATAAGGGTGCTAAAACTTGAATTAAAATTTTAAAGATTTGTATTTACTGCTACAGTGGCTAACATATAAAGATCCGCCCATTTCTCATCTAACTTGTCCTCCCAAGGTGATTTACTGGTTAATTCCTGGGTTTCCTGTTTAACTTTCTTTTCTCGAGATATCTTTATTTTCTCTTTACTTTTCCTAATAATCAGACTTCTTTTACTAGGAGAAAGTGGTTCTTCATATTGTGCCTTTTGCACAAATATTCCTTCTTCAGGAATTTCAGAGTGATTTGAGGATTTGGTTTGGGATGAACTTCCCTTCTCGTTGGATGACCTATCTAATTTAAGATAGATATTTGACAGCTTTTGTTTACCCATACTGTACACAAATATTCAAATAAGGAAACACATATTCACAGAATGGCAAGTAGAAACAAAAAAATTAAGTATTTTCTAAATACTTAATAGGCTTAAATCAGTGGCTCTGATACCACATTTTTCTGTCACGGCCCCCGACCCGGTTTGACCCGTTTCAGGAGCCGCGGGACAGAAATCCCGTGGTATTTAATTAACAGCGGAAGTTTTCTTCAGGATCTTTTAAAACTGAAATATTTCCCGATTATTTTATTTCACAATTCGGGATAAAACCCGATAATTTACAATCTTGAGATTTCACGAAGAAATCTTTATTTTACAAAACATGTTTCTTTATTTTATATTGAGCCACTTCCTTAAGCTTATAGTGCTTCTCTGCACTTTTCCTGGATCACAACAGATCACCTGAAACATGTTTGAAAAAGGTTTTGTCAGCGGGAAATACTGAGTGAATCATTCTTTTTAATAAAATGACTCATTGTTATTAATTACAGCATAATAGCGATTACGATGGTTTCTATCTTATTGTTATATGGCACCGTGTCACTTCCTGGTGACGATGGTCATACCACTATTGAGTCCTGTCACTCAACTAGTGATGATATATCACTGTTAGGGCTTATTTGCCTAACTTGTGTTAGGGCTTATTAGCCTAACCCCGTGAGAAATTAGTAATGTGCACAATACCCCACTAGCCATTGATTAAGATTACCATGACTTAATCCCTGTAATTATAACCTTGAAAATAAATATGCTTTTGAAAGTAATTTGAGAAAAAGAGAATGACTCACATTGCAGATTTAATTGAGCAGAGCCTAGCCTACTGATTAGCCTTTTAACCTAAATTAATAATAGGCACACAATTCGGTTAGTAACTTAATACAGCATTTACGATAACTCACGAGATTAAACCCTCACATCGAATGACAAAGTGCGATACTTAAACATCCATTGATTTAATCAACGAATGACAAAGCATAAACCCTAATGTGGGCAGCACTTAAACATCCATTGGATAGTTTAATCGATCGGACATTGAATCGTATCAGCGATCGAGTTATTACCCTGTATTGCGGCGGCGATTAGTGATCCGTGTGTGTTTTTATAGTGAACAGAATGTAACTCAACGTACGTAATGAAATTTTACGTCGTTTCAATTGCAGAATTCAAGTCCCAACTCCTGCTATTTATACACAAAAATTGACAGGCTTACGGACCGTAAGCCTTATCCCTTACAGTCCGTAAGGGACACCTATTCACCCTAGGGTGGCCACGTCCTTGACTAGCCTAGCTGACTTGACTGTTTCGTAAATTTCATTTTTGAATGCAATTTATTGAGATAATCGTGACTAGGGTTTTACCCCCCCTGAGTTTTAGGGGCCCTGATCCTGATTCTGATTGTTCTGAAAATTTTAGGGTTTGTGTAGAATCACTTGGGTGTCTCAATTAGGGTTTCCTATTAGATAAAATAATAAAATAAATAGGACTTTTGATGAGAGTTGTTACAAAGGGGCAATCCGATCGGATGGCAGTCCGATCGGATGACTGCCCTGTCCTATCGGATGACTGTCCTGTCCGTTCGGATGACTGTCCTGTCTGATCGGATGATTGTCCGTTCAAACGATCTAGTCGTCCTTGGCACTTGACTATTTTGAAGGTTTTTAGCGGTTTTGATCGAGACGGTGTTGTGACGTGCTAAACAACAGAAACCCCATCTCTAACCAAGGGACCCGATCGGATAGGAATCACCCAAATCTGACTGGTTTACTGGTTCGTGACGGTCGTTCTTGGTTAACCCGAAATCGGTCGTCTCTTTGTTAGAAACCAGATCTTGAACCAACACGACACTAAGAATGAGTAGAAGGTCGGTACAAGCTTCGATTCTATCGGTCTTAAGTGCATTGAGTGTAAAAGAGTTGAAAGAAAGTTGGAAAACCATCTTTCAATCCTTTTAACCTTGAATGGGTGTAGGTTTATGCGAAAACATTGTTTAATCTTGTGGAAATCCTTCAGATCTGAGTTGTTCTTGGTGGAATGAGGCCAAAGCTTGAAGTTCATAAGAACTCCATGATGACATCATCCTAGAACACCCCAAATCCACTGATTTCACGGTTAAAAGTTAAGATTCAAAGGTGAAAAAGATGAAGAAGTGTGCGTAGATCATAGAAGTACAAGATTTAGGTTGAAAACTTACAAGAATCGCGAAAAATCGAGAGAAAATAGCCCCAAAGCGTGCTGGTCGAGTGAGAGCTCCACATCAGGGAAAATGATGTGAGAGTGGGGGTATTTATAGGCAAGAGAGGAGAGAAGGTGGTGCAGTGAGTCCGATCGGATGGCAGTCCGATCGCATTGTCATTCGATCCAATGCCTCCGGCGAGTCGAGTTTTGGCGTTTCGTTTCAATCGTTAAGCGTTGTGATAGTTTGGGTACACATTTTCATCCACATTTTCATATATTTAGTATAATTAATCACATTGGGTCGTATATACATATCCTTATTCCACACCTTGCGATAATCGAGTTATGCGTGCCTGCGAGTACGTTTTTTAGTGTTGTTACCTTGCGACACATCACGGCTATCAAGGAGGGTAGAATTGGTCCTCACTCGACATCATCGTGGTTGTCAGCAAGTGCAATGTGATGTGATAGCGATAAAGCATGCGATAATATGTGAAAATACTGCGATATAGCGATATATGCGATATAGTTACATTATGATCCGAATCTCTGGTGCTAGGCGTAACGAGTATAACGAGTAGTAACAGCGCACGAACGTGCGGGTTGTTACACCACCATTTCTCATTATCGAGATCAACGTCCTCTTGAATTTCTTGTATCTTTTCCTGTTTGATTGTTACATCTTTTGGAGGATGAGTTTCTTCTTTGATCTCCTATTTGACTCATACAAAAGTAGTAGATGCAGGAGCAGTTTGGGGAACTGAAAGAAATGTTAAGTATTTTAGTTACATATGTTTTATCATGTTATTGTTATATATAAGATATGATAGATAGGTATATATAACATTACTTGTTACAAACTTTAAAAAAAAATCTTTTCTTTTCAAAAATAAAATGTTTTGTTTATAAATAAAATAAATAATTGTTTTACATGTGCAAAGTTTTGTTCTTTTATAAAAATTAATAATGAAAAGATAAAAATATTGTTTTTTATAAAAATTAATAATCAAAAGACAAAATAAAAGATAAGTTGTTATCATTGTACAGTATGTTTATTTTATTGGTTAAACTATAGAGTATAATTTTATTCTTTAAAGTTCATAACTTTTTTTAAATATCCACACAGTACTCATCCAATAAACTTTAAGTTAATTTTTTTTTATAAAAATAAAAAAATAGTATTTGATTCGTAAGTACGTTTTAGACCTTTAACTTAAATTGTTAAATTTCGTTTTTTACAGATATAAAAAAATTATATTTTTATTAGATTTCAATAACTTTTTTTTATAAAAAATAGGATGTTAAGAGTTTATATCTTTATTAACTTTATATCATACTAAGTTCAGATTTTTAGTTCCTAACTAATGTTATCTATTTTTAACTTATAATCCCTAAAAATATGCAACACAATCTACTATGTATCTAGTCAAGTTGGTAAAGAATTCTTTTGAAACCGACTAATATTATCTATAACAATATAGTTGAACTTATAATTCCTAAAAATTTGCAACACAATTTAGTATTTATCTAGTAAAGATTGTAAATTTCTAGAGTATTTTATTTATATTACTTGTTACAAAAAATGTTTTTAAAAGAATTATTTTTTTTATAAAAACAAAATGTTTGTTTATAAATAAAGTAAAAAAACTATTTTACACATGTAAAGTTTCGTTTTTTAATAAAAAAAATAATAATCAAATGACAAAAAATAAAAGATAAGTTGTTATAGTTGTAAAGTAAGTTTATATTGTTCGTTAAATGATAAAGTTTATCATTTTATTCTTTAAAGTTCATAACATTTTTTAAATATCCACATGATACTCATCCAATAAACTTTAAGTTTAAAATTTTTGTTTTTATAAAAATAAAAATAGTAGTTGACTCGTAAGTATGTTTGACACCTTTAACTTTAATTGTTAAATTTTGTTTTTATATATATAAAAAATTTATATTTTATAAAATTTTAAAAATAGTTTTTATAAAAAAATAGGATGTTATGAGTTTATATCTTTATTAACTTTATATCATAGTAAGTTCAGTTTTTTTGGTTTAGCTTTAAAGTTTATTACTTTATTATTTATTAATTAAGAAATACAAATTATTAGATTGATATCCAAGAAATGACTGCAATTTTTATAATTTCAGCTTGACTATATCTAACTGCAATGTCTATTTATTGCAGCTTTAGGATATTAACTTATATAAGTTGAGTTGATTTGTAAATTTAGGATACTATCTTTATTTTGAACTTTATTAACATGGTCAATAACTACATTATATTAACACCAAAAATAAATTTCAAATATTAAAACTTTATTTACACGTTTAGATCAAACATAACAACTAAAAATGAAAAAAAAAAACACTTGATAGATATCATATTAGACTGCATGAAATTTGTAGTGCTTCTGAATTGACACCCGAGGTATTTTTAATCGGGTTTTCTGGTTTGTGCTTGAATTGGGAGTATCTTCTAATTCCTCTTCTTTGTCATTGTCCTCAGGATCGTCTAAATTAATAACCTCACTCCATTTCCATTCATAGAGTCTTTTAGATCTTTTCCTTTGAGTCTCAAACTTCCGATCCTTAAAAAGGACAAAAATTGAATACAAAAGTTAAAAAAATATTAAATTAACCTTAGGGGCTGTTTGGTAGCCTCTTAATCCATTCAGAGGTTGTCTCTTAATGAAATCATTTGTGGCCCTTATGTCTGAATGAATAAGAGGTAACCTTATGTCTGACTGGATAAGAGGTAACATCTGAATGGTAAACCATCACATGTCACATTCTTCTACATTATCTTTGTTAAACTCTTAAATGATTTCATTAAGATGTAGCCTCTTAATGTCATTCAGATGCTACCAAACAGCCCCTTAAACTTACGTCTTCACTAAATTCACATTGAAGATTAGACTTGTATGGACTAAACATTGCGCTATAAAAAATAATATCAACACTTTTATCACCATCACCCTGCAATAAAACACACATATAATAACATAACGACTGTTAATATGAAAGATATACGCAAAAATAATACTTAAAAACCAGCAAAATCAATACCTTAGAGGCTTGTTCGACAACTGGGTTGTTTAAATTGGCATGTTCATCATGCAACTGAATCTGAAAAATCAAATAAGTTAACATTCACATAAAAGTAAATAAAAGAAAACAATTATTCACTACTGCGATATAACAGAACCGACCTTAGAATTTTCAATCTCGCATGCTTGATTTTTCGCAACAATTGAGTTCAGAACTGGATCTATTTTTTAACTTTGTTTAGCAATAGATATAGGGATGTCCTGCTATGTATTTATAGTAGTAACTATAGAAATGCATTAGAGTTTAATTTTAGATTTGCCACCCATTTATTTAGGAAGTTTGTTGTGGTTAGTTTTAATTTTTTATAAGATACTAGTAGGGTGCCCGCGCGATGCGGCGGGGGCGACACTTTGGATTGCGGCACTTATTTCTGGTAGTTTTCTTATTCATATAATATTCATGATAACATTATTGTGGTGGATATATGTCATTAGTGTTACACATATGTAAAGTTTTATTTCTTTATAAAAAGTAATAATAAAAAAGACAAAAAATATTGTTTTTTTATAAAAATTAATAATCAAAAGATAAAAAATAAAAGATAAGTTGTTATAATTGTAAAGTTTGTTTATTTTATTGGTTAAATCATAAAGTATAATTTTATTCTTTAAAGTTCATAACTTTTTTTAAATATCCACATAGTACTCATCCAATAAACTTTAAGTTTAAATTTTTTTTTATAAAAATAAAAAATAGTATTTGACTCGTAAGTATGTTTTAGAGCTTTAACTTAAATTGTTAAATTTCGGTTTAATATAGATATAAAAAATTTGTATTTTTATAAAATTTCAAGAACTGTATTTATAAAAAAAGGATGTTAAGAGTTTATATCTTTATTAACTTTATATCATTCTAAGTTCATATTTTTAGTTCCTAAATAATCTTATTTATATGAGTCTACTTTTAACTTATAATTTCTGAAAATATGCAACACAGTCTACTATGTATCTAGTTAAGTTGGTAAAGAATTCTTTTGAAACTGACTAATATTATCTAGGACAATGTAGTTGAACTTATAATTCCTAAAAATTTGCAACATAATTTAGTATTTATCTAGTAAAGATTGTAAATTTCTAGAGTATTTTATTTATATTACTTGTTACAAATAAATGTTTATAAAAGAATTATTTTTTTATAAAAACAATTTTTTTGTTTATAAATAAAGTAAAAAATGTTTTACACATGTAAAGTTTTTTTTTAAAGATGATAATCAAATGATAAAAAATAAAAGATAAGTTGTTATAGTTTTAAAGTAAGTTTATTTTGTTGGTTAATGATAAAGTTTATAATTTATTCTTTGTTCATAACTTTTTTTGATTATCCACATGGTACTCATCCAATAAACTTTAAGTTTAAAATTTTTGTTTTTATAAAAATAAAAATAGTAGTTGACTCGTAAGTACGTTTTACACCTTTAACTTTAATTGTTAAATTTCGTTTTTATATGTATAAAAAATTATATTTTATAAAATTTTAAAAACAGTTCTTGTAAAAAATAGGATGTTAAGAGTTTATATCTTTATTAACTTTATATCATAGTAAGTTCAGTTATTTTGTTTAGCTTTAAAGTTTATTACTTTATTATTTTTTAATTAAGAAATACAAATTATTAGATTAATATCCAAGAATAACTGCAATATTTTATAATTTCAGCTTGACTATATCTAATTGCAATATCTATTTATTACAACTTTAGGATATTAACTTATATAAGTTTAGTTGACTTGTAAATTTGGGATACTAACTTTATTTTGAACTTTATTAATATGGTCAATAACTGCATTATATTAACACCAAAAATAAAGTTTAAATATAAAATAAACTTTATTCATACGTCTAGATCAAACATAACAACCGAAAATGAAAAAAAAAAACATAAAAACACTTGATAGATTTCATATTAGACTACATGAAATCTATCCCGCTTCTGAATTGACACTCGAGGTATTTTTAATCGGGTTTCTGGTTTGTGCTTGAATCGGCAGTATCTTCTAATTCCTCTTCTTTGTCATTGTCATCAGAATCGTCTAAATTAATAACCTGACTCCATTTCCATTCAGAGAGTATCTTGGATCTCTTCCTTTGAGTCTTAAACTTTCGATCCTTAAAAAGAACAAAAATTGAATTCAAATGTTAAAAAAAGATTAAATAAACCTTAAAATTACCTCGTCATTAAATTCATGTTAAAAATTAGAGTTGTATGAACTAAACATTGCACCATAAGAAATAATATCAACACCATCATCCTGCAATAAAACACACATATAATAACATAACGAACATGTTAATATGAAAGATATATGCAAAAATAATACTTAAAAACCAGCAAAATGAATACCTTAGAAGATTGTTCGACAAATGGGTTGTTTAAATTGACATGTTCATCATGCAACTGAATATGAAAAATCAAATAAGTTAACATTCACATAAAAGTAAATAAAAGAAAACAATTATTCACTGCTGCGATATAACAGAACTGACCTTAGAATTTTGAATCTCACATGCTTGGTTTTTCGCAACAATTGAATTCAGAACTGGATTCATTTTTTAACTTTGTTTAGCAATAAATATAGGGGTGTCATGCTAAGTATTTATAGTAGTGACTATAAAAGTGTATTAGGGTTTAATTTTAGATTCGACACCCCTTTATTTAGGAAGTTTGTTGTAGTTAGTTTTAAGTTTTTATAAGATATATCTAAGTACATGTATTAGGCAGTTTTAATAAAATAAAATGTGACACATAATATCTTCATTTTATGTTACGGTACTTTTAATTCTTTTTGTTTTTGTTTGCATAGATGGAGCCCATCTTTGTAGATTAGGCGCATTAGATCACAAGTATTAATTACTTGTATATTAAAGCATTATCGACTTGTACCTTTTAATCCGTGCGTCGATATTAAACAAGACAACTACCGAAACGTTGACAAAAATGTGTAGGTCGTCATGCTATCTTTGGATTTTTTTTTTAAACAGTATAGTTTATAAAATATGTCAAGAATACGTAAAAAAATTATAAGTTTGTTGTGGATGGGTGAATTGCAACTAATTTTCTATAATTTTGTTAAAACCTTATGGATTTAAGTGTAATAAGTTTAGGGACTAAAAAATAAATAGTGTTTAAAAGACTAAACTACCCTCATTTTTAGGGGTCTTTCTATAAATAAAGTGGGGGAAAAGTTCTTATTTTTTTGTATCTTAAAATACCCCCCCCCCCCCCTCATGCATTATAATATCGTATAGATAAACCAATGAATTGAATAACATGTATCTGTTTTCAACTAACTAATATTATCTATAAGAGTATTTTTGTACTTAAAATCCTAAAAAACTGCAACAGAATCTGGTATTCAGTTTTTTGAAGATGTATTATGTTTAGATTATAGAGTTTTTTCCTAAAAGTTTGTTTGTGGAAAACTTATTTACCAAACTTCTAAAAAAAGTTTTTATAAAAAGGTTTTATAAAAACGAAAATGCTTCTAAAAACGTTTTTATTATTTTTTTATGAAAACCAAAATTCCATTTTGTTGAATATGGTATTATATAAAGTTTTTTAACACAACCAATTAGATAAAACAAGTGAGCTTGTTTGATGTCAATCTACTACCTGCTAACCCATGTAAGTGTGTGCACCCAACCAAGTAAATACACAAACATACAGAATACGAACAAAGCTAATATAAACCCGTATATGCAAGGTTTTGAAATTTAATCTAGTCGCTAGAACAAATTGGTGAATAATGTTAATCAAATGAAAATCGGAGTGAAAAGGGTTAGAATATTATTAAACTGATGCTAATGACAACAACGTAGATAGTCTTGAGCATTTGAAATGTGATAGGACAAATTGCTTTAATCACTTTTACACTAATGCATCATCTACTTGTACATTTTAATCCACAGAACAATACTGACCAAGACAACTATGGAAATGTTGACAAAAATGAGTAGGTCACGGTAGCTTTGGATTTTTTTAAAATATTATAGTTTATAAAATATGACAAGAATATGTAAAATAATTATAAGTTTGTTGTGAAAAAGGATAAGTGTAACTAATTAGCCATAATTTTGTTAAAATAAAGGGATTTAAGTGTAATAGTATGGGGGACTAAAATATAATTAGTGTTTAAAAGACCAAGTTACCCTCATTTTAGGGGTGTTTTTATAAATAAAAAGGGAAGAAGTTCTTATTTTTTTGGTATCTTAAAATACCCCTCCCTCATGCATTATAATATAGTATAGATATTAGGTAGTTTTAATAAAGTAAAATGTGACACATAATCAATTCTCAATTAGGAAAAAATAATTAGCCATGGAAAGAAACAATGATCAGGTACAAAAAGCTTAAATAGAAAAATAATTTTAGGGCAATAATATTATCTTTATTTTCTACGAAAAAAGATTTTAACTTTATTTATTTTGAAAATATTAGTTGTTATTTTCTTTTTTAATCACTTGTAAATTAAAGCATTATCGCCTTGTACCTTTTAATCCGTGCGTCGATATTGAACAACACAACCATCGAAACGTCGACAAAATATGTAGGTCGTCATGCAATATTTGGATTTTCTTTAAACAGCATGGTTTATAAGATATGTCAAGAATACGTAAAAAATTATAAGTTTGTTATGGAGGGGTGAATTATAACTAATTATCTATAATTTTGTTAAAACCTCAGGGATTTAAGTGTAATAAGTTTAAGGGCTAAAAAATAAATAGTGTTTAAAAGACCAAACTACCCTTATTTTAGGTGTCTTTCTATAAATAAAGAGGGGAAAAAGTTCTTATTTTTTAAGTATCTTAATATACTACTCCCTCATGCATTATAATATAGTAAGATATGGATTAATTAATTATAAAAGCTATATTATTATTATTATTATCATAATATTATTGTTTTTAAAATTTTTAACTTAGATTGCGTTAATATTAATTAATTTAATTTAATTTAATAGCAACAATGATGAATAGTAACAATAAAGCCACGCACTGACAATGGCACACCTATGAAATTTTTCACCGGGGTCTGATTTTGCGATATTTGAATGTCTCTTAAATCAACATCCGAATTTTTGGTTCAAGCCGGGTTGGATCACATAGATAATGATAATTTAGAAAGAGTAAATTAAGTATTTAATCAAGTTCTAGTCATTTTTATTACTTTTTATTTTGTTTTTCAAATTCAACATGTATAGATTAATCTTTTACAAGTAAGTTTAAAAATCTACAAGGTTGTAGCTCAAAAATCTCGAGGGTCGATTAGCAAAGTATAATATATGTTAATATAAAAGTTATGTTTGGCTAAGCTTATTTAAGTCAAAAAGGACTTTTGTGAAAATGACTTTTTGAAAAGGAGTTTTTAAAAAAAGTGTTTGGATTAAATTAATGGGGTGGGAAAAGCCAATAAGTTGTTTTTTAAAAAGTGTTTGGCTTAGCTTATTGATGTAAAATGACTAAAAGGGGCATTCTTTCATAAGGGATGTTAAAAAATAAGGGGTATATTGGTAATTTGTTGTTTGAAAAGCTATAAGCTGATCAAGAAGTCACAATCTCTTAACTTTTCAAAAACTCATTTTCCTTCATATCAAAAAGTCATTTTAAAAAGCACTTTTCCATTTGCCAAACACTAAAAACTGCTTATTGGCTTTTTGATAAGTCAATAAGTCAATAAATTGGTTGGAAAAGCTTAGCCAAACATGCCCAAAATAACAAAAAATACAGGATTAATCGCAAAGTATAATATATGTTAATATAAAATAACAAAAAATACAGGATTGGTCGAACTCACACTAGGTCGATCTGTCGATGCGCACTGATCCATATTGGCTTTGGAGTTCCTTAAGTGCTCATCTTACTCACATTTGAGCTGAGTCTTGCTGAAAACACTTTTCTCGTTTATTTCCTTCACAACTTTCAGAATACACGTCCTCTATGTTTTTACCTAAAAATTTAAAAAAAAATCCCTAAAAAAAATTACTTCATTTATTTCAACTGTTATTAGTTTTTTTTTTAATTTGGTTTTCATGTTGTTATTATTATTATTATTATTATTATTATTATTATTATTATTATTATTATTATTATTATTACTACTACTTTTGTTGTTGTTAGACCTTGCGTAGTGGGGCGGTATAAGCCCCTATAGCGCCGAGATGGCGCCGAGAACACCGGGACGAAGGGCGCTATGCCCAAAAAAAAATTCAAAGCGCGATAAATATCGTGGCGCTATCGAACGAAGATTTGATTATTTTGACCGTTTACAAACGGTCATTTTAATAAAAAAAAAAAAAAATTATTTTTCAAACTTTCCTTTAAATCATTACCTCCTCTCCTATTTTTTTTACCACAAACACTCAAAAACTCTCATCTCTTTCATTTTTTTTACAAATCTTGATATTTTGTACAATGCATCCATACAACCGTGGCTTCATTCCTCCCCGATCCAGTGCGGACCCAAACCAAAGTGGTAATCCTACTCGGCCCGTGTTGCCGGTTCCCACTAGACCCAACCCTTTCGGCTCCGGTTTTCTCGACTACAATCAACAAAATCCCGGGTTCATAAATCTTTTGAACCAACCGCTATCATGGGACCCGAATCTCTACGGGTGGAACCCGAATCAAAACACCGACGGAATGGGGTCGTCTCAAGCGTTCGGGTCGGCTCAAGCTTTCGGCTCCCCACAACACGAACCCGACGTTGTTCCGGAAACACAACCCGAAGTAGCGGAGACCCAAAAAGGAAAAGCAAAACGGCCACATAAAAAAAAGCGGAAACTAGCACCCGAGCGAAAAAAAATGTGATCCGGTGGGAGCCCGATGAGGAGTATGCGTTAACCCGCGCTTTCATCGATGTGTCGGAGGACCCGGTTATAGGTATATTTTTTAATTTTTTTCTGTTTTTCCGTTTCTTTTTTCTGTTTTTTTTTCTGTTTTTATTTTTCTGTTTTTATTTTTCTGTTTTTTTGCAGTTTTTTTTATTTATTTTCTGTTTTTATTTTTATTTTTATTTTAGTGTAATGTTTTTTAATTTAATGAAATGAATTTTAATTTTATAAAGTTAGAAAATAATTATAAAAAATTAGAAATTAATAATTGAGTAATGATTAGACAGGGGCTTTATGACTACGGCCTCAAATTGCATAACGTCCCATAAAACCCCACGCTGACGTGGCGCGACACGTGTCGCATAACGCCCCCAAAAGGGCGTTATGACTACACATGGCCTTATAAACTAAGTAAACTGATTTTTTCTGACATGCACACTATTTAAATACCTCGTGACTTAAAACTTGCTTAAAAATAAACTTAAAGAACGAAATCATTAACAATAATTATAAGCTGACTGTTTAAAACTCAAGCCAAGCTCGGTGCAACCTTAAACAGGGTTAGGAACAAAACTCGACAACCCTACCTGACCCGAACCCGATCTCTGGTCAACCCGGTTTGTACCCGCTTCAACCCGTAAGGTAGGACTCAGTTTGGGTACTTCACAGTCAAAACGGTCCCAACCAGATCACCCAACCCGGTCTGAACCTGATATCACAGACCCGCCATAGGGGCGTGCAAAAAAATCCAAATCTGAAACAGAACCCAAATGATCGGAGATTCCAAACGCGAAATATCCTAAATTTTTGGATTTGGATGATGATTTTTAAAAATTTCGGATATCCAAAGTAGTTTTCCAAAAAAATATTAGTAATGAATATTAGTTAAAACTTTTCATGTTTTTTCGGGTATTTCAAATATCCGAAATAATATTTAACTAACGTATTAAATATTTTTTTAGATTTTATTAAAAATACATATTATTTTACTATTCGAATTCGAATATTGAACCTTTTACTTATTTACTTGTTTTTTTTGGGAAAATTTCGATTTACGTGAGATGTCAAACGCGGTTATGCGTGGGCATGTTGAAGACTAAACGCTAAATGACAACTATACCAAAGACGACGAATAATTTAAAAAAAAATGTGTTTTGTGTCGTAATGTTTTTTAATGAGATTATATTTAGTTAATTTGAAGTTACAAAAATAAAGTAAGTATGAACCTTATAGTTATTTATATTTATTATTTAATTTTTGAGAGTTTTTTAATAGGATTGAACCCAGTTTGAGAACCCAACCCGAATCAGTTTTATAGGATTAAGTTTTATAGACCCCAATCCGAGTTGACCCAACCCGGTTTGAACCCGATTCGAGTTAAAACTTTAACATGATTTATGTAGTTCTATTTCAAGTCGAGCCGAACTAGCTATTTGATTTTGAAGCTAAAGCCTAAGCTGACTCTTGTCCACTCATAAACAACCCTACCTGTAGATTTATACATACAGTTGTATATCACATGTAGAGAAAATGATGATTTTGTCATAAAACAAATACATATGCATCCACATAAAATTTGATGACACAAAAGAACCTCGAACCATACGAGAGGACCCCACGTGCAACCATCTGTCCCAGAAGATTCCATATTTCTTTGGATTCTCTTCATTTTAGGGTCTCGTTTGGATTCTTTTCACATAAGTTATTTGATATTAGAATAAATGAATTATTTGTTTAAATAAACAGATTTATACAAATTATCATAGGTTTATGTTATTTTAATTTCTTTTCCCTTTAAAATATATGATATCAAGGCTTTATTAGGTTGCTTTTTCAAGTTGATTTATCATTTTTATCACATTATTGCGATAGTTGTAACACTTATATATTTTTAATTTAACTGTAAGGGGTAAGGGTGGTCATCACTTATCACTCATGACTCACTCACAACTTACAATCAAGTTCTGTCATGTCATCAAGCATTATTTCATAACTAGTGATGGATTTTAGTGGAAATTCCCATCACTCACCACCACACCCAACAATTTCCCTCACAACCACCCAACACCCAACAACGCGTGATATATTCAACGCGTTTTCATTTTGACGCGTGATAGACGGAGGTGGCGGTGGTATTTGGGAACTCGTCACTCGTTATATATTTCCATCACGGGATAAACTCTTTCCACCCCGGGTCCCCTAATACATAAGGGTGGAGGGAGTCGTTCAATCACTTTAGGGTGTTTGAGTTATTCTCTAGCTAATAATATCATGCCATGTCAAGTCCCTATTTCACTCCCCATTTTGCACTCAATCACTGGCAATGGTTCAAACACCTAGAGAGTGGTAAAGAATTTAAAAAAAATTGTGATTGTCTGAAAGGTGTTGTGACCCACCATTAACCCCCCCCCCCCCTTCTCCTCCTTCCCTTCTCTTCCCACAGCGGTGAGTAGTCACCGATTTAACCATTCCCCGCTCACCGATTGAAGGCCGATACCCTTTCTGTCACACCCCAACCGAAGGCGGAAACATCGGGATGAGACGAACAAATTGTTCAAAACTTCATAACACTATGTGACAATATTAAATTGTATTTCATAAATTGTTAAAAATGTCATACAAGAATCAAACATAAACTACATTGTTTCCAACATACATTGACAAATAAATTAGTCTAAGTGTGTTTCTAAGTCCACCCTAATCTTGACTCTTCACTTAGCATCATCTTGACTATCAACCTACAACATGTATTAAAATGCGATCAACAAAAAGTTGACGAGTATACAAGTTTTCATACATAGCATAACATAGATTAAAATAGTTTAATGGCTCATGTCCAACATGAATAACAATATGCAAGTTACTAATATGCTGAAACGGTGTACCAATATGTTCAAACCCAAGAATCCAATGCGTTAATTTTGCCTATCCCAAAGAATAACGAGAGGTTAACATGTTTATCTTAACAATACCCCAAGACTCGTAGGCGGTGCATTACTCCTATAGCTCTATAATTGTTAAGGTGGGCTTGTACAAAGTTAATGAGCATATCGACATGAAAAGTTTACATAGCATACGAGATTAACAAGCATCATAGAGTTTCATGTTCAAACATGGATAGAGTGTGATTCAAATAGTTTCAAGTGTTTCGTGTTTTTATATAGAAAACATGTTGCACCCAAAAGTGTTTAAAAGTAAAATGGGTTCGAGTATACTCACAAATATTGCATATGCTTTCCGATTATCCAATTGTGACGAAGTTGTCGAGACTAGAATAGAAGATGAATGTGTTTTATTTGGAGTTTAAGGGAGAGTATAACAGCCCTCCTAAAAATCCTTAACATGCCCTACACGTCCCCGTATACGAAAAATAACCCTAAAATACTTTTATATTTATAAAAATCAAATAAAACAAATATTTACGGCCGCTCGCGGGGCGCGACCCAGTATAGCTAAGACTGTCGCGGGCTGCGACGAGGTGGCACCAGGCGGCATCACATTGCGCCATGTATCCCCCTCGTGTTAGATCTACGGTGTGAGACGACCAAGATAGGGCCTACCCTAGTGGTCTCGCAGGCCTAGCCTTGTATCTCTCGTGGGGCGCGAGCCGACCATGATCAGACCTATATAAGGAGGCCTCCAGCCTCAGTAAAACTCGTTCATTTCTTTTCTGTATCTCTGTCCCTATAATAGCAATAGTGTTGCTCGATATAATACCCCTAAAAAGTGAAGCTCTGCCTTGTTGTAAGTATTATAACCCCGGTTACGTATTAGTTACTCTACCCGATTGATCTAGGGCTTCGTAACGCATGTCAAGGCTCTGCCTGACTCAGTCGTTGGAGTTCTGTCTTGGGGGTATGGCTAATGTAAATTGGGTTATCTTACTAACACGTGTGCATTGTTTAATTTTAATAGATTATAACCAGGAAGTCACCAGAAAGCAGTAGTATTATCTAAGTCAGCAAAGTGAGTACATTCTCTTTTTGTAAACCATTTTTGTGAGTCAAATTGTTTTACCAAAACCTCAATTCTTTTAAATTATGATAACAGTGATTGAGTCTATGTATTCTACAATTACTGTCGGTATGTTGGGATTTTGTATACATTACTTGTTACTATATTGTGAATAGTAGCATGACCACAAGTCAGGATTGACAGTACCGTGGGTAGTAATTGGGTAGATATAAACATTGTAATCGCCCTCAATACTGTAAAATGATAAAAGCTTGTTTTGATTAAATTGGGATGCACTCGCCAATATTTTTTGCTGATAAAATGTTTTTAAAACGTGTTTCAGGTAACTTAAAGTGAAGCCAATAGAAGCCAGTGGGAGCGCACTGAAGGCTTGGAAAAGTCGCTATAAAAGTTATCTAAATAAGAATGAAGTTTTATTTCAATAAATTAGGGTTTATCACTATAAACATATTATAATGGAAACTTGGGTTTTTCCCATGTATTTATTATTTATAAAAGTGTGGTGTTTTAACTCTGATAAAATATTTTCTAACTACGGTCCTGATATTAATTTCCGCTGCCAACTTAATAAACACCGATACCACCGACTCTGTGCTGCTCGCGGCCACCCGCCCCTCGGGGCAAGGGGTCGCGGGTTGCGACAGAGAGTTTATATTCGGGTTTATGGATTCGGAGTTTAAAGTGTATGAAAAAATAGACATATGAGGAAAATAATCATCTAGTCATATAATACTTGTTTGACACTATGAAACCCAAAGGGTTAGAATGTTTTCATGGGTCAAAAACCCATTAGAATCGTGACAAGCATTATGGTCCTTAGATGATGCAACCTACTATCTTGACAACTGACCATTTGTTCATCATCAAGAGTTTGGTTTCGTGAATTTATTATATAAGTTATATAAGTATTGTAATGTCATATAGGCCAAGCATGAGGTAGGAGGATGAATCCCCCATTTAGGAACCTCTTTGGTATATCATATACATCATGCATGAGGTAGGAAGAACAAGTCTTCCATTTAGGTACCTCTTGGGTGTTCACCACTACACTTGTTATTATAAACAATCAAGGAGGATCATGAACATACAATAAAGAATAAGTTAACTACAACTAATCTGAGAAATCATCAAGTAACGTGTGGATTTTCAAGTAGGATAGCCCAAGCTAGTCCAATAATCACACAAACATCAAGCTTTGAGCTTGTTCATTACTTGTGGGTTAAACCCTAAACAAAACAAAAAGTTTATGAAGTTTACACCTCTGATTTTAAGTGTCACAACCTTGTTTTTAAGCCCAACTAACCGTAGAAGTGATTATGAGCTTAAGGACATAGGAATGTGTATGAGAATACTCAAGTTTAACTAAGTTTATATCAAATCAGAAAGTTTGTTTACTTTGGAGCCTGTTTTGGTGATGTTCCAGGCCTTGGTTTTCCAAGGAAAACCTGTGGAATTATACATAGGCTTGTTCCAAGTGATTAGAAAGAAGAATCAAAGAAAAAGGTTGAGAAATGAAGAAGTTATGCTTGTTATAGTGACTTGATATGAATCTGAGTTTGCTTCTGATTTGCAGCTGGAAATGGAGTGATTTGAGAGTGAATTTGTGGGTTTGTAAATGGGTTGTCTTTTATAGGGAAGTGTTAGGGTGGTTGGTAGGTGCTTATTTAATGTAGAAAGCACAAAAACAACTCAACAAAACACATCAAATGAGCCAATCCCGTAGCCTATTGTTGTTTTCTCCGAATTGGCCGTCTCATGGGCCGCGAAGGGAGAGGGCCAGGTGGGTCGCGGCCGGTGAGCCGCTGGGCTGAAGGTTTAAGTTTGATTTTTGACAATTTTACCCCTAGACTTCCATAAATGCATGTTTCAAGTATAATTTAGGTGTTTTAAGCACAAAGGATCGTATATAAGGGTATGTTATGTAATTATTGTATAAAACCAACATAGAACAAGTATAAACGTGTATATTTGTCGAGAATAAGTGTCGTATTCGCTTAAGTTGAACATATAATCACGTGTTTGCAAGTTTGACGTATTTTGCACAAATTGCTAATAAAGCGTCATATGATTAACGATTTCAAACATATGAACATGTAATAACGGTGTATAACATGGATGTAATGTAACACCCCGAAAAATGTAAAACCTTAGACTGGAATTAGTAAGGTTTAAATAAACGAGAATTTACTAACTAGGAAATTTAACCTAATTAGTTAAAAGCCTAGAAATAACCATAAAGTAGAGTTAAAGCTTACTAAAATCAATAATGATCAAAGTGAAGGGGTTAAAGTTGTTAAAACTGAAATTTCAAGTCTAATAAACAAACAAAACCCAAACTTAACCCCCCACTTCAATTCCTGGTCGACCAGAGACATCAGGGGCGACACCCACCATGAATCAACCCTAGAATTCTACTAAAATCCACAATTGAAGGAGCAAATCAGGTCCAAACGAAAATCCGAGCATAGAATCGTGATCCTCATCACAAGAGGATTACAAGGTATGTAAAATTTAAGGATTTCTTGCAACTAGAAATTCTCATGAATTGGGAAAAATCTGAAATTGAGCTTGCATGTATGTGTTATGTTGATCATGGAACAACTATAGTGTTTAGGGATAAACCCTAGATCAAAATAAGTTGAAACCATAAGAAAATTTTGTGAAACCTAAGAACACCATTGTAGGTGATTTGTAAATTTTGTGTACTTGAATAAACTCTAGGAAATAGATTTAGCAATCTGGAAGTGATTTCAGCAAATAGAAGCTAACATTCATGTAAATTGGTTGATTTGTATGAAAATAGGGTTAAATGAATAAACTAAAGATGTGATGTTTAATCATGTAAAAATCTGCCTATGAAGTGTTTGTTGAAATGCCTCTATGAAGGCTTTAAAACTGAAATTCGGAGCATAAACGCATAATCATAAAGTTTTGGTGTATTATGCGAATTATGATTTAAAGAGAGTTCTAAAACGCATCATAAATGGACTCTATAGGAACGGAAGCAGGAACGTCAAGCGGACAAACGGGTGGCGAACCACGTTTAAAGGGCAAACTTTGAAGGTATGTAACTTGTTCCGTTACATTTAGTAGATTGGATATTTATATAATGAGTACTTGATTTTAGAATAAAGGATGCTATGAAATTAAGCATTAGGTCGCTATATAGAATAATTGGTTAAAAGTTGGATATAATCCGTTGGTAGTTGTCATAAGGAAGGAATTTCCGTAGACAAGCTAAACGGGTCAAATAACCAAACTAAAGCATGATTAATACTACGGAACATGTGGATTTTACTTTGATGCTGGTTAACATATAACAGGTAAGAAATATTAGAATTTGATATAGTGAATTTTTAGATAAACGAAATCCGAAAGTTGGGTTTGAGAGCCTTGAACAAAACAAGCAAAAACAAGGATTTCCAGGAACTACCGTAAATTACGGTTGTACCGTAATTTACGGTAGGGGTCAAGTCTGTTACGGCGGTTCACTACTGGTTTACGGTGGAACCATAGATGTTCAGATGTCACCGTAAATTACGGTAACACCGTAATTTACGGTGGAGCCAGGAAATTTTATATTTTTATTTTATTTAAGTTTAATGTTGTATTATATGTTTAATCTTAATTCTCAAAGTCAAAACTAATGTTTATTGGTTTTGACCCTAGGTAAATTGGTGGATCTTACGGGCGGTGATCAAGTGATCGAATGAAGAACCGAACACTCTATTTTGAAGCTTCCGCAACGTGTTAAATCTTTTGTAGTTCTTGTGTATGGGTTGTAAACACATGTTAAACTTATTTTGTAATATTGTAACTTAGTCAGTAGTTGACTAAGGTCCTGTTATTTATGATACTTCTAAAACTTATGTAAATCTAGTAACTTTTGGTATAATTATGTATAAATCTAGTCATTAATTCAAAAAAAAAAAAAATAGGGTGTTACAAGTTGGTAATCAGAGCTCAAGGTTGTCAATAAGTGTTCGGTTCAAGCTTGATCGATCGTCCGGTAAGAATTAACTTGTTTTGTTAATAGATTATGTACTATGTATAGAGTGAGAAATGAACAATATGCATGAAAAGAGTGTGTAAGCTCACTCAAAAACAAGAAATGCATGAAACAAGAATGATCAAATCAAGTTACGGACTTGATTGAATAGAAACAAGAATGATCAAATCAAGTTACGGACTTGATTGAATAGAAACAAGAATGATCAAATCAAGTTACGGACTTGATTGAATAGAAACAAGAATTATAAAATCAAGTTACGAACTTGATTAAATCAAAACAAGTAAAGCATGTGTTATAAATGAAATGTTTAACAATCTATGTAAACATTTCAGAAATCGAGATGGCTGATGGAGGCAATGATAATGCGGTGCCAAGAGTCACCGAACAAGTGAGGGAAGTGATTGCCGAAGAGGTTGGAAAGGCGATCGAAAACAGTTTGTCGGGCTTTATTGATAAAATCCAAAACACGGTTTTATCAATAGTAGAAGATAGAATCAAGAAACTAGAAGAAGATTCAAATGTAGCAAAGGAAAAGCGTGGAGGACGAAAGCCTTGTTCATACAAGGAATTCATGGCTTGTAAACCACCAACATATAATGGGGAGGTTGACCCGATAGTGTGCCAACGATGGCTGAGTGACATCGAAGGGGTATTCGAGAGAACCCATTGTGACGAAGAAGACTACGTAGCTTATGGTACGGGTCAACTAAGGAGTCAAGCGAAAGATTGGTGGGATAACAAAAAGAAGGAGATTGGAAGTGAAGCAGTTAAGGCCATGACTTGGGAGGAGTTTAAGACGCCGTTTCTTAAACACCATAGTCCCAAGGCGGTCGTAAATAAAATCAAGGAAGAGTTCATGCAACTCAGACACAAAGGTGAATCCATAGACAAGATCACGGGGATGTTTATGGACAAGATGAAGTTCTGTGATGAATTGATAACGAATGAAGAGCAAAAGGTCTATTATTATCATAACATGTTAAGCGCGGAATATAGAGAATTCATAACCCCTTCAAAGTACGAGACCCTTACCGAGATTGTCAATGCTGCTCGGGAAAGGGAGATCGAATTGAAAAAGAGTATAGAACGGGGTGAACGAAGGGCACTAGATGTGAATCCAAGCCCTACCAAGAAAGCAAGAACGAATGAAACAACAAAGAGATCAGATGGTAAAGGTAGTACACCAGGTTGCAAAATTTGTGGGAAAAATCATAAGGGTGAATGCCGTTACAAGGATAAGCCTTGTCCTATATGCAAGAAAACGGGACATATGGCTATGTCATGCCCGGAGAAAGTGACGGTTTGTTATAACTGTTATCGAACGGGTCACAAGAAGTCGGAATGCCCGGAACTGGTTGGAAAGAAGGATGGGCAAGAACCAAAAGGTGAAGCCCCGAAAGCAAAGGCAAGATCTTTCCAACTAACTGCTGCAGAAGCGAAGATTGAACCTGACGTGGTCTCAGGTATATTTGCTGTAAATTCAATTCCCGCACACGTGTTATTTGATACGGGTGCGAATAAATCCTTTGTTTCATATGGGTTTATTCGACATCCTTCATTTATTCTAACAAAATTACCTGTGCCTTTAGAAGTAGAGATAGGTAATAACAAAAGCTTTATTGTTTGTGATGTATGTGAAAATTGTAAATTGAGCATCGATGATGAAGAATATTTGATAAATCTAATCCCGATGTCGATGGGAGAATTCCAAGTAGTCGTGGGGATGGATTGGCTATCTCAATACCATGCAAAGGTCGTGTGTTTTCGCAAAGAGATAAAACTAACATCTCCGAGCGGAAAACACGTCACCATTTATGGCGAAAAACGAGGCAACCCCATAGTATGTTCGATGTTGAAAGCTCACAAGCTCATGAAGCGAGGATGCAAGGCATTCATAATTTATGCAAATGAGACCGAGAAAGAATCACGGAAGATTGGAGATGTACCGGTAGTACGAGATTATGAAGATGTTTTTCCGGAAGATTTACCGGGAATACCGCCTGAACGGGAAGTAGAGTTCGGGATCGAATTGATTCCGGGAGCGAAACCTGTGGCAAAAGCCCCGTACCGACTTGCACCGTCGGAATTACAAGAGCTGATGTCCCAAATACAAGATTTGCTTGACAAGGGATTCATAAGGCCGAGTGTGTCTCCTTGGGGCGCACCGGTGTTGTTTGTGAGAAAGAAGGACGGGAGCATGCGCATGTGTATTGATTATCGGGAGTTAAACAAACTCACGGTAAAGAACCGATACCCGCTCCCGAGGATAGATGACTTATTTGACCAACTACAAGGCGCGAGTTGGTTTTCAAAAATTGACCTTAGGTCGGGGTATCACCAACTAAAGGTCAAAGAAGAAGATGTGCCGAAGACGGCTTTTCGCACAAGATACGGACATTACGAATTTCTCGTAATGTCATTTGGGCTAACAAATGCGCCCGCGGCTTTCATGGACCTCATGAACCGGGTTTGCAAACCAATGTTGGATAAGTCGGTCATCGTGTTTATTGATGATATCTTGGTGTACTCGAAAAATGAAGCTGAACACGTACACCACTTACAAGAAGTATTAGAGACACTTAGACGAGAGAAGTTATATGCAAAATTCTCTAAATGTGCCTTTTGGTTACGAGAGGTACAATTTCTCGGCCATGTCATAAATGCCGACGGA
The DNA here is from genome assembly GCA_030545235.1 of Helianthus tuberosus. NCBI lineage: Eukaryota > Viridiplantae > Streptophyta > Magnoliopsida > Asterales > Asteraceae > Helianthus > Helianthus tuberosus. The sequence continues at coordinate 140,959,277 of CM060450.1, read as the reverse complement.
GTTTTGGTGGATCCATCAAAGATAGAGGCGGTGTCAAAATGGAATCCTCCGAAGAACCCTTCGGAAATTAGAAGCTTTTTGGGGCTTGCTGGATATTATAGGAGATTCATTCAAGATTTCTCCAAGATTGCATCGCCGCTAACAAAGCTAACCCAAAAGAAAGCAAAGTTTGTTTGGGGAGTCGATCAAGAAAAAGCGTTTCGGACGCTAAAAGAAAGGCTAACTCAAGCTCCGGTACTAACATTGCTGGACGGAGTCGAAGACATGGTGGTTTATTCGGATGCTTCATTATCGGGGCTCGGTTGCGTGTTGATGCAACGGGGCAAGGTAATAGCCTATGCCTCGAGACAATTGAAGATACACGAGAAGAAATACCCCACGCACGATCTCGAGTTGGCAGCGGTGGTATTTGCATTAAAAATATGGAGGCATTACTTGTATGGGGTAAAATGCACCATATTCACCGACCACAAGAGTTTGAAATACTTCTTCGACCAGAAGGAGTTAAATATGCGACAAAGGCGATGGCTGGAAACGGTGAAGGACTATGATTGTGAGATACACTATCACCCCGGAAAGGCAAATGTGGTAGCGGATGCTTTAAGCAGAAAAGCGGACTATGTCCCAATACGAGTGAGGTCGATGCAACTCGTGGTAACCTCGGGTATACTTGAACGTATTCGAGAGGCGCAATTAGAAGCGGTAAAAGAAGAGAATTGGAAGAAGGAAAGAATAATTGGTCAGTTGAAAGACTTGTCGAATGGGAATCACGGGTTAAAGACTCGATCCGGAAGGATATGGGTCCCACATACCTGTGGAGTAAAGGCGCTTCTACTTGATGAAGCTCATAAATCCCGTTATTCAATTCATCCGGGTGCGACCAAGATGTACAATGATTTGAAACAAAATTATTGGTGGCCCGGAATGAAAAGGGATGTGGCAAAGTATGTGGAAAAATGCTTGACATGTTTACAAGTCAATGCGGAGCATCAGAAACCCTATGGCAAACTTCAACCGTTAGAAATTCCGGTTTGGAAATGGGAACATATTACAATGGACCTGTTAACCAAGTTGCCTAAGACGAATCGTGGTTTTGATGCAATATGGGTAGTGGTGGATAGATTGACGAAAAGTGCTCACTTCATTCCGATTCGTGAGACTTATACGTCAGAAAAGATGTCAGAAGTCTATACCAATGAAATCATAGCACGTCATGGAGTGCCGGTATCCATCGTGTCTGATAGGGATACCCGGTTTACTTCGAATTTCTGGCGTGATTTCCAAGAACAAATGGGGACCAAATTGTTCATTAGCACTGCGTACCATCCTCAAACGGATGGACAAAGTGAAAGAACGATACAAATATTGGGAGACATGTTACGGGCGTGTATAATCGACTTTGGAGGCAGTTGGGATGTTCACCTACCGTTAGTCGAGTTTTCGTATAACAACAGTTACCAATCTAGTATTAAAATGGCACCATACGAACTGCTTTACGGTAGAAAGTGTCGAACCCCGATTTGTTGGGGTGAAGTGGGTCCACGCGAACTCGCCCATCAAGATATAGTAAGAGCCACGAACGAAAAGATCGATAAAGTTCGGGCACACTTGAAAGCGGCTCAAGACAGGCAAAAGGCGTATGTAGATAAAAGGAAAAGGCCAATTGAATTTCAAGTGGGTGACATGGTCATGCTAAAAGTGTCCCCATGGAAAGGCGTTATTAGATTTAGAAAGAAGGGGAAGTTAAGCCCAAGGTTTATCGGGCCATTTAAAATTATCGGGAGAGTTGGCAAGGTAGCTTACCGTCTTGAACTACCGGAAGAGCTAAGTGGGATCCATGGCACGTTTCACGTATCTCAATTAAGAAAGTGCCTAGCTGACGAAACGACCTATATCCATTACGATGATATTGAAGTGGATAATAGTTTAAATTATGTGGTGAGACCGGTTGAAATTTTAGACAGAAAGGTCAAACGTTTACGAAATAAACAAATCGATCAAGTCAAAGTCAAATGGGAGCATAGGAAAGGTTCGGACACTACATGGGAGTCCGAAGAGGAGATGCGACGTCTTCACCCTACTTTATTTGGTACGTATTTCGGTTTCGAGGACGAAACCCTTTTAAGGGGGGTGGACTTGTAACACCTCGAAAAATGTAAAACCTTAGACTGGAATTAGTAAGGTTTAAATAAACGAGAATTTACTAACTAGGAAATTTAACCTAATTAGTTAAAAGCCTAGAAATAACCATAAAGTAGAGTTAAAGCTTACTAAAATCAATAATGATCAAAGTGAAGGGGTTAAAGTTGTTAAAACTGAAATTTCAAGTCTAATAAACAAACAAAACCCAAACTTAACCCCCCACTTCAATTCCTAGTCGACCAGAGACATAAGGGGCGACACCCACCATGAATCAACCCTAGAATTCTACTAAAATCCACAATTGAAGGAGCAAATCAGGTCCAAACGAAAATCCGAGCATAGAATCGTGATCCTCATCACAAGAGGATTACAAGGTATGTAAAATTTAAGGATTTCTCGCAACTAGAAATTCTCATGAATTGGGAAAAATCTGAAATTGAGCTTGCATGTATGTGTTATGTTGATCATGGAACAACTATAGTGTTTAGGGATAAACCCTAGATCAAAATAAGTTAAAACCATAAGAAAATTTTGTGAAACCTAAGAACACCATTGTAGGTGATTTGTAAATTTTGTGTACTTGAATAAACTCTAGGAAATAGATTTAGCAATCTGGAAGTGATTTCAGCAAATAGAAGCTAACATTCATGTAAATTGGTTGATTTGTATGAAAATAGGGTTAAATGAATAAACTAAAGATGTGATGTTTAATCATGTAAAAATCTGCCTATGAAGTGTTTGTTGAAATGCCTCTATGAAGGCTTTAAAACTGAAATTCGGAGCATAAACGCATAATCATAAAGTTTTGGTGTATTATGCGAATTATGATTTAAAGAGAGTTCTAAAACGCATCATAAATGGACTCTATAGGAACGGAAGCAGGAACGTCAAGCGGACAAACGGGTGGCGAACCACGTTTAAAGGGCAAACTTTGAAGGTATGTAACTTGTTCCGTTACATTTAGTAGATTGGATATTTATATAATGAGTACTTGATTTTAGAATAAAGGATGCTATGAAATTAAGCATTAGGTCGCTATATAGAATAATTGGTTAAAAGTTGGATATAATCCGTTGGTAGTTGTCATAAGGAAGGAATTTCCGTAGACAAGCTAAACGGGTCAAATAACCAAACTAAAGCATGATTAATACTACGGAACATGTGGATTTTACTTTGATGCTGGTTAACATATAACAGGTAAGAAATATTAGAATTTGATATAGTGAATTTTTAGATAAACGAAATCCGAAAGTTGGGTTTGAGAGCCTTGAACAAAACAAGCAAAAACAAGGATTTCCAGGAACTACCGTAAATTACGGTTGTACCGTAATTTACGGTAGGGGTCAAGTCTGTTACGGCGGTTCACTACTGGTTTACGGTGGAACCATAGATGTTCAGATGTCACCGTAAATTACGGTAACACCGTAATTTACGGTGGAGCCAGGAAATTTTATATTTTTATTTTATTTAAGTTTAATGTTGTATTATATGTTTAATCTTAATTCTCAAAGTCAAAACTAATGTTTATTGGTTTTGACCCTAGGTAAATTGGTGGATCTTACGGGCGGTGATCAAGTGATCGAATGAAGAACCGAACACTCTATTTTGAAGCTTCCGCAACGTGTTAAATCTTTTGTAGTTCTTGTGTATGGGTTGTAAACACATGTTAAACTTATTTTGTAATATTGTAACTTAGTCAGTAGTTGACTAAGGTCCTGTTACTTATGATACTTCTAAAACTTATGTAAATCTAGTAACTTTTGGTATAATTATGTATAAATCTAGTCATTAATTCAAAAAAAAAAAAAAAAAAATAGGGTGTTACATGTAAGGAATTACAAATGATCTAAATCACAGATTTTACAACGATTAAAGGTGTATAACATGGATGTAACGATTTCATCTGTTCTTCTCCTCCTCATCCTCAGATCTGGCCTCAGGGGCGGTGGCAGGTGGGGCGGTTGGTCATGGAGAACAGTGGTGGTGGCGGCTGTGGTGAGGAGGTAGTGGTGGCGGTGGTGAGAAGGAGGGAGGAGGTGACAGTGGTGGAGTTCATGGTGGCGGTGGTGTTAGAGAGATGAGAGAGGGAGAGAGAGAGAAGAGAGGGGAGGGAGAGTAAGAGGAGGGAGCTAAGAGTTGATTAGTTGTTTTGAAGTTTTTTTTATTTTATTTATATATATTATTGCTTAAAATGACCATTTTACTCCTGAGGAAAAGAACAAAATAACAGGATTTTATAAGACAAATAGGATCTGATTTCATTTTTGGACCAAAATGACAATAAAACTAAAACCACATGAATCCAGATGCAAAAAGTTTGAGTTTTGGACTAAAGTGGCAAAAGTGACCAAACCCCAGGAACCAAAATGACAGTTTACTCTTTTTGTTAGGGCTGTAAACGAACCGAACGAACACGAACAAGGCCTTGTTCGTGTTCGTTCGTTAAGGAAATAAATGTGTTCATGAACGGTTCATGAACACTTACCGAACGAGATTTTATGTTCGTGTTCGTTCATTAAGGAAATGAGCGTGTTCACGAACGTTCACGAACACAGAGAAATTTGGCGAACGCGACGAAGGATAAAGATAGATGGCCAGAGAGTAGCACTCGAACTTGAATAGCTTATTGTGGAACGGAGGTCGATCGTCTTCGCCGATGTAAATAATGAGAAATGAAAGGGAAATGATGCATAAACAAGGTGAAAGAGGGTTTCCTAGTTTAATTGTTAGGGTAACAAAATAAATAAAAGTTTAATAATATAAAAACTACAAATAAAATATAAGAAAGTACAAAGATCTTCAATTGAAACACAAACATACGAATATAAACGAATGCAAATCAACGAATGTTCACGAACACCTTACCGAACGTTTACGGACACAATCGAACGAACGAGGCCTCTGTTCATGTTCGTTCATTTAACTAATCGAACGAAATTTCTTGTTCATGTTCGTTCGTTTATTAAACGAAGAACGAACATAAACGAACTTTCCGCCAAACGGTTCATGAACTGTTCGCTGAACGTTCGGTTCGTTTACAGCCCTACTTTTTATTTATATATTTTTAACATTTAGTTCTATATATAGGTGAAAACACCATACTTACCACTTATCCACATCTGGGTCCCTTAGTCATTTTGCCATCACTGCCAGCTTCATCGTCCTGTTTCACTTTGCACACATTGAGGCCCCTCACATATATATTATATATAATCTGAACTTTCAAATTTTTGGCCTTTTGCAATCTTCATTTTGTTCAAGTTTAGAAACCCAGAAGTAAAAAACTAAAAAAGCACCAAACTTTACTTAATTTCCAGCAGTTCTCAATTTTCACATCCCCCACCAAGCACTGTAAGTGAACTCATCTTTTTATTTTATTTTTTATATCATATCTTTAATTCATTTATTGTAAGTTATTGTTTCCTCAAATGGGTGTTGTTTGGGTTGCAATGTTCACTCATCATTAGCATCATTTTACCATTTTTAGAAATTTTACTGTTCATTGTAGCCTAAAGATTTGGTTATTTGGATAGAATTTTGAATAAAGATTAGGGCTTTTTAAGTTCTTGATTGGTAATGTGGGATTCATGTTTTCAGTTCAAGAAATTTTTGTCTTGTTCATTAAAGAAAGATTCCAGTTCCATCTTTGGAAAAGTTGTATGCTTTAACTGTTTTTGTTGTTTGCTACATGTGTTCTTAGCTCCTTTAATAAATCATTTGAAATTTAGATAATTTTTTTTTATTTTGGTAGGAGATCATCATAAGATTACCATTTGGGACCACTTTCCAATTGTGGAAAGCAAAATTGTTACCATAAGATGAGGGTTTAGTTGAGGGTTTTAAAGATTCTTCACAAGGTTAACAAGGGGACTCATTTTGTTCACAAGGAAGATGATATGAGTAGTTGTTGTTCATATCCAGTGACACTTGTCACCACCACGCGAATAATGTCGACTTGTATCATGCGAAAAATGCGAGATTTCGGTCTATAAAAGGCATTGAGGGAAGGTTCAAGAGATTTGTGTAGAGAAAAGAAAATGGTGCATCGGATTTCAACTGAAAGGGTTAAAGACTTGAATGGAATCGATCAAATCGTGCTCCGGAATTCGCAGGGTGCATCGGCTAAGGTTTGATCGTATTTATAAACTCTAGTTTCCAGTAATTCAAGATCTTGCCTTTACTTTCATTCCTAAATTTATTTTGTATTTCCAGGTCAGCTTGCATGGAGGACAGGTCGTTTCATGGAGGAATGATCGAGGCGAAGAACTATTGTTTGCTAGTACTAAGGTACCCCCCCCCCCCCCCCGAGTTGGGTCATGATCTTGATTTAGATTATTATTGGATCTTCATGATCTTGTGCATTTAAGGTTTAAGGTATAAGAGTTTTGATTGTTCGGCAGAAACTGATATTGACCATGATTCTTTGACTAATTATAGTCAAAGTTATCAGTTTTGAATAAGTATGTAATTTTTTGTATGGAATACTTTGTAAAAAACTACTAATGACTGATTTTTTTTTATTATCTATGGTCAAAATTATCAAATTTGAAGACGCGCGTCACATTTGATATGTATTTATTTTCGACGATTTTCAGGCAAAGGGTAAGGCCCCGAAAGTAATCCGAGGAGGGATTCCAATATGTTTTCCGCAGGTAATTTTATAAATCTTGTCGAAATCCACATGCTTTAAGCTTAAATAATGACCACATGTAACTCATTGTACAGTTTGATAGCTGTGGTTCACTTGAACAACATAGTTTTGCAAGAAACAAAATCTGGACCGTTGATGAAAGCCCTCCATCGCTTCCTGCCAAAGATTCAAGTGGAAAATCGTTCGTTGATTTGCTGCTAAAATCATCTGAAGAAGACCTCAAATGCTGGCCCCACAGGTTCTACTTTAGCCTCAATCTTTCCAACCATTTGATCATATAAATGAAGTATAACTTCTCTTTATGTTACTAGTCGCTTGACTGAAACGTTTTGTTTTCTTTTTCAGTTTTGAACTTCGTCTTAGAGTCTGCCTTGGAGCGGATGGAAACCTGACGTTAATATCCCGAGTCAGGAACATAAACGCAAAGCCTTTTAGTTTCTCGTTTGCTTATCACTCATATCTGTCGGTTTCTGACATTAGGTAAAGTAGTTAGCTTTTTAAGTCATTACTTCCATCGGTTTTGTACCCTTTAACCCCCCTTTAAGGCCACCTGCCCAACGCAAGCTGCATTTTACCAAATCCCATTGGCAGGGTATTGGTGGGTCCCTTAATTTTTCATGTAACGGGCCCTCACAAATACCAAAAACATTTTGAAATTTGACTTTGATTTTGACTATTATTTGATCTTGATTGACAGTGAAGTGAGGGTTGAAGGGCTAGAAACAATGGACTACTTGGACAACCTTTGTCAAAAAGAACAGTTTACCGAACAAGGAGATGCTCTTACCTTTGAAGCTGAGGTAAATCTCAAAATTTAAGAATATCCCATTTTAATTCTTCATTTACGGATCCAAATTCTTATAATGCTCATATTGTTTGTTTATTTTCAGATTGAACGTGTGTATATTAGCTCTCCGAGTTGTGTTGCAGTACTTGATCATGAAAGGAAGCGTACGTTTGTGCTAAGAAAGGAAGGACTACCAGATGTTGGTAAGAAGAATTAGATTGTTGCTAATTTGTTTGTTTGACTTTTGTTGACTTTTACGGCTTGTTGACTTGTGTGTTTAGTGGTGTGGAATCCATGGGAGAAGAAGTCAAAGTCAAAGTCGATGGCGGATTTGGTAAATGATGAGTACCGACACATGATTTGTGTTGATGGGGCCGTGATTGAGAAACCGGTTACTTTGAAGCCTGGAGAAGAATGGACGGGGCGTTTGGAGATTATCGTTGTGCCTTCAAGTTTTTCTAGTGAGGGTCTCGGTTTTTAAATGAGATGTCTATAATATTTTCAATTGTTTTCTTGTCTAGATTTTATTTTGTGTTAGGATCTTTAAGCTTTTAGCTAAAAGGTCATGTTTTTATATATGTTTAAAGTGTGTTTGTTATCGCGTAATGTTATATATGTTTAAAGTGTGTTTGTTATCGCGTAATGTTATATATGTTTAAAGTGTGTTTGTTATCACATATGACTTTATTTTTCTATATATTCGGGTATCGCCAAGTGCTTTTTTTTCTTTTTTTGAGTTACAATGATCATAGACTGAACATCATATGATCTTGTATTGCTTTATATCACTTCTTCAACCAAAACAAAAAATTACAAACAATTGGCAGGTAAACGGTAACAAGCTGCGCTGCCACCCCCTTTTGAATTGCAAAACCTATCATACTAAAAACGAAGCGACTCTAAGCTTGAGCGAAGCACAACCATGTTCTTGCAACTCTACCTTCATACACTATTTTAAAGTTTGTGGGAAGGTTATTCATTTTAGGAAGTTTTGTATTGTTAAATAAAAGCAATATTAAACAATATACTTATTATGAGTCAATTTCGGAACTCACTTATAAATCTATAAATCTGGTAGGGGGTACACCCCCCCCCCCCCCCCCAAAGTACTTGGATCGAGTAGGTTGACCAGGTTCCCATACTCGGAGGTGAGTGTGTAGTCATTGTATAACGGCTATAAAGCCGTTAATTATTAAAAAAAAAAACAATTTTTTAAAACTATACATATCTCACTATTTTAACATTTTCCCCATAATCTACTGTCTACATTTTCTAGCTACTCTCCAAAATTTCATAACCAAAAAATACGCAAAGGATGTCTCGTCCGATTCTAGTACTTTAGGGATGCCTTCGAGTTTAGACGGTTATGGTGATTCAGGGTTTTTTTTTTTGCAGGTTTTTGTCTGATTCTAACAATGGTGTCAATTTTGTCCAAAGTGGTTGCCGCAAGCGAGCTTTGAGGACACGGCAAAATCTAGGAGAAAACATGTGTTACGTGATCGTGTAAACGCTAATGAAGTTCTAACGAATGATTGCTTCGTAGAAAACCTGAAGTACGACACATACAATTAGAGAGAGATTTCGCTAACCAAAGAAATTAATTTTAAAACGTGGAGGATATTAAAGCAGATGAAAGGTTTAAATGGTTTCATGATGGTTTCAACGGGAGGTTAAAAAAAGCTTCAAACCAATTCAATCCTGCAATGTACATCAACTATTCTATAACCCGTTGTTCCAGACATATACGATGAATATTTAGCTATGTCCACTAGAACTTCTCATGAACCTCTAGAATTTTTTTTGTAATGCAATTATTAGATTGTACGGTACAAAGTTTTTATTGAGCGCATGTACAAAACGCATGAGATGGGGCCTTCTAGGGATGATCAGTAGCATCAACTATCGTTTGGAGGTTGTAGCCGATAAGTTTACGAGGCCAATTTATGAGGCAATCACCAATACCCAACAATCATGTCTCCGCCAATACCCAAACGATCATGTTGGCACATACAGCAGATATAATCTGTTTATATTAATAATTGAGCATATAACCATGAATAAAACAAACTAACAGTGATCCATCTTAGCGATAGCGCATTACCCAATCTGTTTGACCCGTTCCCAATCTACATGTTGCCCAATCTGTTTGACCCATTACCCAATCCACTGGTTCAAAACACAATGGAGATTGAGAACCCTAGCTACAAAAAATGAAATGAAGAAAGAAAGCAAGTTCCATTTCAAATACATTTTTCTCAACACACAAACTTCTAAGTTCCAACCATGAGACATGTTCAAATGCTGCTTAAAATTCCAACTGCAAACAATATCCTCGGAAGTATCATGTTTGTTCTTGTACATTTTTACCCTGTGAAGTTTATGAACAAAAACTCCCATTGAGCAGATTCATCGATCGAGATGTTCCCAGAAAATGCAGATCAGTCATATGGCTAGCAGCATTACCTTCTAAACCGACCCAAAAAGTTGAAAAAAAATTAACGGAAAATTTGATCTGTTCATCAAGAACATTTAGAACTTCACCTAACGCCAAGCTATACACCACGCCGGTTTTCTAGTTGTTTTGTGTTTTCCAACAACACCTGCAAATCATTAACAAACATCGTTAAAGAGTTTTCTTTTTGGTAACCATGAGAAGCCGTTAGAGAAAACTCACGGCCCCACCAATACCCTGCTAACCAATGAGAATAAGAAAATCATAGTTAACGCAGGGCAGTTGGCCTTCAAGAGGTTAAAACTTAAAACCGATAAGTTTGATATATAAGAACTAAGTTTCTTACTTCTCGGATGTAATTTGCCACCGCTTTGCAGCCTTCGGTTGCAAGTTGCATGACATTTTCAAATATATCCATTGGCAACTTGGCATCCATCTAGCAGAAAAACAAACTAGTTTATAATGCTGTACTACATATTAAACAATATAAATGATATAAAAGTAAAAAAAAGCTCAAATTCGTTGACTATTGAAATATATTTATAAAAAGTAAGGACATTGAAAACTTGCATAATATCATATTTTACCCAACCAAAAGCACTGATATCATATATACCCATTCAAAATACATAAAAGTTCATGTTTACCCATTTCATTAAATGCCAATGATAATATGACCATTATACCCTTCTCTTTCTTGTCTCCATAACGCAAGTTTCTAAAGGAGAGTATAAATGTCATAAAATTGAAAATGGATATACTTGATATTATGACTTTTTGTTGGGACCATATGATATTATACCAAAATAATGTTGCAACGTGTTAACACCACGGTAACTCAAAAGAAGCTACACCTGAAGAAGAGTCACTTTGTCTAACTTAGGTAGAATTCCTACAGTAACATCAGGCCCCCCAGCACTATCTTCCACGTAATTTAGATCTGTTCATTTAAAACTTGTTAATGATCATCAAGACAGGAAAGAAAAAATAAACAAATAAGGCTACGCATCTGGTTAGTTTTACATGGTCGGTTTCAAGTTCCAAAGTCAGTTAGACAAGTAAACTGACAAAACCGAACCACCACATAAATCTCAAACCACCCAAACTGGCTGACTTGTTTTGGTTCAGGCAGTTTGGTCGGTTTCAACAGTTTATGAGCACCCATGATACGCATTATGTTAATTGACAGATTTGCCCTTACCAAGCAGAGGTGTGCTGTTAAGATATCCAGCACTACATGAAGTAACAAGGTCACACATCGGAATGCCAGCATCTGCAAGGGCCAATGTTGCAGCATTTATGCAAGCCGACCTCGTTCCTGACAATACAAAAATGCAAAAAACAAAAAAAAATTAAATATTTATTAACCGTTCAGAGACTAAGAGTGATGTGTATTTTCTCCTACCGCCATCTGCTTGAAGAACTTGGACAAAAATGTCGATCTGTGAACGGGGCATTAGGTGAGTCATTATGCATGCTTCCATTGTTTGGCGAATAACCAAAGAAATTTCAGTGGATCTCCTGCATATCATAAGATATGACGTTACCCATATGTGTAACAACATACTATAAACAAAAAAATGGTTAAATAGTTCAAATAAAACGATCATGGTTAAATGAAGATACAAACCTGTCACCCTTGGGTTTTCTCATGCGGTCTCCTGTACTGAAATTAGCCATCGTATACTCACACCTAATCTGCAAAATAAGTTAAACATAAGACGCTTACTGAAATAAGAACCCGGGTATATAATAACACGGAAAACAAGTGACGGTAGCTCTTTACCAGTGCCTTATCATTAATCTGTTGGCTCCTATTTTGGACCTGGAAAAAAAAGATATGAGCATAAGACTTATATAAACCTGGTTTTAAAAAGCGCTAGGCGCTACAAGGCGTTTAGGGTTCTCAAAGCAAAAAATAGGGACGTGAATTTCTGACATGACACAAACCTAACACAATTTGCCGGCAGGGTCTGTTTCGGGTCAACCTATCATAACTTTTTTTGAAAATTGTATTTTAAGTGTCAAAACTTTAAAGAGAAATGAGCATGGTTTTAAAAAACGTTTGAGACGTGCGCCTCAAGGTGCGCCTCGAGGCGAAACAGCCAAAAAACGAGTCTGAGGCGCGCCTCATGGTGTTTTTAATGTATATGCGTCTCAGAGGGGCTGGGGCGCTAAGAAAGCTGCGCCTCAGGGGATTTTGATAGTTGTTTTTGATGTTTTTGACTTTTTGTGTCAATTTCAAGCATTTCATGTCTTTTTTAAGTGTGTTTTTGATGATTTTGATGAATCTGATGATGAAATTAGTTAGTATTATTATTTTTATAATACATATAATTTCTAAATATATTTATTAATACCGCCTCGGCCTTGCGCCTCGGTTCGCCTCAAGGCTTACGCCTCGTGAGGCGAAGGGAAAACGCCTTGAAACTCGTTTCCGTTCTTTTCAACCTTGGAAATGAGCATCAAATTTTGTAGCGCAAACATAATTGTTTTATATATAATTAATCTTTTTGTTGTAAATTTGAGTATCATAATGCAAAAAAAAAAAAAAAAAAAAAAAAACAATAATAATAATACTAAAGAAAATATTTGGGTTAAACGGGTCATGTTTGAATCCACCTGCAAATACTACACGATTTTCAGATTAGAGTCGTGTTCGGGTTCATGTTTAATTTGAAGGTTTGTATCAGGTTCGGCCCACCAACCCACAAACACAAACTGTTTAGCAACTAGAACCCCTACTAAGGGAAACAATATAAATATACAATTGAAGCTAGTTACTGAAAACTAAAAGATATTTGTTATTTTAGCTAACATAGTCTAGTTAACTTACTTGATAAACTAACCCTTGTACATCATTGACCTTCATTATCAATTTGAAACCAACAAACATTTATAAATAAAAACATACCTCTCTGGGACCATAAACCGCAGCAATAACTTTGGTGTTCCCCATCTCAAAAACCGCCGACCTACCATCCATCAAAATTAAAATCAAAATTAAATCGTTTGATCTTGTGTGTGTAAATATATAACAATGTTACCCGTCCGCTCTGGAAACAGCACCAAGTTCTGCTCTAAGTTGTCTCATCTGAGGTGAATTTGAAACCAAAAGAAGAGGTTAAAATTACGAATTAAATGATGCAAAAAGAAGTTAAGAAAAATGGGTACCTCCATGGGACGGCGTCCATCCAAACGAAGTCCTTCAGGGCTCACATACTCCATTGCTGCTGCTCCTCTTCTGTGCGATTGTGCGACTGTGTGTGACTAAACGTTTAGGGCTTGGATAAATTGTAGATCCCTTATTATTTTTGAAATGTTGGGTTTATGTGTAGCCCAGCGTTTATAGAGAAATAAAAGCCCATCTATATCTATACTATATAATAAAAGAAACCATGTTTGAGACACATGGCATAGAGCGCGTTCTTAATTATTTTTCTAAATATTTATTATGGAAATTCAACTATTGATAATATTAAATTTAAAATTTGTAAAAGAGATTTTAATGATAAAGACAAAGATAACTGATAATAATATATTAATTATTATAATCATATATTAGTTATTAAAATCTAAAAAAATATAATAGCGTTTTAAATATTTATAAAGATAAAGATTTTATTTAATTGGTAGTTTGAGTAAATTGCCATTTTAGTCCCTGAGTTTTTGTCCAAATTGTCATTTTAGTCCAAATAGTTTTTTTCTCCTCTGGGTCCCTGACTTTTCCTTTTTCTTGTCATTTTAATCACATTGTCTAACTTAGTGTAGAAAGCAGGTTATAATCAGGGGCATATTTGGCATTAAACTATATGAGGTTTATAAATTATGTTGTAAACTACCCCTGGTTATCACTACACAACAGTTATGCCCAAAATACATCTGGTTATAACCAGATTTTTAGACTGAGTTAGGCAATGCGATCAAAATGACAAGAAAATGGAAAAGTCGGGGACCCGAAGGAGAAAAAAACTATTTGAACTAAAATGGCAATTTGAAACAAACCCCAGGGACTAAAATGACAATTTACTCTTGGTAGTTGTAATTGTTTTTATATTTTGATGATAAGGAGAAGAATAACTGATAATCACATATTAAAATGAAAATATTTATTTTAATCAACCGTTTCGTTAAAAGGATTTATTCAATACATCTAAAACATATATATTTGTTATACATGTGGTATATTTAGAATCTTATTTCTAATAAAGGATCCAATTATCCTGTTTTACACTCCAATGAAATGATAATATTAAATCCCAATATCCAGCTTATCTCTTGTATATTTAATATTTTTTACTAAAATATTTCTTTTATTTTTTTCTCTGCTAATTATCCAACATCAGGTAATACGTAAGTTTCTAACCTAATAATAAATAAATAAAAAACAAAGTAAAATGTTATAAACCACGTAATACACAACTCTCTAACCTAATAAAAAATAAAGTGAGATATTACAATAAGTAAATAGTACCACAAAGTTCATTTTATTAGAAGATGCATCTTGATGACTAAATGTGTTAATGATTACATTATTCGTGTAAGACATGTGTTTATTCAAATTGTGCAATACACGAGTTTTTAAAAGATGTAACTATTTTATTACTTAGTATATAAAATTATATTTATTCAACCCGTGTAATCCACGGGGTTCTAACCTAGTTAGATATATAGAGTAATAGAGAGACTTTTTTTTTTTTTGGAGTAAAATGCGAAAGTGGTCTCCGAGTTTAAGTATTTTTGTCACTTCAGTTAAAAAATGAAAATTTTTGTATCTGGGTTTTATTTTTGTTGCTATTTTCATCCAATTGGCAAACTGGGTTAGAATTTTCTATTAACATATCTATTTTTTGTGGGTTTTCTCATTTAAATGAAGGGTATAATCGTCATTTTATACCATAATATATTTTAATTAAATGAGGAAAACGACAAAAAGTGATAAAGTTAACAGAAAATTCTAACCTAGTTTATCAATTGGATGAAAAACACAACAAAAATGAAACCTTATGTACCCAGATATAAAATGTTTCATTTTTGAATTGAAGTGACAAAAGTAATCTAAACTTAAGGATTATTTTGGAATTTTACTCTTTTGTTTTTACCGAAAGCACAATTAGTATATTCGGTCTTGAAGAAAGGTTATAGATGAATTGTTTGTAGTCATAAGTCGTAACTAAGTGGGACTGATCAATAGATAAGCGAGATTTAGATTAAGAAATAACGACATTGATTATTTACCCATTTAGCAACAAGAATCTCATATTAAGATTGTTATTTTCGACAATTCTTATTTTTTTTTCTTGGACAGCTAGATCACCTAGGTCTTTGGCCTTTGATCACTCAGATCACGAGTAGAAATTCCGTGGTTGGCATATTATTGTCAGTTTGTACCGGTGCCACAGTTCGCCTCCCGCAAGATTCGACCTTGAGACATCTCGGGCAGGAACCCCACATAAGTGGGTAAACCTTCCCACCTCCCCCAAACGAATTGTGCTGCAGATCATTGGCTTTCTACAATTCTAATCATGGTTGCAAAAGTAGCTAGGTGCTCCCTAGTCGGTCGACCGGGGAGTTGAGAGTACTCGGGGAGTACTCGGACATGTTAAATTATAAAGAAACTAGGTTAGAACCCCGTGTATTACACGAGTTGAATAAATGTAATTTTATATACTAAATAAAAAGACAATATATTTTAAAAACTTCATTTATTACACGTGTTAAGTAGATATAATTAGAGTTGATAAGAGGGTGGTGTCGTGGTGGTTAGAGGGTGATGTTTGTGGTGGCGATGGTGGTTCTGGTGGAGTGTGGTGGGTGAAGGGTGAGGCTGCAAAGGTGGGTGAAATAGGTTGAAGATGGAGATGGTAGGTCCCACAAAGAAAGATTTGAGGTGTTTGATTGGGTGAGGGGTTGGGTGGGGCCCATTGAATTTATAAATGGTTTTTTTTTGTTTTTATTATTTTGTTTTGTCAATAGGACATTTTAGTAATTTCACATCCACTTAACATAAAAAAGTGTACTTAGATAAGACTTTAGGATTTGAAGTTAACTTTATGTCAATAATTTAGAGTTGATAAGATTTATATTAATTTAATTAATATTTAATAATTTAAATTAAATAATAATTATCTACACGGGTTGAATAAATATAATTTTATATATTAAATAATAAAAAATATTACCAATGGGGTAGTGGTCCATTGGCAAAAACAAAGCCTTTAAACACCTTGGGAAGGGGAATTCTTAGGTTCAAGTCTCACAAATAGCCGGGAATAAAATAATTTTTCGTTCAAAATAATAATAATAATTATAATAAATATTATATCTTTAAAAACCACGTGTATTGTATGGGTTGAACAAATGTAATTTATATACCAAATAATAAAAAAGTTAAAAAACTTTGTGTACCACACGAGTTGAATAAATGTAAATTTGGATTGATTGTATATTACATAAATATAATTTTGGATAAAGTCTTATATATAATAAATGTAATTTTGGATTAATAGTATATTAAATAAATATAATTTTGGATAAAGCCTTATGTATAAAAAATTAAAGTAATCGATATATTTGATAAATAATAAAACAATAATAATAGTAAAAAAAATCTCATATGTGTATGTTATCATCTAAGTAATCCGATGTTATCCAATATTTTTTTTTATTCAATTAAATTTTTTTCTATTTAATATTATCTATAATTACTAGAAGATAAATATAAAAGAAAGACGAAAAACCCTAAAAATAAGTGTCTCCAATTAATGACACGTGTCCCAAAACAGGTTTCTTTTATTATATAGTATAGATATAGATTAGTTTTTGAAAATTAAATATATGTCTAATAACATAAATTTACTAATATTTATATCAAAATACGTGAAAATGATATTCATTATTTAATATAATAGTCATATAAATTATGTTTTATTATTTTTTAAGTCAAACTCGGTCCGAATTGACATACTAGATCCGATTTTGGCCGAGTTTGACCGCGTTTGATCGATTCCGAGTAATTAGGCGGAGTTAGAGAAAGTCGCATCGGCAGCCTACCTTGTAGCGACTACTTGGGGAGTACTCGGCCTTGGAAACCTTGTTTTACAACCATGATTCTAATAACTCCTTATAAATTATGTTGAAGCGTGTGTTGGGACCGACAGTGTTAAGATCATGAATGCATGTCGTCTCATGATCTTTGATAACTTGTCATGAGATGAGATTCATGATATTTCACTTTTTGTTGTTTTTCTTTTACGTTTCTTTTTCATTGATTTTTTCACTTTTTCCTCTAATATGAACTGAGATCGTCATTTTTTTAAGAGAAAAATGTCCGGATAGTCCCTGTGGTTTGCTCATTTTTCACCTTTAGTCCCTAACTTTCTAAAATTACAGCTATAGTCCCCAACATTTGCAATTTCGTTCCTTTGATAGTCCCTGGCGCGGATGGATCCCCAGCTTGTATAATAAACATTCATGTACACACATGCAGTAGATGTATTGAATTATAATGTGCTTCCGTCTTTTTAATAAACGACGTTATAAAAAAATTGTGAAAGTAGCGTGTACTTGACGATCTTCTATAGGAGTTCGTAGAATACTCTTTTTTATCTCGTCATATTTACGTATTTCCAGTATCGAACATGACTCAAAAAACCATGTATTCGTATATAAAATCCTTTGACGAGTGAGCAAAATACTGTTCGTGTATATACTTGACCACGATACCATCTAGAATCTATTATCATTAGCAATATTAATAACATATAGCGACGAGCAGTCAAATCCTCAAGGATAACAAAAAAACAACCAACAAACAACCGTAAACATACAAGCGTGATCAAGAAAAAAAATATATAAATTTATTAAAAAATAAAATAAAATCGATATGGATTTGACAGTTTTAGTCATGGAAAAGGTAGTTGACTAACCAACAATGGGATTGAAAACATGGCAAGAAGCTCATAAGTTACAAACTAAAAGATATAAATAAATGAAAACCCAAAGATTAGAAACCTGAGTTATGCAAATTGGTAAGTAGGGTCCGCTAGTCCCATGCCACTTCCGTCGTCGGTCAGGATATTGTCCGGGTCCTGTAGCACGCATGAAGTCGTTAGCCACAGGCCAAAGTTAGTACCGAATCAAATATTTGGTGTATACCTCTACTCCCCATTTAATGTAATCCGGGGACTCACACGCCTTGTACTCATCCACCAAACTATCAATCAAGTCCTTAGCGTCGTCAAATTCCGAAAGATCCTAGAAACAGTTCAAAGAATTTTAGTCGATGAACAGGCTAATACCAAAAAAAATAAAAAATAAAAACGCAACATACTTTTTGATTTTGCATTAAAAGATTTCCTCAAACTCATTTTTGGTATATTAAAGTCTTTGAGCTTGTTTAAAAATGCACGTCCTCGTGAGATCAATGATAAGTGTCAAGTGTCAACTACGAGATCACTCGTGACATATGTGGAGGCTATGTAGATGGTTTCTTTTTGTGGTTATTATGCAGACTCTTTTGTTGACGTGGAATACCTCATCAGTTTTTGATCGCTTTATATACAAGTTACATCATCTAATAAAAAAAAGTATCTATATCATAATTTTTGCACACTTCAAATGTTAGTTCATCAAATTTTGATATGTTTAATGGGTAAGAAGCATTTTTGACAAGTTTAAAGACTAAATATACTACCAAAATTGGGTTGAGGGACTTTTTGGTACAAAATAAGAAAGTATGTTGGTATTTTATCTTAGGGTTAATGGATTTAAACACCCCCAACTATGGCCATTTGGCCGATGGCACTCTCAACTTTCACTTTGGCTCAGACCACTCCCAACTTAACACATCGATTGTCATGGCACCCCCTCGTTAAATAAACACTAACAGGGTTAGGAAAATTAGCCTACGTGTCATATTAATCTGACGTGGCATGTATGATGTGTAATGTAAACTTGATTCATCATCTTTAAAACACCTAATACCCCCAAACAGAAAACCATATGAAACCCTAGATGATTTAAGCAAAGAGAAACTGGCATTTTTATCGATGATTTAAGCAAAGAGAAAGTGGCTCAGATCTGTAACATGAAGATCAGACAAGAGGGACGATCACCGCCATGGCTGCAACACCGGTTGCACCGTAAGAGCAAACAAAAAGCCCTTGTTGGTGCTCTCACATACCATCCGGGTTGCCCCGCCAAGATACGGGTCGATGTTGACCCGATGACTGATTACGATGCTCGGATATGAATACGTACACAAATCATTATCATCATCGCCTTCTCATTTTCATCTTTCACAATCAAAATAATTGTATACACACATATATGATATATCTATACTATATTGTATATCGAACTGATTTGGGGGTATTAGGTGTAATTTTGAATGTGCTCAACACTGCAAAGTAGCTAGCTCTCGAGATCAACTGTAATGTAATGTTTCACCGGCGGATTTCACCGGCGATTTTGCGGTGAAAACAGGTTTGTGGTAGTGTGTGAGAGAGAAAGTGTGGAATTGTGGAGGTGAAACGGCGGATTTCACCGGCGACGGCACCACTGTTCCCATCCTCAACATCACACCACCCCCCTGTGACGGCACCACTGTTCCCCTCCTCAACATCACCTGATCATCATCATAACCCCGTTTTCCCCCAAAATCAAAACCCATCGTCGTTTATTTCGATATCATCTCGAACAGGCTTCTAAATCCAGATTAAGTGGTGTTTGGTGGTGTGGGGTAGGTGGTCGCAGTGGGTGGTGGCCAATGGTTCTTGAACAGGGATTATGGTGGTAGGGTGGATGGCAGCATAGGGTTATGGTGGGGTGGAAGGCAGGACGGTGGTGTGGGTGATGGTGGTGGTGTTAAGTGAGAGAGAGAGGGGTGAAAGGCTGTAAACGAACCGAACGTTCAGCGAACAGTTCGTGAACCGTTCGACAGGAAGTTCGTTTATGTTCGTTCGTTTAATAAACGAACGAACATGAACAAGAAATTTCGTTCGATTAGTTAAATGAACGAACATGAACAGAGGTCTCGTTTGTTCGATTGTGTTCGTGAACGTTCGGTAAGGTGTTCGTGAACGTTCGGTAAGGTGTTCGTGAACGTTCGTTGATTTGCGTTCGTTTATGTTCGTACGTTTGTGTTTTAATTGAAGATCTTTATACTTTCTTATATTATTTGTACTTTTTATATTATTAAACTTTTATTTATTTTATTTCCCTAACAATTAAACTAGGAAACCCACTTTCACCTTGTTTATGCATCATTTCCCTTTCATTTCTCATTATTTACATCCACGAATACAATCGACCTCCGTTCCACAATAAGGGATTCAAGTTCGAGTGCTACTCTCTGGGCCATCTATCTTTATCCTTCGTCGCATTCGCCAAATTTATTTGTGTTCGTTTGTGTTCGTGAACCGTTCGCGAACACGCTCATTTCCTTAATAAACGAACACGAACATAAAATCTCGTTCGGTAAGTGTTCATGAACCGTTCGTGAACACATTTATTTCCTTAACAAACGAACACGAACAAGGCCTTGTTCGTGTTCGTTCGGTTCGTTTACAGCCCGTGAAACTGATTATTAAGAACCCACTTCAGTTTTGGCCTTATATGAAGCTGTCCTACGTAGACAACAAAAAAAACCATATCATCATGCCACCTCATTAAAAAAAAGCCACATCACCTAAAATTAGCCACGTAGGACAACAAAACTAACCAAGTTAGTGTTTGGTTAACGACGGGGTGACACAGCAACCCAAGTGTTAAGTTGGGAGTGGTCTGAGACAAAGTGAAAGTTGAGAGTGCCATCGGCCAAATGGCAATAGTTGGGGGTGTTTAAATCCATTAACCCTTTATCTTATCAAACCTTAACAAATATATATATATTTAACTTACAGCAAACATGGGGAAACTCTTGTACTTATCAAGAAAGGCTTGCCTTTTTCTCAACAGAGAATACTGGCTCAAACACTTGGCGAATAGATGTCGAATTCCAGTGTAACTTGCTAGCATTAGGCCACTCACCTAAACGTTAAAAAGTGTATATGAACAATAAAACATTCTAATTACCAATTAAAAAATTATTAAGCCTCACCCTATGCGAAGTTTTAACATACGGAGACTTCCTTGACAGCGCGACTTGAATGCTAGCAGGACCCCATTCTATGAAGTTAACGAGTTTTCTTTCACGTATTCTTTGTAAACTTTCATGAACCTAAACAAAGTACAAACAACCAAGACCTATTGAAATATGTCTCAAACAACATAACTACATATTCAAAATGCAAATTGTCTTTCATAGTTTTTTGCTTAATGGTGAGAACCAGTCACCTGACGGGCCCACCAATACCCTGCTAACCAATGAGACCAGGTAAAACGCAGCTTGCGCTAGGCAAGGGGTTAAAGGAAATGCAAGGTATTTGTACTCACCTTAGTAGGATCGACTTCGCCCTGAATGATGTTCAATATGGATATGTATTTTGCTAGACTAGCCTGTTTCGCTCTAGCATTACAAGACACCATCATATTTTTTGTCTGCAAAACACGCCACTTTTTAGGACACATGAACCGTTGTAAGACAAAAGAAACACTAAAGTACGACAGAGCAAAATATTACCATGGTTACAATTGTTTGCTCGAATTATTATTTTTTACATACTATAGTTTTCAATTTTCAATGAAACAAGGGCATATTGCATAAAAAGGTTAACTTTGGTCAAAGAACATTCAAAGTTACAAAATATTCCATCTGATGTAATCTTCTAAGTTGACAAGATTTCACAATTTGAGGCGCGACACCAACGACACGCCAGATAACTATTCACCATAGTCAAATTTATCAACATATCATCGTTTTGACCAAAATTTCGAAAGTTGTTTGCCTAAAATACAAATTTGACCAAAGCTGGTTACCTTTTTATGCAACTGGCCAACGAAATTACAAGTAAGATATGATGGTTAGAAACCCGTGACAATTTATAAACATTTCTTGCCTGAAGAAGTCTTCTCATCACATCCAGCACTGTAGTTTTGCGAATCATATTAGCCTAACAAGATCAGTAGAATAAAAAGGATAACATGTTTCATCACCCGTAACGTTTATAGCATTATATGCACTAAAACAAGAGGCATAAACGTTTAGATCTTACCTGGCGGTCAACAGTTAACGGTGTATAACCGGCCATAAGAAAATGGCATCTCGGTGTGGGGATAAGAGAAGCAAGAATACCAACCAAGTCATTATTCATGTAACCCGGGTACCGAAGAGTGGTTGTACTTGCTGCCATAACAGTCGAAACTAAAGAATTTGTTTCGGAAACAGTTGGATTCTGTATATGAAGGCGTTCTACCGCAATTCTGTTGAGTGCAGTGTTGTCGAGTACAACTACACAGTCGGCATTTAACGTTAAACGTTTGAGCGTCAGTAGGGAATTGTAAGGCTGCACCACCACATCACTTGTTTCGTTCTGGTTCGGGAAAACACTATATGTTTGAACCAGTTTTTTGCTGTAGTGATCGTTCAGAGTCTCAAGAAGATACGAACCCATTCCCGAGCCTGTTCCTCCGGCAATCGAATGGCATAAAACGAATCCTTCAAGACTATCACTACCATCAGCTTCTCGATCGATCATGTCCATTAGATCCTCTTCAAAATGCTTACCCTGCAGAAAAGGTAATGATCATGTTACATTTTGTAAGACTTTGATCATAAGTAAATAACAAAAAAGGGTTATTAGATTTTATCACCCCCAACTATTGGCTATTGGCCGCTGCCACCCCCAAATATCACTTTGACACCCGTCACCCCCAACTTAACACTTAGTGTGTTCTGTCACCAAGTCGTTAACTGATCACTAACTTTTGATCCTGTTACTATACTTTTGGGGGTGTCATAGGGATCTTAGAAAGGTTTTAGGGATCTTAGGACACCCCAAAAGTATAGTAACAGGATCAAAAGTTAGTGAACAATTAACGACTTGGTGACAGAACACACTAAGTGTTAAGTTGGGAGTGGCGGGCGTCAAAGTGATAGTTGAGGGTGGCATCGGCCAATACCAAATAGTTAGGGGTGATAAAATCCAATAACAAAAAAAAAAAAAAAAAAAAAAAAAAAAAAAAAAAAACTTTTAACTACCTGATCATATCCACTGGCCCAATTGTTTCCTGCACCTCCTCCATCAGAAGAAATAAATATGTTCTCTTGATTGTAAAGATCCCGATATTCACCAGCTTGTATTCCGTTAATCACTCTGGGCTCCAAATCCATAAGCAACGCTCGCGGTATGTAATGTTGATCATCGGCTTGATAGAAGAATACGTCTTTTCTATCGCCTGCACCTCCCTGCAGCATAACGAATGCTCAAAATAAAGTATGGACATTTTTGCTGGTTGGAAAGATTATATCATAATTGTTTTACTGCTTCTCATCTAACAACAAAATTTGGATGAACCACTTAAACTTGTAAACAACATTTGTAACGAGGATACACTTCTGGTTAGGGCTGGCAATAGATATCTGTATAAGACACGACTAGACCTGTTTACAGAAAAAGTACACAACGTGATTTTTTTACTTTTTAAAAATAAATATAATTATGAGGTTAAGATCCATCATTTCTTCTTCTTGGTACATAAAACGTAAAACTGTGTTATAAATATGAGATATAAAGTAGTTTAACGAGTTGTATTGAAGTTTAATACTTGTGTTACACATGTACCTATTAAGACACGATTTGCCAGCCCTGTATGGGCCATAATTCTCATCATGCAATAAAAAACAAAACCTTTTGGGCAAATCTAAAAGCAACCCAATTCACAACAACAAAAAGGAATGCAGAATTGAAACAAACATAACATGTAAAACGTTAATGTTGTAATTTGATAACCTGGGTGGCGTATTCTTCAAGAATTCCGTCTTTGGAGATGCCATGTTCAAGACAGAGTTGTTTCCAGAATTCCATTCCGATCTGATTCCCACATTGCCCCACTTGCAACGTTATGATTTCACGGGGCATCTTCTTCTTCTTCTTCTTCTTCTTCTTCTTTCTCAATCACTATGATTCCCGATGGTGTTCCGGCGACGATGGCTGGAGTGAGACCTTTTCAGTATGGGAAGAAGAATGAAAATGATGAATATTTATCCCTAACGGCGTCGTTTTGAGCTTTTAAAAGTTCCATTGTACCCCTTTCTTTTTCGGGCTATAGCAACTTAAAAATGACTTTATAATGGTGATGGTTCATACCCTCTTGTCGATATTTAGGTGGTGTAGAATTAGGTAGAGTGTGTGAGTCGCCCTTGGCTATATAAACTACACCTAGGCGCAACACGATATCAAGTGTAAGACCTTCACTTTTGTGCAAACAAGGCACGAGTAAACCAAAAGCATAGGTAAAACGCGAATGACACACTGGAAATCGGCTTATGGCGCAGGTGAGGCGCACACCTCATGTACAGGGAGGGTTTTTGTGCATCATGAAGTTGTACATATAGTTTTTTAGGTTTTACATGTAGGTAATTTATGTATTAAATCATATATAAAGCCTATTTATAGTCGAAACTTGTGTAAGGATTCAAAAAAAGCCTATGGGAAATAAAAAAAATATATATATAATAAATTGCGCCTCGATTTTAGACTTCGTCGTTTCGGTACGCTTCTCGCTTCTTAAAACCAGGGTGTCACTGTGAGTCGATTTGAGCTTAAACAACATTGAGGTTAAGGGGGTGTTTGGGATTGCTTATAAAACAACTTATTGACTTGTAACTTTTTGGTTTTTTAGAAAATAATGTTTGGGTAATGGGTTGAAAAGGGGGTTTTAAGGCTTTGAAAATGAGAAATGGAAAAGTTAGGAGGGTGTGACTTTTTAAAAGGGAGATTAAGAAGTTTTTCATAAGTAATCCCAAACACCCTCTAAAAATAAGCCTGTTTAATAAATTAGCCATAGTTTCACTTATCGAGTTCGAGCTGGCTCACAAGCCTAACCAAAACCATTCATTATATATTATTAGTGAATGTCATATATATATACATATATATATATGTATGTGTGTATATATATATACACATATACTACCAGGATGCTTGGGCGATGCGGCGGGAACGACATATTGTATTGCGATACTTGTTTTTGGTAGTTGTCTTATTCATATAATATTTATTGTAGCATCATTGTGGTAGATATACATCAAAAGCGAAGTAATTGGGTAATCCATTTCATCGTGTTGTGCATGGTTCGGTCGGTTCGGTTATTATCCTCAACCGAAGCCCAAACCAAAGTCATCGATTAGTTTATTTTATTAACCAATCGGTTTTTGGTTAATCACTTCGGTTATTCGGTTAGATTGATGGTTTTTTGTTTGGTTCATTTAATTTCAATTAATAGCAAAAACCAAACTTGAGCTAAAACTTTTGCTTGGAAATATATGAAATTGATGTGTAAATACATAAAATGAAAGTATAAATATATGAAATGGAGATATAAATATGAAATATATGAACATGAGGTATAAAAACTAGAAATATATGAAAATATGATTGATTTGGTTCTCTTTAGCTGACTTTGGTTAAATGAGAGTACAAAAAAATGGCAAATTGGAAATAAATAATCTCGCCTAACTCAATTTGGCTGATAATAATCACAAGTCAGTTATTGGCCGATAATAATCTAAACTGGTCAATTTTATTTGTAAAGTAGTCCGCCGTTAAAATAGCTTAACGGAGTTAAGTTTTTTTCCGAATTACAAACCAATGTTTTAGGGCTTTTGATCAGAACGAGGAGACGAGTCGATTGATGTAAAACTTACCTCGAAATTGTGCTCGAAATGGCTTGATTTTTTTTAATTAGTAGTTTAAACACCCGAATTGAAGCACCATTTTCGTGGGTTGGGGCAGTATTTCGAGGTAAGTTTCACATCAATCGACTCGTATCTTGGTTCTGATCAAAAGCCCTAAAACATCGGTTTGTAATTCGGAAAAAAAAAAACTTAACTCTGTTAAGCTATTTTAACGGCGGACTATTTTACAAAAAAAAATTGACCAGTTCGAATTATTATCGGCCAATAACTGACTTGGGATTATTATCGAACAAATTGGTTAGGTGGGATTATTTATTTCCAATCTGCCCTCATTTTAAGGGTGTACTTATAAATTAAGATAGAAAAAGTTCTTATTTTTAGGTATCTTAAAATGCCCCTCCTTCATACATTATAATATGGTTTATATATATATATATATATATAGGGAGGAGCTCATGCGAGAACCACCTTTATTGTGAGAACCGCGAGAACCAATGTGAACACAACCTAAAATAGCTAAAAAAACCTAAACCCCCCCCCCCCCCCAAAAAAACCTAACCCCCCCCCCCCCCCCACCCCCAAGCTAAAATGCTAAAAACTAAACCCCCAAAAAACCTAAAAAAAAATCTAAAAAAATCTAAATTTTTTTTTTTGAAATTTTTAATATTTTTTATGTTAAAATCGCTACTTTTCGAAGCAAAAAAAAAAAAATTTTAAAAAAATTAAATTTTTTTTTTTTGCTTCGAAAAGTAGCGATTTTTTTATAAAAAAATATTAAAAAATTCAAAAAAAAAAAAAATTTTGTGTGATTTTTAGCTATTTTTAGACATTTTTGGTTGTGTTCACATTGGTTCTCGCGGTTCTCGCAATAAGAGGTGGTTCTCGCATGATCTTCTCCCTATATATATATATATAGAGTAGGAGTTGGGTGGAAAGTCTATTTTTTCTAGAAAGTCTAGGAAGGAATAAGATTTGGACATGTGTCATTGAGGGATTTTAAGTAGAAGGGCTATCATGTAATTTCACATTTTAATTTTATTTTTGGAATGTATCTTCATTAACTAAAATTCCATGATTTTCGGAATTTTTATTGTTTTTCGAATTCAAATCTGCAAGTCAATGTGTTTATCTGAAACTATCAGCATGTTCTTGGTGATGTGTTTTACCAGTTTGAGAGGTTGAAGTCAGTGTGTTTTAACAATCTGAAGTCAATATATAATCAGGTTGTGTTTTAACAGTTATTTTGCATTTTAACACTCTGAATGTGTTTTAACAGCAAGCAGATTCTTGACGCTGCGTTTTAACAGCAAGCAGATTCTTGACGCTGTATTTTAACAGATTCTTAACGTTGTGTTTTAACAGCAAGCAGATTCTTGACGCTGTGTTTTAACAGCAAGCAGATTCTTGACGCTGTGTTTTAACAGCAAGCAGATTCTTGACGCTGTGTTTTACATGCCTCTCTACAATCATCAATTAAAACAGAAAAAACACAGCCAAGTTACAAGCAGATTAAGACCGAAAACGTATATGCACTTCAAGAACTTTAATCACAACACAAGATATG
Organism: Helianthus tuberosus; assembly: GCA_030545235.1. Taxonomy (NCBI): domain Eukaryota; kingdom Viridiplantae; phylum Streptophyta; class Magnoliopsida; order Asterales; family Asteraceae; genus Helianthus; species Helianthus tuberosus. The sequence goes on along the minus strand of CM060450.1, from coordinate 140,931,882 downwards.
AATACCTAGTGAAGAAAAAGGGTATCAACAAGCCTTGGAACCGAAATCTGAATGCTTTTGGGGTCCTGTTTTGCGTCGCCAACAGCAAGGGGGAGTAGAGATCGCAGGTTTTATTATGTTTAGGGTTGGATTGGAGAGAGAAAGAGAGAAAATCAAATCAATAATGGAGAGAGGGAGAGGGAAAATCCCATGAAAGTAGGGATTGCAGTTATCTAATTGATTTAAAAAAACGGCCATTTGACAAAATTGCCCCTATTCATTAAAAACAATCAATTAATTAAACTCAAATATTACAATATTGCCATTGATTTAATCTCAACCCTTAAACACACCAATCGGATGGACCAGATCGCTTCCTAGACTTTCTAGGAAAAACACACTTTCCGTGCGAACCCTACTCTATATATATATATATATATATATATATAGGGGCATGATCATTTCAGAACCATAAATATTTACAGAACTCGCAGAATTCCTAATAAACAATCTTTTTATTTATATATTTTTATGTTTAGGATAATTTTATCATTTATTATGTGTATTTCTACGATTACATACATGTTAAGAGTAATTTTATCATTTTTTATATGTAATTTTATAATTACACATATGTAAACTAGTTTTTTTACATATATGTAATTAGTTATGACACATATATATAATTTTGGCAATTAAACATATGTAAACTACTTTGAACATGTATGTAATCAAAGAAATACATATAATAGATGATAAAAAGATCCTAAATACAAAAACTTATATATAAAATGATTGTTTATTAGGAGTTCTGAAAGTTCTGTAGTTATTTAGAGTTCTGAAATGAACTCAACCCTATATATATATATATATATAGTGTTGTGATCAGGAGAAAATGGTATGAAGTGTGAAAATCGTGAGAAAAATTCTTAGCCACAAGATCTTTTGATTTGTGGCTGAGATTGTGCGGTGACATTTTTTTGTAAATAATGGAACTTTAGAACTAACATGAGGGGTAAAATGAGAAGATCCAAAGAATCTATATCTCTAATAAAGCAAACCATTGGGGGACACATGTCACCCAATGGAGCAAGCCACCTTAGCATCCATATAAGCAATGACATGGCAAATGGCTAATAATGTGACAAGTGGCATACCTCACGGATGGGGATTCCATTGGCTTCTCACATACGCACTCTCATCTCTCTCTCTCATTACTCTAACCGTTTCAAAGAAACCCTAATAGGCGATTTTGGTTCCTGCGTTCTCAATCGATCCCATCCAATACGAGGTTTAATCAATATTCAAATATTCAACAGTCATCGTCATCGACGGTAATGATTCTGATATATTCTTCATCATCTTATTGATCGATTTTGTTCGAATGGGTTGTTGTACTTTGATTTGTGATGTATTGTCTGTTATGTGAGGATGTATGAATTTATTGTACATGATTTGAAGATCGATTAGCTTATTCCTTTTTTCTTAGGGTTTTAAAACCCGATATGATGTTGTTTGTTTATGTGATTTGAATATCGTTTTCTTATACGGATTTGCTGGTATGTAAGGGTTTCTTTGAAAGGTAATTATTCCGATATCTTCTTCTTCATTTTATTGATTTAACAATCGGTGTATATATGTTTTGTCTATTGGGGTTTTTCAATCGAATATTTTGGTTTTTCAATTATGTTCGTTAAATTGTAACCGTTTGTTATGTTTGAAGTTTTATTCGATGCATTAACTGAATTTGATCTAATTTTGCAGGAAATCAAATCCTCGATGGTTTTGTTATTTACTGATTTACTGAATGAATGTTATTTGAATATCGATTTTGGATTCTCTGTTTATATAAAACCTGATATCATGTTGTTTGTTTATATGAATTTCAGTTTCACTTTAAGATGATGACTAGAAAAGGGTGTGGTCTGCAACTGAGATGATACAGACAAGATTACTGTGGTTTGATTACCCTTGTGTCATTCCTTCTTTGTTTCTTCTGTTCCCCCTTTTCTATTTTAGAGTTTTCGTCAAGGCTATGATGAGTTTGAAGTTCTGATTAAATATTGTTGAATATGGAACCTTGGCTTGGCAGGGTTGAAGGATGGTAGACATTCATATGCAACCTCCCTTGCAGCCATGGTGCTTTAATTTTTTCACAAATATCTGAGCCTGACTGTAACATCTTTTCGACGAGCGAATGGTATTCACAAAATTCATCATAGACGGTATTTTTTATTGATCCTATGTTAAACTCGATTTTATGTTGTTATTTACTTTTCATACGTTGAGAGGCAATATGGTTTACGGATTCGCTGCCCGTGTATGGAAGAATGACAAAAAATCGTTTGTGAGTTTTTATATTATAAGCTTTTTATTCCAGTAAATGAAAGTAATTTAATAAATCCGTTGTGAAAACTAATCGTCTAATTAGCATTAACGATACCTATCTGTTATTTTAACAGAAACTTCCGGCAAAATTTGGTGAATGGATTCAGAAGATTGATTATCCAGATAAGAATGCAGTCATTCGCACCATCGATGGTAATAGTTTTTAAAATATATTTAGGGAATTTCGGATGTTGTTTTTAATTTTTTTGAATATAATGATTATTTTATTTAAATTGGTATACGTGCCTAAATATTTTCGGCTTTTTTGGAATTTGTTAAATGTCTAAAACAATCAAATGTTGGTGTTAATAATTGTTTTTTTTTTTTTGGAAGTAATTGAATTTTCTTTAAATATGTGTATTAAACGGGTTTCTTAAATTAAAGTATCATTTTGTAATATATAAATAGTCCTTTTGATATAAATTTAAAAAAAATCAAATTTATCATGGAAGTGTTTTTAAAACCGTCAAGATTTGTAAGTTTTTTTATATTTAATTCCATTTCTTAAAATACATTAGCATAATTTCGGTAATAATTTTTTCTAATAATAAACTGATTTTTAGACTTTACAAAAATAATTTCCCGAAATCTGTATATATATTTACTAAGTAGATTCATTTTAATTCAATTAGTAACCATTTTCTAATATCAATCACCTATTCTCAGATCGTATTTCATCGAAATGGATGAAAACAATATTACTTTTCTAAACAATCTTGATTGGAGATCCAAGTTGTTTACCATAAAGGTGAAGGTGTTAAGACTTTGGATTCGCATGAATCCAAAGAGAGAAGGAGAAACCCTTGGTATTGAAATGGTGGTTATGGATGAGCAGGTTTGTTTTAATGTCATATGTTTTTAAAATTTTAGTTTAATTTTTATATTGTTCTTTATACTAACCAATTTTAATTTTTTTTTATTAGGGGACTAGGATGCAGGCAACTGTTTGGAGCAAGTTTATGAAAAAACAAGAAATTTTGCTTAATGAAAATGAAATTTATTACATTTATAAATCTCAACTTTCTGTCATTAAGTCAACTTTCAAACACTTTGAAAAAGAACATGCTATTAGTTTAAACTTTGATACATCTGTTAAAAAGTGTGAGAACTTTGATGGAAGTGTATATGGTATTCGGTTAGCATCATTTGAATCCATTAAAGCTGGTGAAGTCGATGTCAAGTATCGAGTTGGTTTGTATTTCATCATATCTATGACAACAACATGCTAAATTAAAAAGTTATATAAATATTGAATTTTATTTTAATTTTTTTTTCTGATTACATTTCTTATTAATCAATTTTTTTCAGATTTTATTGGATATGTAGATGAGTGGTCTGAACCAGAAATGACCAAAACGAAGATGGGAAAAGATAGCAAATTCATGAATTTGCAATTGCTGGATGAAGAGTATGTTTATTAAATTTCATTTTTATTTTGATTGCAGCTTTTGTATTATATATTTTTTACATGATTTCCTTTGATGTGTTTAATTTATATTTATGTAGGGGTATTAAGTTAAACTGCACTTTATGGGATGAGTACTGCGATGAGATGTTTGGTTATATTCAGATGCATAAAGAAGAAGTTCATGTTGTTTTGCTTGTGCAGTTTGGTAGTTTCAACAAGTATAAAGGTTTTTACTGTTTATAAACTTTGTTAATATTATTTATATTTTTATATTATTTACGAAATTGAATATCATAATCTATGATATTAATTTTTTTGCCCAGGGAAGACAACGCTATCTAATGCTTTCCATATAACAAGACTGTTTATCAATTCTGACATAGAGGAGATTCGTTCATTCAGAACCAAGTAAACAGTTTATAAAATAATATGAAATACTTATTGATGTTTTTAATTTATTTTTTATTTTTTTATTGTAAACAGGTTTGTTGAGAAGATATGTAAAACATCCTCTAATGGTCAGAAGTCAATTGGTTCATCTGGAAGCACAAGTCTTGCGGATGACTTTTTAGTGAAGCATCAGTTTACCAATTTCCGTGATATTACGCTATTTGATCAGGTTTGTGTCAACTTTTTAATATTTTAAGTAAATACATTAAACATAATTTTTGAAACAAATTTATATGTATAACTCTATTTTGTTTCATTTTATTTCAGCCTTGTGAGGTGATAGTTCTTGGTACGATCATGGGTGTGGATGATAAAGATGATTGGTACTACCTTGGTTGTGAAGAGTGCAATCGGAAGGTGGAGACAACTATGGTCATCGAGGAAGCTGAAGACGGTTCTGAGGAACCGAAGTTTAAACAAGTTTTACTTTGCTCAAATCCTGAATGTCCTAAGGAGGTTGTGAATGCCACACCGATGTAAGTTATTTATATTTTTTTGTATTTTTATAATATTTATGCTTATGTTATTCTACTTTACAATACTAAGTTGTATTTATTTTCTAAAATACTTTTTGTGCATTTAGTTTTAGGATTCCGATTAGAGTACAAGATCATGCAGCTATTGCCTCCTTGACTTTGTTTGACCGTGAATCTAGAAAAATGTTGGGTATGACTGCAATTCAATTGCTTGAGAAGTCAAGAGTGGATCAGGTAGAGTGTTTCATATCATTATTTACTTAAGTTGTTATTTAAGGTGCATATTAATAATGTCTAAATCGGATTATTATGTTTTTTTAAATAATTTTTTATTCACTTTTATTAGGCATCTTTGGTAGAGAAAACCATTCCCTATCAGTTTAGAGCATTCAATGATAAAAAGTATGCTTTCAAGATTCAATTTAGTCAATTTAATATTGACAACCATATTGATGGTTATGCTGTTCATAAGTTGGTGAATGATCCAGCAATAATTGAATCGTTGGAGAGCCGAATTCCAGTTGATCAGGTTAGTTAAATACAAACCTTTTAATTAAATATATGTTAGAAATTTAAACATTTTTGTTGTGTCTAGCCTTATTATTTTTTGAATTGCAGGGTGTGGACGAGGCTGCTGCTGATGTTTCACTTAGTGATATATCGAATCAAAACCCTTTTGCTCTAAAGGTATGTATTTTAACTTAATGTTACGAAATACCAAATGCTTTAAACATGTTATATAGTTTCTAATTTTGAATATATATATCATACAGGATGCTGTGGATTCTATTGGTGATAGCTTCACACCCGATTGCACATCTAAAGATTGTTCCAAGACTTCGTCCGCGGAACTGAAGCGCAATCTGGCTGACGTGTATGAAGTTGAAGAAAGCACCTCTCTGTCATCAACAAAGGTTAAAAAGGCTGGTGTGTCGGATGTCCAAACTGATGAGGAAACGATTCTGTTGGTTCCGAAGATCGAGAAGTAGTTCATGGTTGAAGTATTTTTACCAAAAACAATTTCTTTCTTTCGTAATATTGCTGGTTTTGTTTTGGTTTGTTTCATACATTGGTTTGGATTGATTTGTGATGGTTGGTTGCTTTGGTTTTTTTAAACATATGGTTGTTTGTTTTTTTATTTGAAATATATCGTTTGTTTGTTTTAATGGTTTTATTAGGCTTACCTATACTCCTTTAACATTTATCTTTTGTTACTTTATCTTTGTTTTATTTTGTTGCATGTATAAAATGTTCCTAAAAACATTTGTTTATGTTTTTGAAATTAGAAATTTTTAAACCTTTATCACAAGGCCATAAAGGTTTTGTATTATCATTATTATATACGAATTATAAGTATATTTTCGGAAATCCATTTATTTAAAAGTTATAATTTATTTATTTTTGGAAACCCCCAATTCTTTTAAAATTTAGGAAACACTTAAATTGGAATGATTTTGTTTCCTTTTTTAAGTTTTATAACCGAAATTTTTTACTTTTTTTTAAAAAAATTCAGCAATTATAGAAATATCTTTCAAATAATTTGAATTTAAATTATTTCCTTTTTTATAGTTATAACCGATTTTTGTTTTAAAATTATAAACTTTCCTTTTTTTACAATATACTCACCATTATAAAATCCCTCTTATTATTCATAATACACACTCAAAGAAACCAAAAAAAATTTCTACAACTCTAAATCATAAAACTCTGTGACGACCTTCATCATTTTTGAAGTTTTGACGTTTGGTTATTTCTCATACGCGTAAGTGTTATCTATTTGTAATATACTTATACATTTGACTTTTTGTAATACCTACTTTAATGCATTTGTATATTTTACATGATACAATATTAGGATATGCCTAAACGCGCAAAGCCTCAAACTTTACCTTCATTTCCAGTTCCTACTGGTGTTCACCCTTCTAATAGTACGTTTAGATTGTTCTTATTGTTGTTTACAAATATAATAAATTTTGATATAGTATGTAATGATGGTAAGTAATGTTATTTTTAATTAAATTGTTGCAGGTGGTATTGGTAGAAGTCCTTTGCGTAACATTACGAATGGTAATGTTTGCAATTATTTGGACAATGATTGAAGTTTGTTTTCGTAAATATTTACTTTTTTTTATGCATTTTATTCTTTAGTTCATACTAATCAAGTTGAGCCTGAAGACTATGTTGAACGTAGAAAACTAAGGAAACTGTTATTGGATAATAAAAGACGAAATGCAAATAATAAATCTTCCACAATGGATGGACGTATTTTGCCAACCACACCTTTAACAAATCCCTACAAGACGTGTACGTCAGGTTGGTTTTAATTAGTTACGTATTTAAATTTTGTTTACTATGCTTATGAGTTTTTTTTTTAATAAGAAATTCTGCAATACTTAAACATATATGATACGGTAAATTGGACTATTTTTTTTTCAGTTGAAACTGGAAGAAGTCCATTGGGTAATATTACAAATGGTAAATTTTATATTTTTTTACACATGAATGCAAGTTTTCATTTATAAATTGTTTAACATCACAAATGCCCAAAACTTTGGTTTTTGCAATACAACTTTTTATGTATAATATGATTGTTTATTTTTTTTTCTATTTTTTTTAGTTGTTTCTAATGATGTTGAGCATCAAGAATCAGCTCAACGCAGAAATTTAAGGAAACTATTTTTGGATAATAAAAGAGGAAAGGCAAATAATAAATCTTCCACTTCACAAGACGTCATTCGTTCTTCCAATGTTTCACAATCCGTTACAAATGCTTGCCGTGTTGTAACACCAATTCCTTCATCCTCAAATTTTAATACCTTGGATCGACCTATTTTGTCTACCACACCTTTAACAAATCCCTACCAAGCATATACATCAGGTTGGTGTGTTTTACTTACATATATAAATTTTTATTACTAACATTATCTATATCATTTCATTCGGTAATTTGGACTTTATTTGTTGCAGTTGAAGCTGCAAGGAGTCCATTGGCTAATATTACAAATGGTGAATTTTTTATTTTTGTACACATGAATACAATGTTTCATTTATAATTTATTTTAACATTACAAATGGTAAATTATTTGCTTTTTTACACACGAATTCTTTACATAATGTATAATTTGATAATTTATGAATTTTCATATTTTTTTCAGTTGCTTCTAATGATATTGAGCATAACAAATCAGCTGAACGAAAAGAATTAAAGAAAGTACATTTGGATAATAAGAGAGCTAATGTGAGTAACAAATCTTCAAGTTCACAAAATGTAATTCGGTCATCCAACGTTTTAGTATCCTCTACAAATGATTGGTGTGTCGCAACACCAATTCGTTCATCCTGTTATATCAATACCATTGATCGACGTATCTTGCCAAACACACCTTTAACAAATCCGTACGAGGCGTATACATCCGGTTGGTGTTACTTACTTACATGTTTAATTTTTGTTTATTATCATTATGAGTTTGTTTTTTTTTAAATAAAAAATTATGTAATATATAAACATGTTTCATACGTTAATTTGGACTTTTTTTTTGTTGCAGTTGAAAATGGAAGAAGTCCATTGACTAATATTAACAACGGTAAATTCTATAATTTTTTACACATGAATAAAGTTTTCCATTTTGATAATTTATGCTATACTATATTTTTTTTTTTCAGTTGCTTCTAATGATCATGATCATCAACAATCAGCTGAACGAAGAAAATATAGGAAATTACATTAGGAAAATAAGAGACATAATGTGAGTAACAAATCTTCCACTTCAAAAATCGTAACTCGATCATTAAGTGTTTCAGCATCTAATACAAAAGAAGGCCGTATCGTAACACTAATTAGTTCATCCTCTTTTATTCATACCATCGATCCACGTTGTTTCCCAACCACACCCATAACAAGTCCGTCTGAAGCATCTACTTCAGGTTGGTGGTATTTATTTATGTCTTTCATATTTGTTTATTTTTAATCTGACATTCTTATTAATTTTCGTTGCTATGAACATATAGGTGTCAAGAGGATACAAAGAGTAAAACAAAGGTTGTCTACTAAAGGTCGCTGCGTATATCCTGTTCCAATGGTTGATTTATCTTCCGACGATCATATCATTCCTCAAAAAATTGCTAACGATCCATATAAAGGCGTTTCTAACAGTAAGTATCTTATACACTCACTACTTAAATTCCATTTAAGAACGTCATTATATTAATTTCATAATAAATAGCAGAAAATGATATGTTTTTTATTTTGTATAATAGATTATTTGGATCATGGTGATCAAGTAGTTGTATGTGCCGTATGTAACGCTAAGTTGTGGAAAGTTGAAGCCGGAAAAGGAAGGGTTTACTTAGGAAGAAAATCTTATATGCTTTGTTGTGGTTATGGAAAAGTACATCTTCCGAATTTTAAAGAGACGTGTCAGGAATATCAAAACCTTTTCAAGAGTTTAGACGACAAGAGCAAGCATTTCTTACTAAATATTCGTCGTTTTAATTCTATGTTTTCCTTCACTTCTATGGGTGGTAAAGTTGATTCGAAAATCAATAGAGGAAATGCTCCATATGTATACCGAATTAGTGGCGAGAATTATCATACACTTGGAAGTCTTCTTCCTAAAGAAGGTGGTGAACCAAAGTTTGCGCAGCTTTACATATACGACACAGATAATGAAGTATGTAATCGCAAAACCGTTTTTAGGTATCCCTGAAAACCATTTTGTTATTTTTTTTATTTTGTTTTATGTTTATATGAACAGTTACTGATACTTTCATTGTTTTCTTACAATTGCATTACAGTAACTCAAATCAACCAGGTTCTGCAACTTCAGATTTGCTTGACACTGAATTAATAGAGTACCTTAAGCTGATTTTAGATTCAAATAATCAGCTTGTGAAAACCTATAGGCGTGTACGAGATCGGTTTGTTGATAATCCTCATGTTGATTTAAAATTACGACTTAAGGCAAATAGGTCTAAAGATGGTCGTACATACAACCTACCGACGTCGTCCGAAGTTGCTGCGCTTATTGTTGGAGACATTGAGGATGCTCTTGATAATCGTGACGTAGTTGTTGAGTCAAAGAAAGATGGTCTACAACGTATTAGCGAGCTTCATCCATCTTATCTTGCGCTTCAGTATCCATTGCTTTTCCCTTTTGGTGAAGATGGTTATCGGGTTGATATTCTTCATAGAGAAGGAAGGGCATCAATGAAGAAGAAAGAGTCAAAATGTACGATGAGAGAGTATTTTGCTTACCCTGTTCAAGATAGAGTCAATCATTTCTCTTTGATTCTCAATGCTCGAAGACTTTTGTAACAGTTCTTGGTTGACGTGTATACGATGATTGAAAGTGAACGATTACTATTCATACGTCTGCAGCAAAATAATCTGAGATCTGAGACATATGAGAACCTTAGAAAGCTTGGACAAAATGGTAATCCTGATATGTCAAACGTTGGAACACGCGTACTACTTCCGTCTTCGTTTACCGGTGGATCGCGTTATATGAGGGAGAATTATTATGATGCTATGGCCATTTGTAAATGGTATGGCTACCCTGATTTTTTCATTACGATAACGTGTAATCCGAAATGGCCGGAGATTAAAAGATTTCTGAAGAACACGAAGATTAATCCGGAAGATAGACCGGATATTTTATGCCGATTGTTCAAAATTAAGCTTGACGCGATCATGAAAGACTTGCGAGAGAAATCTTTATTTGGCATCGCATCGGCAGGTACGCATCCATTTAATTGAATTAGTTTATTATAGTTTTTGTTGTCTGCTTCTTTGATAACCATAACTTAAAAAATTTGTATAATATTAATTATCCTATTGCAGTTGTCTATACCATAGAGTTTCAGAAACGAGGCCTACCGCATGCCCATATCTGTCTGTTCTTAAATGACGAAAGCAAGCTTCCTTCAGTTGAGCATGTTGACAACTTTATTTCTGCCGAGATACCTAACAAAAACTTAGATCCAGATCTATATACTCTTGTGAGCGATTATATGATTCACGGACCTTGTGGTGTTGCAAAACCAAATTGTCCGTGTATGGTTGACGGTAACTGTTCGAAGAATTTTCCTAAGAAGTTTTGTGATCAAACTACTCTAGATTCGAATGGTTATCCGGTGTATAGACGTGCGGATTCAGGTTTTTTTGTTGAGAAATCTGGTATTCAGCTTGATAACAGAAGCGTGGTTCCGTATAGCAAAACCCTATTGAGACGTTATCAGGCACACATTAACGTCGAATGGTGTAATCAGGCTACGTCCATAAAGTATTTGTTTAAATACATTAACAAAGGACCAGATAGGGCAGAATTTGGTTTTGTACAAAATGCCGATGAAGGTCAGCGTGAAGATGGAAAAGATGAAATCAAAGAGTATTATGATTGTAGATATCTCTCTGCGTGCGAAGCTTCATGGCGTATATTTGCATTTGACGTTCATTATAGCTATCCATCCGTAATGAGGCTTCCGTTTCATCTACCAGATAAACAAAACGTTATATACGGCCCTGATGACGATCTTGATAGTGTTCTTCGTAAACCATCTGTTGCTTCTACGATGTTTTTGGGGTGGATGGAAAAGAATGAGAAAGATCCGTTGGCGCGCACCCTTACTTACGTTGAGTTCCCAAATAAATTTGTTTGGAAGAAGGAAGAAAGGATATGGGATAAACGGATAATAGGTAATACCATTGGTCGAATTCACTGTGTTAATCCTTCTATGGGCGAGGCATACTTTTTAAGAATCCTTCTTAATAAGGTAGTAGGTCCTAAGTCTTTTGAAGAGATTCGTACTGTGGATGGACAAGTCTTCCCAACATTTAGAGATGCGTGCTACGCTAGAGGCCTTTTAGACGACGACAAGGAGTATATAGAAGCTATCAAAGAGGCTTGTTTCACAGGTTCAGGATACTATCTTCGTAATCTGTTTGCTACAATGTTGGCGTCTAATACATTGTCTAGGCCGGAACATGTTTGGGAAAACACATGGGAGTACCTTTCGGATGGTATTTTATACAATCGGCAAAAGCTTTTGAGGATTGAAGGTACGCAAATTGTTATTTAATATTTTTATAGTTATGTCTTATATATAAGTGTTTATGAAGTTTTTTTTTGTTATTTATAAGAATTTTTATAATTTATAAATTTTTATATAATCGTAATAGGTTTGTCTCTTCCAGAAGAACAAATAAGGAACCTAACGTTGCTGGAAATTGAGCGTTACTTACTACGTAACAACTCAAGTTTAAGTCGGTTTCCATCTATGCCTCAACCCGATAGTGAGTCAATATATTCAGCAGAGAACCGTTTAATTGCTGATGAGCTTCGGTACGATGTAAGCGCTACTGCCGTTGAATTTCATAATCATTTAAGTAGCCTAACCGATGAGCAGCGTTTAGTGTTTGATGAGATAATTGAAGCAGTTAATAGTAATGTGGGTGGTGTGTTTTTCGTATATGGCTACGGAGGTACTGGTAAGACGTTTCTGTGGAAGACATTATCTGCATCCATTAGATGTAAAGGAGATATTGTACTAAATGTTGCATCAAGTGGAATCGCATCTCTATTGTTACCTGGTGGCCGTACTGCACATTCAAGATTTCATATACCTTTGAATTTAACAGAAAGCTCAATGTGTTTTATTAAACCGGACGATGACGTTGCTGATTTATTAAGGAAAACAAAATTGATAATTTGGGATGAAGCACCGATGAATCATAAACATGCGTTTGAAGCACTTGACCGGACAGTGAAAGATATTTTCAAATGTGAGATGACTTTTGGTGGTAAAGTTATGGTGTTCGGTGGTGACTTTAGACAGATACTTCCGGTTGTACCAAATGGCAGTAGGCGAGAAATTGTTAATGCTTCAATCACTTCGTCGTATATTTGGAGTAGTTGCAAGGTCCTCGCGTTAACCAAAAACATGCGGTTAACCGTAGGTGCCAACGCATCTGATATCGAAGAGATTAAAGCTTTTGCCAATTGGTTGCTCGAGTTGGGCGAGGGAAAGATTGGTGACAGTGACGATTCTCAGGTGGTTATAGATATTCCTGAAGATTTGTTAATCAAGTGCTCTGAGGATCCTATATCAGATCTGATCGACTTTGTATATCCTTCACTTCTTCAACTGTACAAAGATAAAGATTTTTTTGCTGAAAGAGCTATATTGGCACCAACAAACGAGGTTGTTCAAGAAATTAATGAAAGATTGCTTGCTTCGTTTCCTGGAGATGAAGTGGAGTATCTGAGTTCCGATAGTATTTGTCAAACTGATAAAGGAAAGAACGAAGCACATGCGAGACTATATTCTCCCGATGTTCTGAATGGTCTTAAAATTTCTGGTCTGCCTAATCATCGATTAGTCCTTAAAGTTGGTGTACCTGTAATGTTACTTTGTAATATTGATCAACAAAATGGTTTATGCAACGGTACGAGACTACGGATTACTAAACTTTATAAACGTGTTATAGAGGCTGAGATTATATCTGGCGGAAACATAGGGACCAGAACGTTTATTCCACGAATCAGTTTGACACCGTCGGATAAAAGAATTCCTATCAAGTTTCAACGACGACAATTCCCGATAAATGTATGTTTTGCAATGACTATAAATAAAAGTCAAGGACAATCTCTATCAAGGGTTGGATTGTATTTGAAATATCCAGTTTTCTCACATGGTCAACTTTATGTTGCGTTATCAAGAGTTAAAAGCAGAGCCGGTGTGAAGTTGCTTATACTAGACAAAGATGGGAATGTAACGAGTAAAACAACAAATGTAGTCTACAAGGAAGTTTTTTCCGGCATTTTAATATTTTTCTGTTTTTTTCTTCCAATGTATGTATTTGTACACAACATTTGTATTCAAAGTAAATAATATGGTTTTGGTGGAAGCCCGCGTATTACGCAGGCATTAACCTAGTGGTAAAATATACCATAACATTCAACGTTTCTTATCTTTCCAATGAGTTCACCATTAATATATTTTTCGGAAAAAAAAATGAATTGGTTTTTTTATGGCATTTTGAACTTTATTTTTTTTATGTCATTTTCAACTGGGTTTTATGGTATTTTTCTGAAGTGGGTGTTTTCATGGCGTTTTCAACTAGTTTTTTTATGGTGTTTTTTAACCGAGTGTTTTTATGGCATTTCAACTGGGCTTTTATGGTTTTTTTTTTTTTTTTTTTTTTTTTTTTTTCTAAACTAGGTGTTTTATGACGTTTTCAACTAGTTACATTTTTCTGAACTAGGTGTTTTATGTCATTTTTATTTGAACACCCAGCTCATATCATTTTTTTATTTCAAAAGTATAACAATAGTATACTCGTTGGAAAAATAATAAAACATATGATTTTATGGTGTATTTTTTTTTTTTAAATCATGTTTAAAAAAGTTACGAGAGTTTAAAAAAATGGTGGAAAATGCTAGTCACATGTGGATGGTCTTTGGCATGTGCATGGACTTTTTGACTATATTACCATTAGTGTAAGTTAGCAACAACGCCACATGTTAACACCAAAATCGTTCTCACCGTTTTCACACTTTTAGTCGTTTTCCTCATATCCCGCCCCTATATATATATATAGGATAAGGATCGGTTAACCACCTTCTCGCAAGAACCAATGTGAACACAACCAAAAATACCTAAAAAACACACGAATTTTTTTATTATTTTTATATAAAAATTGTTGCTTTTAGTTTCTAATTTTTTTTTCGAGTAACAATTATGGATGCACATGTGCATATGTATCATTTATATAATAAGCCTCGAAAATCACCCCTAAACGCTCCTAAATACACCCCGTATACGATAAAAGGACCCGAATAACATTTTTTTTAGTAAAAATCAAATAAAACAAATAATATGGGCCGCTTGCGGGCCGCGACCCAGTTAGCCGAAGGTTTCGCAGGGCGCGAAGCCCCTTTACTTGCCGGTCACCTGGGCCGCCACGTGCCCTACCTACATTGTGACTCACAAACCCTAGGCACTGGCTAAGGTGAGTCGCGGGCCACGAAGGAGGAGGAAGGAGGCGTCGCGGGGCGCGAGCCGCCCTTCGACCAGCCTATATAAGGAGGCCTCCTGCCTCATTCAAAATCGTTCATTCTCTCTGACTCTCTCTTAACTTCTGTAGACAAATTTTAACGGGTATAGTACCCCTAAAACACGAAGTTCTGCCTCGTTGTAAGTATTTTAACCCCTGGACACTAAGTCGATACTTTGCTCGATTGATCTAGGACTCCGTAACGCATGTCAAGACTCTGCCTAACTCAGTTCGTTGGAGTTCTGTCTCGTGTTGTATGGCTAATGTGATTGGGTTATCTTACTAACGCGTGTGCATTGCATATTTTTCATAGAAACTCCAGGAAATAATCAAGAAATATTACCATGAAGCTATAGAAATACCTAAGTCTACAATGTGAGTACATCTTATTTTTGTCACCTTTTTGTGAGGCATTCCCCTTTTTGTAAACCTTTTTGTGAAAACCTCAAATGTTTTAAATTATACTTAACTGTGATTGAGTCTTTGGATTTTACAATTGTTGCCTATATGTTGGGGTTTTGTATACATTATTTGAAATCCGTTACTATTGGACAAAGAGTTAGCCAATGTGTAACATGGCCCACAAGTCAGGATTGACAGTACTGAATGAGTATATTGGTAGATATAAACATTGTAATCGCTCTCAATACTTTAAAGTTATAAAATCTGTTTTGATTAAACTGGGATGCACTCACCAGTATTTCTTGCTGATAAAATCTTTTTAAAACGCGTTTCAGGTAACTTAAATGTGAAGTTAATAGAAGCCAGCTGGAGAGCACTAAAGACTTAGAAAAGTGGTTATAAAAGTTACCTAAATAAAAAGGAGACTTTGTTTTCAATAATTAGGGTTTATCCCTATAAATGTATTGCAAAGGAAACTTAGATTTTATCCCGCTTGTTTATTATAAAATTTGGTGTTTTAAACTCTGATAAATATTTCCTAACTATGGTCCTGATGAAATTCTCTGCTGCGTAATTAATAAACACCGATACCATCTGACTAGCTCGCGGCTCCCGCTCCCAGGGTGGGGTCGGGGTCTGTGACAATTTCTTTGACAAATTCCGTAATACATTACCAGTATTAGACAATTGCACTTTCATTTACACTACCATCAGTAATACAATACTTTTTACATTATAAATATTAGAAATTCAGATATGCATCTATATCTATGAACAAGATACACACATATACTTTCCTGGATTTTTCCCTCTCTCTCTAGAACACGCCATACACACATACACATATACTTTCCTGGATTTTATTTTTTCCCTATTTCACAAAACAACTTTCACTCTTAATATATTTTAGTCCCTTAGTTGTGGTTAGTTGTTTTTGTTTACTTATAACCCACTTAAACTTCACAAGTAGACAACAATGTTAACTAAATTAATATTGCTAGTTGCATACTTCATGTAACATATCAAACAAACATGATAATTCAAATTACAATTTGGGGATGTTACAATTAATTTAAGTCCTGATAGCCCGAGCCTTTTATAACTTTATCTTCTATAAAGTATTTATTTACCTTAATTAGTGTTAGATTTATTTATTTAAATTCTAACGCTTACCAGGTTGATTTTTACTACTAATGGTGTTTTACCCGCTCATCCTTAGTTAATTTGGTTTAATTACCAAATTTGTTTTGGGAGACCACACTCCATCTAATTTTTCTGTTAATTTCTCATAAAAAGACCAAACTACCCTTAGCGCATTTTTAAACAAATATTATATCTTTTCTTTTTTATATACTAATAAATGAAAAAAAAATGGACAAGTGTCAATCTCTGGTGCACTAATACGAAAAGCCTAAACCACTTAACCCACCCCCACCGACACCCCCCAAAAACCTAAACCCCCCACCCCAACTCCCAAAAAACCTAAATTCTCCCTCCCACCAAAAGCCTAACCCCCCCCCCCCCCCCCACCACCACTCTCTCAAAAACCTAAAACTAAACCATAAACACCAACCCGAAAAAAAAAACTAAACCCCCTCACCCCCACCCCCCAAAAACCTAAAACCCCCTCCCCCCACACCCAAAAATCTAATCCTAATCCTAAACCTCCAAAAAACCTAACCCTAAAAACTAAACTAAACTAAACTCAAAAGCTAATTTTAAGCATACAAGTTTTTTTTTTTTTTTTTGAAATTTTTTTATATATAAAAAATAACGATTTTTTATAAAAAAAATGGAATGTTTTTTAGGTTTTTTTTAGTTTTCTAATTTATATGTAATTTTCTCATGATCCTCTCTCTGTATATATAAAAATAAAGGAGAGGAATTTGAGTACGACAAACATGTACTTGTTTATCACATGACTTGACCCATTGAGATGTTTTTGTCCATGGACCACATAATTCAAAACGTAATAAAATAAACGTTTGAAATTCAGTTGTTTTTAACTCATGTTACTACATCTACTAGGTTTGAGTGTGAATCTTTAAGCTCTTAAGTCGGCTCCTTATTAATTATCATCTTCTGAAGTTGGTACATATTATTATCTTCTCTTTTCTACGTAACAAATAAACGAGTTCAATTGTTGAAATAATATACTTATGTTTTGTCTGTATTCATGTTGAAATACATTAAAACTCAACTGGCTTAAAGTGACATTTGCAAAAAGTTATAATAGTTGTGGACCCGATGGTCCATCCTAAATTCCTAACGGCAGCCGTGATATCTCGTCCACGTGCTTCAATTAGTTTTAGTATTTTCATTTTGAATATGTATAATATGAAAAGACTTTCAATTTATATGACGTTATAATAAGGTATAAAAAGATAATTAACTTATTTATAATGAGCAATGATTTTTATAGTACAAACTATACTAAATAAATCATTCATTACAACATAAACTACAATCGGCACAAATATTATATTAAATTTCACTAAACATGTCTATGTTTGTATCTTAGACAGAAAGCGAATATATATGAATTTAAAAGTCATGTTAGACAATGAACTCGAACACAACACGTATATTCACGAGTTGCAAAGAATATGAATTGTTTGACAACTAAAGTTATATATTATATATGTTTATGCTCTCAATTATAATTTTTTTTTTACATAAAATACCCTAACTAGTTATATATATACACGCATTATGTATAATATGCATTTTATAAAAAGAGTTCAATTTATACTAAGTTATAACAAGGGTATAGAAAGATAATTAACTTCTTTTATAATGGGCAATGATTTATAGAAACGCGTTATGGAGAAAACGCCTTAAAGTGTGAAAACGGATCCTTGAGCAACACATGACGTAGGCGCTAAATAATATACGGGGGTATGATCGTCATTTCCACCTTATATTTTGAAACATTCCCTTTTTGTCATAGGGTTTATTCCTTTTTAAACAACCTCCAGTTTTTCCTTTTTAGTTGTTGCCTCATCTCCAAGTTTCCTGAGATTTATGGCGTCTGATATAGATTGCGAGTTACAAAGTAATTATGTTCATTTGTAATTTTCTTTTATCTTTGTTAGATAGGCGTTCGAGCAATTCATGTTAATGACCTGACGTTTTTTAATTATCTGTGTTATAATGGCGTTTATTTTGGTATTTCATCATATTATTATCATTAACGTAAGGTTGGCGTTTGTTTTTTACTCATCCCTTAATATGTTTAATGGTGTTTTCAATTAATATAGTATTTGAACATTCTTTTATTCTGCATTAGGTTTTGTTTTAATGAATGGCGTTTTATACATATAGGGTTGGCAATAGATATCTATATAAGACACAATTAGACATGTTTACTGAAAAAGTACACAATGTCATTTTTTACTTTTTTTTAAAATAAATAAAATTATGAGATTAAGTTCCATCATTTCTTTTTCTTGATACATAAAACATAAAACTGTGTTATAGACATGAGATATCAAGTAGTTAAACGAGTTGTATTCATATTTAATAATTGTGTTATACGCGTCGTCCGAGACCTGTTAAACCCGATAAGACACGATTTACCAGCCCTACATATGGATCATTGAATTTTATACTTTGACGTTTTAATATCTTTTTTATCATGTCGTGTATTATTCAATGTTGAGTTTTAATGAATGGCGTGTCTTTATATGATGGTGTGGTTTTTTTCATTTGTGTTATTTATTTTACCTTTTTATGTATCAGTTATCATTGTCATGGCGTTTTCTGATTAGGTGAGCTTGTCGCGTCCAATGAAAGGATTTATCCAAAAATTGGGTTTACTTTGTACATTCCCGACGTTAAAGAAGATCTAAAGCCAAAGATAGGAATGATTTTCGAAAGCCTTGATGATTCTTATGCTCTTTATCTCAAATATGTGATGGCTGGTGGTTTTGATGTCAGGAAAGGGACTGAAAATATAAATGCCAAGGGAGAAAAACATATAAAGTATTATATGTGTACGAAATCTGACTTATACAAGAATAAGAAGGTTGATACATTGGACCCGAAGTAGAAGGAAAGGAGTGTGAGATCCACTTTTTCTAAGAGGTCTGGTTGTGGAACACAAATTTATCTTGAGTTTAAGGCTGGTTTTTGGAAGGTGTATAAGTTTGTTGAAGAGCACAACCACGTATTTGTTGATCAGCCTGATAAGCATTTCCTACCGTCAGAACGACACCTTACTCAACTTCTGAAGCATGTTATACATAGCATGTCAAAGTTGAATTTGGATTTGTGAAGGTTTTTAATGTTATGACGACTGTTTTTGGTGGTTTTGAAGATGTGGGCGCAAGTAAAGTTAATTTTAAGAATTACAAGAGGCAAATTAATCTGTTCATTGGAGAATATGATGTAGAAATGGTTGTGAGACACCTGCATGAAAGAAACAATTCCAACCTATTTTTTCATACGATTATCCCACAGACAATAACAATCGGTTGAAGGGCTGTTTTTTTGTGTGATAATCAATGTAAATGTAATCATTATATGTTTGGCGATGTGATCTCATTGACACCACTTACCAGTCTAACAAGTATGAATTAGAATTCATTATATCTATTTGGCGTTTTCCTATTTTCATTTTTAATTGGCGTTTCCCTGTTTTTTCATTTTATTGGCGTTTTCACACTATTTTGTGTTGTTTTATTTTTGCAGATACTTTATGGTGTTTGTGCCTTTTACTGGTGTAGATAACCACCACAACAATGTCACATTCGGTGCTGTAATATTGGCGTCAGAAATGGCTGATGCGTATATATGATTGTTGAGAGTGTTTTTAAAAGTTGTCCGTGATCAACCAAAAGTTGTTGTCACTGACCAAGATCTAGCAATGAAAAAAGCTATTTTTGTTTGATTTTTTGATACCAGGCATAGGTTATATATGTGGTATGTGATACACAAACTTTCACTAATGGTAGTATTGTTTTTGGTGTTATAAACTGTTTGGCGTTTTACCCCCACAATGTTTTTTTTTGAATTTTTTTATCAGTGTGTTTTATTATCTTACATTTTTATGTGGCATTTTCGTGATATGTAGGTGGGTGTAAGGCTATGCAATTCCACCAACTTTAAGGAACGTATATGCGGTGTTGTATGGACCGATGCACTTACACCCGAAAAGTTTGAATCCGGATGAGAGGAGGTTATTAAAGAATTCAAGCTAGCTGATAACGACTGGTTACCCGATATTTGTGCTCTTTGAGAATCATTAATTCATGCATTCTATAGGATAGAGTTTTTATCGGGTCTTATGCGTATGACATTGAGGTCCGAGAGTGAAAACCATTTCTTTCGTCAAGTAAATAATGCCAAATCTACTCCCGTGGAGTTTATGACTCATTATGAAACTGCAATAGAAGCACAACGTCATACACATCAGAAAAATGACCATGAGAACCGATACAAACGACCCGAACTGAAAAGTAATTATAAAGGTTGGGAGAACAAACCTACAGAGATATACACTAGGACCATCTTTCTAGATATACAAGTTGAGCTAATTGGGATTGGGGATTGCATAAATGCTCGTTATGAAGATAATCTCTATGGGTTTATTTAGCTCTTCATAAATGATTTCCAGCAGCCATGTTCCTGACTATTGAGGTAAATGGTGTTTTACTGATCGTGGCCCTTTTTCATTTTACACTACAGTCTGCATGTTTTTTTTTTGTGTGCATGTGTTTTTTGGCTTGATGACGTTATTCTGACTATACTATGACATTTTCAATTTATATTAACTTTTTTCCCTGTTTTTTTTGTGTGCATGTGTTTTTTGGTTTGATGGCGTTAGTCTGAAAATATTATGGTGTTTTCAGGTTATGTTTCGAAAGTCTGATTGCACTAGCAGTTGTTCATGCAGGCATTTCGAGCAATTTGGTTTGTTATGTAGACACGTCTTCTATGTTTTGAGAAGCTTGGACATTAGGGAATTTCCAAACAATACATCCTTAATAGATGTCGTAAAGATGCTACACCAAATTGTTCTACTAATTACACAATGAACCATGATTTTACAACCGATGCTAATGTTCAAGGTATGATGCGATAAATTATTTTTGCGACCGAGTATGCTTTGAATCATTTGTCAAGCAACAAGGAAGGGATTTCCTTGTACAAGGATCATGTTCAATCATACATAAAGAAGGTTCGTGATATGCATTTTTTGCCCCAGCTCCTAGCACGAGGGACAGATTTGCCGAGATAACAGGGCATTACCAAAATGACAAGAATCCTATAAGAGTTCCTGTTGGTTACAACTCGAAAGGATCTGGATCTCGCAAACGATTGAAATCCAAACACGAGGAGGCAACCGAAAAGACAAAAAAAAAACGAAGGCTAAAGAAAGGCAGTGTCAGAGTTGTAAACAATTAGGACACTACGCATCCGCATGCAAGTAGCCGGTAATCAAAAGAAAATCTACACGGACTTCGAGAGCGAAACCAAGTGAAAATACCTTAGGCGTTTTCTAATAAGATTTTTTTTTTGTTTCAACAGTGTATTTTTTAGAACATGATTTTGAGAATAATAAATTTTGGCGTTTTTTTTTTTTGTTATGATTACGTTTAACCATCTAATACACAAGTCTTGGCATTTTCATAGATAATAATTTCTTTATTCACAAAACTTAAAACTTAAAACATACGAAAATAACACTGCTAGTTAAAACGCCATAAAAATAAAATCATCATTCAAAACTCATTATCCGCTGGGATTACATCTGAGAAGTACCCATCACTCCTCTCATTTTTTTCTTACGATTCTTGTTCAAAATGCTCATCTTCATTTTCAGTTTTAACGGCGTCTTCGTCTTGAAGTGCCTGACGCCTCCATTTAAACATTTCATCAAACGAAGCCACTGTCGGGCTTATCTCAGCGTTCAAACATCCTGAATTGTATAATTATTCTATAAACCTAAGAGTCTCTTTGGTCAATATTTTTTCAACTGTGTGGTCATCTTCCCGCATGTCGTTCCACAAAACCGTCACCAATTCATATTCATGATCACAATGCCATGATTCGATGATTTACTCGACAATTTCATTTGCATTATTCTCTAGAAATCTTCTTCTCGATCTCCTTGTCACAGTCTATGTTTTCTCACACAAGTTATACAGAGGAACGACAAGTTCTAGTATCCCCCCTGAACATATTCTTCCATGTTCATTATGGCGTTTACAGTTTTCACCATTTCTAGTGTTGAATTTGATAACGAACCTATTGATTGAAACGTTGAACCTCCAAGAAATGATGTTTGCCTTTTTTTTCCGTGTGTGTTTTGAAGTTTTTGATGTTTGGCGTTTTGTAGAGAATGACGTTTTTGTTTTTAGTATGATCAATGAAAGGGAAGGTTTGTTCCTTTATGTAATGATGTTTTAGGCGCGGATTTTTTGGCGTGAGTTTTTTACAATAAATGGAAAACAATAAAGTCTCTGGCGTTTCAAAGGCTTTTATCATTTCTGTGAAACAAATTTGGCGTTCCCTCTTTTTTTAAGTCAAAAGACCCTTTTACCCTAACTAAACCCTGCGCTTTTGTGAGAGTTATTGATATTTACAAAAATCGCCACGGCCACATTGTAGTCCGTAGATTTTATTGATCTAACAGCTGGGAACCGTTCTCAATGTTTTCACACTTTTAAGCGTTTTATCCAAATCTTAACCCATGATTTATTTAGTAAACCATTATTTATATAGTACAAACTATCTAAATCAATCATTAATTACACCTTAAACTAAAATCGACACAAAAATTATATTACCCTTCACTAAACATGTTATGTTTGTATGTTAGACATGAATCTTAGAAATGGTATAGACAATGAACTCAGACACAACACGCATATTTACAAGTTGCCAAGAATATGACTTGTTTGACAGCTAAGGTTATATATTTTTATACTCTCAATTATAAATTTTCAACATAAAATACATTACACATCAAAAGTTTGTTTAAACTAAATTTTTACATAAAATACCCTAACTAGTTTTATACAACAGCTTTATATATATACTTACACATCTATATATATGGAGGTTCATTTGAGAAGAAAATTTAATTGATTATATCTTTCTTCATTTATCCTACACTCCAAATTAATTTTTTTCTTTCAAAAAATATATATTTTGAAAATAAGTTACAAATTTAATTTAGTTAGCTGTTGATGAGGAAAACTACAAATTAATGATCAATGTAAGTTTATCAATCTACTCTTACATTAATATAAAACGAAACAATCTTATTGGTTGAAATTTATTATTTTTCTTGCTACAAACAATTTTTTTTCATCTGAAGCCTCCACCACATATATATATATATATATATATATAGGTAGAGGATCCTGTACATTAATATAATATTGTGAGAAGGGTGAGAAATAATGTGGTGATAACAAGTGTCCTATATCTAAATTAATTCAAAATGGTGAATTAGTAATTTTCTATTTCTTTCAATTAATTGATTAAAAGATAACTGCCCAAAATAACCGCCACCCTTTTTTATAGGAATTCGAATTTAAGAATTAATCTACGAATTTGTGTCATCTCGTTCACCGGTTATTAATTTTGTAGTGTTATATAATCCTGTAGTGCAACCACCATTCAGAACTGTTTAGTGTTATATATTTTTATATGGTGTTATATAATGGTTTTGGTGTTATATAATTCTGTAGTGTTATATAATTCTGTAGTGCAACCACCATTCAGAACTGTATAGTGTTATATAGTGTTACATGGTGTTATATAGTGTTCTTTGGTTTATATAGTGTTATATGATGGATGCATAGTGTTATATAGTGTTATATTTTTCTTGTAGCATGTCTATGATGGATGTATAATGTTATATAGTGTTACATAGTGTTAATGGTGTTATATGGTGTTACATAGTGTTATATGGTGTTATATAGTGTTATATGATAGTTGTATAGTGTTATACATTTCTTATAGCAATTACATATTTCTGTATTTTTAGAATTTAGGATCGATAGAATTTAACAGTTAAATTTGAATCGCTAGAATTTAGGAGTGAATCACTAGAATTTAGGAGAGGTTACCTAATTTGAAACATATACAAAGACATCATTACCCCTACAATTTTCAAATCAGTCCATATAATTAAAACACAATTTATAATTTGGTCCCTATTGATCTCAACCATTAGATAAAAGATCTAATGGTTTAAAACACTTCTCACACTTTAGACACTTTGTACACTATCTCTACCCTATATATATGGGTGAGGTTCGGCTACAAAATCAATTTTTCCTACAAAGTGTACAAAATCATAAAACACCACAATTTAAGCCATAAAACACACTCAAAACCCACAAATAACAGAGTGAGGATCACTAAAACACAATATCCAAACCCTAACAGTCCATAATGTCACACCCCGAACGCGTAAAACAACAAACCGCGGCGGAAACATCGGGGAGTGTCGTAACAGAATCATTGTTTCATAACACATGGAAATTGAAGTTTTGTTTTATTGAATTAAAAGAGGTTATAATGTCTTAAAAACAAAGAGACATAACATAATTAACTAGTCTTGCATCTTTTATTGTCACTAAGACCCAAGTCCGCCTAAGTGTATCTTGATCAACCCTATGCATCAGCTCCTGAAAACACATGTGAAAATATGTACGTCAGCATAAAAATGCCTGTGAGATACATAGGTTTTATTAAAATAGGATTCATGACTTGTAAGTTTAAAGAATATGTTTAACAAAAGTTAGTCATGAACCTTGTAAAATGTTTTCTTTTATAAATCATAAAAAATTTATAAGAAATCAGATGATATAAAAGAAAGATGTATGGTTAAATGAAAACCAAGTAAAATGAGTTTGTATAAATATGTTATTTATAAAACAATGTTTTTATGAAGATATGTTATTTGTGTAAAATGTAATATGTCTAATTGAAATGGTTCAAATAACGCTACGATATGTAATATCATAAAAGCACTTATATATAGGAAGTACCAGCGGCGTATCCACCTGTAGGACCGGTTTCGACACCGTACGATTGCGTAACGAACGTTCGACGTGCGGAATCCGTGAACGTACGTGACCGAACACACAAGAACGTACAAATGACGTGATTCTATTGAATAATATGTCGTGTACAATAGCCGAGAATCACACGAGATAACTTTCTCTCTCTAGACTTTCTCTCTCTAAGTTCTAAGCTTCTAAATCTCCAAATGAGCAAAGTCTTCTAAACTATGACATAACTCTCCTATATATACCCCTTGGAATTAATGAGACTTCTCATTAATTACCAAAATGCCACCTTGCTAATTCTATCTAAATATTACAATATAAGCTTGATTTCTTCGGTTTCTCGCTACTGCTCGGATTGACGGAGGCGATAGACACATAATGCACTAACACCACCATGCTTTTATCATATTACACATGCCTCGTTATTTAAATCACTTACCCAAACAAACCATCAATGTAAAAATGTTCATGTATAATCAAATGTAATGTATAGTGAATAAAAACATTTACTCAACCCTATAAGAAAGAAATGTACAAAACAATGTATTTGATAAATCATAATTTAAATCAAAAGTTATGCTTTGTAAAATTAATGCTTTATTGATACAAACATCTATGCGGTAATGTTAAACTTCTACATCCAAGCCTTGCGACTGAAGGATAAACCCTAGAACAAGTCAAAGGTCTACCAAAAATGAATTCGGATTCGGTCATTCCTTACGTCCAACCAAACCTAGGATTTCAGGAATGGGAGTTGTCAAGTCCTATGGTACCACTACCTACTACCGAGCAGCATTATCAGTGTTAATTAATGTATTTATGACCCGTTAAACAAACCAAATGTCATACCAAGTGTAAGCATGTTATATGAAAATAATGTACCTAGTATGCTAAATGAACATACAAAGTAGAAATGTAAAACAATTTGTCCATATGCTGAGTGAACATATGCAACAGAAATGCAAAGAAAATCAATGTGTCCATATGCTGAGTGAACACATGCAACAAAATGTAATATATGAAAATCAATGTGCTAGCATGCTAAGTGAACCTACATAGCAAAACATAATGGAAATCATGTACTATATGTGTACTAATGAACATAGCAGGTATATGACATGAAAGCATGAAAAGCATGAAAGTAACAAGTAGGCACATGTGTATCACCCCAAAACATTTGAAAACGTAAAAGAGGGGTCTTTGTACTCACTTGAGAATGCTTTGAAGTCTCGAATAACAACCAAGCAAAGCTAGAGGGATCACGGAATCAATCGACACCTAATATAAGTAACTATGTTTGATGTGTGCAAAATGCAACATATAAATTACATCAATTGTGGCATAAAACTAACCCTTTTTTAGTACTAATGTTGGAAAAGTGTGCTTTTGTCTTCCTTTTGTATTTTCAGGATTAAATGAGCTCAAATTAACAAAAGAAGCAAAAAGGCAGCTAAAACTAACATTAATACAAGAAAAGGAACTAACCCGTGGCATGCCCGACCTCCCCGAAAGCATCTTCCCAAGCAAAACAAGAGAACAGAAGGCTGAACACGCCCCGTGCTCAGTGAACACGGGGGCGTGCCCAAGTGTCAGCATAAAAGACAAAGCTGTAGAAGCTGCCATCGCCCACCACGAGGCCGTGCTCAGCGGGCACGGGGCCGTGGTCAACTATAAGATTCGCAGAATCCAGGAAAATCTTGATAGTACAGATATGCTTCTGCACATGGGGTCGTGCCCAGCGGACACGGGGCCATGGTCAACTAATACAGACAAGAGCAATTAATGAAGACAGAGAAGAAGGATAGACACGGGGTCGTGCCCACTGGACACGGGGCCGTGCCCGAGCTACTGTTCAGGCTATAAATAGGGGTGCTTGGCTCATTTGCAAACCATCCCTTGGCACACCACCTCTCTCACACTTCACCCACCACCCACCACCACCATAACACCATCATCCATTGTCCATCATAGAGTGTGTGAGTCGTCTCGGGATCCAAGATTGATCGTAAGAGTTCTTGACAATCAAGGCCATGTTTGCCTAAGTCTCTTACATCACTTGGTGAAGACAAAGTGTCTAGTGTAATACTTTTTATTTTTAATCTTTTCGCACTTTTTACTTGGTTATGTATTAATGACTTTAATAACTAGTTTCTTATGTTGAAGGTGATTCTTCCTTATCGTTTGTCCGTGGTGTCTTGGCATTATTTTACTGTCTATATAAAATAAAAGATTTTCACCATTCATATCTCCACGGTCTATATGGAGGTATGTTGGCTATCTGGTCGGGGGTTAAGGGAACGGTTTGGTAAGAGTCTTGCCTTGTTCAGTGTATAGATCCTGCAAGGATCTGGGTCAAATTTAGTAGGACCTCCTTCAATACTTAACGGTATTGGATGGCGGGGGTCCAAACTCTTTGACCCCCTCATATGTAAGCTACTATTAATACTTTAACCCGGCAACTTAGGACTGTATCTCTGCTGACTCAGACTACTTAGCCGAGGGTAACTTCACCTTCAAAAGAGGGGCCTACCATAATATGCATTAATAACTTAATTAATTATCTTTCAATAATCCGACCCTTTAGGATTGTATCCTTGCTGACTCAAACTACTGGGTTGAGGGTAACGTCACCTTCAAAAGAGGGGCCTACTACAATAACTAAGATAATCTCTTAAAAAGTGCAAAAGTGCGGAAATAATCAAAGGTTACACTATACACGAGTCGGAGCCAAGTGATTCATCTTGTCTATATGTTTTTACTTTTATTTTATTTTCAACATTTTAGTTAGTTTTATTTTTCTTGTTTAAAACCTTTTTCTAACTTTTTGATTTGATTGGACGTTGAGGATAAACCGGTACTAAAAGCTCTTGTGTCCTTGGACGACCTCGGTATCTTACCAACACTATACTACGCTCACGATGGGTGCACTTGCCCATATGTGTGTTTAGTGTTAGTAAATATTGTGTTTTATAAATTTAAAACTTGGCTAAAAAAAGTGTAAAAGGGCTTAAAATAAACATTAAAACCATAACACACTTCACGCACATCAAGTTTTTGGCGCCGTTGCCGGGGACACAAGGATTTTAAGAAAGGTTAAAATCGACGGCCTAATCAATTTTTCAAAACCTTTTTAAAACGCGCGCACATTTTTCTGCATTTTAGTTTAGTTTTGCATTTACAGTAGGTTGAACACGGGCCGTGCTCGCGGAACACGGGGCCGTGCTGCATATTCTTCATAAAACACCCAGTAACAGAAGCTGAACACGGGGTCGTGCTCACTGAACACGCCCCCGTGCTCAACGAAATCAGTAATTTTAATTAAAACGCCTCGATACAGATTCTGTACACGGGGCCGTGTCCACTGAACACGGGGCCGTGTCCAGCCTCTGTTTCCGTTTTTATTTTTGTTTTCTGATCTCGAGACTTGGTTGTGGTCTGCTGAGTGATTCTTATGGATCAATACTCAGGAGGTTACAATTACACCTATGAGGAGGATGATTGTAGGAATAATTATTACACTAATTGTGGTGACCTGCACTCGGTTCAGTATTGTGACTTATATCAACCCTCCACTTCATACACCTACTATGAGGAGCCCAGGTACGAGCCATCAACTTCATACACATCCTATGAAGACCAAAGGTATGAACCTTCTCACTCATACTCATATTTTGATGAACCAAGGTATGAGCCTTCTTACTCATGCTTTGAGAAACCAAGATATGAGCCACCACCTTCATATGCTTATTATGAGGAACCATGGCGTGAACAACCCACCTCATATAAGTACTATGAAGAACAAAATTACGACCCTTATCCATCATATGCTTACAATGAAGAACAATGGTGTGAACCATCTACTTCATATGGGTGTTATGAGGAACAAAGGATAGAACAACCGGATTCAAGCTTTGAAAATCCCGATCCTTTTTCTATAACCGAAGTGACCGATAGGATATTAGAACACCTTAGAGTTATCGATCGCTATATAAAAGAATCTCGCGCAAGGGAAGAGGAGTCCCGCGCAAGAGAAGAATTAAATAAAGAAGAGATAACTGAAAGTATAAAAATGGAAGAACAAATAAGTGAAAAACCGACACATGAGTTAAACAACGAAAAAGGTGAGTCTGACAACGTTAAAATTCAAGAAGAGTCTAATTTTGAAGAAATTAATCTCTTGTCACCTTCTTTTGAAAATTATTGTTTAGTTCCCACTCATGCTAAGTTTTTAAAAGAGTTAAATACTAACACTAAAATTGACGAAACGGTAAGTGTTAAGTTAACTAATGATCAAACCTCACTAATAAAAGAAGACCCATTTGAAAGTAACATTACACCGGTTCCATGTTTCTTTCAAAATTCATTTATTAGTAATGTCACAATTGATAAAGATCTTTGTGTTAACATAATGCCCAACTACATTTTCGAAAAATTAAGCATTAGTGATTTTTCTCCACTTCAAATACCCATTTTTCTATCTAATCGGAGAATAATAAAATCAATCGATATAGTTGAGGATGTCTTGGTTCAAAAAAATCAAATGGTAATCCCAACCGACTTTGTCATCCTTGATGACGCTCCTCTAGTTTTGGGACGACCCTTTGTAAAAACTCACGAAGCTTTGAAAAACCGGAAGTTCAACAATCCACCTCTTCAATTAGGGGCATTTAAAAAAAGTGTCGATCTTGAGCGGTCAATGAAATATCCATTCGGCAATAATGACCCCCTAATCGAAGATGAAGATGAACCACCCGATACAAGTGAAAAGATTGATCACCTTGTTGAAGAAGAGGTCGCCATAGAACAAACTTTTAAAGTTCTTAATCAAAATGAGCAACCAAATAAGGAGTCTCCTAAAGACCCACCTCTTGAGCTCAAAGAACTTCCAAAAGGTTTGGAATATGCTTTTCTAGACAAAGATGGTAAATCACCTGTAATTATTTCATCTAAGTTAGATAGTTTAGAAAAAGAAAAATTAATTAACCTTTTGAAAATACACAAAAATGCGATCGCTTGGAAGCTTGTAGATATTAAAGGAATAAGTCCTTCCATGTGCATGCACAAAATTTTAATGAATGATGACAACAAATCGGTAATACAACCACAACGTCGAGTAAATCCAAATGTTCAAGACGTGGTTAAAAACGAAGTCAACAAATTACTTGACGCCGGACTTATCTATCCTATCTCCAATAGTCCTTGGGTAAGTCCCGTCCAAGTAGTTCCAAAGAAAGGAGGAATGACGGTAATAACTAACGAAAAGAATGAATTAATACCAACGAGAACCGTCACAGGATGGAGAGTATGTATAGATTATAGACGATTAAATGAAGCAACAAGGAAAAATCACTTTCCTTTGCCCTTCATTGATCTAATGTTAGAAAGATTATCCGGTCATAAATTTTACTGTTTCTTGGATGGTTTTTCAGGTTACTTTCAAATCCCGATAGCACCCGAAGACCAAGAAAAGACAACCTTCACATGCCCCTATGGAACTTTTGCTTATCGACGCATGCCGTTTGGTCTATGTAATGCCCCTGCAACATTC
Organism: Helianthus tuberosus; assembly: GCA_030545235.1. Classification (NCBI taxonomy): domain Eukaryota; kingdom Viridiplantae; phylum Streptophyta; class Magnoliopsida; order Asterales; family Asteraceae; genus Helianthus; species Helianthus tuberosus. The sequence continues at coordinate 140,901,146 of CM060450.1, read as the reverse complement.
CAACGTTGCATGGTAGCCATCTTCCATGATATGATAGAAAAGACGATGGAAGTCTTCATGGACGGCGTTTCTATCTTTGGGGATTCATATGACCAATGCCTCGATAACCTTGAACGAATGCTATCCCGATGTGAGGAAACTAACCTCGCCCTTAACTGGGAAAAATGCCATTTCATGGTAACGGAGGGAATAGTACCCGGTCACTAAATCTCAAGTGAAGGAATGGATGTGGATCGAGCCAAAATAGACACCATTTATCGACTACCACCCCCATCCTCCGTTAGAGCTATCAGAAGTTTCCTAGGGCATGCCGGATTTTATAGGCGGTTTATCAAAGACTTTTCTAAAATTTCAAGGCCTCTAACAAAATTACTTGAAAAAGATACCCCTTTCATCTTTGACAAGAATTGCAATCAAGCATTTCTAACTCTAAAGGAAATGTTAGTCAATGCACCTATCATGATAGCGCCTGATTGGAAATTTCCTTTCGAAATCATGTGTGATGCAAGTGACTTTGCAGTTGGAGCTGTCTTGGGACAAAGAAAAGAAAAGCATTTCCACCCAATTTATTATGCTAGTAAAACACTTATCGATGCACAAGAAAATTACACAACTACTGAAAAAGAATTGCTAGCTGTGGTATTTGCTTTTGATAAATTTCATTCTTATCTTGTTCTTTCTAAAACTATAGTCTATACAGATCATGCAGCCATTCGATATCTCTTCAAAAAGCAGGACGCAAAACCACGTTTGATTCGGTGGATTTTACTCCTCCAAGAATTTGATATTGAAATCAAAGACAAAAGAGAAGCAGAAAATACCGCGGCAGATCAACTTTCGCGCTTAGAAGACCCAGCTTTGGAGGCAACCAGGGACGAGCAAATCAACGAAAAATTCCCAACGGAGTCCCTAGAAATGGTGGAATATAAAGAAGAGCCATGGTACCCCGACTATGCTAACTACCTAGCTAGCGGCATAGTTGCAAAAGGTTGGCCACATCATCAAAGAAAAAAATTCTTTGCTAATGTGAAACATTATTTTTGGGAAGATCCATATCTTTTCAAAATGTGTGCCGACCAACTCATCCAACGATGCGTACATGGTAGCGAAGCACGAAGAATTCTACGCCATTGTCATGAAGGTCCATACTGAGGACATCATGGTGCCGCTAGTACCGCACGAAAGGTATTTGATTCAGGATTTTATTGGCCGACCATTTACAAAGACGCCCAAAGTCTTGTCAAGACATGTGATGCTTGCCAAAGAACAGGTAATATTTCTTCCAAAAACGAAATGCCACAAAATGGCATTCTTGTTTGTGAAATTTTTGATGTGTGGGGACTCGACTTTATGGGGCCTTTCCCACCGTCAAAAGGAAACAAATATATACTTGTGGCAGTAGATTACTTGTCTAAATGGGCCGAGGTCGAGGCACTTCCAACAAATGATGGAAGAGTCGTGGTAAGATTTCTGAAAAAATTATTCTCTCATTTTGGAACACCTAAAGCATTAATAAGTGATAGAGGTACCCATTTTTGCAACCATCAACTTGAAAAAATCTTAACAAGATATGGGGTCTATCACCGGGTCTCAACAGCATATCACACTCAAACAAACGGACAAGCCGAAGTGACTAATAGAGGTTTAAAACGAATACTCGAAAAAACCGTAGGGTTAAATAAAAAGGAATGGGCAGATAAATTAGATGATGCTTTATGGGCTTTTCGAACTGCTTATAAAACAACAATAGGTACAACCCCATATAAGCTCGTCTATGGAACAAGTTGTCACTTGCCAGTAGAAATTGCACACAAAGCCTACTCGGCAATTAAAAATGTAAACTTAGATTTAGAACTTGCTGGTAAAAATCGATTTTGTCAATTAAATGAATTAGACGAACTTAGGAATTATGCATACTCAAACTCCGAAATTTACAAGGAAAGAATGAAAAACTTGCACGACAAACATATTAAACCTAATGAATTTCGAGTAGGAGATCAAGTTCTTTTGTTTAATTCACGACTTCGATTGTTTCCTGGTAAATTAAAGTCTAGGTGGTCAGGACCTTTCTCCATCACCCATATTTTCCCACACGGTGCAGTAGAAATTAAATCTCGGAATGGAATTCCATTCAAAGTCAATGGCCAACGGCTGAAACTCTATCAAGGATTCATTGAGGAAGAAGAGGAGGAGATCTCGCTTCAAACGGTCGAAGAATAAAAACATCAACATCATACCTGGTAAGTTACGAACCAACAAGGATGACATCTTAATCGGTAAGTCTTCTAACCAAGTTTTGGGAAAACTAGAGCACTCACACGAGCACTAAAAAAAATTAAAACTTTGCTCGGCACGAGGCCGTGTCCGCTGGACATAGGGCCGTGTCCGCGCAACTGTCTGGATAAATCCCCTTTTTCATAACAGTTACACCATTCCACACGCCCCGTTTCCCCAAAAACGCTCTGGTTCAAGGCGATTTTCCACAGATTTTCGACGTCTCCTCTACTTCTAACAACACCAAGGTATGATTTTATCACCATTAGTAGTTAGATTAAGCATTTGCATGTAGTTAAAACTTCAAAAAAATTGGGGAAAAATCTAGGGTTCTTGAACTACATCAGGATCGAACCTCAAATTTTTGCTTAGATCTGTTAGCCTTTAGTTAGATAAGTGTTATAGGAAGTAAATCCACTTGTATTGTTCAAAGATTCGCCCGATTTCTCACAAAAACCCCAAACCCTTATTTTTGAACCGAAAAAGATAAAATTGAATGGGTAAATGGGTTGTTTTGGGAAAAACGACACTTGGGGTTTCATTTTCGGGGGAAACGACACCTATTGGGCCAAAAATTTTCAAGTTTTCGAAACCGGGTCGAAAAATGATGTTTTTGAGTAACAGACGCCTGGACACGGGGTCGTGTCCGCTGAACACGTGGTCGTGTCCAGCTCGCTGTTTGCAGTTTTGTCCAAAAATTCTATTGTTTCATGCTAACTTTTGTTGTATTCTTTCAGATGTCGAGGAAATTCACGAGGTTTAAAGCAAATGAGCTCGATGCTAGGGCAAGATATGAAGTACTTCAAACAAGACCGGAAGAATACCCGAGACAAGTATGCACGGATCTGTTAGCCATGGTGAACCAACTTGACCGGTTTAACAACCTCGTTATCGGCCCGCTAAGAGTAGCCTTAACCACTCGACTTCGTTCCGTCCACGAGTGCACTATGGAGTTCTACAGCACCTTCACGTTCAATTCAAGGTGCGACCCTTTCGACAGTGATGGGGTGGTATTCCGATGTGGTGGAACTAGGTACTCGATTTCGATGGCACAATTTGGGTCGATAGTTGGGCTATATTCGGAAGAAGATGCGGGTAACGAGGAGAATACCGGAGGGATGCGAGAGATGGATGAGAACGATCGCCAAGCTGCATGGGCTCAGATTGGTGAAGGGCACTACAACCCGAGCAACACTAAGAGCACTAAGCTGAGGGACCCGCTTTACCGTTACATTCATAGAGTCCTCACTTACTCTCTTAGCCAAAGGCATGATAGCAGTGGCGTTGTGGGGTTGAGAGATTTGGTGGTCCTTCATTGCATTCATACCCGCAGACACCTAGATGTCCCGTACCTCCTGCTTCGTAACATGCATCTGAACCGACTTGCTACTTCACCAACCCCTATCTTCTTCGGGGGGTGGATATACCGTCTTTTCAAGCACTTCACGAACATACCTAGGTCCTTCGAAAGGAGTCCATGGTCGGGAAGAGTGGATGTACACATCTGCCGCTCCATGAACTTAATTTATGAGGCTGAAGACGGGTCGGTTAGCTTCCAAAGGATGCAGGGGCATGCATGGAACCCGTAAGAGGCACTCGTCCTTCACGCTCCACAACATCATCAGTACCAGTACCAGCCCCATGGTGATCCAGGCCAATCCTCCTCACAAGGAGGTGGTTTTCCTAACTTCCAAAGTTTGCATGATTTATTGCAGGAAAACCTCATGTGCACCAGGAACACCTATGTTGGTGCACACATCTGTCGTCTTCGTCTTATATCGAGTCTCGGTTTCGCAAAAGTTTGAAGACAAAAGTTTGAAAGTGACATCAAGTTTGAAAGTGACATCAAGTTTGAAGAGTGTCAAGTTTGAACGTGTCATGACCGTTTGAAGGGTGGCATGTCACCTTCAAACGGGAGGGTCTTGTCGTATAAATAGCCTTCAAACTTTCACCATTTGTAACTTTCCGGCTAGAGCAACGAAGTGCTGCCGAAGTGTTGTCAGGTTGTAAAACGTTATAGAATCAATCATACAACAGTTTTAAGCGTGAATCTTGCTGAATTGAACTCTACACGTTTGTTTCCGCCTTTCGTTTAGAGATAAACTCTTCTGAACGACTCATTCGGGTCAGAAAACGATCCTACAACCTATAACATGGCGAGCAACACGTACAACTGGGTTGGAGCAATCGAGAGAAACATATCCGATATCCAAGATGATATTGGAAATATCTGGGAGTACATTGCGGGGCACGGTGGAGGTGATGATGATGATGATGATGAGGACGAGGACGAGGACATGGACTAGGCAGGAGAAGCGGAGGCAGAAGCGGTTGTTTGGTGATCCCACAGGTTAACCCCCTTTTTATCTTGAACAATTTCCGACCTGCGTGCCGTGTGTTGAACAATTTACTTTCCTTTAACTCTTTTTTATTTTCTGCATTTGTTTTTCTTTCTAACTTTGTGATGGGGATGTTGAACGTTGGTAATTTAGGATGTTTGCTATGTTTTGGTGTAGTGATATTTGCTAAAACAGGTACATAAGAGGCTTAGAGCACTAAACATTCGTGTTACTAAAGCCGGGACAGGAAAACCAGAGCCAGAAACCTGTTTTTCACCTTTGCAGATTGTCTACACGGGGTCGTGTCCAGCCGACACGCCCCCGTGCCCACTTCCCCAGACCTGCTGTTTGTTTAATTAGGCATGCTTTTGACAGACACGGGGCCGTGTCCATTCGACACGCCCCCGTGTCCACCTTCTGTAAGTTTTCATTACTGGCACCTGAACACGGGGTCGTGTCCATCAGACACGAGTCCGTGTCCAGGCAACCAGTAAAACATATTTTTGCTTTTTAACACCTTTTTACACATTCAATCAACCTAAAAACTTATTTTTGGGACACATTGAGGACAATGTGTAATTTAAGTGTGGGGGGGGGGGGGATGCTAAAACTTTGAATCTTGCCAGTCCTAATTACAAGCCTTACACAAAACTCTATTGGAACCGCTAATCACCACAAATTTTTTTCAAAAAATTTCATTTTTTTACTTGTTTAGGTTTAACTTGGGAATTTCAAATTCTAAAAAGGTTATATTTTTACAAATTTACAACCAATAGCGTCGTGATAAAAAGAACCAACATAAGAAAGTTATAAAAAGGCATGACAAGCTTAGTTAAAATTTAATTATATATACTTGATCACATAAAAACCAATTCCCAAAAAAGTGAGTTTTGAGCCTTTATTGAGCATACAAATACATATCTTTAAACTAAATGCTCATTTTTCGTTTCTTGTGTGAATAGCCGTTTGGTTCTTACAACTCTAGAACTTGCCACGACGATATATTCCCGGTCCTTACCAACTTAAACCCGAGTAAGTAAATGATGGAGGCATTAGGACTAACCCTTTTTATTTCTACACCATTATTTTTTTTTACCACCTACCCAAAATCCCCCTAGTTAGCCCCTTTGAGCCTAAACCTTTTCATTTCATAACCCAAACCAAACACCCTTTCACCCACCAAAACCCTTTTTATCTTTAACTTTTTTTTAGTAACAAGCTCGGTTTTTCGTTTCGTATGACTTTTCAAAAAAAAATGTTGATGATGAAGCAAAAGCGAAATAAACAAACAAGTTTATAAAAAATAACTTTGTTTGAATAAAAGCTTCATCAAAATAAAAGTTGCAAAAATAAAAAGTCTTACGAAAACCGACGCTTGTTACGCTTTTCGCCCTTTTACTAACCACTAACCCAACCACCTACCTTTAACCCAAGCCTAACCCTTCTCCCCAAAAGTCCTCTTGATATTTACAAAGGTATATAGTTAAAAAGGAAGAGGATTGATTGCTTGGCAAGCTTATGGTAGGAGTAAGTTCCATGCCGCTCTCGAGTGATTCACTAAAATACATCTTCGGCCGAGTGTTGAGTGATCCCCCGTGAGGTATGTGAACTTGTATATAAATAGAATTTTAAAGAGGCATGTTATGCCCTAATAAGTAATTTATCTTATGAAAAGTTTTAAATAAATCATGACGAATAGGATTGTAAATAAATAAAAATAAAACTTAATAAAGAATCTTGGAAATCCCGACACTCTATGACAAGACTAAAAACCTTCTCTTCTACCCATTCCATTTGGGAGTGTAAGGCCACATTATAAAGAGTTTTGCTTGAGGACAAGCAAAGATTCAAGTGTGGGGGTATTTGATGTGTGCAAAATGAAATATATAAATTACATCAATTGTGGCATAAAACTAACCCCTTTTTTAGTACTAATGTTGGAAAAAGTGTGCTTTTGTCTTCCTTTTGTATTTTCAGGATTAAATGAGCTCAAATTAACAAAAGAAGCAAAAAGGCAGCTAAATCTAACATAAATAAAAGAAAAGGAACAAACGTGGCATGCCCGACCTCCCCGAAAGCATCTTCCCAAGCAAAACAAGAGAACGGAAGGCTGAACACGCCCCGTGCTCAGTGAACACGGGGGCGTGCCCAAGTGTCAGCATAAAAGACAAAGTTGTAGAAGCTTCCATCGCCCACCACGGGGCCGTGCTCAGCGGGCATGGGGCCGTGGTCAACTATAAGATTCGCAGAATCCAGGCAAATCTTGATAGTACAGATATGCTTCTGCACACGGGGTCGTGCCCAGCGGACACGGGGCCGTGGTCAACAAATACAGACAAGAGCAATTAATGAAGACAGAGAAGAAGGACGGACACGGGGGCGTGCCCACTGGACACGGGGCCGTGCCCGAGCTACTGTTCAGGCTATAAATAGGGGTGCTTGGCTCATTTGAAAACCATCCCTTGGCACACCACCTCTCTCACACTTCACCCACCACCCACCACCACCATAACACCATCATCCACCACCATTATCCATTGTCCATCATAGAGTGTGTGAGTCGTCTCGGGATCCAAGATTGATCGTAAGAGTTCTTGACAATCAAGGCCATGTTTGCCTAAGTCTCTTACATCACTTGGTGAAGACAAAGTGTCTAGTGTAATACTTTTTATTTTTAATATTTTCGCACTTTTTACTTGGTTATGTATTAATGACTTTAATAACTAGTTTCTTATGTTGAAGGTGATTCTTCCTTATCGTTTGTCCGTGGTGTCTTGGCATTATTTTACTGTCTATATAAAATAAAAGATTTTCACCATTCATATCTCCACGGTCTATATGGAGGTATGTTGGCTACCTGGTCGGGGGTTAAGGGAACAGTTTGGTAAGAGTCTTGCCTTGTTCAGTGTATAGATCCTGCAAGGACCTGGGTCAAATTTAGTAGGACCTCCTTCAATACTTAACGGTATTGGATGGCGGTGGTCCAAACTCTTTGACCCCCTCATATGTAAGCTACTATTAATACTTTAACCCGGCTACTTAGGATTGTATCCCTGCTGACTCAGACTACTTAGCCGAGGGTAACGTCACCTTCAAAAGAGGGGCCTACCATAATATGCATTAATAACTTAATTAATTATCTTTCAATAATCCGACCCTTTAGGATTGTATCCTTGCTGACTCAAACTACTGGGTTGAGGGTAACGTCACCTTCAAAAGAGGGGCCTACTACAATAACTAAGATAATCTCTTAAAAAGTGCAAAAGTGCGGAAATAATCAAAGGTTACACTATACACGAGTCGGAGCCAAGTGATTCGTCTTGTCTATCCGTTTTTACTTTTATTTTATTTTCAGCATTTTAGTTAGTTTTTATTTTTCTTGTTTAAAACCTTTTTCTAACTTTTTGATTTGATTAGACGTTGAGGATAAACCGGTACTAAAAGCTATTGTGTCCTTGGACGACCTCGGTATCTTACCAACACTATACTACGCTCACGATTGGTGCACTTTCCCATATGTGTGTTTAGTGTTAGTAAATATCGTGTTTTATAAATTTAAAACTTGGCTAAAAAAAAGTGTAAAAGGGCTTAAAATAAACATTAAAACCATAACACACTTCACGCACATCAATGTTAATAACCCGGACCTAAATCGGAAGATCGGATAGGATGAGGTTTCGTAAACCAAATGAGTATTGGAACTCATATGATATGGTTTAACAAAGCTTACATACAAAAACGAAACCTATCCTAAGTGCTTACGACCCATTACGACCCTCTTAGGTAGCTTACGCTACTTTAACGCGTCGCTCGCGTAAAACGCGTTCGGACCGCCTAACTAATCCTATGATAAGTATTATATGCCTTAATATATCTAATAATGTTACCTAATCTGTTTAGATGTAAAAATTTAGGTTACATATGCTTAAAATGAAATTATGCGTAAAAAGGACATTTTGGTCATTTTCCTAAGGCATATAAACTACCTATCATACAACTAACTAAACGAAGTGACCATAAGGTGTAACCTCGGAAGGTTATTCCCTATACAACTATGGTCACAAAATATGTTTGGTCAGATCCTAATGATCGACCAAACGGGTCGGGTTCGAAAGTCTAAGCGGTTGTTTAGACCGCTTATCTTACTACCCTATATAAGCACTAAACTAAAAGTGACGAGTTAAACATGTTAAAACATGTTTAACTAAGTTAGAAAACAAGTTTGATATCAAAACAAAGGGTTTTGATACCCAAGAATAGTTTGGTTGCAAAATACGCATAAACGCGTATTTTGACCAAAACTATGACTCGTCACTATGCCTAAATAACGTGGTAATCAGTAGGTGTAGTCACAAGGGAATATAACCATCGTGATTACGCTCACATTGCAAAGTTCAAACAAACTTTGTGTTGACCATTAAACACTATTTTGACTTTCGTGCTTAAAAACACATAAAAGATGAAAGAAACTTACAAAAGGTCAAAGAAATGAAGAACTTGATCTAAAATACTCAGGTATGAAGCAAAAGCTTCAACTTAGAGTATAAATTCAGATCAATGTGGGGAATGCAAGTGAAATCAAGGTGGGTATTTATAGATTTCTCAAAACCGTTAGGATCGTTTCTTGGAATTCGAGCTTCAATCTTGGCCCTCCATGTGTGCCCACTAATTTACAAAGCTATGGGTGCCCAAAACCAGTCCATAGATTGAAGGAAACCATTTACAAAACAAAGGAACAGCTGGGTTTTACAGGAAACTGTTTTCTGATGTCTGAAGGCTGCTTACGGACCGTATACAGGTCCCTTACGGTCCGTATGCTATGTGCAGAATAGCATGTTTTGGAATTTGGCAGTTTTGGTCCCTGTGTGCGTATTGTCATGTTTTGGCACTTCTAACACCCGTCAAACCTATTTTTAAGCTCCATAAGGATTTTAAAACATAGGGAACTTGAAATATGCTCAGAAATGCCACGGATGTCGGTTCGTTTGGCTGTACGGTTGCGTTGTTCGGTTAATTACGACGGAAATCGTAACGGACGCGAAAACGATCCAAATTGCGAAACGAATGACGTTTTAGCATTCCAATCACTAAAATATAATATTTTAATGATTTCAAAATTTTTTGGATGTCCGGATATGTTCAGAACGTAAGATATGCGCGTAAATGCAAACTTATGCACTTTTTGACGCTTTTAGTCCATGTTTGACCAAATAAGTTTATTTTTGCACACCGAACCCCTCAAAGCCTATTTCTAAGCTATGTAATGGATATTTATGGTATTTTTAACTTATGATCATATTCCAGAATGTACGTTACTATACGAATCAGCAGACTTTTGCAGTTTGACGCAAATAGTCCTTGTGATCGAATAAACTTGATTTCGACACACTAAGCCTTCCAAAACTTATTTCTAAGTTATGTAAAGGTTATTTAAGGTATGTTAAGCCCATGTCACTCTTTTGGAGTGTTTGTCGCATTAAACTGATTACGTTTACGCATCTGTTCGCGTATAACTTTCTAGAAAGCGATTTAGAGCTCGAAATCGAACGAGAATTGATATGTGCAAATGATACACATATTTATACAAATCCCAAGTATAAAACACAATATTTTGTTGATTTGGTATTTGTTTGATGGTCGAAGAGGCACATATGTCACACATAAAAACTTCAAACATACCATCGTAGAACTATGAATATAAAATACAACATGATAATCAACGTAAAACAAACTAATGTTAGTCATTCAATAGTCAAAGCCTTATCATACAAAACACAACACAAAACCCATAAATATGAAGTTTTAGGAATCTTCACTTTGTTATTTGTGGTTTTTAAGTGTGTTTTATGGTTGACATTATGGTGTTTAATGACTTTTTACACTTTGTAGGAAAAATGAACTTTGTAGCCAACTCACTCACACACACACAAATATATATATATATATATGGGATGTATCATGATGAACAAAAAAATTCCATCAAAACCACTTAAAAGTAAGGGAATGAGACTTTAATGAAGGAGGGGTAAAACTGGAAAAAATATATATTTTTAAACATTTCTAATTTCCCCATACGTTATCTTTTTTTAAATGGCACCATAAGATCACAATTTTTTATCTTTCATTCAAATATATATTTTTATAACATAAAAAAAGATTTAAGATATCGAACTTTTTCCAATACTACTATTTATTACTACACATGTGCAACATTACGAAAAACCTAAACCCCACAACCCCCACCCCCCAAAAAAAACCTACTACCCCCCCCCCCCCCCCAAAAAAAAAAAACCTAAAAACTAAACCCTAAACTTAAATCCTCCCTAAAAACTAAACCACCCTTAAGGCTAAATTAAATACCATGTTGCACATGTGCATTACTATAATAGTAGTATTGAAAAAAAGACGACACATTAAATCTTCATTAAAGTTCCCTCACCCTTATTTTTTGTTTCTCACATTTAACTAGTTTTCTCATCATGCTCTCCGTATACATATATATATATATATGTATATATATAGGTTTAGGATACTGTAAAAAAGATGAAATTTGTGAGAAGGATAAGAAAGAACATGATGATGACAAATGTCATTATTTAATTTATTAGGATAAGAGCAATTAAGTAATTTAATAAAATAATCTAACTAAAGATAAAATTAAAAAACCCACATGCAGTGCATATGCAAGTTCCCCCCGTCTTTTTTAACATCAATACCTTTTTGTACGTAACTTTTTCAAAAAAAAAATTAAACCATAACAACGAGTGTTTTTATCGTTAATATAATCACCATATTGCCATACTTATATAGAGAAAAAAATTATGTTTCAATCAGATGTTTTACTCCATGGTGTTTTCTCTATGTTGTTTTAATTGTATAGTGATTCAAGACATTGTATTTTACAGTAAAAGACCATGAACGTATATAAGACACCATAACATTGCAAATACCATTTACATTCAATCTTTCAGTCTTGTTTTCTATGGTGTTTTATTTTACAAGACACCATAATCTGTTTTGAATTCTTAAAATAAAACACCGTAGAAAACAAAACTGAAAGATTGAATTTAAATGGTATTTACAATATTATGGTGTCTTATATACGTTCATAGTGTTTTACTGTAAAACACAATGCCTAGAATCACTATACAATTAAAACAACATAGACAAAACACCATGGACATAGAAACATACGACCGAAACGTAATTTTTTTTGTCTATATAAGTATAGTAATATGGTACTCATATTAAAGATAAAAGACACTCGTTATTATGGTGTAGTTTTTTTTTTTTGAAAAAAAAAGTTTCGTATAAAAAGTTCTTGACGTTTAAAAAAGACGGGGGGAACTTGCATGTGCATTGCATGTGGGTTTTTGAATTTAAAAATGTTTAATTTACCTTTATACTCTTAATATATAAAATTAGTTATTTTAAAGGTAAACATTATTTACAATTTTGCCATTAAAATCTCATCCATTAGATTATATATCAAATGATATAGATTCCTTCTGACACTTCTCACAAAACACACCATTTTTACAATAACACTACCATATATATATATACATTAATTGGTAAATTTGTGAAGTTACTAAATTGACCGGAACACAATTTATTTCGCTAAGAGTAAATTTCTGGTTTCGTCCTTGAGACTTGTCCATTTTAACTAGTTTAGTCCAAAAATCTAATTTATAACAAATCCAGGCCTGAACTTTGCATTTCTCCACGCTTTTCATCCAAATGGCTAACTTGGTTTGTTTTTTTTATGTTAAGTCTTGGATAATTGACTAGAATACCCTCAGGTACTTAAATGGAAGTTAATTCTTATATATAAAAATATTATATATATTTAAAATTGTTTAGTTTTTATAATATATATATATATATATATATATATATATTATAGACATTTAAAATTCTTATATATAAAAATTATATATATATATATATATATATATATATAGGAGAAGGATCCGTTAGGAACCACCCTTTATTGCGAGAACCGCGAGAACCAGTGTGAACACAAACAGTAATACCTAAAAAAATCTAAAAAACACCCAAAAAATTTTTTTACTATTTTTTTTGGAAAAATCTCTATATTTTGTTTATAAACAAAATAAAAAAAATAAAAAAAATTTCCGAGTAACAGTTATCCATGCACATGTGCATTTGTATTATTTCTTTGACAAATTCCGTATTTCATTACAAATATTAGACAATTGCACTTTCATTTACACTACCACGTGTAATACACTACTTATTACGTTAACAATATTAAAAATGCACATGTGCATCTATATGTATCAACATGAAATAAGGTGTGTAGGTACACTACTTTCTCTTTCATCTATCATTCCATCCATAATACACAAACATGCACATGTGCATTTTTGTCATTTTTTTGACAAATTCCGTAATTCATTACAAATATTAGACAATTGCACTTTCATTTACACTACCATATGTAATACACTACTTTTTACATTACAAATATTAGAAATGCACATGTGCATCTATATGCGTCAACATGAAACAAGGTGTTTTGGTACACTACTTTGAATACACTTTCCCTTTCATCTATCATGCCATCCATAATACACTACCATTACCGTCTACCATTCATAATACAATACCATTACCTCCTACCATCCATAATACAATACCATTACCAATATTTTCACTTTATTACATGTATATCAACACCATTTATACCATCCAATCAACATATTACATCATAAATTGACAACTATAACCAAACCATCAACCACTAGATATAACTAACAAAAAAACATGTATATGGGCCTACTTCTCCATTCAAAATCACAAACTTTTGTACCAAAACAATTTATATCATGTTATACATAATGATGCACATGTGCATTTTGAATATTGGTAATGTAAAAAGTAGTGTATTATGGATGGTATTGTAAATTAAAGTGCAGTTGTCTATTACTGATGATGTATTACGAAATTTGTCGAAGTAATGATACATATGCACATGTGCATGGATAACTGTTACTCGAAAAAAAAGGTTTTTTTTTTTGCTAACTAAATATAGTGATTTTTTAAAAAAAAATATTAAATTTTTTTTTTGAATGCTTGTAGATTTTATTTTAGATTCACATTGGTTCTCGCAATAAGGGTGGTTCTCGCATGAACCTTACCCTATATATATATATATATATATATATATATATATCTAATTTATTGTTTAATGTTTAAGATTTTTAGGATTTTATAAAATTTAAATAATCTAACCTCTAGATAGATGTTCCAAGAAAAGACATACACATAGAGATTATATACATATATATATATATATACAGTAACAAATAACATACCATATATGACCCAAAACAATCCCAATGCAATGTATAAAAATGATATAAAAGGTTTGACGAGTTTATGATCAAACATGGTATTCAAAGGAGTGGTTATCATAGTTGTGTCTTCAATTTGTGTAATTGCTCATTAATCAATTTGGTACGATAAGGCAGAGAATACACCACACTAACACAAACACCGTAAAGCGTATAATCACGTATTATTTAAATTAAAAAAAATAAACCATAGCAATACCGTACGCAAATCATATTTTTTATAAATTGTGTAGTTTTTATATGAAATTGTTTTTTACGAGTGTGTAATTATTGTGTGTAATTATATATATATTAGTTGCGTAACTATTTTTCCTTAAGCGTAATCTTTTAATATATACACACACATATATATACACATAATATTGTTTAAAAGTTAGAGTATTTAAACTTTGTAGCATCCCAAAAACTTTAAACATTAGAAATTAAATTAGATATATTTACATATAAATTTTAAATATATATAATATTTTATATATAAGAATTTTAAACACAAAACATTATACAATTTAAATATGTATATAATTTTTAAATTACTGGGTATGGTTGTTGTTGTTTATGTATTTCTTAAATATGTATATATACATATTTATTTTAATATATAAGAATTAACCTCCATTTCAGTCTCTAGGGGTATTTTGGTAAATTTACCAAGAATTAAATGAAAAAGCAAACCAAATTAGCCATTTGGATGAAAAACGTTATGAAATGCAAACCTTAAGGTTGGTTTTGTTATAAATTTGGTTTTTGGACTAGACTAGTTAAAATGGACAAACCTCAGGGACGGAAACAGAAATTTACTCTTTCGCTAAATATGCTTGTGAGTTTGTTTCCAAACTAATAAGTAGAATATGTTTAAGCAACCTAAATGTAAATATCGTGTTAAATATTTATATGGTGTTAAAATGTAAAATAATAAGCGGCAATATGGTTGTGATGGACGATTTTAATTTTACACATTGTGCATTGAATTTAGAGGAATGATGCACAATCGTCATACATAAAAACTTAAAAATATTTAATTATCAATTACTATTGTCTTTTTGTTCTCGTTATTTTCAATTCATTTGGTGGCGATGTTTTTCCTTGAAAATATGTTAGAACCTATGTTGTCAAAGGCGCAAGGCGCACTCAAGGCGCATAGTGGTCGCCCGGAGCCTAGGCGCAAGGCGCTTAAAAAGCGAGGGCTTTTTTAAGTGAGGCGCATAGTATATTAATACCATTTTTAGGGGTTTTAGACATGTTTTAGACTTATTTAGGGCTAGTTTAATAATAAGCATTAACAGTTATTACATTAATATTGTTTTACAAATATAATAAAATCTAATATATGTATATAAGAAAAATAAAAGTTGTTAAAAAATAAGAAAATAAATTCTAAACAAGTCAAAATTCTGAAGTTAATAAGAATAAATTATAGCAAAATAATATGTTATTGATATTAGTAGTTTTAAGCAAGGAATCATAGGTATAATGTGTCAGTAGCAAAGTAAAAGGAAAACAAAATATACCAAAAATAAGAAAAGGAAACCTAAATGTCAGTAGCAAAGTAAAAGGAAAACCAAACATACAAAAAATAAGAAAAGGAAACCTAAATAATAAAACCCTAAAAGGGGAACAACAAGAAAAAACGCCGCTCTTGTAAAATAGAAGAACTTGAGAAGAAAAAACGAAGACGGCAGTGATTGTTGCAGTTCACAGGTTTGCCACTTCTCTTTTATCTTCTTTATTGCGCCTGAGCCATGCTTTTTCTCGCCTGCGCTTGGCTCTGGGCGCGCGCCTGAGCAGCGCTTTTACACAAAAAGCCCAAAATCTCGCCTGAGCAACCACCAGGCGCTATTCCCTCGCCTCGCTGCGCCTGAGCGCCTAGGCGCGCGCCTCACGCGCTTTTGACAACATAGGTTAGAACAAGTATTTACATGTGATGATGCTCTTAATTTTCACAATAAAATATTTTAAAGATAGCAATCAACTTTGATAAAGATAAATAAAGTGTAAAAATATTTTAAAGATAGCAATCAACTTTGATAAAGATAACATAAAGTGTAAATAGGCCATAATCATTTCAGAACCATAAATATTTACAGAACTTGCAGAACTCCTAATAAACAATCTTTTTTATTTATATATTTTTATGTTTAGGATAATTTTATCATTTATTATGTGTATTTTTGCGATTACATACATGTTAAGAGTAATTTTATCATTTTTTATATGTAACTAGGGTCATTGCCCGACGCGTGTTGCGCGATTTACATTGTGGTTAGCATATATGATTATAAAGCATTAAAACGTTTTTTTCTTTTGGATTTCTTGCGTCACATGTTTGGTTTCTAGGTTTAATCTTTGTGCTAAAATCAATGACAGTTGCTACATGAACTTAGGTATGCGTTTAATTGTTAACCGATGAAAAATGTGTAAACATCTATAAGAATCTGATGTGATTTTTCTCCATCTAAGAAACAACCTAATGCAATTTGACTATTTCCACCAAAGAAAGGCAATATTGCTTTCACTTCATCTGTTTCATCCGCCCGAAATTTCTAACCACAGTATCCAGCAAACACACCCTAACAACAAGATCTAATTTCAGCAAGTATTCTTATTCAATAATGCAGGTAACAGGTTCCAACATCAACTTCATGCCCTAGACTAACTTAGGTCAAAATTTATTCTAGTGTTTTGCAGATAATTATGAAACAATTTGCCTCTACTCACCCTAGATTATGGATCTGTGTGTTGTTATTTCTGATAAACAAACACCTAACCTCAAACAAAACGAAACAATTCATCAATAAAACCGTCACGTATGGCAAATTAGGTCAAGAAAAAGCAGTCAAATGCAGATCAATTTCGAAGGAAAAATAGAAATATAAGAGTTATTGGGTACCTTCCATGATGAAGAAATCGAAAATTGAGGTGATTTAGCAGCAGCAGGCAGATCGTATATGCATCATAGTAGTCAAAAATCGGTCCACCATCAAACTGACGACTACAAACGGGCAAGACCGGAGATGATGACGGTCTCAGTTGGGAAGTGGGGTTTTTGGCCAAAGTGTTAAAGGAGTGTGGATAGGTGGCCGGATATGGTGGTGTCGGAGATGGATGGTTGAGCGGTGATGGTGGGGTGGTGTTAGGGTTTCTGAGATGAAATTAGGGTGGTGCGACCGGAGATGATGATGGTCTCTGTTGGAAAGTGTGGGGTTTGTTGAAATTGTTGCAGGGGAAAGGGTTGAAGGAGTGTGGGGAGCTGTCCGGTGGCCGAATTTGGTGGTGCCGGAGATGGATGGTGGAAAGGTGATGGTGAGTTGGTTTGAGGGTTAGGGTTTCTTAGATGAGAACAGGGCGTAGAGGATGAAAAAGTGAGATGGGGTGCAGGTGTCTTGAGTATATGCAAGCAACTGTACAATGAAAATTACCAAACTGCCCTAATACTATTCACAAGGTTGCTTTATTAATATATAGGATAATTTTATAATTACACATGTAAACTAGTTTTTTTTACATATAAGTAATTAGTTATGACACACACACACACATATATATATATATATAAATATATATATAATTTTGGTAATTAAACATATGTAAACTACTTTTAACATGTATGTAATCAAAGAAATACATATAATAGATGATAAAAAGATCTTAAATACAAAAAACTTATATATAAAATGATTGTTTATTAGGAGTTCTGAAAGTTCTGTAGTTATTTAGAGTTCTGAAATGAACTCAACCCAAGTGTAAATTTACTGAAAACTGATAAATATTTAACCAACGTATTTGACAACGAAGGCAACATAAAGGTAAATAATCCTTTTTTATCATCTTAGCTTCAATCACTAATTTTATTGAACGGTCAACTAAGTCACCTGATAAGCATCATTGGATGCCTTCACTCAAGCAAATGCATCACCTCCTTCATAACGGTCAGAGTTGGATGCATACTCGAGCCACCAAGCTACCAGTTCTGGGGAAAACCTGCTCGCTCGATGGCCGAGAGAGGCCTAGTTCTAAACTTTATTACCAGCACCAACGTCTTTCAAAGTGATGCTAATAGGAGTTGAACTTAGAACCTCAATGAGAGAAATCAACTGACAAACCACTAGACCAACTTGATCTCGTACACTAACACAGGAAATAAACTTCATGGTATTATATGTATATTTAACAATATAAAAATAAAGATAAAAATCTAACAAAAAAGTTATTAGCTTTTTTTTTTTAAGTTAGGAGTCCCATATTAGTTTATGGTAGAAAATATTAAACACCTTTTTTCCAAGTTAGGATTTCCATATTAGTTTATGATAGAAAATATTAAATACCTAACATTAAAACAATGCAAATCTCGTTTTTGTTATATGTTAGGATCTGAGTCTCTTTAGATTGTGTTTGTTTGAATTAATTGATGTAAAATGGTAGAACATAGATGTGATAATTGAAGCGGAAATAATAAGCAAACTTTATAAACACAATCACGGAAGAAAAGCTTTAAGCAAACAGGATTTCCATTGAGTCGAATGATTGTATCAAATTACAATAATCAAAACAATTGCATGCATGCAACTAATCTCTCCCTCAGCCTGAGCTCACTAGTTAGTTCGTACAGAATAAGTGTGTGCAAAAGAGCTAATAGAACAATACAGGTACTGTTCTATTTATAGTACAAATCTAACCACTGAGCATCTTAGCTGACGTCACCTAGACAGTGACATCTAACAACCTAACAACCTCTAAACACTGATCTATTACAAACACTGATTACAAATAGACACTGACACATAAACAGTGATGATCCTTCCACTATTGTTTGCCTAAGTACTGATGTTGCTCATCAGTGCTTTCTTCATAGGTTGATCAGGCCTTGAGAATAGCAGTGCTTTGCCTTCATTAGTACTTTGATAAGCAGCAGTTATTGGGTCTTCAGTTCTTAGGATCAGCGGTTGTAGAACAGTTGTTGAGTGGATCAGCACTTAGTGTTATTAGCTGGTAGAAGAACTGCCATTGGAGGGAAACTAGAACATGCACTGCTTATTGGTGATCAGTTGTTAGAGAACCAGTTTTGGCTTTTCCTATCATCTGTTCTTCAAGCTAGAATGCATAGACCAACAATCTCCCCCTAGAACAGATGATGCCAAAACACTTCATTATTCATGATCTTTATTGTCTCATCAACATTTCCCTAACTTGCGCCTTGAATTAAAGTTCAAAGTTAAGGGAATCTTCATCATCCTCATCCCTGCAAAGTTGAAGTTCTAATAGATCTTGGAGGTCAGCTACACTCAGGCCTAGTGCATCCTCCCTTGATATGTGTTCAACTACTCCACTGGACTTGAGCAAGGTCAATACATGGGTCTTTTGATCAAACTTCCACTTTAGTATTTTTGAGTTCAGTGGGTTTCTTAGGAGAGATTTTATTTTTGATGAGTTTGGTGATGGAGGCCTGCTTAAGAATCTTTTGGCAATTTCTTGTAACTTTGCTAAGTCAGGATTCTCTTAAATCATCTGCTTGATGGCCACTTTCATAATGTCAGCTTCTCTTTCTGCATCTTCTTCATCAATCTGCTTATGCCTTTTTCTTTGATTTAAGGCAATGATGGAAGTGTCAGATGATGTGAACAATGTTTTTAAAGAGAAGGCCTGCTGCTTTGGCTCATCAACTTTCTTGTTCTTGTATGCTAGTTTCTTTGGAGCTTTAGGATCTGTCTCTCTTAGTTTTTCCAGCTTCTCATACACCATGTCAGTGTACTGCCTACACCACTTTGATATGGACTTTGTTGAACCATACTTGGCTGTAACCAACTCAGCCTTCTTTCTTTTGTATTCCAGGGTAAGTTCTGCAATAGTCTTTTTGTACTTATTCCAATCAGGTGCAGACCTTTTCATACTGCGATCATTTCTTACCCTCTCAATTCTGTTTGCTTCAACTTTGAGTGCAATGAGTGGCCAGTTTTTAAATTGTTCAGCTTTGACAGGATAGAACTTGTCTCTCATGATAAGCTCTAAGAGATCTTTCCTCATCTCCTTTTGCAGATCAGCATTTGGTGGTAGATTAGACATCTCTTTGCTTAAGTCTCTTGCATAGTCTTCCAATTTCTTTACTTTACTAAGACAAATCTGCATTCGACTTGAGATTCTACTATCACTTTCCCCTTGACCTTCATACATGGCATGTAATTTAGCTTGCTTGGCTTTAAGTTTCAGATATTCTTCCATGTTCTTGGGAGGTCTGAAACCATGAAGGGAAGGAAATTTTCTTTTTGCAGGATCATCCACTGTATAGAATTGCCTCATTTCATTTTTAACTACATGCAATTCCAGAGGATAGTTTGCTGCTAATGGAACGAATCTTGAAGGATCATGTCCTTCAAGTGTTTTTGGGTCAGTGATTGGGTTTGATAATGATGGAGGAATGAATGGTTTAGGTTTGGTTTGGTTTGGTTTGAATGAAAGGTGTGGATGACATAGGAATAGGTGCTGGTATGTCATCATCATGCACCTGAAACTACCTTTTTCTGGTGTAAACCTTTGTAGGAGAAGGGATTTTTGTTTGGGATTTTGAAACAGGAATGGTTATAGCTTGGGAAGCAATGTTGGAAGTGGTGGATGGCTGACTAACAGTTGTTGAGACAACTGGTGTCTCAACCACTGTTGTCATAACAATTGTTGAAGTGTCAACAGTTGTCTTCTGCTTTTTGATAGGTGGTTTTTGTGGTGAATGTGTAGTTTTGGGTGTGTCAGTGGTTGGTTTTTCTGAACCATCAGTGGTTTTGAGACCAGCTGTGGTTGGCTTTTGGGTGTTTGTTTTTGTGGTTGTGGTTTTGAGAATTTGGCAAGTGGTGGTTTGTTGTGTTTAAAGGAATTCTTCTTGGTGGAAGTGCCAACATTCTGAGTTTTCATTTCCCATTCTTTTCTAGCATCATGTTCTTTCTTCCACTCCCTTTCCTTGGTCTCCTTTTGATTCTGAGTAGTCTTTTTGTTTGTCTCCACTTCATCTGTCAGAATATTTAGGGTGTCATCAATTCCCTTTTTCTTTTCTTTTGTAGATGTTTGATCATTGGATTCAGAAGACTTTTTCTCAGGCTCTGGCTTTTTGGTTGGCTGTTGCTTAGGAGTAGGTCTTCCAAACTCTTCATGTCATGTTTCTCCCCCTTTTTGGCATCATCTTGATCATCATCATCTCTAAAGATAGATGCAGGGGTAGTGCCAGTCAATTTTACCAGGGCTTCTTTGATGCCCCTGATATCAGCCTGAGTATCCTTGTATCTTGCCTCAACCATGATTCTCACAAATTCCATTTCTGTTTTGTGTTGTGTTGTGTTGTGTTGTGTTGTGTTGTGTTGTGTTGTGTTGTGTTGTGTTGTGTTGTGTTGTGTTGTGTTGTGTTGTGTTGAGCAGCAAGTAATTCCCTTTGGTGAGATAGAATAGGTTGAACTGCATTCCAGAGCTCTTGGGAGTAATGTTGTGGAGTGGGTTGACTTTTGGAAGCTGTAACCAGAAACTCAATGGATTCATTCATTTCTGTAACAATTGTTTCCATAGTAGAGAGCCTCTCCGTCAAATCCTGATATCTTAAACCATCACCCAAGTTAATGGGATCATCTGATTTCCCACCAGCAGTGGTTGTATCAGCTGTTGGACTAGAAGAAGTCTCCAATGATTCATCAACTGATGCCCCTTTTTCTTGGTACTGGGGACTTCCCTCTGCAGTAGTTACCTTAGTAATCTCACCAGTGGTTAACTTGAACACACCAGTGGATACCTTGATAGCATCAGCAGTGGTTGCCTTCAAGGGAGTCTTACTGATGAAACTACTGTCCAGGTGTAGATCAGTGGATCCAACACCTGTAGTAGCTGCTCCACTTGAACTACCAACATGAATTTCATGAAACTCTTGTGGTGTAACCTCCTCAACTGTTTGTGGGATAACCAATTGAGGTATTTCAGACACAACCATTGTTGTGGTTGTACTCTCATTTATGAGTTGGTGAGAGGGGCTGTTTTGTGTCTGAAGCTCAATGGCATCAAACAGAGGTATGATAGATGGTGGTAATTGTGATGAAGGGATAGGAGTTGAAAGAGAGTTTGCCCAGGGAGAAGGGCTGTTAAACATATCCTCAAGTGAGGTATATGCTTCATTTTGTGGTGTCCTTGTGCTTACAACATGTTCCTTTTGTGAGGAAGCAGAAGGAGTTGAGGCTTTGGGTGGAGATCTTTCCAACTGTTGTGAGGAAGTAGCAACAGTGGTTATTGGTGACTTTTGTGTTGTCACTGGATTAACTTCTGGGATCTCATATTCCATAAGGTCCTTTTTAGAGGGTTTGGTGGGCTTTTTGGATATTTTCTTTTTGGCCTTTTTAAGAAGTGTTGGTGGGGGTTGCACAACAGTGGTCTGCTGTGTTCACCATGAGCAGTGGGCTCAACAGTAGAAACCTGAGGAGCAGATGTGGTCTCATCCAAATTTTGCTCAGGCTCCTCTGTTTGTGTTTTGGAAGGTTTTAAATCCGACAATCTTGTAAATGTTTCAGCAGAAAAACTGTTTATTTGCAAAGAAGCACCTTGGACAAGCACTTGTGCACTGTCTTTTGGTACTTTCTGCTGTAAGTAGTAGCTCAAAAACCTTGGAAACAACAAAAATGGTTTCTTCTTTCTTTGATATTATTTACATTTTTAACCAAATCATTGAAAATCTCTTGGGAGTAATTGAAATCAACTTCTGCCATTATAGCATATCCCAAGTATTAAATTTTCAATGGAATTTCATTGAAAGCTGTTGTTTTATTTGAAACACAGATGAGCAGGGAATGAAATAAAAACTTCATGGGAGGTGGAAAATCTCCCTTTTGCAAAGTTGCTTTTGTAATTTGTCCCACATACCCTCTTTCAATCAAATCGGTTTGAAACTCATCTTTAGGAAAAGAATTTTTACCTGTGAGATCTTTCATCTCAAAGACTTCGGATATGGATTGGCGTGTGATTGATACCAGAAGTTCTCCTACTTTAGAAGTAATAGCCCAAGGCTTTTTGTCTTGAACTTCTAATTTTGCATTTTTCCAGAAATCTCATAGGGTTTCTTGGTAGATGGGTGCGTTGCAGGTCAACAAAGTTTTATACTTTGAAGATGAGAGAGCATCGATCATTGAGTGGAAATCTTTGTTTTTACTTGTTTTATCAAGTGTGCAAAGATAGTTGTGTGGGTTTTTGAGAGCAAGAGCCATAATGATTTTGAGAAATTTGCGAGTGGAAGAAGATGAATGGAAGATGGAAACCGCTTTTAAAGGAATTTTGAATTTGATACAGCAGTGAAAACTCTGTTTGGGGTTTTAATCAGGGTCTTATAAAAGTGAAAAATGAATGCTGACGTGGCAGCGGTTACAAAGATCGGACGGCTAAGAACTGTCCATGTCACAACCTTTGATGAAAATGGAAGACAGCTGTTTAGGAAACCACTGATGAATAATATCAGTGGTTGACAGCAGTGAAAATGAGAACAGTGGCTGATTTTAACTATCAGTGGATAGCCATCAATGATTAAAACACTTATGTTTAAACAACAGTGATTATCAAGGAAAATGAAGAAACAGAGGTTGTCTTTCAGCAGTGGATAATTTTCAACAATCAGATGATTGAACCAAACAGTGGTTATGACAGACTTTTAAGGATTAATGAAAACTTTCATTTTTAACTATTAAGGATGGATTTTTTATTTTTTTGAAAACATTTTGATGCTTTATTCATAGAAAAACAAGATTTTGCTTGTTATTCCATGTTAAGCATGTCAATTCTAGAGATCAAGCTTTCAAAGGTGGATGTGTCTAATGCTTTTGTTAGCACATATGCCAGCTGATCCTTAGTTGGAACATGATGCACAAAAATCAAACCTTTTATATAGCAATCCCTCACAAGGTGATGTCTGATGTCAATGTGCTTGGTGGTTGAATGTGAAACTGGATTTTTGATGATATTTTCTACTGATTGACTATCCAACATGAGGGGTGTCTTTAAAGCAGTGATACCAAAATCCAGCAGTTGAATTTGAAGCCATAACAGTTGGGCTGTGCAGCTTGCAACAACAATATATTCTGTCTCAGCAGTGGATGTTGAAACAACTGCTTGCTTTTTGCTTTGCCAAGATACTAAGCAATCACCTAGAAATTGGCACCCTCCTGATGTGGACTTCCTTGTTGTGTTACATCCAGCAAAGTCACTGTTTGAGAAACCTGAAAGCTTAACATTCCCATTAGCAGGGTACCAGATACCAAGTGTGGGAGCACTTTTTATGTATCTGAATATCATTTTCACAGCTATGAGGTTAGACTTCCTAGGGGCTGATTAGGATCTTGCACAAACACATGTTGCAAACATGATGTCTGGCCTAGATGCAGTTAGGTACAATAAAGACCCAATCATGCTTCTATATAAGGTCTGATTTACCAAATCATCCTTTTCATCAGTCATGACTAGCTTGGTGGTTGCCATGGGTGTACTACATGGTTTGCAATCATTCATCTCAAATTTGTTTAAGAGTTCTTTAGCATATTTGCTTTGATGAATGAAAGTACCATTTTGCAGTTGCTTTACTTGGAGACCAAGAAAGCACTGTAGTTCTCCCATTGCACTCATTTCAAACTCAGCTGTCATGAGTTTTCTGAACTCTTCACACATTTTGTTACATGTGCTTCCAAAAATGATGCCATCCACATAAATCTGGACAATCATCAGATAAATCTTCAGGCAAGCTACTCCAATCAACAAAGCCTTGGGTAAAGAAGCTTTGCTGATCTGCTTGAGCATATGTTTGGGTAGCTTGTTGAGGTGCAGCTTGTTGCACCTGAACCTGAGGAGCTGGGGCTTGGACATACTGTATCTGTGGGACAGGGGATTGGACATAGTGCACAGGAACAGGTGTTACAGGGTGTGCATAATGAGCAGTGTTTACATGAGCAGCAGGGGCATATTGGGAATAATGCACAGTGTTTTGGGTATTTTGAGGTCTAGGGCTAGGATGTGTGATGATTGGTCCATTATTTTGACTCTTACACTCTCTAGCAAAATGACCTAACCTATTACACTTGTAGCATTTTATCATTGATTTATCCAACCCCACTTACAAGTTCCCATGTAACCCTGGAAATTTTCTCCCTGTTCTCTTATAAAACTTGTTGGTTCTAACACTCAGCAGTGCAAGTTGGTGCAAAATATCCATTTCCTCCAGATCAGTTGGATCAAAGTGCTGGAGATCATTGAGTCCAAAAGACATATTATCAGAATTCTGGTTTTCTCCATTAGCTGTAAAAGCATAGTTGGATGAGTAAGAATCAGAGTTGTTAAAAGCTCCACCAGCTGTTATGTCAATATAATGATCATAACCCTGATCCTTACTACCTGTAGGGTCGTTTTCAGACCCAAACGAGTCATTCAGAAGAGAACTCGTCCAATATGAGAGGCGAAAACAAACATATTGGAGTTATTTCAGCTAGATTCACTTTAAACTGTCTCTTTTATTGAAAACACAACGTTTTACAGCCTGGAGACACTTCGGCAGCACTTCATTGCCAGAATCAGATCGATCGAAACTATTTCAAACGAAATCACAAGGCACCTATATATAGGCAAGGCTATTTCGCACTAAACAGTTCAAGCGAAATCAAGTTCACACGAAATGACTATTTCGTACGAAATGACCAGTTCATTTCGTGCGAAATACCCCATTCCTATTTCGTGCGAAATACCCACCTTTTACATTTTCTCGTATAATGTGCCCTGATCTTTCTACACTAATACAAGACTCGATACAAGACGAAGTCGACAGACGTATGCACCAACAGACTCCCCCTCGGATGTTGACGAAGTCTTCGGTGTCGAGTCTTCGGTTGTCAATCCTTCAGTCTTTATCAGTCTTCACGCTCTCTCCAAAGTTTCTCCATTGTAAGCATCCTCAAACAATCTTTTTCTCTTTTTTCCCAGAATCTCATCCTGACTCTATACTCCTCTTGATCAGGTCTCTTGAATCTCTTTCCTCGTAATCGTAATCCTGGCTCTTATCCTGTTGCATCATCAGCTTCTTCAGACTCCCCCTTAGTTATAGTAGTAGGCCCCTCTTTTGAATGTGACGTTACCCTCAACCCAGTGGTTTGAGTCAGCAAGGATACAATCCCAAAGGGTCGGAATATTGAAAGATAATTAATTAAGTTATTAATACGTAATGTGGTAGGCCCCTCTTTTGAAAGCGACGTTACCCTCGGCTAAGTGGTTTGAGTCAACAGGGATATAATCTCAAATAGCTGGGTTAATGTATTAATAATAGTTTACATATGAGGGGATCAAGCCATTCGCACCCCCGCCATCCAATACCAGTGGGTATTGAAGGAGGTCCTAGTAAGCTTGACCCAGGTCCTTCCAGGATCTATACACTGAACAAAGCAAGAACCTTACCAAACCATTCCCTTAACCCCCGACCAGGTAGCCAACATATCTCTATATAGACCGTAGAGATATGAATGGTGAAAATCTTTTATTTTATATAGACAGTAAAATAACGCCAAGACACCACAGACAAATGATAAGGAAGTTTCACCTTGAACATAAGAAACTAGTTATTAAAGTCATTAATACAAAACCAAATAAAAAGTGCGAAAAGATTAAAAATCAAAAGTATTACATTAAATGCTTGTCTTCACCAAGTGATGTAAGAGACTTAGGAAAACATGGCCTTTGATTGTCAAGAACTCTTACTATAAATCTTGGATCCCGAGACTACTACACACACTCTAAGGTGGATGATGGATGATGGTGGTGGATGTGGGTGTGGGTGTGGGTGTTGTAGTGGTGGTGGAGTGGTGGTGAAGTGGGAGAGAGGTGGTTTGCCAAGGGATGCCTTTGAAGTGAACCAAGCACCCCTATTTATAGCCTGTACAGAAGCCCGGACACGGCCCTGTGTCCGTTGGACACGGCACCGTGGCCATCCACTTTATCTTTCTTCATTAATTACAATTGTCTGCATTAGGCTCCACACGCCCCCGTGTTCGCTGGGCACGGCCCCGTGTGTAGAAGCGTATCTGTACTATCAAGATTTGCAAGATTCTGCGAATCTTAGCGTTGAACACGGCCCGTGTTGAGCTGGGAACGCCCTCGTGCTGGGAATAGAAGCTTCTACAACTTTGTCATTTTCCGTAGACATCTGGCCACGCCCCCGTGTCCGCTGGGCACGGGGCCGTGGTCAACCTTCCGTTTCTTGTTTTTGCTTGGGAAGATGCTGTCGATGGGTCGGGCATGCCACGTTTATTCATTTTCTTTGTATTTATGTTAGTTTTTGCTGCATATTTTTTCCTTTTGTTCATTTAAGCTTATTTGGTCCTGAAAATACAAAAGGAAGACAAAAGCACACTTTTTCCAACATTAGTACTAAAAAGGGTTAGTTTTATGCCTCATTTGATGTAATTTATATGTTGCATTTTACACACATCATTTTTCCATATATTTCTTGCATAATCTTCCAAGGCATCATCTTTTCTGTATTCTTCAGATAGGATTTGGTGTAGTTGCTTATCATCTTTTCTCGTATTCCTTTCAAGAACAATCCTTTGAGCCTACTTCTTTTTAGCTCCAAATATTCTTTTCCATTTGTTAGCTTTGGAAGAGCTTGATGGGAAGTTGTGGTGTTTGATGGAAATTATGACATTTTGATGGGAGAGGTTTGAGGAGTTTCATCATTATCATCTTGGATAATGAATTTAGTTTTTCTTTTTTTGGTTTGTGTTGTGGGTGTTTTATGAATATGTTTGACTAGTTTTGTTAGTGTGGTAAGTTTTGTTCTGGATATAACATTTGTTGTTACTTTTGTAGTGCCAAAAGATGTTTGATGTGAAAGAGCAGTGCTTAGAGGAACATCTGTTGAGGAACCCTGATTCTTTTGAACTCTCTTTCTTTCAAGGATTTCTTGCATTGTAAGCATGTCTTTAGCTCCCCATGTATCTTTTCTCTTCTCCTTTTCAAGTGCATCCGTTTTATAATTTTTTGCTACATATATGTCAGGTCACTTTTGAGCTCTTTTGACTTGAAAAGTGAGCTTTCTTAGGCTATCATTCTCCCCCTTTTTGGCATCATCTTTTAGAAGCCTGGGTGTTGGAGTAGTGTCTGTTGATTGGAGAAGATGATCTTTAATGGCTTTGATCTCTGCCTGAGTATCATTGTACCTTGCTTCAATCATATTCCTGAGCATCTCCATATGCATATTGTGAGTGACATCTGCAGACTGCTTTTGAAGTTGTAGATAGGATTAGGCATGGGACCATATCTTTTCTACCAGTTTTGCATTAGTTGGTGGAGGTTTAGAGTTTTGAACCAGAGTGGTTATCATTCCTTTGATTTGATCAACTGAAGATTCCAGTTTGGTTACTCTGTCCATCAAATCTTGATATTTTAATTCATCACCTATAGTAATAGGATTATCCGAATTCCCACCAAAGGTGGTTGTACTTAGTTTTGAGCCAAATGCCCCTTGTTCTTGGTTCTGGGACTTCTAACTATAATAGAGTGTACGATTGTAGACTCAACAGTTGTTGCCTTCAAGGAGGTCTTAGCTATGTAACCACTGTCCAGCTGTGAGACTGGTGTCTCTACAGTTGTAGTGGTTGCCTCACTTAAAAAACCTATAAGTTTCATTTTTTTCACAAGAGGTGTACCCTCCTCTACTTGTCGGCTAGCAATGACATGACCTGGCCCAATAACTTTCTATGGTGTGCTCCCGGTAATAGGTGGTTGGGAGGAACTGGGTCTATTCAGATCACTTTGGTCAATTGCGTCAATCAATGTTTAGATTGTGGATGGTATTGGTTTTATGGGTGGTGGAGTGAAAAGAGAAGCATCCATGGGATAGGGGCGTGAGAAGAAATGTTCAAATGAATCATCATTCTCTTGATTTGGTTCCCCCGTGCTTATAACACTATCCTTTTGTGAGGATACGTGAGGAGTTTGGCTAAGTGGAGATGTTTGCATATGTTGTGAGGAAGTAACAATGGCTGTTTACTACTTTTGTGTTGCAGCAGGTTCCTCTGGCATCTCAACCTCCAGAGTGATCAATTTTCTAAAATATTCACACATTTTATCACATGTGGATCCAAAAATGATATTATCCACACAGATCTGTACTATCAACAGATCCTTCACTTTCCATTTTACAATGAGAGTTTTATCGATTCTACCTCTTTTGAATTCACGTGAAAAGAGAAAAGTGGATAAAGTACCATACAATATTCTTGGTGCTTGTTTCAGTCCATACAAAGCTTTGTTCAGCTTTTAGACATAATCAGGATGGAATGTGTCTTCAAATCCTGGTAGTTGGCACACATAGAATTCTTCTTGGATTTTTTTGATAAAGAAAAGCACGTTTGTGTCCATCTGGTACACCTTGATGTTGTGGTTAATAGCAAAGGCGAAGAGGAGTCTTATAGCCTTTAACCTTACTACA
The DNA here is from genome assembly GCA_030545235.1 of Helianthus tuberosus. Classification (NCBI taxonomy): domain Eukaryota; kingdom Viridiplantae; phylum Streptophyta; class Magnoliopsida; order Asterales; family Asteraceae; genus Helianthus; species Helianthus tuberosus. The sequence continues at coordinate 140,871,687 of CM060450.1, read as the reverse complement.
TGAGTAAAGGTTTCATCATAAGCTATCCCCTCTTCTTATTTATATCCTTGAACCATAAGCCTGACTTTGTTTTTGATAACTATGCCCCTATCATCTGTTTTATTTTTTAATACCCATTTTGTGCCAATTGGAACAAGTTCCCACACTTGTTTTCTTTTGAACTTAAGAAGCTCTTCTTGCATGGCTTCTACCCAGCTGTTGTCTCTCAAGGCCTCTTGCTACTTGACAAGTCGAGTTAATGATACCCAGCATAAATGAGAATTATCTGGTGAAACCTTTTTTGCCATTGTATTATGGTCAATAATGGTTTAGAAAGGAGGTGGTTTGGCCACATGTTTGATTAGTGGTTTGAAGTTGACTTTGGTCAAGAGTGGTTTCAGTAGTTGGGATAATAAGTCGGGTTCGCGCGTTCCCGCATGAAATGAAGCAAGTTCTTTGTCGATTGGGACAATAAGCCGGGTGATGGTCCCCGCGCCCAAGCCTGGTATGAGACTTGGGACCATACTCCTTCAACCACTGACGTCTTAATCGAAGAAGATAATAAACTCACCTTCAACTGCATTCGTCATTGTTAAAGTCTATCCAAAATTGTTCGTCGATAGCTTCATTAAAGATTACCTGAGAGTCCTACCACCAGAGATTCATCGGAGCTTTTAGAACTGTAAATTAGATCGGAGAAAATGCCTAAACCCACGATACCCATTTCACAAGTTTACTATGAACTTGTCTCTATCTAACCATCTTTGTCAAACCGACTAAAATTTTACGTATATGGTGGTGGTAGGTGGGTGGTAATGCTGGTGGTTGTAGGGTTGGTGGTGGTGGTGTGAACAAAGAACCAGAGAGAGAGAGTTAAAAGAGAGAGACCGATTTACCTTTTTATATATATAGTTTAATTTTTTATGATTCTATTTTTGTTTTATTTATTAAATATATTTTAAATAAATGAGTAAAATTACCAATCTATCCTGATTTAACCCAAAACACTAATTGAGTTAGGCTTAAATGGCATAACGTGTAGTGATTCAAGTACGTTTTTTATACTTTTAAAGAAAAAAGACACACTTTGCAATCTAGTGTTAAAATAAAGGACGATTTTTGTAATTTACTCTAAAAAAATGATAATTAAAGGTTAGTTTTGTACTTTTGGGATAAACCTGCCTTTACGTGGGCTTGTTTTATTCTTTTTCAACATATTTTTTAAAACATGTGTTTTTTAATGAGACCTCTATATTTAAAATGCAACCAAAATTTGTAATTAATTGAGCATGAAAAGACTTGTACACTAATGCAAAAACGATATGTACATTATAACCCACATCTGGATATTCAATAAAACTTACATCGATACGTCGACTAAAATAAGAACATTTTAATAGTTGTTCAAAATTTTTTTAAACATAATTTATTAAAAGATATAAGAGAAAAATAAATAAAATGATTGTTAAAGGTTAGTTTTGTACTCTTGTGATAAAACTACCTTTATGTGGGCTAGTTTTATTCTTTATTACGCATCTTTTTAAAACATGTGTTTTTTTAATTAGACCTCTATATTTAAAATGCAACCAGAATTTGTAACTAATTGACCATGAAAAGACTTGTACACTAACGCTTAAACGATCTGTACATTATAATCCACATTCGGGTATTCAATAAAACCTACATTGATACGTCAACAAAAATAAGCACATTTTAACGGTTTGTTCAAATATTTTAAAACACAATATATTGTAAGATATAAGAGTAAAATAAAGAAAATGCTAGTTAGACTAGTGGGTATGGAGAGCCTCATCCCCAAGGGATGGGCCGCCACGTCAGCGCCACGTAGGCTCGGTTTGGAGGGGATTGACCTAAGGGGTGGGGGATGAACCCCTTTATATATATATATATGTATATATGTATAGGAGTGTGTGAGGGAATGAGGGGCGTCGAGATCGGCTACCAGCGGCCGGATATCACGGGCCTGGCCCGGCGCGGGAGCAAGGGGGTGGGGAAGATGGGGCGGCGACATGGGGACGGGCATAGGGATGGCCCCCATACCCTCCGGTCTTAAAGGTTAGCTTTGTACTTTTCGGATAAAACTGTCTTTGTCTTTACGTGGGCAAGTTGTATTCTTTAAAACACATTTCTTAAAACATGTGTTTTTTACTTGAGACATCTATATTTTAAATGCATACAAAATTTGTAATTAGATGAGCATGAAAAGACTTGTACACTAACGCATAAACGATATGAACATTATAATCCACATCCGGATATTCAATAAAACTTACATCGATACGTCTATCGACAAAAATAAGCACAATTTAACGGTTTGTTCAGAATTTTTAAAACATAATTTATTAAAAGTTATAAGAGAAAAAATAAATAAAATAATAGTTAAAGGTTCGTTTTATACTTTTGGGATAAAACTGCGTTTACGTGGGTTTGTTTTGTTCTTTAAAACATATTTTTAATACAAATGTTTTTTAATCAGACCTCTATATTTAAAATGCAACCAAAATTTGTAATTAACTGAGCTTGAATAGACTTGTACACTAACATATAAAAGATATGTACGTTTTAATCCACATCCGGATATTCAGTAAAACTTACATCGATACGTCAACAAAAATAAGCACATTTTAACGGTTTGTTCAGAATTTTTTAAAATATAACATATTGAAAGATATAATAGAAAAATAAATAAAATGATAGTTAAAGATCAGTTTTGTACTTTGGTAGGGATGGCAATTGGTCGGGTTCGGGTTGGGTATTGTTAATCCCATACCCATACCCGGCCCAATACCTGTCGGGTAATTACCCATCGGGTATCGGATATACCCATTAGTTTGTTAAAAGATATACGTTAGGAGTTCCAAAAACATTTCTTTACTATTATAATTATTATATAATTTTATTTATACAACTATTATAAACAAAAAATGTACATTACATACATATAAGTTACATCATAAATTAATAATAACTTTATAATACTTATACACTTATATGTAGGAGACCGCTAAAATGAAAACCCCCTCTAGTTGTAAGAAACCGTGAGAACTACACCGTACGGGGCGATGTGGATCAAAAAAAAATTTCATAACCGTAGATGCGTGTATTATAAACACATTTGTAAAAAAAATTCAAAAAAAAAATGTCGTGTGTATGGTTTTGAGCACCACAAGTTTGCGTTTACGGGTACCGTAAAATGTGTTTAAAATTTACGGTACTCATAAACACAAACAAAATTACACACACGACATTTTTTTTTTTGAATTTTTTTTTTACAAATGTGTTTATAATACACGCATCTACGTTTATGAAAAAAAAAATTTGGTCCACCTCGCCCCGTACGATGTAGTTCTCACGGTTCTTACAACTAGAGGTGGTTTTCATTTTAGCGGCCCCCCTTATATGTATATACTTCACAACATATAAAATATAAATATTGTTATCAAATACATATACTAGAAGAAGCTTTATTTTTTACATTATGAACATCCTAAAATAAATCGCAAATAGACAAATGTTAATGCAAAATAAAAATTAAAATTAAAAAATTTGGGTATATGATCGGGTATATGGTTCGGGTAAACGGGTATTTGGTTTCGGGTAATCGGGGGGTATCACCTAATCCTATACCCGACCCATACATGCGAAAAAGTTTAAAACTAATCATATACCCGGCCCAATACCCGTCCCATTTGTGTCAGGTTTCGGGTATACCCGTCGGGCTCGGGTATTTTTGTCATCCCTAACTTTTGGGATAAAATTGCCTTTACGTGGGCTAGTTTTATTTTTTAAACACATTTTTCAAAACATATGTTTTTGAATTAGACCTCTATATTTAAAATGCAACCAAAATTTGTGATTAATTGGCATGAAAAAACTTGTACACTAACGTGTAAATGATTTGGACATTATAATCCACATCCTGATATTCAATAAAGCTTACATCGATATATTGATAAAAATAAGCATATTTTAACGGTTTGTTTAGAATTTTTTAAAACATAATATATTGAAAGATAAAAGAGAAAAATAAAGAAAAAATGAGGAATATAGGTAAAGACAAGGCGAGAAAACTGTAAGGTGCTGTTTGTTTTTTCTGCACGAAAACATCTTCTGCTGCAGGCCACATCTGCAGACATCTGCAGGAGAAGAGGTGGACCAAATGTCTGCAGCTGCAAGGAGAAGAGGGTTTGTTTTTTTTTATATATAAAACCTCTTCTACACACACAAAACTCTCTCTACTCTCTCTCTAAAATCTGAACCTTTATCACCTCTGTCTTCTCTCCTGCATCACCGGTGATCGGAGAAACTCTGACCGACCCCCGTCGCACCCTCGTTCTTCTGGTAAACAACTCCACACCCACATCCGAATCGGATCTGTATTGGCGGCATAAAGATGAAATCAGAGGCGGAGAGAGAGCTGGAGGCGAAGGAGACGCACCACCGTGAGCGGCGGCGGTGGTTTGGTGTCGATTAGCTTCTCCGGTAAGCACCCATAACTCGTCTACACCTTTTTTCTTTTCGAATCGTAAAGTTTCACGTGTCTCTTGGCTCTTGGTTGTTTCAGGCACGAGTGTTGATGTCGGTGGTGGCCGACGATGACAGCCGGTGACCGGCAACGGCATGGTAGTAGTGGTGGGGGTCACGTCTGGCTCGGAATTTGGGGTCGATTTGGGGTTCGATTTGGGGGGTTTTGATGATGATGATTTGGGGGTTTTGATGATGATGATGGTGGCGGAGCAGTGGTGGTGGTGATGATGATGATGGTGTCGGCGGAGCAGTGGTGGTGGTGGCGGAGCAGGGGCGGAGCAGGGGTGGAGGTGGAGGTGGTGCCAAGAAGAGGTAAACCTCTGCTTGGAGAAGCTTACCTCTCATCACTTCCCCAAGAAGAGGTTGGGGAGAGGTAAAAAGCACTTCTCGAAAAAAAAAACAAACACTCTTCTGAGGCTAAACCTCTTCCCGCGTCTGCACGGTGCAGACAGAAGAGGCCAGGAAGCTCTTTTTGGAAAAAACAAACACCACCTAAGTTTTGAGAGGAGAAGAGTGTAAGTATTGTTAAAAAGACAAATTTGACTTTAAAAAGTGTTGTACTCTAAACAATCCTATATGTACAATTTAAATTTGACTTTAAAAAGACAATATGTGCATTAAGTGTTGTACTCTAAACAATCCTATGTGTACAATTTAAATTTTAAGAAGTTCTTGGGAGATGTATTTATAATATAGTGTAGATTTTGTGGGATATTATGTTTTATGGGTAATAATTAAATGTTTTTCTTATTTTATTTAGTTTAATGTTTTGTATATTTTAATTATTTATTTATATGTTTAATTATTTGTTTGTAATTAAAAAAGATAAAACGAAGAGGTTAGGAAGGTGTAAGTGGTGCCACTAAAAAGAGTAATTTAGGGTAGTCGATGATCTAAATGATGTGACACAAGTAAATTAACGAGACTTAAAGTATACAGGTTCGATGACCCTTCCCCCTAATGAGATATAGATAATTGGAATGGATATTCAATAAAAAGAAAACTTGACTACGATTACTATATATCCACCCCAACAAAGCTTGAAAACAAAACAAAAAAAAGAAAGAAATTAAGCCGTCTTTGGACAAACAATTAAAATCGGACTCGACATGAATATAAACTAGAAAATTATCCCGCACTTCACGAGGGGAATTCGGTTGATATCGTTTCGTTTCTCTGCGATAACAATATTGGCTATAGCAATCGAAAAAAACCCTGTGCTACATGATTTTTGAATTGAAAGAAAGAAAAAAATAAATAAAAAGGAAATGTAAAAAATAGCTTTTATCGAGCGTATTTTGAGTGGCTTACAAACGGGTCAACTCATTCATATGCCAAATACAGAACATCTTTAAATGTTAAATAGCATTTAATTAAAAATGATAATTTGAAAAAAAAAAAAAAAATGAGGTCTACATATGAATTTGTACCTACAAATAATTTTGGTGTACGAATTATCTCTTTTGTAAAACTTTGGTTTTACAATTTATAAACTTAAGAAAAAAGTACAAATTAGTATATGTATTTGTTAAAGATATTTTATTATTTATACGTTAGAATTAATAT